>OZ007563.1:59277263-60477676 GCA_963931875.1 Pollenia griseotomentosa
TCTTGAAGTCCAAAGTACATTTTTTGTTTTTTCCCTTTGTCATTGTTGACCTTTTTCAGCACAACTTGAAGGACAAATGAACACATAGAGCTCGTGCCTTAGCTTTAACAATAATTAGTATTGTGGTTATTTTGTTGAACTATTTATGGTTTTTAATCCAAATTTTTAATATTTTTAATTAGGCTTAAGTTCATTAAATTTAATTTTCATTAAATTATTTTTATGAAGAAAGGAATTTTACAACATGAAAATTAATTAAAATTCCTATTGATAATCTTCCATTATTGACCGTGGCCGGGGCTCGAACCCAGGCCGGCAGGTTACCATGACATGTTTCGATCGCAACCACTCGATCTCCTCAGATGGATTTGCCGTTTTACACTCGCAGCCATCGACGACTGCTGACGTCAATAGTCAAACATCAATCCTTAAACCAAATTGTATTTTAACCTTTGGTAGATCGAAGTTTGCTTTTTTGAATGATTATCCATTCTAATTGATTTTACATGTTTTTTCCTTACTTCTGTTTTTTCGTACTTTTTGTCAAGAATTCTTCTTGAAGTCCAAAGTACATTTTTTGTTTTTTCCCTTTGTCATTGTTGACCTTTTTCAGCACAACTTGAAGGACAAATGAACACATAGAGCTCGTGCCTTAGCTTTAACAATAATTAGTATTGTGGTTATTTTGTTGAACTATTTATGGTTTTTAATCCAAATTTTTAATATTTTTAATTAGGCTTAAGTTCATTAAATTTAATTTTCATTAAATTATTTTTATGAAGAAAGGAATTTTACAACATGAAAATTAATTAAAATTCCTATTGATAATCTTCCATTATTGACCGTGGCCGGGGCTCGAACCCAGGCCGGCAGGTTACCATGACATGTTTCGATCGCAACCACTCGATCTCCTCAGATGGATTTGCCGTTTTACACTCGCAGCCATCGACGACTGCTGACGTCAATAGTCAAACATCAATCCTTAAACCAAATTGTATTTTAACCTTTGGTAGATCGAAGTTTGCTTTTTTGAATGATTATCCATTCTAATTGATTTTACATGTTTTTTCCTTACTTCTGTTTTTTCGTACTTTTTGTCAAGAATTCTTCTTGAAGTCCAAAGTACATTTTTTGTTTTTTCCCTTTGTCATTGTTGACCTTTTTCAGCACAACTTGAAGGACAAATGAACACATAGAGCTCGTGCCTTAGCTTTAACAATAATTAGTATTGTGGTTATTTTGTTGAACTATTTATGGTTTTTAATCCAAATTTTTAATATTTTTAATTAGGCTTAAGTTCATTAAATTTAATTTTCATTAAATTATTTTTATGAAGAAAGGAATTTTACAACATGAAAATTAATTAAAATTCCTATTGATAATCTTCCATTATTGACCGTGGCCGGGGCTCGAACCCAGGCCGGCAGGTTACCATGACATGTTTCGATCGCAACCACTCGATCTCCTCAGATGGATTTGCCGTTTTACACTCGCAGCCATCGACGACTGCTGACGTCAATAGTCAAACATCAATCCTTAAACCAAATTGTATTTTAACCTTTGGTAGATCGAAGTTTGCTTTTTTGAATGATTATCCATTCTAATTGATTTTACATGTTTTTTCCTTACTTCTGTTTTTTCGTACTTTTTGTCAAGAATTCTTCTTGAAGTCCAAAGTACATTTTTTGTTTTTTCCCTTTGTCATTGTTGACCTTTTTCAGCACAACTTGAAGGACAAATGAACACATAGAGCTCGTGCCTTAGCTTTAACAATAATTAGTATTGTGGTTATTTTGTTGAACTATTTATGGTTTTTAATCCAAATTTTTAATATTTTTAATTAGGCTTAAGTTCATTAAATTTAATTTTCATTAAATTATTTTTATGAAGAAAGGAATTTTACAACATGAAAATTAATTAAAATTCCTATTGATAATCTTCCATTATTGACCGTGGCCGGGGCTCGAACCCAGGCCGGCAGGTTACCATGACATGTTTCGATCGCAACCACTCGATCTCCTCAGATGGATTTGCCGTTTTACACTCGCAGCCATCGACGACTGCTGACGTCAATAGTCAAACATCAATCCTTAAACCAAATTGTATTTTAACCTTTGGTAGATCGAAGTTTGCTTTTTTGAATGATTATCCATTCTAATTGATTTTACATGTTTTTTCTTACTTCTGTTTTTTCGTACTTTTTGTCAAGAATTCTTCTTGAAGTCCAAAGTACATTTTTTGTTTTTTCCCTTTGTCATTGTTGACCTTTTTCAGCACAACTTGAAGGACAAATGAACACATAGAGCTCGTGCCTTAGCTTTAACAATAATTAGTATTGTGGTTATTTTGTTGAACTATTTATGGTTTTTAATCCAAATTTTTAATATTTTTAATTAGGCTTAAGTTCATTAAATTTAATTTTCATTAAATTATTTTTATGAAGAAAGGAATTTTACAACATGAAAATTAATTAAAATTCCTATTGATAATCTTCCATTATTGACCGTGGCCGGGGCTCGAACCCAGGCCGGCAGGTTACCATGACATGTTTCGATCGCAACCACTCGATCTCCTCAGATGGATTTGCCGTTTTACACTCGCAGCCATCGACGACTGCTGACGTCAATAGTCAAACATCAATCCTTAAACCAAATTGTATTTTAACCTTTGGTAGATCGAAGTTTGCTTTTTTGAATGATTATCCATTCTAATTGATTTTACATGTTTTTTCCTTACTTCTGTTTTTTCGTACTTTTTGTCAAGAATTCTTCTTGAAGTCCAAAGTACATTTTTTGTTTTTTCCCTTTGTCATTGTTGACCTTTTTCAGCACAACTTGAAGGACAAATGAACACATAGAGCTCGTGCCTTAGCTTTAACAATAATTAGTATTGTGGTTATTTTGTTGAACTATTTATGGTTTTTAATCCAAATTTTTAATATTTTTAATTAGGCTTAAGTTCATTAAATTTAATTTTCATTAAATTATTTTTATGAAGAAAGGAATTTTACAACATGAAAATTAATTAAAATTCCTATTGATAATCTTCCATTATTGACCGTGGCCGGGGCTCGAACCCAGGCCGGCAGGTTACCATGACATGTTTCGATCGCAACCACTCGATCTCCTCAGATGGATTTGCCGTTTTACACTCGCAGCCATCGACGACTGCTGACGTCAATAGTCAAACATCAATCCTTAAACCAAATTGTATTTTAACCTTTGGTAGATCGAAGTTTGCTTTTTTGAATGATTATCCATTCTAATTGATTTTACATGTTTTTTCCTTACTTCTGTTTTTTCGTACTTTTTGTCAAGAATTCTTCTTGAAGTCCAAAGTACATTTTTTGTTTTTTCCCTTTGTCATTGTTGACCTTTTTCAGCACAACTTGAAGGACAAATGAACACATAGAGCTCGTGCCTTAGCTTTAACAATAATTAGTATTGTGGTTATTTTGTTGAACTATTTATGGTTTTTAATCCAAATTTTTAATATTTTTAATTAGGCTTAAGTTCATTAAATTTAATTTTCATTAAATTATTTTTGGAAGATTATCAATAGGAATTTTAATTAATTTTCATGTTGTAAAATTCCTTTCTTCATAAAAATAATTTAATGAAAATTAAATTTAATGAACTTAAGCCTAATTAAAAATATTAAAAATTTGGATTAAAAACCATAAATAGTTCAACAAAATAACCACAATACTAATTATTGTTAAAGCTAAGGCACGAGCTCTATGTGTTCATTTGTCCTTCAAGTTGTGCTGAAAAAGGTCAACAATGACAAAGGGAAAAAACAAAAAATGTACTTTGGACTTCAAGAAGAATTCTTGACAAAAAGTACGAAAAAACAGAAGTAAGGAAAAAACATGTAAAATCAATTAGAATGGATAATCATTCAAAAAAGCAAACTTCGATCTACCAAAGGTTAAAATACAATTTGGTTTAAGGATTGATGTTTGACTATTGACGTCAGCAGTCGTCGATGGCTGCGAGTGTAAAACGGCAAATCCATCTGAGGAGATCGAGTGGTTGCGATCGAAACATGTCATGGTAACCTGCCGGCCTGGGTTCGAGCCCCGGCCACGGTCAATAATGGAAGATTATCAATAGGAATTTTAATTAATTTTCATGTTGTAAAATTCCTTTCTTCATAAAAATAATTTAATGAAAATTAAATTTAATGAACTTAAGCCTAATTAAAAATATTAAAAATTTGGATTAAAAACCATAAATAGTTCAACAAAATAACCACAATACTAATTATTGTTAAAGCTAAGGCACGAGCTCTATGTGTTCATTTGTCCTTCAAGTTGTGCTGAAAAAGGTCAACAATGACAAAGGGAAAAAACAAAAAATGTACTTTGGACTTCAAGAAGAATTCTTGACAAAAAGTACGAAAAAACAGAAGTAAGGAAAAAACATGTAAAATCAATTAGAATGGATAATCATTCAAAAAAGCAAACTTCGATCTACCAAAGGTTAAAATACAATTTGGTTTAAGGATTGATGTTTGACTATTGACGTCAGCAGTCGTCGATGGCTGCGAGTGTAAAACGGCAAATCCATCTGAGGAGATCGAGTGGTTGCGATCGAAACATGTCATGGTAACCTGCCGGCCTGGGTTCGAGCCCCGGCCACGGTCAATAATGGAAGATTATCAATAGGAATTTTAATTAATTTTCATGTTGTAAAATTCCTTTCTTCATAAAAATAATTTAATGAAAATTAAATTTAATGAACTTAAGCCTAATTAAAAATATTAAAAATTTGGATTAAAAACCATAAATAGTTCAACAAAATAACCACAATACTAATTATTGTTAAAGCTAAGGCACGAGCTCTATGTGTTCATTTGTCCTTCAAGTTGTGCTGAAAAAGGTCAACAATGACAAAGGGAAAAAACAAAAAATGTACTTTGGACTTCAAGAAGAATTCTTGACAAAAAGTACGAAAAAACAGAAGTAAGGAAAAAACATGTAAAATCAATTAGAATGGATAATCATTCAAAAAAGCAAACTTCGATCTACCAAAGGTTAAAATACAATTTGGTTTAAGGATTGATGTTTGACTATTGACGTCAGCAGTCGTCGATGGCTGCGAGTGTAAAACGGCAAATCCATCTGAGGAGATCGAGTGGTTGCGATCGAAACATGTCATGGTAACCTGCCGGCCTGGGTTCGAGCCCCGGCCACGGTCAATAATGGAAGATTATCAATAGGAATTTTAATTAATTTTCATGTTGTAAAATTCCTTTCTTCATAAAAATAATTTAATGAAAATTAAATTTAATGAACTTAAGCCTAATTAAAAATATTAAAAATTTGGATTAAAAACCATAAATAGTTCAACAAAATAACCACAATACTAATTATTGTTAAAGCTAAGGCACGAGCTCTATGTGTTCATTTGTCCTTCAAGTTGTGCTGAAAAAGGTCAACAATGACAAAGGGAAAAAACAAAAAATGTACTTTGGACTTCAAGAAGAATTCTTGACAAAAAGTACGAAAAAACAGAAGTAAGGAAAAAACATGTAAAATCAATTAGAATGGATAATCATTCAAAAAAGCAAACTTCGATCTACCAAAGGTTAAAATACAATTTGGTTTAAGGATTGATGTTTGACTATTGACGTCAGCAGTCGTCGATGGCTGCGAGTGTAAAACGGCAAATCCATCTGAGGAGATCGAGTGGTTGCGATCGAAACATGTCATGGTAACCTGCCGGCCTGGGTTCGAGCCCCGGCCACGGTCAATAATGGAAGATTATCAATAGGAATTTTAATTAATTTTCATGTTGTAAAATTCCTTTCTTCATAAAAATAATTTAATGAAAATTAAATTTAATGAACTTAAGCCTAATTAAAAATATTAAAAATTTGGATTAAAAACCATAAATAGTTCAACAAAATAACCACAATACTAATTATTGTTAAAGCTAAGGCACGAGCTCTATGTGTTCATTTGTCCTTCAAGTTGTGCTGAAAAAGGTCAACAATGACAAAGGGAAAAAACAAAAAATGTACTTTGGACTTCAAGAAGAATTCTTGACAAAAAGTACGAAAAAACAGAAGTAAGGAAAAAACATGTAAAATCAATTAGAATGGATAATCATTCAAAAAAGCAAACTTCGATCTACCAAAGGTTAAAATACAATTTGGTTTAAGGATTGATGTTTGACTATTGACGTCAGCAGTCGTCGATGGCTGCGAGTGTAAAACGGCAAATCCATCTGAGGAGATCGAGTGGTTGCGATCGAAACATGTCATGGTAACCTGCCGGCCTGGGTTCGAGCCCCGGCCACGGTCAATAATGGAAGATTATCAATAGGAATTTTAATTAATTTTCATGTTGTAAAATTCCTTTCTTCATAAAAATAATTTAATGAAAATTAAATTTAATGAACTTAAGCCTAATTAAAAATATTAAAAATTTGGATTAAAAACCATAAATAGTTCAACAAAATAACCACAATACTAATTATTGTTAAAGCTAAGGCACGAGCTCTATGTGTTCATTTGTCCTTCAAGTTGTGCTGAAAAAGGTCAACAATGACAAAGGGAAAAAACAAAAAATGTACTTTGGACTTCAAGAAGAATTCTTGACAAAAAGTACGAAAAAACAGAAGTAAGGAAAAAACATGTAAAATCAATTAGAATGGATAATCATTCAAAAAAGCAAACTTCGATCTACCAAAGGTTAAAATACAATTTGGTTTAAGGATTGATGTTTGACTATTGACGTCAGCAGTCGTCGATGGCTGCGAGTGTAAAACGGCAAATCCATCTGAGGAGATCGAGTGGTTGCGATCGAAACATGTCATGGTAACCTGCCGGCCTGGGTTCGAGCCCCGGCCACGGTCAATAATGGAAGATTATCAATAGGAATTTTAATTAATTTTCATGTTGTAAAATTCCTTTCTTCATAAAAATAATTTAATGAAAATTAAATTTAATGAACTTAAGCCTAATTAAAAATATTAAAAATTTGGATTAAAAACCATAAATAGTTCAACAAAATAACCACAATACTAATTTTCTAAGAATGTCAAAAAAAATTTACAAATTTTTAACTTAAAATTGACGTTTTCAGAATACTTTATTATTTTTGCTCGAATGTAGGGGCTTTAACTTTTTTTTGCGACTTTTATATTTCTTTGGCGAGTTTTTGTGGGACCAAAATGTGGGCAATATTATCTGTTTTGTTTACATTGCTTGGTTTGTTTACATATTGTATTTCTAGTTCCTTCTTGCAGTTGTTGTTTCATTCAATCAATCCCCTGCAGATAACGAGACTAGTCCATACATGATGTAAAGAGTAGTCCATAAAGGAGTAGGAGTACTCTAAAACTACTCCAAATATATTTGTAAAAGGTGTTCCATATAACATTACGATGTCCTAGGAGGGGACCATATAACCCACCGAAGTAGTCCCTAAACTACTCCATGGAGTACTAAAGTGGGTTAGTTTTAAAAGTACTCCATGTCACTACAGTATGGAGTACACTAAAGGTGTAGTTTAAGCATTTTTAATTTTTTACTAATCGCCTTTTATGGCGTGCCCTGTAGTCTATTATTGCTATTATTAAATATATTTACATGGTATTTTTAATTTTTTTAGCTTTTTTTCACAAATTTCACAAACTTTCGGTGCTACCAATGTGTAATACTGTAAACTATAGAAAAGTATACATCATGCAGTTGTTGGCAGCACTGCATGTTAATTTCTTATAACATGGTCCATATTACAGTAGATTGGACCATTTTGTAAGTAGTCCATTTAAGCCACAATGGACCACGTAGTCCAATATTATCTGTAGGGTCCTTAAAAAATCCAATACAAATAATAGCAAGTATCATAACACCTTAACAAAATATTCCCGGGAATTCAAAGAATGAAAATATAGTTGGTTACATTATTAAAAAACTTAATTATTATCACTATTTAGTTGAAAATGTTTAAGCTTATAAAAAACATAATTGTATTAAAGTCTTGACTGTTTTAATTCTGTAACTTAAGCTTTTCTATTATCATCATAGACACATACACATGTACAATGTTTAAAAAAAGTGTGTATGTGTGAATGTATGAGGATTTGTGTTGAAGTACCTCTACTGTATTTGCAATGTTTGTTAACATTTGAGTGTACTCTAGAGTTAAGATGAATTATTTCCATATTTGCAACTTACTCAACACATTCTATGTTGTACATACAGTAGAAAGCGGCTATAATAAACAACGAATGTAATGAAATATGTCAGTGACGAACACTTCTCTAATGTCATATTGATTTAACTTGAAAATTTTATACAAATCATTACTTCTAAAACAAACACGGTTTGAGCAAACTTTTTAACAACGCCCACATTTTGTTTCTTTTAGTTTAAAAAATTTTATTCTAAATTAAAAAAAAATATATATTTATTGACAAATTATTAAAATTTGTGAACGTTCTTCATTACGAATATACCAAGTCATGTTTAGAATGAGCTCAAAGTATTGGTTCCTTTTTATTCATTATAACCGTGTTCTACTGCACATGTGAATGTTTTACTTTGTAAGTATGTCGTAATGAATGTTTGAACACCACTACAGTGACTATAATGCATGGCAGTATACGCTATATAAGGTTTAATTCAAATTTTTTTCCCTATTTTGTTTGTCAAACACATCATTATTAGAAAAGCTGGTATATAAGTATGTTGAGTATTCATATGAATGCAAACACTCACTCTCTCCCATTCACATCTGAATAAATAAAAGTTTATGGAAAAGTATGTATTGACTTTAGCATCTCAAATATTTGTATAATGCAAGGACCTTGAGATTGTTTTCATTATTGTCAACAAAGTTCGAGTCATCCAAGTACATACTTCTGTGAGACTCTGTACGTGTTTTGGTGAATTTTTTTTTTTGTTTGGATAGAAATATTACAGTTTGGGGTTTTGTAGTACATGGCTTCTCCTTACGATAATGTTACTTTTGATGGTATTTGTGTGTGGTAGCTCCAACTCATACGACAATTGTTGTAACTCACCCAGTCAGCCATTATTTGCGACATGTAGACAACTTTGACTCATGTTGATACTTTAGTGCCATGTATTGGAGGAAATTAACACATGCACACACATATCCTTACAAATATTCTTGTGGTAAATTTAATGAACTTTTTCCTAATGAAGTTGCAGTTTTCGTTAAGATTTTTGTGTACAAAAGCCAAATAGTTTTTAATTGACAACAACCAGAAGGCTCTATTGAAATTTGTTAATTGAAAGAAAATGGTTGGTAAAAAAATAAAGATTCAAAAGCGTAAAAGTTGCTGATAAACGCAGTCTCTTTATTTAAATCGAATTTAGAAAAATGGGATGACAATTTCTGATTACATATGTTTCATACAAAAAATCTTTTTTTTTTCTTAAACTTTTTATAAAAAACTAAATATGCATTTTAAATGGCAACCAAAGGCGCTAGAGCAAAACGGATGAAAATTTGAGACCACCAATATTTATTACTAAAAATTGATATTTTCATAAAATTTTCAATGGAAAACTAAAAAAATATATGTGGTCACTCATATTTGATACTTCAAACCAATGATTATAGGATTAAAGATTAGCTGAAAAGAATTCCAGAAAACTCGTTTGAAGTCCAATTCATTTTTGTGTTTGGTGACTTTTTAATCCGACATCGAATTCTGGGTGCCACTCGGATCTTTCCCCTCCTAAAGTTCAATTTTTGGCCTGCAGCAAGAAAGCACTTCTTATACTTTGTATGGCTAGGTTATAATTTGCTCACTTTTAAGCCACGCCCCAAAAAAGCGTCCCCTTTTTTTCTTTTGCACATAAATATTACATTAAATCAGGTAGATCAACATACAAAAACAAGAAAATTGCGTAAAGCTACGGTCACACTTATTAAATATTTTATCAAATAAGCGTAACCCCTACTTTTGTTAATAGTTAGTGAGATTTAAAATGGTCTTAATATTACAAAATAAACTAATTATACTACTAGACATAGCAAAAAACAGTTTTTTGTAAGATGTGGTATTTTAATCAAAATTAATATTGATATAAAGCGAAATGATTTTTTAGTTTGGTTGTTGGTCCCGTTTTTTTCGTCAAATATTTGATAAGTCTGACCGTAGCTTTAGTCACAGTAAAATTGTATATCAATGAAGTATCTCGAATTGTAAAAAAGAGTTTTACCCCCCAAAATGCAGTACTTTTTGGGTTTATATAAACCTTTTAAAGTCTGTATCGCATATGGTTTTTTTATGGCTTGAATGTTACTTAATTTTTGTTTCTGCAAGAATTCTGCGAAATTTAGTGACATTCAGCGTCAAAGTTAATCGTTACAGAAATTTTAATTAAAAAAATTTTTTTTACCAGATACTAGAAAGGTGCATAAATTTTAACGATGAATGCCACAACAACAATATGCGATATGGACTTTAAAAAGTTTATAAAAAATCCAAAAAGTACTGCATTTTGGGTGGTAAAACTCTGTTTTACAATTCTAGTTACTTCATTGATATACAATTTTACTGTGACTGGCGCAATTTTTTTTTTTTTTTTTTGTATGTTGATCTACCTGGTTTAATAAAATATTTATGTGCAAAAGAAAAAAAGGGGACGTACTTTTGGGGCGTGGCATATAAGTGAGCAAATTATAACCTAGACATACAAAGTATTAGAAGAGTTTTCTTGCTGCAAGCCAATAATTGGACTTAAGGGGAGGAGGGATCCGAGATATTATAAGCGCCGCCCAGAATTCGATGTCGGATCTAAAAGTCACTAAACACAAAAATTAAGCCATATTGAGGCCATTAATAATGATACAATAAAATTGGACTTTAAACGTCGGCGCTATTTAAAAAAAACAAAAAGTTCAATGTAATATATATAAGTAAAGAAAAGTGGCCCTAATTATGGGGCGTGGCATAAAAGTGAGAACATTAAAGGCTAGAAGTACAAAGTTTTAGAAGAGCTTTCTTCCCACGTGCAAGAAATTGGACATTAGGGTTGTACGTTTCGAGATGGCATAAGTGGCGCACAGAATTTGATGTCGGACTGAAATGTCACCAAAGGCAAAAAGGAAGCCATAGACAGGCCATGATTAACGATATGTTATATGTTATGATCGGACTTTGAATGAAGACGCAGTATATAAAAACTAAAAGGGCGGTATCCAGAGGCGTGGCAAAAAATTAAAACAAATTGTTTGGAATCCTTTGCAACTAATCTTTAGTCCTAGGGGGTGACTGGCTCAACTTTTTTTTTGATTTCTTTTATGAATTTTTGATTAAAGTCTAAAAATGCATTTTATTAGGCAACTGAAGGTGCTAGAAGAAAAACAATGATAATCTTTGTTCAGGCATATATCATTCCAAGTATCGCTTTTTTCTTAAATTTTCCATTAAAAATTAAAAATGCATTTTATTCGTGAAATAAAGGCGCTACAGCGAGATGGATGAAAATCTGCGATCACTCATATTTCATAGGAATAATCGTTTTTTTAGCGAATTTTTCTTAAAAAATTAGAAATGCATTTTATTTATAAACTAAAGGCGCTAAATCTAAAAAGCTAAAGCAAACGAATGAAAATCTGCTATCCCTTATATTTTGTAGCAAAAATCGTTTTTCCCCAAATTTTCGGAAACTAAAAGCGCTAGAGGATGAAAATTTGTGATCGCTCATATTTCATATTAAAAGTCGAATTTTTAGTGAATTTTCCATAAAAAACTAAAAATGCAATTTATTAGGATACTAAAGTCGCTAGATTACTTATATTTTATCCAAAAATCGATTTTTTCGTGAATTTTTCCCCTGCAGAGAAACCACAAATATGCAATTGCATGTTGTTCCTTATGCTACCAATGAAGGCAAAAACAATATATTTATCCGTTTTAGAGCCTTTTATGAACTTTGGCATCGATTTGTTAGTGCATATTTTACCGTTTGCATTTTTGCGCATATATTTTGCCTTTTTAGGCATATTTTGATACATGTTTAATTTTTTAGATGCCCCCAGAGCTTTCGCAGCAAATACAATATTTTTTCGAAATTCTGGTTAGCAGATGGCTTTTCTGTTTTAAATATGTATTTGTGTACCCAATTCAATTCGCCATCTACGTTTAATTTTTTACTCTAAAATTGTAAGACAAAGCAGGTTGTCATTAAAGATAAATGTTATGCGATGTGTATAATACATAGAAATCTTAATCAATCTTTTAGTATAACGATCGACTCAGAATCACTTCTTAAAGTGATCTACAATGTCCTTCCGTCCGTCAGGCTGTTTGTCTGTCCATGTTAACCTTGTGCGCAAAGTAAAGCTCTAATTTTGTAGATAATTTGATGAAATATGGACGAAGTCAATGTAAATGGTAAGAATCGGTCTATAATTTTACATATCCACCATAAAAACATCTTTCCAAATAAGACTCTTTGTGTCCGTAACCCATCTATTTATGTTGGTATTTTAATTAAATTCGCCCCAAAAATATTTTACTGCAAATTAAATTATTTTCAAATCAGTTCACATTTGCCAAGAGCTCCTCGCATCCTTCAACAGCTTTAACTTTCTTTTAAATGTCAACATTAATTAACAATTTAGCGACCGTTCCTAAAATTCCTTTTAAGACAAAAACCCTTATGGATATAAATATCTAGATAATATTCGGCGCAAACATATCTTATATGAATTTTAACCTAAGTTGGGCTAAAGCGATAATAGTTTTAGGTTTTTATACCCACACCATATTTCATATTGAAAATGGGCCGAATCGTATTACTAGATCCATATTTGTACGGACACATAAGCTATGAATTTTTATAAAAATAAGACCACGAGGGGAGATGCGGGCAATTTCTGCCTCCCAGAAACTATCAAACCGATTGTAATGAAATCAAAAACATAGATAGATCCCTATTCAAATAGCCATACACTCTCGAAAATTTGTTTTTTTTAGTGTAAATATTAATTTTTTTGAGGGTCCCATTATAACAAAAAATGTTAATGATTATTATTTAAATCCAAATATGACAATTTTAAATAATAAAATAAAAATAAATAAAAAAAACACATTTTACGCTAAAGTTAAAAAATCTAAAGTTCCACTTTGCCCTTAAATTCCGCAATTAATACTTAACCGATTTTAATGAAATTTAAAGTGGAGAAAAGCTTAAGAATCTTTCTGTCGATTAAAAAATATATCTCTTTCGGTTTAAAAGTTACAGAATTTTGGCCAATGAAAAACAATTTTCAGCCACTGTGCTGTGCAAACATCTCATATGAATTTTAAACTAATATGGGCAATAGCTTTTTTTTAAATTTTGTTATTTAATTGTTGATTATTTTTGCCTGTATTCACAAAATTTTTTTAACTTAATATGTATAAGTTTAAAGAACCAATTCAATTTCAATTCTTCAAATGTGTATTAAACATTTTATTGATAATTATAAGAAATAAAGTATACGCTACGTATCGTTGCCATTTTTAATTTTTGTTAAAATTTTTCTATTACGTGTTCACCCTACGCCCCTTCATATTACTGATTTCATATTAAACAGTCGTTTTATTTTGTTGTTTTTAACTATTTATTGTTAATATTTGAATTTTAACAAAATGTCACTCCACTAAACAATTTATTTAATAAAAAGCTATCATTTTTATTAATTTACTAGTTAAACTAACAATTTACTAAACACTAATTTACTAGTTAAACTAACAATTCCCTGTTTCCTTAATTAAACAATATAACACTACGTGACAGTTTTTGAAAAAAATGTATCTGACACCTAATCTTTATGTTATTATTAATTATGTTTATTTAATTAAGCTGGTTTTTGGGCTGACAACCATCTTTTAAGTCAGTATGGTAGGTGGGCATGGAATCAGTATAGAGACTTTCAACTTGTTCTACGCTATAGTTATCAACGAAACCTTCTTTCCATTCGTCTTTTATCAGTTCTTTTATGGTCATTTATAGTTATATTTCTACCTAAAGTAACATTTTTGTCGCTGGTTTTAACATCTTTTTTGCTATTTGAAACTTTTATTTTGGAACACAGCACTTATTATGTTTTTGATTTTTTAGTCCTGACACTATTTGTGAGGGGACCCATCCAGCTATAACAATCTTTTTTAACAAATTTATAATTACTAGGATCGCCCGGTGGCCGAAATTCGACCACTTGACATTTACTTTCGAGAGAACCTGTGCGTAAACGTAAACATTTTAATCGGCAAAATGCACTATTCACCCATCTTTGTACGTGTGACTGCAAAATAAATTAAAACTCTTTTTAAAACCTTTAATCCTAAAAATTGTGTGCAATACCTTTAAAACGATATATGTTTCATTAAAATCGGTGGACGATAAGACACTTAAAAATCAACCACAAAAAATTGTTCCCGTATTTATATACACTCACAATATTAGTACAGTAACGGACTGTAGTTTACTTAAGAAGTATTCCGTTCAGTCATTTTTAAATAAATAATCATTTAAAATTCCAAGAAAATTTATTTTTAACTGATTATAACATTTATTCAAAAAACTAATTGCATATTAATACGGATTTTCAGTTGCAGTTAATATTGTCCGTTGATTAAGTTAAATTCTTCTTTATGTAAAATTAAATGAAAATGTAATTTAAAATAACGAAAAGTTCATTTAATTTTTACTGTCAAATATTCAACCGCGAATTCCGTAAAAACAAAAGAATATTCAGTTATTTTATAATATTTAACAACCACAAATAAATTTTCAGTTATCTATAAAAAACGATTTGCTTGTTTTGTGTAAAAAATTCCCATTTTCTATTTGTTAAAATTATTTAGGTAAATTCATAAAATTTTTAAAGTAAAATAATTGCGAACCATATCGGTCATGCTACTGGTGTCTAATAATTGAGAGTTCTTCTGTAAACAACGAAGTTAGTACAACAGAAGTAAAACAAACGTGTGGAACGGGGAAGTAAATAAAATTATTCTCTCTCTTTCATTAAAAAAAAAACAAGAGGACAGGTATCTTTCTGGTATTTTTTAGAAATTCAGCTCTTTTGTGGAGTAAACGAAAATGACTGAATTTCATAAAATAACTGAATATTTTACGGAAAATGTCAATTTTTTGATAGTTAATTTATTATTTTATTTGTTTTTACGGAACATGGGGTTTAATTTTTGACGGTAAAAATTAAATAAAGTTTTCGTAAAAAATAAATGTAAAATAAGTAGACCGGTTTTTAACTGAATTTTCATTTGTTTTATATAACAATTTCAGTTAATTTTACGTACAGAATATTGTGAGTGTATAAGAAGATAATTTTTATTCCTGCTTAAAGAGAAATTAAAATTTTAAAAAGCAATATATTTTATCATAGACTTGTTCAAAAGGATCAGTATGGTATACTTGAATCAGTTTTCTGCTATTTTCGGTCCCTGGTCCAAAATTAGCATTATTCGGAAACTCAAAAATAAAAGCTGGCATAACAATTAAACCGTAATTTGTAGGATATTGCTCATATTCTTTCCGGTCCATTTATTAATAAATAATTTTAAATTTGTTTGAAAACATTAATAAAATTATTTTTTTTAAATAAACCAGTGTTCGAGAATAAACACTAAATATCGCTCCTTAGTGTTCGGTAGATTTGTGGTAAAGACAAAGTGTTGGTGTAGTAAATTATTAAAAAATAACGTTTCCTGGTTTGTCATATTTCGAGCACAAAAATAATACTGTTCTTATCCAACTCAACAAAAAGATGAGAACATTTAATTCCGTTTGATTTTTTTTAAACCACAAAATTCATTGTGTTGGGTTCAGCTCATTAATGTTAGTCAATTTTGGCGGAAAAAAAAAAACAAAATACACATACGAAAAAAAACATAAAGTCAGCAAAATATTTTTACACAAACAAAACATATACACAATACACACACAAGCTGTTCGTGCTGCGGTCGCACAGTGGGGTGAATCATATGCAAAACGAGGATTAATTCAGGGAAGCCTGTATTTTATGACACAATATTTTTATGGATTCTTGGTATACTGATTATTAAAAAAAAAATTTTGTAGTAAAATTGTAGTGGAATTGTTATTAATAAACTAAAAAACTATGTAATTTTTTCGAACAATTTAAATATTTCTTTCTTTTTTTGAAACAAAGCGCATTCATTGCTAAAATATGAAATTAAAAATAATCTTCATAATTATCTTCACCTTCATCATAATCATCATCTTCATGTTATGATCATCAACATCGGAAATATTTAGCAAAATAAGCAAATCAAGTGCTGTTTGTGGTAAATTTAAATTATGTAGTTTTTTTCAAAATGTTTGTTTTAAATTAAAGGATTTAAAGTTATAAGAAACCGATTAAAAATGTCTTCAATCTATTTTATGCGACTGCATTTACGAGCATAATGTTCTTTAAATGGTTGAAATCTTTATAACGAGCTTCTTGTGCCTTCTCAGGAAATGTCTTCAATCTATTTTATGCGACTGCATTTACGAGCATAATGTTCTTTAAAATGGTTGAAATCTTTATAACGAGCTTCTTGTGCCTTCTCAGAAAGTTGGCCTATTGGCAATAGAGCATGGGAAACTATTTCGGGTACATGAATTAAGAATTTGTGTAAAGTGGGAAGCATATAAAACCATGGGTAAAGTTTTACGAAAAAAAAATTGCGGTTTTATGGGTAAAGCCACGAAATTTTTAAAGTGAATCTCGTGACCACAGAAAACAACAAAAAGTATTATACGCAATCTTTCTATCAATTCTACATCAATTTTTGTAATTTTAGCAAAAACTTCTGCATTTCAGAAAAATAACAAAAACTAAAATAATCATTTAAACGAAACAAAACAGAAAAAACAAGTTAATGTGTTTCACAAAATCTCAAATATTTTTAAATGGGGCAAACAAGGGCAAGGTTTTTTTTGGATTATGCAAGCTGCAATACCATATTTTAAGAATATATAAAAAGTTTTGCCCAAGTATTCTCACAAACATTTTGAAAATTAACATTTTTTTAAAAAAAACTCATGTTTTTACCTATATAAAAAAAAATATTTTCGCAATATTTTTCTTCACAAAAATTTATTAATAAATTAGTCAAGCACCTGAAGTTGATGGATCCATTTAAAAAAATAGTGTTTTTCTCAGAAATCGCAATTAAACTATCTTTATTTTCGCTTATTGACAAATATTTCCAAATTATAAAATATTATTCAACCTTGACGGCGTATAAAAAAAGTAAACAACACAGATCCATAATTTTTACAACACGAATGTTGAATCTTATCTACTTTTATACGGTACCAAATACTTATACGAAAAACTAACTTAATTTTTGAATTAATCCTCGTTGGTCCTTGCTAAAATTTTTTGTTTGTTTATTTCTTTATCAATGTAAAAAAATAAACATTATAGAACATTAAAATATAATCTTTTTCTACAGTATTACTACAATCGCTCGGTTTTTTAATGAAGAACAGAGCCATATATAATGTTCGGCTCTTTCTTGAAATAGTTACGAACGGTATTAAGGCTTGTGTTAGAAGAACAAAACTAAACAAATAGATATCGTTCCTGGGTGTATGAGCCGAACGCTATATAATGTTCTGTTTATTTTCGAACACTGAAATAAACACTATCTCCAACATTCATATAAAAATTATTTGATCTTGAAATTTGTTTTGAGATTCATTTATATTAAAGTGTTGTTTTAATATACATTCGAACTAGGGATGTCAATCAGAACTAGTTTTCACAAACCACGGGATTTCAAAAAACAAAACCCCGGGACTTTTCGGGATTCGGGGCTTGTGAAAATTTCAACATAAATGCTTTTTAAAGATACTTATTAAAAAAAAAACCTCTTTAAAAGACGTTTACAAACATATGTTTTGTTATTAATTAAATACCACAAAGTTAAATAAAATTTATTTGTATATATTTTATACGTAAACAAATGTATTTTTATTAAAATATAGCAAAAAAAATATAAAATACACATAAAAAAAATAAAAATTGATTTTGCATCTCTCGTTTAAATAATTATATTAATTACTTAAGTTTTTAAAAATTGAAAACTATGATTTTTTGCTGATTTATTGATTAATTTAATAAACAGTATGGTCAAATATCTGTGCTACATATTTTAAACAAGGTGTAAACTGGTTTCATTAAAAAAAAATAATTAACCTAAAATCTAAATTTTATTCAAATCAAAATAAATAAGAAAAAGTTAAATAATATAAAAAATTGACTCGAGAATCTTACAAATAAACCAATTACTAGTTTAATCCCAGCATTTTATAAATCAATCCCAAATGGCATCCCTCATTAATACTAAATGAAATTATTTAATAACGTATTTATAACATACGTAAGTATGAGAAACTAAACACAAAAAACCACTTCAAACCAGGCAAGTACAATTAGAGACAGAGTGGCAACCATCGAACCAACCAGGCATACACACAAACACACACATACAAACTGTCAAACTGACGGAATAAGAGGAATATTTAGACGTATTTATCATTGAAAGCCAAAGACTTGATAGGACTTTACTCTTGCAAAGCAACACAAGCACTAGCAACTAAACTAAATAAACAAGTCAAAATAAAACGAATAAAATAGAGAACATTTTGTTCTAAATCCTAATAATGATTTTACTCGACAAGCAGTAATGACAGTCAAATATGTACTTGGGAATTGAAGGAAAACAGAAAAAAAGTGTGGATAGGTTTGGATGAATGACTCCACCAGACGGCTGACTGGTTGAATGTATGGTGTATATTCATGTACAGACAAGTGTAAGTACTTACTCGGATTAAGGAATAAAAGAAGTTGTAATATAAGCAAACAAAAAAAATTTATAACAATAATGATGTTTACGTTAAGGTACTATGGGTCGGCAAGAAAGAAAATTTAACAAAAAAATATTGTCGGTAAATTTAAGAAGAACTGCAAATAAAACGACGCGATAGAAAATATTTTAATGTGTATCCCAATGAGAGCATGTTCTTCTCACGTTTGGTAAGAATGTCTCCATAAATTTCTATGGGCAACTGAACAGAAGTTTTAATTAAGTTAAGAAAAACTCGTTTATGCTGGTCTATTTGACGTTTTGCAATGGGTATTTTCAATCAAAACTAATTCTAAATTCTTCTTAAAGATGGTGATGTTATTGTGAAAAAATACGTTCAGGGTGAAAGAGTTGAAGTGTTAAGGCCTCGATACTCTTACGTAAACGTATACGTTGCGGATCAGCTGTTCCGTTTTCCTTACCAAGCTTATATGTAAATAGGTACTCACACGTAAACGTAACGTTGCGTTGCGTTGCGGATGAACCTGATAAAATTAAAATTTCTCTCCGTTTTTACGTATCAGCTGTTAAGAATTTTATTTTTGTTTTCAAGCAGTGTTGTCAACAAAACTTATTAACCAGCGGTTTACTTTAAAATTTTATTAATGAGATTCTCATCAAAACATTAATTTAAATTTGGTGTCATGAAATCCAATGTTATGGGTTTTTTGTTCGAACTGAAATTAGTGTCGGCGTTGGGTGTCACAGAAACCAATGTTATCGGGTTTTTTTGAAAATAAACGAAGCAGCTTACATCGCTTGTTTTTTTATTGGAAAAAAATATTGTTGTTAAAAGCTTAATTTTTTATTTTATTTATTCAACAGTTAGATTATGACGGAAGTAAATAAAATTAATAAATAGTTAACATAGTATTTTTTGCATGTTTCCGGCAGTCTCCGGCTGCGGGCTGCTGCAAATTTGCAAAATCCTTTTCCTCACTTTTTCTATGGTCATTTTATTTATTTATAAGTTTAAAGAACAAATATTTTTGTATTTTTAATAAATTCGCTTTATATATTTACAAAACAGTAAGATTACACAAATATAAACAACAAATGCAAGTTATACAACGATGGTATTTTATTTCATATGTACATTTGTATGTTTACTGTATTTCCACTTCTTATTTTCTTTTCTATAATTTTCATTTATTAAAAACACAAGTTTTAACAATATTTTAACGCAAAAATCATAATATACAAAATTATGCCAAAACATAAAACAGCTGATTTGATTATCGGTTTTATTATAAAATAAATATTTGCATACATTTTAGAGAATGCAAATAGAAAAAAATCAGCGCATAGTTCCGAATATATTAAATATATATATATTATTTAGTTTTATTTGACCTTGCTTTTTTTTAATTATTTTGAATGGTTTAAGCTTCAGGTCTTTTTTAAAAAAATATGTTATATATATTTATTTTTCTCAGTATTTCGCTAACCTTTGGTTAGCATCTTTAGGAAATTAAATTAAATTTACAATAAAAAATTATAAAAAAAATGTATTTTTATATCAAGTATATGGGCATTTCCACAGAAATGTCAACCGCAGCCAAAAAATTCAAAGTCTATAAAAGTATGTTGTTTTAACATATTTTTATAGGGAATCTATCAACTTTCAATAATGTAAACAAATTTAACATTTATTCATAACACACTTTGAAATATTCAACTGCAAAGTCGAACAAGTGCAAAAATTCTGTTTTGAACATTTCTATGGCACGTTTTGTTTTGCTTAATGATCTTAATGAGAAACATTATGCATTGACAATTGCTTTTAAAATCTCGGTTTACATTAAAACAATATAAGAAAAATGTAAACGGAACGATGCGATTGCCAGTTACGGCAATTTTTTTCTTTGCTTTACCGTATATTTCGATGTAGCGCGCGACATTGAAAAAGAACATTTGTTATCAGTGCGTCGAGGGTATTTGTACAATGCGCATCAAATATTAGTAACAAACAGATATTTTTGTTGCAAATTTAATAAAAAAAAATTTTGCTGGAAAATAATCAGTGCTTTTCTCTTGGTACTTATTTTAAATTTGTAGCGTGCGACATCGTAAGTGTAAAATGCATAAATTCAAAAAAAAAAAAATTTCTAAAATATCTTTATTTGCGATGGCCAACAACTAAAAGCAGCAAGAACAGCATATTCCATTAAAAAAAACTTAATTTGAGACTAGCAATACTATTTTCAGTTAAGCTAGTTTTTTGTTCTATATTTGTATTTTTCTTTATTGAAGATATTTTTTTAAGTTTATAATTTTTGTTCAGAAAATAAATATATTGAATGTATTAAAAATAATGTAGAATCATCTAACGCATGTCTTGTTACATAAAAAGTGAAAACATAAACATAAAAGTGTGATGGAACAAAATGTCGCATGCAACATGTAGCATGTGACAGTGATTAAAATAAAATTAAAAATAAGCTACACTATATTTTTGAATCAAATAAAAGGCATTATTAAGATACATTAATGCATAACATTTTAAAATTAGTCGCATATAAATATTTCATCAGGTTTCGCTGAAATCAGTGTTTGAACTGTTTGCCTTAAAGCCGACTTCTGTTTTTGTCGCATGCAAATGCCTTGGTTTTTTTTAATTCTCTTGAAAACGAACAATTGCTCAAAGTCAACCTTAGCTAATCAAGAGCTATACACGCAGAGGAAAAACATGATTACAAAGTGTTCACTACGAACACTTTTTTTTATATTTGCCTAATATGTTTACCCCAATATATTTATTATAATCCTAATATAATTTGAAAAATTATTTATTGTCCTTATCATTTTTAAATTCACTATAAAAATATTATATACCTAAAAAGTTACTCTGATCTAGCTAAACATATTAAATTATGTGAAATGTTTGCTTCTATAATATATATATTTTCAACTATACCATTAAAATCATAATATAAGTTGCACACAAAAGGTATGTTTAGTACCATAATTTTTAGTTGCTTTAAAATACATTCTTTAATTGAGCAAACATTTATTGTCAAACAAACAATGTTTATTTATGAAACAAATACAATTTTCTTCACGTCATTTACGTCTGCGAGCATCAGTTAATCGGACAACTTGGATTTCATATTACAAAATAATCAAAACATTTTTCAGGGAGAAAAAGGCCAGGCTGCCTTACAAAATTTATAAGTTTATTAAAACAGGTAAGTAAATTAAATATAATTATAAAAATACATGCACACAAACGTTGTCTTTCTTGCATCCAAAAACACCTACAACATTGAAAAAAGTTGGGAGTCAGCTGATTGAATTTATCTGAACGGCAAATAAAACGAAAATAAATAATTGGCAGATGAGTGCTGGTTAGCTTTGCGACAGAACAGAAGCAAATGAGATATTGAGAAAACCAAATTTTTTTAATGTGTAGTTTTTCGTTGGGAAAAAAGGTAAACACGTAGTGAGAAAACGTTCATTAAATGTATGTATTTAATTTTATTTTTTAAATATGCTTTGCTATTTATATAAAACAAAGTATATGTACATACATTTGTATTTTTAATAAAAAATAATTTTTTGAGAATAAATTTGTTATTGTTTTTATTGTGAGAACCATATAACATGTTGAAATAAACATTTTACATGGTTTTGGGAAACATAGAAACACGGTTGGAAAGGTCGTTTGCGTTTTTCTTCTGAACATAATAATATGCTTGAGACAATATTTAGTTAAAAACATTATGTCTGAACATATATTGTTACTTAAGACGTGTTTTACACAATCATAACCACAAACGTTAATGATAGTTTGCGATTGTGATTGCATCAACCATGTTTTTTTTTTGCGTGTAAGTTTCGCCTTTTGTTAAAAAAAAATAATGTGCTGGTGTATGTTTTTTTTTCACTTTTAAGGCGTACGAATGTCGCATTCGACATTAGAGAAATGCCGATATTATATTTAAAGAGATATTAATAATGGCTTAAAATATTTAAAGGTCCATAACTCCAAATCTAGATCCTCAGGCGCAATAAAAACTAAATAGATAAAAAAAATTTTTTTTCAAAGCAATTTAAGTGCTTTATATGTTAATATATATGCATAAAGTATTTTACTTTTTGTACAAAAGCGCCGATATCGTTATGTATTGGCGTTTTTAAACAAGAATGTCTGCAACATCTTTTGGAACAAAACTGTGAGCAAAATCAAAACAAACAATAATTTACATACATACATATGTATGTACGAGTACACACATACACTTCAACACCATATGACACTTTTACGTATTTTTAGTAACTACCAACATTTCAAGTCGACCGCAACGTTTACGTATCCGCAACATTTACGTAAGAGTAACGAGGCCTTTAAAGGCTTGTCTAGTGTTGCCAATTAAGCCATTTTCATTAAACGAAAAAACAATTTGTTTTTTCAAATAAAAATTTCAACGTGACATAGAATTTTTCTTCATTTAATTGTTTGTTTGTATTTACATTAAAACGTACTACCTTACAAGCAAAACAAGTTCCCCGCCTTTCTCTAATATATATTATTTTTGCAATGCCATTTAAAATTTTTTGTAATGCCTTTAGCATTTACAGTTGGATTTTAAAGTATTATATATCCAAGTTTGTGTCCCGAGAAGACCAATGTTTGGCTGTACGGGCTTTTGGCCCGGCTTAGTATTTCTTGCGTGCTTTAATATTCTGACATTAGGATGGTACTTAGGGATATAAAGGGTGGTCAAACCATAATGCACAAAGTTAATTGTGAGTCACACCTTAATTTCAAGTTTTTGCCCAACTTAATTTGACATTTCTTTGCTTCAGTGTTTGACAAATTCAACCATGGAGAGGTACACAATTGAGCAGCGCGTTAAGATTGTAAAAGCCTTTTAAGAAAATGGACGTTAAAATCAAAATGCATTTCGTGCACTTCGTGAGGCACCATAGTGGATTCGTTAACAAGCAGAATTGCCGCATTTGGGCAAATGAGTATCCACGAGTGATTGTTGAAAAGCCGATGCATACACAAAGAGTGACTGCTTGGTGCGGCTTATGGACTGGCAGCGTCATCAGGCCGTACTTCTTCGAAAATGAGGTCGGCCAAGCAGTAACTGTAAATAGCGTTCGCTATCGCAAGATGATAGCTGACTTCTTGTGGCCAGAAATTGAGGAATAACCCACTTGCCACTTGCCACATAGTCAACGAAACATTGGCTTCTATGCGCGAGAAATTCAATGGCCGTGTTATCTCATGACGATCGTAATTGGCCGCCACGATCATGTAATTTGACACATTTGGACTTCTTTTTTTGGGGATTTTTAAAAGAAAAAGTGTACGTCAACAAGCCAAGAACAATTCAAGAGCTAAAGAATAAGATAATTCGGCACATCTCAGAGTCAGTGAAAATATGGACCATTGGATAGAGGTGCCTCGGTAGGCTAGCTGGTAGCGAGCTAGTCTATCAGCGCCGAGGTTGCGGGTTCGATTCCCGCCAGAGACTCTGGTTTCTTTCCTGCAGACAAGCATACAGCTTCGCGGGATTAGCTTAGGAAATTAAAAAAAAAAAAAAAAAAAAAAGGTATGCTAGCGAAGCCGTGACAAGCATTTGGGCGATATTTTGTTTCACACATAATTGTCATAGATCCTTCTATCATAATAAAAAATATAAAGATAATTCTCTAAAAACTTTTTGTCTTATTTACAATTAACTATTTATTTATTTTTTTATTTAGTCATATTTGTACAAAAAGAGCTGCCAACACTGCATATTACCACTAAAGGATCTTTTCCGAATATTTTGCAAAATCTTTCCTATGAAAATAACAAGACGATTTGTTAAAATCAATAGCTTTTTTTGAAAAAAGAACAAATGTGATCTATAGAACTATAGACTTTTTTGTTTACCATAAACTTAAAATGCACATTTTAACCTTCAAACAATACCCATAGTGCAACTTTAAAATGAAAATGAGCAACACTTGATGCAAACAAAAAAAATTGTTAAACGACAACGAACGCAAAACAAAATAAAATTGACACGAGTTTATAAATAATAATTTAGGCAGCTCTTGTTAACTGCTTTTTAAAAAGAGAAAACATGAATAAAAATCATATTTAATTTGCATAAAACATTCAACAGTGGCAACACACAATTCTGATTTTAAACCATTTTAAAGATTATAAAAAAATTAAATGCAGATATCAAAAAAAAAAAGACACACACACACAGAATTTTGGTTTTCTCACAACATAAAAGAAATTTACAAATTATTTAAGTTTCTTTAAAAATTCTTGAAATTATTTAAATAAAAACAGACACACGCACAAATTTGGAAACTAAGAAATATTTTAAAGAAATTAAAAGGCTGTTGCTATCAATATCTTTCTAAAACAATCAGGAAACAGGTTAGGAAAAAGGAAAGGGATCTTGGCTGGTAGTACAAGAGCCAAAAAGTTTGTTTGTTTGTATTGTTGTCGAAAGTTAAAATACACGATACTTGACATAAAACAAGATACTGCCTGCGTCTTTGACAACAAACTACAAAAAGATTAATCTTTTCCTTTTCCAATCCATTAGAGCGTGCCAGAGGAGACACAAATTTTGAAGATACTCGTACAGATAAAGAAGATGAACTGATAAAAGACAAACAAATATAAAGCAAATCTCCTTTTACTTAAGCAATATATTTTTTAAGGATTTCAAATAACAAAAACGTAATAAGAGAAATGGAATAATTATGTTTTTAAAATAAATTAGAGTTTATTTTTCTTAAGGTCAAATTTTCTTAAATATTCCTTAGAAACTGATTAATTCTTTAATTTTTTATTAGCAAACTTGACATTATATTTTTTGTAGAACCATCTTAAAGAAAATATTCTGAAGTATTTACTTTCTAGCCTCTTCCATGTTAAATTCCTACCACTTGGCTTTAATTTTTAAAGGCAAATGTTTATTGAAAAGAAACTCTCTTTTAACATTTATTTTAGATTTGACAACATTTTCACTCTTAGATAATATTTAGCCTTCAAATTTAACTGCTGACTTGAAACGAAAACGAAAATGTTGGTAAAAAAAATTATATTTAACTAATAAACTTAATGAGCTCATAGTTAAACTAACACACTTTACATGAATTACATACAAAATGTACAACCAAAACATTTGCACTAGAAGATGATTTTTCTCTTATCACGTTTTAGTTTTTTTTTCCTAGTCAAGGATACATTTAATGAAATCCAAACAAATCTATTTCTCTGTATCTATATATATGTGTGTGTGTGTGTGTGTGTGCCTAAATTTGTGTGGTTAAACCAAATAAATAAAAGAAAAAAGTTGAAAATAACACACATACTTACTTAGTACTAAGCCCACTAAATACTTAGAAGAAAAATATAGAAAGTACTTACGCTTCAACAGTGTTGCCACTGTGGAAAATTTTATGAAGATCGATAAATTATTTGCCGTTGGCCTCATATACAATCAAATCTCGAAAAAAAACACACCTAAAACCGCTCCTGAAAATCAATTTTATAGGTCAAGATTGAAACAAATCATCTTTTTTTTTTTAAAAAAATAAGTCCAAATTTAGATTTTTTATGTTGTTAACAAAAGAGATGAATTTAAAGCATTTGTTGATTCAATAAACGAATTATTTTATAGTGGCAAATGTAATTGCAAACTAAAAACCACAGAATGCTCGTGTGAATTGATTCCAGAACATCTAAAAGAATTTTTGATGGACCAGCATAATGATAGAAAATTCACACAACCTGAATATACGAAAGACGTTGAAGAAGTAGCTACAACAATACCAACACTTACAACTGGTACCGAAAACGAGTAATAGAAAAGAGTCGTGAAGGAGTTATGGCAGTGAGATTAGAAAGTTGTAAGCAAACTCCTCGAATGGAAAGTAAATAGGACCTTAAAAAATAATATTACCGCAGTAAAACATTAAATTATAGGTCGAGAAAATTATTTAAAAATAAATTGAATTAAAAAAGTAAAAATAGGGTTTTTTTATTGAAACCTTGAAAATGTTGATTTTTTTTCAGATCGATTTTCCTACAAAAAGGAGTTCGAAAACAAAAAAATTGATCCTTATAAAAGTTGTTGGAAATTATCTGAGCTTTCATAATCCGCAAAAAAAAATCTCGAAGAAAATTCAGAATTTATTAGTTTAAAGTTCATTTTGGGCTATTTTTCGACAAAACATTCCTAATATCTCTACTAAAAATAAAAATAAAAATATTGGTATCAATACAGATTCTGAAAGGTGATACCTTTCAAACAAGCCCAGATTGAGAAATCTACTATAATTCTATCCGATTTTATGACGAATTTAATAAAATTATTCTATATGGAAAAATATCTATTTTGAAATTTAAGGGGGCTCCAAACCCGACTTAGAGCTATGATCTCTGGAGCAAAATTTCTCAGAATCACCTATAGATTACGTTTTTGCTATACGCTTCATCAAAAAAATCGTTCCATACAATTTGACCCGCCCTAATATATATATAATATGCAAAATCTTAATCAAAATTAAGTATTATTTTGAGCAAAATTTGACGATGTAACGCACTTAAAAATATCGATAACAATCGATTTTTTTTAATTAGTTTGGCGTTTTGAAAGTGAGTCGAAATTAGATTAGCTTTTTCAATGAAATTTAGAAAATTGTGAGGAAAAAAATCTTTATTGATTAATATAATTTTTTTCAAACATATTAGCCACTTTTTAACAAGTTTTTGCTTTAAATTAAGCATTTTCTTCGTGAAGAGTTGACAACACTGGTCCACAATTATGAGCTTACAAGCAAACGATAGATACATATATAAAGCAAAACTAATAAACGATACCACAAAATTACAAACATTTTATGAGTCCCACTTATAGAGTGTATACGTATATACTTTACGGCCTCTTGTATATGCATGATCTCAGACAACTCGAAAATTTTATATTAGCCATATCTTACGATCATTTTAGAACTTTCTTGGGAAAAAAAAACTCATACAAAATCTTTTACACCTGAGAAATAATATTAATCAAAGTTATAAACGGTACTTGGACATTAAATTTGGTTTAAGTATCTTTCATAAATAATAATTTTTACAGAACAAAACAATAAATGAATTCATAATTTATCACAGGTTGCATTACAAATCCCATCCAGAAAAATACGATTTCTAGGTCAAGGGTATAAAGGATTCAGCAGAGTCCCTCCACTTTTTTATTTCATAACTAATTCTAAAAATGTTACTAATAAAAAAATAATAATCGAACACTTATATTAACTTGGGTTCATATTTGTTTCACAAATTTCTTCATAAAAACACTTCATTTAATGACTTAAATATTTAACAAATTCCATCACACTTTTACTTTTATGACAACATGAACTTGAGTTTGTAAACATTTTATATATTTTAAAATAAAAATTTCTCTTAAAAAAGAAGCAAAGTTTTTTGTTCAAATTGAAACTTATGGGCGTAAAAATATGTGTAGATAATAAAACTTTGTATAAATAAAAAAAGATAACTAGTTTTTTTTTGGTATAACTAATACATATTTATGTAATTGGGTTTTTATAGCCTGTTGTGAGTAAACACCAATACAAACACATATATATATATGTACACATTTGTATAGTTGTTCTAGTTTAATATGAAAATTTATTTTCAGCAATTTTATTTTTCAAGCTGTTTTCAAAATATATACATGTATATGTAAAGGGTGTTTTTTTAAGCTAGATAGAACTTTAAATTGTAAAAAGTAACACAAAAAATTAAATTTTGATGAAATATTTTTTTTTATCGTTTCAGTATACTCTGACAAATCATCATGAATAGACTCACGCTTGAACAACTCTACGAAATTATCCAAATTTACTTTGAAAATCAGTCGTCGATTCGCGCAGAGCAGTTGGCAACTGACCCGTTGTTTTATCGCAAAATTGTGTTCAGCGATGAGGCGCATTTTTGGCTTAACGGGTTTGTTAATAAGCAAAATTGCCGCATATGGAGCGAGACCAATCCACAAGAGACCCTACAGACTCCATTACATCCAAAATGCACCGTTTGGTGCGGTTTTCACGCTGGTGGCATCATCGGACCTTATTTCTTCAAAAATGAGGCCGGAGCTCGCGTTACGGTCAATGGAGATCGTTACCGCACCATGATCAATGATTTTTTGTTTGAAAATATGGATGACATTGATCCGGAGGAGATGTGGTTTCAACAGGATGGCGCTACGTGCCATACGGCGAACGCAACCATAGACTTATTGAAATCAAAATTTGGCGATAAGTTGATTTCGAGAAATGGACCTGTCAATTGGCCTCCAAGGTCGTGCGATTTGACACCTCTCGATTATTTCCTGTGGGGCTACGTGAAGTCACTGGTTTATGCTGATAAACCAGCAACAATTGACGCCTTGGAGGCCAGCATTGTTCGTGTTATTCGTGACATACGGCCAGCAGTGCTCGAAAAAGTGGCCCGAAATTGGACGTCCAGAATGCGCTTCGTCAAGAACAGCCGCGGTGCCCATATGCCCGAAATCATTTTCAAATGTTAATGTCACGTATTGATCTTTCAAATAAAAAAAAATTTTGATTACAATTTAATTTTTTGTGTTATTTTTTACAATTTCAAGTTCTATCGGGCTTAAAAAAACACCCATTATATAGCCGAATATAGCATTCTAACTTACTTTAAATATGTATAAAATTATTATTTATTTTAGTGCAAGAAATATGAAAGACAAATAAAATTTCATTTTATGTCCTAGAAAGTTGTTTTTACCACAACAGGCTGCATATAAGAGTAACAAACATTTAAAAAATATATATATTCTTCTTTAATGAAAAATTGAAAAAACTTAAAAATGAATGAATTTATATCCTGTAGATACTTTACAATATTATTGTGTTTATTAAAAAAAATATTTTTTGAAAATCTGTATAAGGGTTTCTTTTCTAAACAAAAAATGATGCTTTATAAATGTTTACAATTTTCATTATGTTACACACGTTTATGTCCCTTCAAGTAACTTTGGGTGATCGGCGCTGTTACATTGCAGGTTATATAGCTCCGGCATCTAAAAAAGAGAATAAGCACTATGGAGTTTGCTATGAATTGTGGTACAAAACATCTTCCGAAATAAATATATGATTGGTGAAAGTTATTAATATCTTAGATTTGATCCACTATACCGCAGGCATTTTTTATCCGGTGAATGTCAATTAGCCATTATTTGACGCGGAATTTAGCAGCCTTTCAAACAAGGTAAAATTAATTTTAAGTGAACCCGACTTGGACTCTGGAAGGTGGCTGAAAAACACACGAAAATACCGTTATCTGATAAATGTGAATGGTTAAAAAAACCTGTGTAATTGATTGTTTTAGAGAACTATTATGGTGTTATATATCTATCATGTTCTATCATTTTTTTGTAAGTCCAAACAAAATTTAAATTCTTAATTTCCTTAATTTATTTTAAGGTAACTTAAATTTTTCCGATGTAATTGGTCTAATAGATGAGCCCAGCGGCCTGCTCGAGTCATAATTAACAAGATTTCGAGTCATAATTTAGCCCACTACATTTTATTTAGACTTGAAATAAAATTTCGTGAAGATTGGGGTAAAATTTACCATAAGCCCTTTATAAAAACCATTCTCGAAAATCTGCTAAATAAGCCTTAAACCACAATATGTACTTCTGCGAAAGGTATTCCTGAAGTGAAACCCTAATTTTTTTTTTATACAAAAAGCTTTTTTTATTTTTGTTTTTCCAGCTTATTTACCTAAACTTTCGAATTAAATACCGACATTGTGTTAGACAAGTAAAAGTACACAAACGTTCTGAATCGTGTCTGACTTGATCTAAATGTTATTATTGTCTGCATCTGCAGTGACGATACTTTAAATGTGTTTATAACGTGGCTGTGTCCCTGCACTTTTGTATCTTCTTTTTAAATCCTTCTTAGCATTTTGTACATTCTATTATTATTATTATTATTATTATTATGATTTTTATTTACCATGAAATGTCATCATTTTTTATCATGATGCTGATGGTTCTGTTTCCCATTGTTGACATTTATTCAGGCACAATTTGAGTTTTAAAGAGATATTTCTTTGATTTGTATTTAATAGAATTGTATATTCTCGAAATGCTTTAACATGTATGTTTAACAATTTAGGATTTATAAAATTAAATTCCAAGGAATAAAGTGTTTAAAGGCGTTCTTAAGTTCTTACATATTTAAGTCAGAGTTTAAAATTGGTTCATGCTTGGATTCTAATCAATATGGGAAACAAAAACGCAATAAAAATTTAGAATTACTATATTTTCTACGAAATACTTTGTAAAAAAACGTTTTTTTTTTTCAATTTTTATTTAGAGAATTTGATTTATTTTCTTATGATTTTATACATTTCTTCCATTACAATTAAGTATTCAATAAAAGTTTCCCTAAATTGATATCCTAACCCTTTTCAACTTTCATAGTTTTTTTGTCCTTTTTCTTTTTCTTTATCTATTTTTTTTTTTTTTTTCATTATGATATTTATCATTTGCTCAAAATGGCCAACTGATGTCAAGTAAAGATTAAGAAATTGTAAAATAATACAAACAAATCCTTTGAAAAATATTTAGTAGTAAAATTAATATAAAAAATAAGGAACAAAAAGTAAGACAATTTTTCAATCATTCCATGAATCGTCAGTAAGTCATCCAATCACTTACTCGAAGACAAATTATTTATAATCGGCAGAAACGACTTTTTGATTTATTACAATCAGGAGAATGTTATTTCATAGGGTTTCTACTGGGTGTTCTCCGGGAAGGTATAGTACTTTGTTTTGCCGCCATTTTGGTAAACATTAGTCTGGACAGTTCATAATTAGCAGGCGTGAAGTAGACACGTGGCAAATTTATTATTTATTATATAACAAAATATTCGATAAACCAATGTGCTTAAATCGTTAAAACATTTTATCAAAATCATCGATTAATGTGACGATTAGAAAGCTACGTAAAAGTTTTAGGAGAAACAACGTGCCAACAAAACGCACTATTTATAGTGTAGTGAATGATTTCGAAGACAGACAGGTGATAGGCCCAAGCATGGACACTAACGTACTGCAAGATCGGCTGAAAACATTACCGCTGCTCAAGAAAGTGTTCAAAACAATCCATCAACCTCAATTCGACGCCGTTCTCAGGAGCTTGGTCTTCAAAGAACAACTTTGGCCACAATTTTGTTTCCCTTTAAGATTCAGTTGACACAAGAGCTTCTTCCAATAGGATGTTACACCTTGCCTCTGACATTCCCGATTTTCATGAAAAAATCATAATGAGTGACGAGGCATATGTTTATTTGCATGGATATGTTAATAAACAGAATAGTCGGTTCTGGGCAATGGAAACCCCTCAAATTATTCATTAGTCACCTTTGCATCAATTAAAAGTGACAGTCTGGTGTGCAATTTGGTCAGGAGGAATCATTGGACATTACTTCTTTGCAAATGAAAACGACGTTACGGTAACTGTGAATGGGGAGCGTTATCGTGATATGATTGAAAACTTTTTAATGCCACAACTGCATGCTTTGGGCTTGATAACATGTGGTGTCAACAAGACGGTGCCACATCGCATCGAATTACTGCGAGACCTCTTTCCACAACAAGTAATTTCAAGGAATGGTTATGTTGATTGGCCTTCACGGTCGCCTGATTTGACTGCTCCGGTCCTCTTTTTGTGGGGATATCTGAAAAGCAAGGCTTATGCAAACAAACCAGAAGCACTTGAGCAACTCAATTAAAATATGATGAATATTTAATGAAACATTTATCAATATAAGATCTATTCTCTTTCATTAAATTAAAAATTATTAACAAACGGACACCCTGTATTTGGGCAAATATTCCCAAGAATTTCCGTGAAAAATATTTTTAGCGGCGATTTAACAGGTGACTTTTATCATTGAAAGATTAGTGTCGTTATTGAATCTTGAAAATCGCTTCAACCGTGGTGAATATCGCTTAATATTATAAACTTTCTATATATTAGCTGATAATAAATGCCAAAGCGTGTTTATGCCTGGGTACTTATGGATTGGATGGCTTTTTAGGCGTTGTAAATTTTGCCAATATTTAGGTGAGATAAAGCATTTTTCCCCATTTTAATAATTTTTACTTTAAAAAAATTCTCCGGAATCCCTTTAATTTAATTTCTGTAAATGTGGGAATATTAAAACAAACTCTAGCTTTAAACATTTTGATGAAAGCTCTTTTAAGGAATGTATGTAGTACATTTCCATGTGCTTATGTGATAAAAAATGCCTTCTTAATCCAAAACGTAATATATACTTTAAACTGGGAATTCGTTATAAACATTATCGCCTCTCGTAAAGGCTAGTTATCGCTGGCACACAGGTCTTACTTACGAATTACATAATACTTTGTGAGGTAGAAATTTAATGATTGTTACTGTCAATAAGATTTATTTAAGATTTACATTCACACTATCATACATGAACGTGCTTTTCTTAAAATGCAACCCTCATCAAATAAAAGTATAATTGTTAAGGCGTTGATATTGTTACAAGTAAAACTGGTGCTTATAATTCTTATTCGCTTAACAGTTTTATTTGTATAATATCTTTAGTTTTTCTTAAATCTTTCGATGAAGTTTCCTGATGATCTGGCCTAAGCAAACAGTGAAATGCGCATAATAATAGCTTATCCCATCAACAATAAATTTTAGTGTTTTTATCAAGAAAAAAAATTTGAAAATAAGCACGAAAAAGATCGCATTTATATTATGAAATTAACGGCGAGTTTTTTTCTTTATTCCCTTTTAAAGTTGCTATGAAACTCTTTTCACATTTACACTTAAAATTTTTTCAAGCATTTTTTCAATCAAATGTAAATAAAACAACTGTGTTGTCAACCAAACATTTATTATCATTACTAAGCGTTTAAAAATTCTAACAGACACAAATGAAAAACAGTGGCAATCGCAACTTTTTTAATTTGTTATACATATTCTATTGACTCAAAATTTAAAAATTTTCAGTAGAAGCAAAACAATTTTAAATTTAATATTTAAGGCATGTGAAAAAAGATTTTTTAACCAACCTCAAAATACTACGATGTTTTTTAGCGGGTAAATTTCAATATTACGTGTCAAGTTTTTCCGTAAAGTGAAGAGTAAAAATTTTGAGTTATGTATGTATATAGACATTTATAATTATTTATAAAGTATTCATATTTAAAATAATCCTATAACTTATATTTAGTTATACATAATTAAAACATATACTTCCTGAAAAACGTACTTTTAAGAAATGTACTATTTTTTAGAAAGCGGCTTTCTGGAAAAATAAAATTTTTAAGACATATTTACACTTTTTAAAACTGCGTTTTTTCTTCAGCACAAAAGTTGACAACATTTCGATTAAAAACTATTTAAAAACGAAAAAAAAGATCAAAACAAAAATGACAAAAACCAAAAATGCCTATCCATGCGTCGTCGTGCAACTTTTTCAACCCCGTTTTCTCCCTACACCTCTTTCTAACAAACAAAATGTTACATGCAAAAGTTGCGGCGTTAATTGCATAATGTAAATATGGTCAAAGTCTTAATAATTAAATGTTAAGAAAATGTTCATTTTTTTTTTTTGTAAAACTTCTTATATTGAATTTTTTTGATATTTAGTTAGGATTTAGTTCATCAAATTTAATTTTCATTAAATTATTTTTACTGAAACAAGAAATTTTACAACATGAAATTAATTAAAATTTATTGATAATTTTTTATTCTTGGCTGAGCTGAGGCTCGAACTCGGGTTGAATTAACGTTTCGAGAATAACCACATTCTCATCATCAGAATTCTTTGCGTTCTACCCTCTGCACCACCGCGGTGCCTACCAGCCAACAGTCAAACATAAATCTTTAACCAATGGTATTGCTGGTTCGAAATTTGCTGTAATTAATCATCATTTTTCAATTTTATTTACATGTTTCTTCCTTTTCTTCTGTGTTTTCGTACTCTTTCCGTCAAGACTTTGTCTTGAATATCTGAGTACATGTGTTTATTATGTTTTTGTCCACTTTCGTCTTGTTATTTTCATAACGCATTGCATTCACACTATCACACTTTTACATATCCCTGCAACTAATAGGACTAGTCCAAACACGCGTATAAAGTGTAGCACACAAGGGACTAGGACTAGTCCAAAAGTAACCCGAACGTATGGAAAAAGCATGGTATATTTAACATTACGATGTCCTAGGGCAGGACCATATAACCCAGCTTTGGAGTACAAAGGAGTAGTCTTAAAACTACTCCATTGTATACACAAGAGGATTAGTTTTAACTTCAACTAAAAACGAAAACATGTCGTTAAAAAACGAAGACATGTCGTCTCACTACGAACACTTTTAAACAATGACATGGTCCATGCTTGCATTACATCGGACCAGTCCATGGAGTAGTCCATTTAATCAAAATGGATCAGGTGGTCCAATATTATTTGCAGGGATTACTTGAGTTTTTGACGTGTAGTAATACAAAGTACAATAGTGTAAATTAGCCTTTAACGATATGCCTCTTTTACAAACCTGTTATGGCTCTTGAAGATTGTAATACAGAGTATTACGATATTTCAAAAACTCAAATTAATTCTAAATGTATAATAATCTGAAAACAATTTGTTATGAAATGTCAAAAAATAGGTAAAGAAATTTAATAGTCGTATGGCTATTAACATCTTTGGAACTTTTCTAAACCATAAGATTTTTCATTTTATCAGAGTTCTATTTTTATAGAAGCACAGAAAAAAATCAGCGATAGAAAATTTAAATTTTGTTCCCATATTTTCACTACAATTTTTCAACTAAAAAAATTAATGTTCTTTTACTTAACATCTGTTTCTTTTCTACAAAGAGTCTTCTGTTTATTTAAAAGTAAAGTCGAAAAAAAATGTTATTAACAATTTTTTATTTGTTTGACAATCAGACCAAAAATCATTTGATTTTGTGAGAGCGAAAATCTTAAGACTTGCAGAATATTGTAAAAGGGGCTTAAGAAATTAGCTTCCAAATTTGTACAAAAAAAAATTAAAGAGGAAAAAATTAAAAAGTAGACATATGTATGTCATATAAGCGTTTGTTGGTACCATAGACAAAGGATAATTCCTTAATTAATGCACTTGTCACCCATAACAAATCGAACAAAATATGACCATAATACCAAAAAGCTTACACCACCGAAACGCTTCCGTAGTAGTAACGAATGATGCTGAACAATCTCAAAGATTAGCTGGAGACATTTTTTCGGTTTATACTATTTTTTGCTTTCTAACACAAAATATTTTCGGTTCCTTGCTTGTTCCTTTTTTGAGGATTAAATTCCTTTTTTTCAAATTCAAACCATAAAAATGTAACACTTTGATTCGTTGTATAAAATAAAGTTATTTGAATAAACAATACTTGTATATATGTATGTATGTACATATAAATCCATTTTATCAGACGATGAATGGAAAAAGAAGGTAAAAAGAGCAAATGCTGGTCGTTTGGCCATTTTATAAAAAATGTTAAGTCCTTAATCTTTAAAGTTTTATTTCTTTTCCACAGAAATAAATAGCAAGGAAAATAACTCTAATAAATTATATTTGGTCTGTTATGTTTTCAACTTTAAGTGTTTTTATTTTTTATTGTTACTATAAAAGGTAAAAAAAAGTCGAAATATTGAAACAGTTGTGGAGAAAATGGAAGTGACCGGAAGGGAAATATCATGTGAATTATAGCAGATGACCAACCACAATAACTTGAAATAGCTGCTTTAAATCGAAGCCCTTGATCGCGACTATATCTAATTTGCACAGACCATAAATGTATGTTCTTATTTCGAAAATATTTTCGTCAACAGATATCACACAATTATGACAAATTTTTTACTTATTTTGATTCAAAATAAATAGTATTTAAATACAGTTTTATTTTCTCAGTGTTATTTAAACAGTCTTCTTAAATAACGTATTGTAGCACTACTAAGTATCAAAGAAAAAGCTCATTATTTTTGCTTTGCCTGTGGTTTTTGTATTGTTGTAATATTGAGGCCACTTTGCTAAATCATACACAATGGCAAACTGAAAGTATTTTGTATGTACCAGATTGGTGAATTAATTTTCATTTAAGTGTTAAGTAAAAAACAGCATTTTGTATTTAACCCTGCACGGTTACTCTTCGGCGAATCGACGAAGCTGATTTACATTTTATCATATAACTTTTTTATAATTATTCAAATTACGCTCTTTTTTCAACAACGTTATCTGAAGTCGTAAGCTTGTAGTGAGTGGACGTACACTGGATCCTAATTTTTTTAAAGTTAAAATTTAGAGGTGTGTACCAGAGAAAGACAATGGGTATAAAAAAATTAAAGTACTCTAGCACATATCGAAAATTTTCAATACCTGTGCGTACTCGTATCTATATATTCTCATACTTGTGTATATCCCTGCGCATTTGATTTCATTCATGTATGTTATCATACCTTTTGTATTTCATACTCGCACATAACCACATAAACCCATAGGTATATCATTGACTTCAAACATTTTTTATTTATTAGTTTTTTTTCATTAGTGTTGCCAGAATTTTTTTTGTTATTTCTGACTTTACAAAAATCTTCGGAATATAAAGATCTGCGTTCTTATATACATAAATAGAAAAAACTATTTTTAAGAAATTCCGAAAAAATGACAAAATGGATGCAAATTAAAATACGTCGTTTTATTTGAATCGTTCTTAATAAATACACAAAAAGTTGCCGAATACCAAAAAAATAAAAAATATGAATCTAATATTCGGAATTAAGAAATGAGATATCACAGGTAAATTCATTCATACATAGTATGACTTTGAGATGTTTATCTGCTGGCAGTTGCATTTTTAAGACGTTTAAAATTTAAAGGCTGAAGTTGATCAATATGCCAACGAAAATGTTAGCCTTACAGAAGACTACAACATCACGCTATGGTGGAAAAACAACTCCACAAGATACTCACGGTTATCTTTATAAAAATCAAGAATCATGTAAATTTCTGCAGCGCAGCATCAAAACGAGTTTTCTTTTTAGCTAGAAACATAAAAAAAGAAACAAAATAGATTCCAAAATAGTTGATAGCCTTCTGTTTTTAATTTTTTTAAAAAAAAAACCCCTTTCGTAGAAAAGATTATATTTTATTATTGTTAATAGAAGCATAATTATATAATATTAGAAAATATTTATGTTTTAATTCAGCTTTTACATAAACTAATTAATTCTTATTTATTCAGTGCTATATTTGTTTTTCTTGTTTTGGAAAATACTTAAAATAGTAATATCTTTTCTGCATCAAACATTTTTAGGTCCTGGCTACACTGCTTGCTTTACAATAACCATACGAGTTGTTGAAGTTACTTGTCGATACTCATCGATACATGCCTATACTCATACGCACTCATACTAATATCCATACGCATGCCTGTTTGTTCATACTCATACCGGTTGCTATACAAACTTATTTATGTTCATACTTATTGGTATTCATACCTGTCTGTACTCGTGCTCGGTGGAGTATGAATAGGTTAGAAGTATTAAAAATATAACTTTTTGGCTTTCTCTGGTGTGTACTCGTCGCAAAGACGAAGAGTAACCGTAGTGTAAGTTTTTGTGTCTATTTTTTTGAAATTTTAAATATTCCTTTGTCAACGGCTACTTCATGTCTACTCACAATATGTACTATAAAGATCGAAAACCCAAAAACCGACTGCAGTATCTGAAAAATCTTCATTCATCTCTCGTGGCTCCCTATTTAAGAGGCAGATGCGAGACACCTCCCTTGCAGGCCTTAATTAAGGGGAAAATTCAAAATAAAATACCTAATAGAAAAGAGTCCGTCGAAAATGTTGTCAAAGGACCAAAAGAGCGTAGAATTTCTCATCTCTGTCCCTATAGCAAACTCAGAATGACGGGAAGTACATGTTATATATGCCCAAAAAGCATTTGTTGTGAATATAAAATGGAACTTTGTGTCTCATGCATAAAATATGGCTAATAACTAAATATGTTTTTATCACAGTTATTTTTTGGAAAACAATGTTTTTCTTTTGTATTATTTGACTGATTATTTTTAAAGGCTGAAAAAGAAAAAAATAATTTATTTCTTACATTTTAAGTTTTTGTGGTTTTAAAAAGTTTATTAATTTGGAAAAGAGAAAAAAAATTTGTATTTTTTTTTTTATTTTTTAATAAAACGCTTAACTAAAACAGATTTTTGTTTATTTTTTACTTTAAAAAAAGTTCTGCTTGAATTTATTTTTTAAAAAGTTCGTCGATTCGACGAAGAGTAACCTTACTGTAGTAAAATGAAGAGTAACCTTTCAGGGTTAAATGTCATTTCAAATCAAACGTAAAAATTGGCGATTAGACTTTTATATTTGAGCTAAATTAAATTTTGTGCGAATTAGCTAGCTGATTTGAAATTATTACTACAAATATATTGTTACGTTTTTACTTTATAAAACGCGGTTCGGTTTATTCCCTTAGTAATAAACCTTCGAGATGTTTTAATTGCAAATCAAACTAAATACACGTACTTATTCAACTTAACAAACTTTAAATAAATTAATTACAATGTTTTTTGATCCAAATTTTCGATATTTAAATCAGGCTTAAGTCCATTTAATTTGCATTAAATTATTTTTATGAAGAAAGGAATTTCACAACATGAAATGAATTAAAATTTTATTGATAAGTAGATAGGTAGATCTACCAAGGGTTAAATACCATTTGGTTTTAAAATTGATGTTTAACTATTGTCTGCCAGCCGTCGTTATTGACGGTGAGTTCTAAACGGCAAACCCCTCTAAAGAGATTGTGTGGTTAAAATCAAAACATGTAAGGGTAACCTGTCCGTGAAAACCTGGGTTCGGTTCCCAGCTCAGTAAAGAATTAAAAATGTTCAATGAATTTTAATTCATTTAATATTGTAAAATTGCATTTTTCATAAAAATAATTTAATAAAAATAAAATTTGATAATCGAAATATCGAAAATTTGGATTAAAAACCATAAGCACTTCAATAAATTAAACAGAATACTAATTAATTACACTGGTCTACAAATTCGGAAAAACAAGTTGACTGCAGAAACGATGCATGTTTGAAATTGTAGTGTCAGTATTGACTGTTTTACAGTATTGCCAGCATGCGATTAAAAATGCCCATCAAATTACCCTTGGAAAGATATTGTAATTATGTTCACAAAGTTTATCCAATATTGTTAGTAACGAACTGAGCCGTTAAATGTCTCCAAACAAACTAAACTAAACATTTATGAGCTAGCCCAGTGTTGCCAGAAGTAGGGGAAAATCCCTACATGTAGGTATTTTTGATACTAAAATAGAGGCGTAGGGGAATTCGGACAGATTTTTTAAAATCACCATATCGTCATTATTTATAAAATAAAATCAGAAAAACGTTTTGTAAGTGATATCATCTTGACCAAAGCGGTTGAAAATTTTTTCTTTTCACTAAAATCGCTTTAAAATATATTTCCAGAGCTTGCGGTTTAAAAAGTTTTTTCTATATTACAATATTGTATTAACTCAAAATTTTTAGTTTTTCACTTTTTGAAAAAAATCGACAGGTATTTTTTTTTTTAATTTAAAAATATCGAGCTATTTTGTGTAACATTTGGTAAAGAAACGGTTGGTTTAAAAATACTTTTTTAATTGCCTTTCATAATATTAAATTAAAAATTGTTTTGCTTCTACTGAAAATTTTGAGACAGTATTGTTGAACAAGTGTGATATGTATTATTTTTTGTAAAGTTTTGTACTTTTTTTTTGTCAAAGCTTAATATACATATTCAAACAAAATTTATTTTTTATAACTTATGTGTTTTCTTCTATTTTAATGACAATAATCCGTAGGGATTTTTGTAGGGGAAATTTTTTCATCGTGTAGGGAAAAATCGGATTTTTTTTAGCTTGTGTAGGTATTTTTTCGAAAATCCACTGGCAACACTGAGCTAGCCTGTATTAAGTGCTGCTTCACACTCTTCAAGTTTTAGCCGTCAAGTCTTTAGTTTTTGGGAGAGAGAGGAAGAGAAATGGCATTCTCTTTTCCCTTCTTTCCTAACAACTCAAAACTTGACGGCTTAAACTTAAAGAGTGTGAACCAGCACTTATAGTTCACAACCATTTTAAGTAGATTCGAATTATTTTAAATTAACTGCTATACATCTTAATGGAGTAAATAAAAATGTTAAACCAATACGACATAAACTAAAATTTACAAGATAACTGATAACTTAAACTATTAATAATTCTAAGATAAATATTATTTCGGCACAATATGTTGGTATATAGAAAACAGGAAATAATCAAAATTAACCGTACCTAATATTCATGCTATTCATGATTGCTTTTCTTTAAAAGAAATTCTTTCTGAATCAATTGAAATTTACCGCTTATGATAAAAATGTGCCGTTATTGTACGTGCTATTAAGCGTTTTTTTTTTCTGTCGCATGTCATAATGTCCATGAACGGAGTGTCATATGGTCCATGGACATGTGATACTTTTTGGGGTATCGATAACACTGGTTAAAAAATTTTTCACTTTTTGCCATGACCTCAAAAACTAGATTTTTTCTAAAATAAATCGGGGCTTCTGAACACGAATGTCACATTAATTTATTTTTCTCAAGAATCTTTTTCGAGATATACGCGAAAACCTGTTCATAAGCATGTTTCCAAAAATCTTGAGAACTGATTTTATTAATTTCGCACTGTTACAAAAATATCTATTCCCTCTTTCAGCAGATATATATACTGTGTCAATCGGACAATAATTAACTGAGTTACATGCCTTAAGATTGGAAAAAATTGATTTTTTCTACGTTTTTTCAAAATTCAACATTATCAGTTCTATCGTTTAGCCAAAAAAAATTTTTTCTAATTTTTTTTTTTTTTTTTTTTCTCATTATTTTTTATTGAATCTTCATATTTTAAGTATGAACTAACAATAATTAATCAAATCTTAACCTAATACGTTATTTTACGTCCTGCCAGTGCCAGACAAAAATTTTCTTCATCACGGGTTCTGTTCACTTATATAGGTGTTTATCGCTCATCTAATTGGGTAAGTGCTGCAGTGTCTCTTCTTCTTAAGCGAGTGTGGCCGCCATGGTTTAAAATATTTCGAGCTAGTGGATTTGGGTGTTGTTCAAGCCTTTTTAAATATTTTACTGCATATTTTGTAATCATAGTTTTTACTAAAGGAACATTGAGATCCTTGTGAATATTTGAGTTTTTAACATACCAAGGGGCAGTGTGATTATTCGAAGAAGTTTATTTTGGCGCCTTTGAATTTTTTCGATATTAGAGGCCGAGGCAGTGCCCCATAGTTGAATACCGTAGCACCAGATTGGCTTTAAGATGGAGTTGTAAAGTAAAAGTTTGCAGTCGAGACTTAGGGCAGAGTTTCTTCCAATAAGCCAATGAATTTGGATGGCTTTTAGTTTCATTTGAGATAATTTTGCAACTATATGGCTTTTCCACGTTAAACGGCGATCTAGATGAATGCCGAGGTATTTTACATGCGAATTTTGAGGCACTAAATGATTATTGATTTTAATAGGGGGGCATGTTTCCCGACGCAAGGTAAATGTTACATGTACGCATTTTTGCTCATTGACCTTTATCCTCCATTGCTTCAGCCACAGTTCGAGTTGAAATATATGATCCTGTAGGTATCGAGATGCTTCTTGACTGTTTTCGTGCACGCTTAGAAAAGCTGTGTCATCAGCAAATGTTGAAGTTTGGGTGTAGTTGTTTATTGGCATATCCGAAGTATATATTAAGTATAAAAGTGGGCCTAGGATGCTTCCCTGAGGGACTCCAGCTTCAATTGGTTGAGGAGAGCTTAAATAATCACCTTCTTTAATAATAAACTTTCGACCGACTAAGTAGCTTTCTAACAGCTTGTGTGTGTTTACTGGTAAGTTTAGCTTCAATTTATGTAATAAGCCTTCATGCCAGACTTTGTCAAAAGCTTGAGAAACATCGATGAAGAGAGCGGAACAATATTTTCTTTCTTCAAAGGCTTTTCTTATTGCGTTTACTATACGATGGGTTTGCTCAATTGTGCTGTGTTCTCTTCTAAAGCCGAATTGGTGGTTAGGAATACATCTGTTTTCATTTAGAATTGGGGTTAATTTTGACGCTAACAGCTTCTCAAACAGCTTTGATATATTTGAAAGTAAACTTATAGGCCTATATGACTCAACTTTTGTGTGATCCTTTCCTGGTTTAGGTATCATGATGACTAAGGAAACCTTCCACTTTTGAGGATAGTATTCCAGGCGTAAAATAGCATTAAAAATTAAAAGAATAATTCTCCTTGCTATGCTGGGTAGCTCCAAAAGCATTTTGTTCCTGATCTTATCAAACCAGGAGCCTTCTTGGGGTTTAAATCACAAATAGCCTTTTCGATTTCTCTTATCTCAAATCTTAGGGGAACAGCTGCTCTAGCAGCAACAGGTGGTAACTCGACCGCCATATCGTGAGATATGTTAGGGGTAAATACGTGTTTTAAATGATTAACAAACAGATTTCCTTTTTCAACATCATTTCTTGCCCAACTTCCATTCAAGTTTCTTAATGGCGGATTAGCGACAACTGGCCTTTTGAGATTTCTAGCTGCACGCCATAATGAGTAGTCTGATTGTGGAGTTGCATCAAGTTCCTTAAGATATTTTTCCAGAGAAGCCGTTTTCTGAGTCTGCAGTAACTTTCTCAGCCTTTTTGTACAGTCTTTTAGTAAGTTCTTAAGTTGAGGGGATCTGTGCAATTGCCACTCTCTACGAGCTCTCCTTTTTTCAGACAAGAGACGCTCGACATCTGAGGAATATATTTTATTATTTTTGGTTTTTTTGGGGGCAATGCTGGAATGTTGAACAGCTAGTTTTAGAAAACTGTCAAAATTGACAATAGAGCGATCTATATACTCCGGTGTGCTAAGCGGAATATTTTCTGTGCAATGGGTACTGAGATATTTTTTATATTTTATCCAATTTATATGTGTAGCTGACGTCGCTATGTGACCAGAGGGAGATTCAATTCTATTGGTGTTTTTTATAGTAACAATTGTAGGTGTGTGATCAGAGGATAATTCTATGGAAGCTTCAACGTAAATCGTTTCTGTGGGGATGTTTTTAACCACGCCAAAATCGATGACATCTGGATTTTTTTGCGGATCAGCAGGCCAATATGTTGGTTGGCCGCTCGCGACAACATTTAAATTCATTTTAGAGATTGTATTAAACAAAACACGACCCTTTGGTGTTATAAGTCGTGACCCCCAGAAGGTATGTTTTGCGTTGTAATCGCCAGCAGCCAGGAAACAGGGCCCCAGTGACTTATAATATTTGTAATATAGGCTTTCTGATATTGCAAATCTAGGTGGTGAATATAGAGATGAAATAACTATGCTTCGATTTAGCTCTTCGACACAAATGTTCGTAGCTTGGAGATAATCTTCACGATGATCACTCATTGGGTAGTGTTTAATTCGGTTTTTTATTAATATAGCAGAACCTCCACAAGCTCTATCTCGAGGGTCCTTGGTATCATATAGAGTATAACCATTAATTTTAAACGTATTTCTTGAGGTCAGATGAGTTTCAGAAACCATCATAACATCAATTTGATTATTTTTGAGAAAGTATTCTAGTTCATTTTTATGTTGGCGGATGCCGTTTGCGTTCCAAAAACAAATTTTTAAACAGTTCATGGCTTGTTAAGTACAGCTTGCAATAACATCGATTGCATTCTAAGAATTTCCTGCATCATATTACCCATTGTGTTTGTAAAATTATTTACTGTTTGCACTAATGTTTCCATGTTTTTTTCTAGACGACTTAGATTAGAAACTGGAGTTTCGTCATTACTTGACGAAGCGCCTTGCATTGGTACATTGTTTGATTTTAAAACGTTAGTTAGCATAAGAGGTTCTGTTACTACTAGGCTGCGGAGCCTGAAGATCATTACTGTTTACTTGATTCGTTACCTGCATTTGAGGGGGATTAGTTTTCGGTCCAACCGACTGCTTGACGATAGTATATACAGGGCATCCTCTATAATTGGCAGTGTGATTACCACCACAGTTGCTGCATTTTTTTACGTTGGGGTCGGTTTTAGACTTATCGCAAAGAACTGTACCGTGTAGCTCACCACATACTACGCAAACAGGGGGTAAATAGCAGTATGCCTTAGTATGGCCAAATTCTTGGCAGTTCAAACATTGAACGGGACCACCTCTTTTGTGCGGCTCCTCTATAGTTACCTTTCTGTACAGAATGTATTTTAAATCATAGATGGGATGCGTTTCATTTTTTTTAAGCTTAACGTCGCCGGGTTCAAACTCTACTCGAAAAAGTGGTTGGGGAATTTTTTCTCTATTTTTAATGTTTACTACATGTTTTACCTTGAAGCCTTTTTCTTCTAGGAATGTTTTGACCTCTTCTGGGTCCACACATGAGTCAATACCCTTAATCACTACCTGAAGACCTTTACTGCTTTTCAGTTGGTATGTATAAAAGTTTTTTTTTAGTGCTTCAAAGTTGTTTATTACTTTGCGAAAGTCATTCTCATGATTGACTTGTATTTTAGTCTCGTTTATACTACCACGCTTGATAGCCGCTACGTAAAACGAATTTTCACCTATCACTGATATCAAACTCTTTATGAGCTCATTTGAATTTTGTTCCCTAAGATATATCGGGGGAGGCTTTGACGATTTTATGACGTTTGGTGCTTCAGAAGATTCATCCTCCAGAATTGCAAAACGATTTTGAGTATTTATTTTATCAAAAGTTGGTACTTTTGAGGCCGAAGCAACTGCTGCAGAGGTAGGGCTGCGTCCCCGTTTGAGCACTGTTATGTACCTGTCCATACCAACTTGTACTGTAGGCTTTTGAGAAATTTTTCCTTGAGTTACTGAGTTGTCCATAGCGGCTGTTTTGGGGTTAACCGTATCATCACTTATTAAAGTTTTTTTTGGCTCTGCGGCAGTGCCTGCAGTTAACAAACTTGTTATTGTAATACGATCGACCGTATTTGTAAACAAAGAAGGTGAGAGGGAACGCGTTCGAGTAATAGGTTTAGCCGTTAGGTAATTGCTATCATCGATTCTTTTTTTTGTTTCTACTTTTGTTTCGTCAACACTCACTGTAACATATGCATTTCTTTCATTATGTTTAATTGTTTTTGCATTGTACGCATTCATAAGTTTTTTTTTTATCTTACAGTTTGTTTAATTGTGCTCTTCTTGTTATTTGTTGTTAAAAACCCCGATAATAAAAAAGAAGAATAAACAAAAACAAGAAATGTTTTTGCTTAAAATGTATGTTTGTATGTTTATGTATGTATGTTCATACATACATTTTTTTATTAAATTATAACTTTTATTATTTTAATTATTGACGTTTATGTTCACAAATTAAAAATTATTTTTAAGCGTCCAATTCGCTGATATTATATTATTTATTTAATAAATAATATTATGATTTTATAACAACTTATTTAAGTATGTTAAAAGAAAACAAAAACCGTATGCCGAGTTAAAAAAAAACACGTCTGCATTCAACGAGCACTGTGATGCTTATTTTTAAACCCATATCTTAAAGACAATTTTGTTCCAAAAATATTTGTGACAAACTAATTAACATCGGACAAAAAATAAGAAAGGTACAAAATAACTAGCAAAAACATCGAAATTTAAATTTTCAAAAAAAAATTTTTTTTCTTGGTTGTGTTGATTGGATTAGGACTTATGGCCTTATTTATAAAAAATAAAACAGATTAATAAAAGGCTTTTTAAACAAATTTTCATACAAAATCCGTTTCATAAGCCCTTTATTAATTGGTTTTATTTTTTATAAATAAGGCCGTTAGTGTTTAGAGACAATTTAATTTGTTTATATAATTATATTTTTGGTCAAAAATTTTATATTTTTCGTCTTCGATTTATCCTTCTATGTTGCGATGACGTTTCACGAATTGGCATGCAGCAGTATTTACCCATCATGGTCTGATCCCAATCTTTATCTCTCATTTATCTTTCACCTTGTTCGTCACAATAAAACAAGTCTAAAAAGTGTTAAAGAAAACGCAGTTTCAATGACATGTGTGCTCCTGTAATTACACCCATTTAACTAGGCTTCAAATAATACAGATTTTTTTATTTATTTCACATACACCTATGGCATAAAAGTCTTCCATTATATTTGGAATAAGGTGACTATCGTTATGACTTCTGTTGTTTTCTAAAAACCAGCTTACTTCTTTCTGAAAAGAATTCCTTATATCTTGGAGCGATTGCGATAGTAAAACAATGCGTGTCCCTGTGTCCGAAAATTCTCTTTCTTTCAAACATGAAGCGAGTAATTTCGAGTTTTCTTTTGACAATATTAAGTCACGATGTAAATCAAATAGTGCGCTTTGAATCATAGTTTAATATTCGTATCACCTATAGAAGTAAAACACAGACTTAAATATACTTCTTCATTATCTAAATGGAGTGAAATTGATTTATATCCGGATAATGAACATAGCAATTTTTTCCGCTGTGCACTTTGGTCATGCAGATATAACAAGCAGTCATATGATCAATTGGATCCCTCCATTCAACTAGCTCACCAAATGATAAAAAATTTTAGTTGTAATTTCAGAATAAAACACGTTTACGTTTATAAGATTCCAAAAATATATTGGTCAACTTCCTTCGGACACTTTTTTTAATAATTGAGACACACCACAAACAAACAAAGAGTTATCAAGAGAATATTTACATATTTTAATACACAATGTAATTTATAAATTTCAAAAGTTAATAAAACAACAAAAGCGGGACAGTGGCTGACTTCATAAAAAGACAACTTTTCTTAAAGGATTGGCATGAGTTTATTATAGAATGGTAACCGTCTTCAGTGCACAATGGTTGCAAAATTAGTGCATTGTTTTTTTTTATTTTGTCAACGCATTCGTTTTTAGAGATGCTTTGCAATATTGCATTTATGAATTCATCCGGTATCTTGAATAAGACCGATAAGTGAAAGCATACTACCTAAAACCGCAATAAGGTACATAAATATAATAGTAGCATTGATAAAAAAAAAATTGTTTATGAAAATTCCAATTTGCATATTTTCACTTAATACGTCGATATTTCTTAATTTTTAGTCCGACGATAACAATTTTACGTTTACTACGTTTGGAACAAAATATTTTTTAAGAAACATGTTAAAAAAAAATTTAAAATTTTTTTGATTGACTTAAAATGGTGAATTTTGAAAAAACATACAAAAATCACAATTTCTTCAAGTTTAAAGTCATGTATCTCAAGAAATCTTTATCCGATCGAAATAGTATAAATATGAGATGAAAGAGAAATGACTTATTTATGCAAAAGTTGCAATCTTGTACAATTCTGTTGAATAGTTCTCAAAATACCTAAAACAACTGCAGGAAAACACAATTTTCGCGTATATCTCTAAAACGCTTCTTGAGAAAAATTAATGGATGCCATATTCATGTTCAGCCGCCCCAATTTAGCTTAGAAAATATCTCATTTTAGAGGTTCATTTTTTTTTTTTGTGTCATAGTGTTACTGCCTAGCTCTGGGACGAAAGATTTAAGAAAAAAACAAATAAATAAAAACCTGAATTTTTTTAAATCTCGAATTCTGAATCTTGAACTTTATAATCCCGCATTTTGAAATACTAAATTTAAGATTCCAAATCCTGGGGCTTGTTATAACATAGAGAAGACAACCTTTGTGCCCGGCCTAAGGCCGGCTATGCAGAGAGGCCTTAGTAAGCAAAGCCGGTGATATAAAGGGTAGAAAACCATTTCGCACGACCTAAGGACAGCAATCTAGAGAAGCCTTAGAAAGCATGTTAATGCATACACCCCCCCTATTCTGAGGGGGTGCTTTAATACCATGGGAGATAAGGCCATGATGGCTTTATCTCTCATTCAAAAGGGAGATAAAGCCTTTTGTTTTTCCCCCCATTTGAATGGGAGACAAAGCCATCTTGGCCTTAGCTCACATTAGCGATATTAGAAAATGGCTTTATCTCTCATTTCAGTTTTGAAGAACTTTTGCATTTTACATTGATTAATGGTTTTCTTATTTTTATAATTAAGAGTCTTCCCGGAGACACAAAAGTTAAGTATTGAAATCTGGCTTCGCATACTAAAGTTTTTCTGCGTGGCGGCCTGCGGCCGCCCTTACGGGTTTTCTCCTCCAGTAGGACACGGCAGGTGGCTTCGCTGAATAAAGTTTTCCTGCGTGCGTCACAATAATAAAAAAATGACTTTTCCCGGAAACACTAAAGAAAAGTATTGGAATCTGGCTTCGCATACTAAAGTTTTTCTGCGTCGCGGCCTGCGGCCGCGCTTAAGGGTTTTCTCCTCAAGTAGGACACGGCAGGTGGCTTCGCTGAATAAAGTCTTCCTGCGTGCGTCACAAGAATAAAAAAATGACTTTTCCCGGAAACACTAAAGTAAAGTAACAATATTCTGGAAAAATATGACTTCATCTCACATTTGCGAAAAAAAATATGGCTATATCTCTCATTTCGCAAAATTTTAAATATGACCTTAACTCTCAATGATTGTCCAATAAGGCCATTATGGCTTTATCTCCCATTCAATTGAGCAATAAAGCCATGGCCTTATTTCGCATGACTTTAAAGCACCCCCCCCCTCCCCCCTTTAAAGCACCACCCCTATTCTGTACGTAAAATTAACTGAAATTGTTATATAAAAAAAATGAAAACTCAGTTAAAACCCAGTCTACTTATTTTACATTTATTTTTTACGAAAACTTTATTTAATTTTTACCGTCAAAAATTAAACCCCATGTTCCGTAAAAACAAATAATATAATAAATTAACTATCAAAAAATTTACATTTTCCGTAAAAAATTCAGTTATTTTATGAAATTCAGTCTTTTTCGTTTACTCCACAAAAGAGCTGAATTTCTAAGGGCCATTATTACAACCTAATGATAAAGTTGCTGATAGTTAACGTGAACAATAGCTATCTTGAACGATAAAGTGACCAATAAGTTTTTTCCATTATTACAACTGTCCGATAAAATAAAAAATGTAGTTTATATACTGTGGCAACATTGCAGTATATACCGACTACTTTTGGTTGTTTAAAATACGTAGTGGCAACGATAGCATCCTAAAAATAACTATCCTAAAAATAACTATTTGTAAGTTGTAATAATGGCCCTAAAAAATACCAGAAAGACACCTGTCATCTTGTTTTTTTTTAATGAAAGAGAGAGAATAATTTTATTTACTTACCCCGTTCCACACGTTTGTTTTACTTCTGTTGTACTAACTTCGTTGTTTACAGAAGAACTCTCAATTATAAGACACCAGTAGCATGACCGTAATGGTTTCGCAATTATTTTACTTTAAACATTTTATGTATTTAACTAAATAATTTTAACAAATAGAAAATGGGAATTTTGTACACAAAACAAGCAAATCGTTTTTTATAGATAACTGAAAATTTATTTGTGGTTGTACAGTCCGTTACTGTACTAATATTGTGAGTGTAGAGGAGAAATTCTTTGTAAAGCAAACACCGGCTTCGGTAGCTTCTAAATTCGGAAAAACCGAGGATGTTAAAGAAAGCGATTTAAACTTTAGACAGACTTTAGATTTCCAAAATGCGTTTTATGTCTTTTGGAATCGACCAATGTAATAATGATTCCATGCGAACATTTACAAATTTGCTCCACCTGTTTTAAAAATGTTAAATCAAAACAAAAAGAAAGAAATATAACGTTACTTCCATTTGTTGTTTAAAAATTGAACATTGCAGCACATTTGAAAGTGAAATAACACAAAAAAGTGTCAATGTTAATGGACATTATGAAACTTTTTGATGTGTCAATGGATATTATGAAATGCCACTTTTTTTATATCGTTTTGCAAGGGTCGTCATGAGATAAAGATCGTAGTTTTTTAAAAATAAAAGATCTATTATGGGTTAGTTTGATATTTTTTTTTTTTTTTTTGTTTTTGATAGTTCTGATCAAAAACTTTAAGCGTTTCTACTGAAAAATAGTATTTTTTAAATTATGGCACTACATATTGAAGTAAGTGAGCGATCTTTCAATTAATATTATCTCTCTAGATATTCTTATGTACTGCTTCAATTATCCATACTTCTGTAACCCAACAATTACTCTTCTTATAACTGACATGGGTCAAATTTAATTTAAGACGAGTGGAAATATTTAAGGATATACAAATTATGTGAGAAAGTAGAAACCACCATTCCATTCTTTAAATTTTTTTCATTTTTCTTTTATTGTTTTTTGAGGTTTACGCCCATCAGAGTAAATAAACCTTTTTTTTCTTATTTATAACACACACATTCTTTCAACCACTTATCTGCTGATATTTTATTTAAATTGAAATATATTTGTGTTTGTAAACTTTTCCATAAATTTTCACTTCACAATTGGCTTCCTTGACTTATTAAGGCTGTATATTTTTGAATGTGTCAGAATCTCATATTATTTAGTTTTATTTAAAGCGAATAAAATCATTTACTACCCACTCATACATTCCAACAGAATAATATGGAAAAATCATACCGAATTAGTAAGTCACTGGGGAAACAAGAGCAACATTTTTTTTTATTTTATTGTATTTAAAATCTATATGAGTTACAACTCCATACAGGGTGGTACATAAGTAGGTAAAATTGAAATGTAAAATCAAGCAGCAATTTGATGCTCCTCTTTAATAGTTTGCATAAAAAATTAATTGGGAAAGTGAAGAAACTATAAGTTTGTTGTACGTTCGCGGTACTACGCCATGACAATCCTCAAAACAAAAAGGAGCCAACTATTTCATCTTTTGATTTTAATTTGAGAACGCATGTGTAGCTGACAGTTTATTTACATAAACAAATAATAAATATAAATTTATAAAAATTATATTCTTCATTTATGTTGCACAATGTAAATATTTAAATCCGCAATTGAAAAATATTTTAGAATTACGTTTGAAACCACTATCAAACGTTTGTCGTTTAAGAAAAGGTTTGATTTGCAATTATTTTTAATTTGAAATCAAACCTCCGTGTTTCTTGGATAGTCTGAAGCAGGTTTAAGTAAATAAATTTTTCGTTTACTTTTTTTTGTTTAAAATGTTAAGTTGGAAAATTTGTAATGGAATGACTGATCACCAGAGAAACCAGAAATCTGCTCCAAAAACAGTGTTTTATAAGCATTAAATATGCAATAAAAACTTGAAAATATGCCATAAGAATTGTTAAAAATATGCCCCAACGAAACCAAAAATTGGTTATTTGAAAACAAAATATTTAAAAATTTAATAATATTTGCACTTAAAAAAAACAAGCATTAAATTATAATCCCATACACCACAATATTTAAGGACAAATTTTCGAGATTGTACCCTATTTCGAGCCGATGGGCAGCATGGGCTCTCCAAAACAAAGTTATCTAACAATCTAAGATTTCATTTAAGAGTTATTTGTGCCGAATATTCGGCGTTATTATAAGTGTCGTAGTCGAAAACCAGTCGTTTTTATAAATTTGTATTATAATTGACGTTAACGACCTAAATACGACAAACTTTCTATGTTTTTTATACTGTCGTTGTCGTGAAAACGACAAACATTACAAACGGCTACGACTTGGGAATCGACCACGACAAGAACTTTCGTATTAAGGCTGACTATGTAGTATAAAGTTATATTTTCGGGGCAAATTTAATCTAAATACGAACATAAGTAGGTGGTTATAGCACAAAGAGTCTATTTCGGAAAGAAGTTTATATAGGACTATGTAAGATTATAGACCGATTCTCACCATAGGATTCATTCTTAGTACAATTCAAACGTATTTACCAAATTAATCAAATTATCTAGGAAAGTGCAGCTCGTACTTTGTGCACAAGATTTAAATGTACAGCCACTCAGCCAGACGGACGGGTGGAAATCGTAAAATCACTTAAAAAGTGATTCAGAGTCGAGCGGTATGCTAGAAGATGGGTCTAGATTTCTACGTATGTAATTGTAAAAAATTGGGTTTACAGATAGATATTAAAATCAGAAAAGCCACCTGTTAACCTGAATTTCAAAAACAATTTTTTTTATTCGCTGTGAAAGCATTTTTAGGCATCTGAAGAAATTACATACGTATCAAAATATGCTTAAAAAAGGTGAAATATGCACTAAAAACCATAAAAGTGCTGCAAAAAACTATTTAAAAATATATTACTTCATAGTTAACTTCATTGGTCGCATAAGGAAAACACATGCAATTGCATTTTTATGGTTTCCCTGCTCATCACAGAAAAAAAGAGTGGTTCAACTTTATGTTGTAAGTTCTATTTGCACTTAGTGCTTCGAAAATTTACTGACTGTTATAGATTTTTAGGCAACAAGTGGCTGACTGAAGTTTTGTTTAATATTAAATGCACATCCTTAAAAGCCAAATAAACCATAAAAACGACAAAATAAACATATCAAAAAAGTATGAAGCATCCCTACAAGAAGAGAATGAGCGAGTTGTCACTTTTTTCACGTTGGTGTTAAGAAAATGATTTCTTTCTATCATTTTCTTAACACCAACGTAAAAAAAGACACTACTCGCTCATTCTCTTCTTGTAGGGATGTTTGTCGGAATATTTAAAATTGTCTAACTGCTTGTGTAGTTTATGTGTCCCTTTAGGTACATGTATATACGTAGATGATAAAAGGGAATTTTCGGAATGGTCAGGATTAAAGTGGGGCATTTAGAAGAATCCAGAATTGTGGATTCTTCTCGTTCGTTTAACTATGGTTCTCCTGCGCGTAATTTTTGGCAATGAAATCATATATAGTTTTTCATATTTAAACTGACTACTGCGATCGCCTGATTTGATAGCTTACGATATTTATCTTTGTTACAAACTTGTAAGAATTGTTACAAGTAAATGGCAAAGTAAATGTTACAATTAACAATTGTTACAAATTTTCAAAACAATTTTGTAAATGCACACAGCTATTGTCTTCAAAACACAATGTTACCATAATTCCAAACTACACTCATGTCTCGTTTTACGCGATAGATGCGTTCCAAAGAAATCGCATAAATTGAATTCGCATAAAACAATACTCTAGCTTCATATAAACACTAATGATTCGTTCCAAAATTCTGAAAAACCGCATAAATTCAAATTTAAATTAAAAAATCAAAACAAAATCGCATAAAAAAAATCAACAAATATGTATAGGTTAAGCGGGAAACCCAATAAAAATGTTTTGTTGGAATTCCTTTATATTTGGCATAACTATAGTTTTGGTAGATATGAATAAGTGTGCGAAATATTTTTTTTTCTATGATGTTTATTTGTCGAACTAAGGGGTGTTAAAATGTTGCCGTTTTCAAAAAAATGTTTTTTTAAATTATTATTTCAAACTAAAAACTAAACAAACGAAAAAAATTTTAGTTGGTTCTTATAGAAAATCGATTAATCTTTAAATAAAAAAAATTAATTTGTCCTTTTCATATTGTAAAAGTTTTATTATGGGACCTCTATTAGTTTAAAAGGTATTCAAATTTCTTTACACTCGTACATGTGGTTTTTACAATGTTGTACCGTAAAAGACAGGAAAGAACGAGTTTAAATTAAAATTTTTCTAACATCCACCTAATTTTTGATTCGTTGTAAAACATATATTACGTGCTCTTCATTAGTTTAAAAACACTCATACAAACATATCGGCTATGCATATAAAAACACACAAAATAAAACAAACTATAACGATTATATCAGTGATGCAATCTTGGTTTAATTTAAAAAAGGTAAAAAAGCTTTAAAAAAACATCTAAAATTTCAAAAACCGTAAAAATTAAAAAACAAATCGTTAATTTAAAAATCGCATTAATTTGAATCCGCATAAAAAGAGACCTGAGTGTATTATCAAAATTTAGATAAATAATAGCCATAAATACCATATAAAAAAATATTTATTATATTAATCATAACTTTACTTATGCGCCACCCAGTGTTGCCAGAACTTTTGGAGGTAAAATCAGCAAAAAACAATGATTTTTCATCAAAAAATCTGCAAAATCTGCGTATGGATTTTAAAATCTTCAAAAAATCTTCAAAACAAATTTAGTCCATTTTTTATGTAGTTTATTTAAAAAAAAGATATAACAATTCATTTAAAAATATGTATAATAATATATTAAAATATTTTTTATTTCAAACAAAACGAAAACAAATTAAACATTAAAGTGGCTAAGCTAAAGCAAAACATATTTAAAAGAAAGATAAGTTAGGATTTCTCACATAAAAATTATAAATTAAAAGTTAATTGCTTGACCTGTTATTTAAATTATTAAAAGTCAAGTTGAGAATTTACAAGAGATCAAATATTGCTTAAATTAAAAATATGTATTAATACATATGTACATACAAAGGAATATATACGTACATAAGCAGATTATTTCGTGTAAATATCAGATAACATAAGTTTCAACAAGTTCGGTGATATTAAAGTATCAAAACAATGCGAATTTTCAAGTTTTAAATAATCTTTTGTAAGTAATATTCCTACTAATGAATCAATTTCCAAACGGTTTCGAACTTTTGTTTTGTTTAGGTTTACCTGGTTAAAGATTCTCTCGACGTTTGCTGATGAATGCGGTACCTTGAATAAATTTAGAAAGAGGTGGAAAAGCAGATTAAGTATCAGCGTATTTTAGTTCAGATACTTTTTTCCAGAAATTAACTAAAGTTATTTCTTCACCATGTAAAATGTCGTTTAAGTTCAGCAATTTTAATTCCCTAAATTCCTTCAAAAAATTTGGAAAATGTTTTACAATGTCAAAGACTGAATTAGTAGCACCATTTATTATATGATTTGGGCTTATAATGCTAAGCGATCTCATATTATTATCAAAGTCAAATCTTTTTAAAATTTGATCCAACAGTTCAATATAACATTGAATACAATTTTCAATTATAACTTTAACATCGCATTTAGAGATGATGTCATTTGCAAGCATTTCAGCTGCATGAATACCCAGGTATACATTATCATAATTTAGAAAATTTGAAGGATCTTTGTAATTCACACTAAAAACGTCACCAGTTTTGATCAAATGTTGTTTTAAAAAATTGCTCATTACTATTTTGAGTAGTTTTTCCATTTGAGCAAATAAATTGTGGATTTCTGTGTCTTCGCTTTGGAACATTTTATTAATATTATTAGTAATACCAAGTATATATTTCAAAAAACATAAATATGTTCTATTTATATCGTTAAGATTGTTTAATATGAATTTTGCACTGTCAATTTGGTCGATATTAACTGCAAATGAGGAAAATATTTTTAAACTTTCATATAGTTCTAACAAGCGGTTTACAACAGATTCTAAAGAAAGCCAACGAGTTTGGCATGTATGTAAAACCTTTTTGGGCTTTATTTCTAATAAACTTTGTATTTTCTCAAACTGGTTGTGACGTTTTGGACTGTTGGACAGATTATTATATACATTTCTGGCTAGGGTTTCGACAGCGGAAGGGAGTTTAAGGCATGAATATGATGAGCATAACGCCAGTGAATGGCATACACATTTAATAATAAATAAATCTGGAATGCCATTTCTAAAAAGTTGGGCAACGGAATGTTTTTTTCTCGTCATTACGGATGCTCCGTCTGCTGCAAACCCAACCATGTTTCTTTTATAATCAATGTCGTTGTCACAGAAATATTTAACAATTAATTTATATAAGCTAGAAGCATCGCACTGCTCTACTTCTACTAATCCAAAAAACAAATCATGGATCTTAAAAACTAAGCAAACTCCGCGCTATCATACACAAAGACTTTTTGTTTGAAACATCTGTGGACTCATCTATACACAGTGAAAATAAATTTGTTTTTAATAATTCACATACCATTGAAAATTGGCTTTTTCCAACTACGTTTTTTACAATAGCGTTTGCTTTTGTTCTTCCTAATTTCGGTGTTATTTCGGAATCACCAAAAGAGCTTTGACACATTTTGATCAAATGATCTGTGACTGTGAACGGCAAGTACGTATTTCAGCTTTTTTAATTCCAGCTTTCTCTGCTGAGAATATTTGATTTATTTTTACTTGGTTGGCAAAAATCTTCGAAGCTTCCAAATGTTTATTTGTTTGGGTATGTGATAACAAATCGCTTTTACCTGCAGTAGCTTTAAGGATTGTTTTGCAAATTTTACAATATACAGTTCGGCCTCGTTTCTCCGCCCAAGAATTTATAGCCACATTTTCCCACCAGTCATTTCTTATTTTACGTTTTTTTCTTTCATCAATCTAAGATTTTATGGATATTTAAAAATTAGTACAAATGTGTTCTTAGTTATATTACCAATTCAACAGAATCGCTATCTTCACTGGACTCATTTTTGTCTATATATGTATGAAAAATAGGAAATGTATTTATTAACCTAAGTTTTTTGCAAAACAAAACTGTATTATCTTACCATTTCTTTGCAAATATTTAAGCATTGTTGAACTATTAAATTTATTATTTATGTCTTTAAAACTTTTCTGTTGCCAAATTGGTTCGCTTGATGTGAGAATCGTTATATATATATATACATTTCTTGCCGGAAAGAAAAAGTTTGTTGGTAAGGGGGCGACGATGTATGCTTGACACACTTTACTTCTTGCCTCTCTCGCCAACAACCTTTTACTGTCCAGCAAGAAATGTCTATAGTGTAAATTGGGACTAAGTGACAAAATAAAGAAGTTGCTACCGAGCTAAAAAAATCTGCGTTTTTAAGACAAAAATCGTCAAATCTGCATTTTGGAAATTTTGGGGATAAAATCTGCAAAATGCAGACAAATCTGCACTTCTGGCATCGCTGGCGCCACCCTGTATTTAAAATTTATATGCGCAGTAATTTCTTAAGTTTTAAAGAGGTTTTTTAACAACCTCTTAAAGTTCAAGTTTGGAAAGATTTTTTAAATAATAGGTCTGTTAAATAACTAATAATTGCTACTAATTTTTAACAATTTTTAATTTACTTATACAAATTATTCAAACATTAGCCTAATTAAGGTATTCGATATCCATAGAAATTTCAATACAATTGGAAATTTCGAAATTGGAAATTTCGGAAAATATCGATGTCAAAAAGTTAAACACAAATATGTTAAGAAAGAAAGGCGACATCTCGTATCTTGCAGATAAACAATGTTAATATGCCTAAGAGCAGTACCTAAACAAGTGCTTAAGGCAGAACGTTTTTTCCGCTTAGCTTTTACGCTGATATTTCATACCTAAATAAGAGCGTCAACGTTGTGTCACGAACAGGAGCGTTAATTTTCTTGTGTAATAAAACCCTTGTTTGACCCAGTAATAGCTAAATTGCCATTATCTATTAACAATAGCGGCACACTTCGCTTTGAAACGCGCTGACAAAATCGGATTATCCAATTGCAAAGCGTTGACGCCTCGCTTTTTAGGGATGCTTTATACAAATTATATGGTCATGACAATTTTTGACAACTAGAGAACGCGTGCCGCTTTTGCTTAAGTACGGCTGTAACTAGCAAATTTTTTCAAGTAAAGTGTTCTTTTATTTTTTTTTCGTGTTTTTCAATAATTGAAAGAAAATGTTGTTGATTAATGTTTTACTCTCACGTTGCAAGTTTCTGCTAGTTGAGTAAATGAAGAGACCTAATAAATTGTACGAAACTTGACATACTTTAAGGAGTTTGATAAAATAATGTTTACGAAACATGGCATGCTTTAAGGAGTCTGATTAAATTTTATTATCAATTTTTACTAAAATTTGTGTTGCTTGAATGTTTTCAAACTGTTTTTTAGTTGCAAACAAAAACTTTGTTTGAAAACGTTTTGACAAAAATATATCGTCACCTAAAATACAAAATAACGTAACAACACTTTTTATAAGTTTGCAGGAGAAGCAAAAAAAAAACTTTACAATATCAATAACAACAAGGTGTACTTGGCGTTTCATTAATAAAGTCGCCATTTTTGATCGCAGGGATCAGAAATCTGCTACTCCACTACTGCTTTTGGCTATGAACTATTTATACAGGCCAACTCATAAAAGTTTTGTTGAGTTTCTTTTTAAACATTAAACGGTTCAGTTCATTACTAACAATAGTGTATAAATTTTGTGAACATTATAATTAATTTCAATAAAGTTGGTTAAGTTGAATAAGTTTGTTTTATTTGTTTTGATTTGCAATTAAAAGAACTCAAAGTTTTATAAAGGGAATGAATCGAAACGCTTTATTAAAGGAAAAACGTAACAATATGAAATACCTTCGGAAGAAAAAAGATAGAAATTGAGACGAAATGGTTGCGCTCATTGTGCACGAAGTTTTATACTAATTTATCATATCCTAATACAACAGGCTGTTCACAACAGTGATATTTAGACTAAAATAGTACTTTACAGCACTTTTCGTAAGTAACGCAATTAACCAAGATTCTTTTAAAAGCGCCAGTAATGCATTAAACCGAAATTCTTTGAAACGCGTTTTTCGCTTAAAAGAGTGTGGCTTTATGCATTTTTCATGAACGCATTTATCCGTTAATTAATGTTTTAGATTCTCGTCCCTGAGTTTTCTGGAAAATAAAGTATTTTTAATATCCGCCTTCGGATTATGATGCAGTATTCTTAGCCAACTATATAAATTAAAAATTAAAATAAAATCGTTACAAGTAGTTTGCCTCAACAAATTATTAACAGTAATCAAATTCAGAAGAGTTTAAAGCAGGGACCGTAAATAACAGGTTTCCGGACAACTTAAACATAAAAATCTTAATGTTAGAGCCAACGGAGACCTATATATATCAATAGATTCGTACTAACAAGCTCCTTCAGAATCTGTGGTGATCTTAAAAAAGAAGAGTTTTATGTTTTCCGTCTGAAACAAAACTCATTTTAAGAAGTTTATTTTTTCCGTATAAAGTAAAACGCATTTTACGAGTTTTTTTCGTCTAAAATTAAACTCATTTCGCCTTCGTAAAATAAAACTCTTAAGAAGAAATTTATTTTTTTGTCTTAATTAAGGGGGGTGTGCTGGAAATCGCAAACGCAAAACGCAAGAATTTGGAGGCTGTTTTTAATACACTTTTAATCTAATTTTAATAATTTTTGTTATAAAATTCTCTTTAATAGAGAAATGTTTGTATAATATTTGCCATAAAATTCTTTTATTACAAAAATCTTACTAAAAAACGACTTCTAAAATTCTTGCGATTTGCGTTTGCGATTTCCAGCACACCCCTGTAAAATTTATTTGTTTATTTTCTTCTTTTTTAACAGACTATTTTTTTTATTTGTTTCATTTAACAAACATGATATTTTCCAAATTTTCTGGTGAAAGATTTGATCGCAGTTCGCTCAATACCAACTTATGAGCAGAGAATGCTCTTTTCCACGCTTACTTGGGTTGCAGGAACACATTGCACAGCTTTTGCCAACCTTCAACCTCCAACCAACCCAGCCTTAAAATCCGAACGATCACTTCTTTAAGATGGCTTCGAGCACACATTAATTGACAAAAGTTGCCAAATTGACGAGAAACATATCGGATCAATCCGCTGGTGTTTGATAACTGAAAATGTATTTGCTTGAAACTATTTTTAAATATCAAAAACAAATTAACTAATAATCAAAATTATTTGTTGAAAAAAATCAGATTTTTGCAATGAACTAAGTGCAAAATAAGTTGTTTTAATGTGCAAATTTGTTTCTGACGGAATTTAGACAGAAAAAATCAAACTCCTAAAATGAGTTTTACTTTAGGCGGAATAAATAAAACTCCTAACATGAGTTTTACTTTAGACGGAAAAAGTTTAATTTTATGATGGCGAAATAAAACTCCTAAAATCAGTTTTATTTTATAAAGGCAAAATAAAACTCTATTGTTAAGAGTTTGTTTTGACCTTTTATTTTTACGTTAGAAAATAACTGTTAAAGACGGTGTTTTTTTTTATTCATAAAATAACTGTTATAAAATAACTTTTTTAATATCACTTATAACCGTTACGGTCCCCGGTTTAAAGTTTTTATTATTATAGACAGACAAAAGCGCAGATTTTTGCAGGTGTTGAAATCATTGACCAAGATATTGAGGCTTGTTTTTACAACTAAAGATAAGATTGTATCGACAGTATAATAACTGTTTGTCATTTCTCCTTTAACGCCTCTACTTAGTCGTTTCTTATTTTAAAACTTTTCGCAGTTTTGTTTCGTAAATAGTTCAATTACATTTAAAATTTTCACTTCATCATTAAGAAATTTCCAGCTTATAAAATCGAACCCCCCAGAAACTTCCTAAAAAAAAAAACACTACTTATTTCTTTACAAATATTTAAAAAAAAAATTTGAAATTATTACAAGGTTAAAACAAAATTTATTTTACATTTGGGGATTTATTTCATATTAAATTTTGTGTAAAATCATTTCTTTCGCCGCCAAAAACTATAAAAAAATCCAAAATGAAAAGAAAAAACTAAAATGGTATTCTATTTAAACTTTTGTATCATTAGTTTCAGCTTTAGAAAATAAATGAAATCTTGTATGAATTGTTTGTGAAACAAATGTGGAACCCTTGAGACATGTTTTGTGTTGCCTTGTTGTTATTTTATTTTCCTACATTTCCATACAAGATTGAACATTGGATTTGTCCTTAAGCAACGGTAACAACAACTGGCAACGAATAACAAGAATAGCAGCACAAACCCACAAAATGTTGTGTTAAATTGGGGGGCAAACAAATGTTGGCCTTGCACGAATGTCACCAAATGTTGTTGCTGCTGCTGCTGCTACAAACGACGTTATTTGTGTTAAATAATAAAACTTTTATAAATTGCTTTAACATTTTCATTCTAGCGAATTAATTGAGCAAACGAACTTAGATTTTTAACGATATTTCTTTAAATTTGAGCGTGATGGTGAGGAAAAGTATGGGGGCGTATACTTAATATAAAATAGTTTGAGAACGTGTCTATGTTTCTTATTATACTTTGGAGTGGATTTTTGGAGAGATAATAGTTTGCCTGATAGTACTTTTTAATGGAAAAAGTACTTTAATCCAATAACAGGTGATATTTTTGGATATAATTTAAGAAAGTTAGTTTAATTTAAATCTCACTAAGAAATTATGATACATAGCACAACTGAGCGAACAATTTTAAAAATTATGTTTGCGTTGCAAGCAATATCCTTTTACCTCAAATATCTTAACTTGTCTGTTTAATTACAGAAATATAAATTGAACATTGCTTTTTTATGATCTAATTACAACTTTAAGGCTTTGCAATGATTTAATAATAAAGTAAACTTTTAGTCAGCTCAATTTTGTTTTTTTTTTTTTTGTCGTTTCAAAAAAAATAATTGTCAAATTGAGTTAGTTTGAATTGTTGTAGAATTAAGGTCATTTAATAACTAATAATATTATGGGTAGCAACGATCATTAACGCAAAACGCCAAATAATGCGTACATTCTGTATAGCAACCAAACTTTAGTTGAATTGCCATTTGCCGAAAATGTACTAGAGGTGGTATTAAAGCAATCGTAAAGTTTTGGTTACTGTGTAGATTTTTGAAGTAAAAAGACACCTTAAGCTTAAAACTAGTACGTTTTTGGTTAAGCTTTGGTCAATAAATTACATATGTCTTCTTTACTTTTGTTAACAAAAGGGATAAAATTACCACAGTACAACAGTTTGACTTAACAATCCTTCAAATGGAATAAAATCCGCGTACGTAGTAAGAACTTCTAATTGTGGGGACATTTCTGTTGACCGAGGAATTTGTGTTCAGTCTTAACAGTCTCTATTTAATAAGTTATAGTCTTTTTGGGAAGACAAAAATATGCCCTAAAGCAAAAAAAAATGTGTTTATTAGCACAGACGTTGATTCTAGAATTTTCTTGCTGTCAAGAATTCTTATGCCCATACAATTTGTATGAAGCATTCCTAAATAGCGCGGCATTTACGCTTTGCAACTGGAAAATTTGATTTTGACAGCGTTTTTAATAGTGAAGTTTGCCGCTATGGTTAATAAACAATGGCAATTTAGCTTTTTTATTAATCTAGCGGTCTTATCTCCTTTTGTTATTTATATTATATGGGTTTTATTAAGCAAGAAATTTAACACTTCTGTTCGTGATACAACGTTGACGCTCTTGTTTAGGTATAGCATATCAGCTTGTTAATTTATGCCTATAATAATTTTATAACCGGGAAATCAAAATATTTCAATATTGACTTTGAGAATTCAGAAAAGTGTAAGTAAAGATATTTAACACTTAAAAATACAAAATGAAGAAATTATTTTGAAAATCATCTGATCCACCAAAAAAAAATCAGAGTAAATAAGGAAATCGTAATAAAAATCGTGTGGAGTATTCCAGAGGAAGATGGGATTTATACACATGTATAAAATACCAAAAACAATTTGCATTTAGAAAATTAGGTGCCTGCACGCAAAGAAAAAACATAGTTGTGGTAAAAATATTCTAAGAGCAACATATTATGATAAGAATTATGATTGTAGTCACCATATTAAGATTATTATTGAAACATATTATGACTCAATATACTCGTAATATGTGATCATAATATTTTTCTCTTAATCATATTATTATTCTGTTAATCATACTAAGTTAAGAAGTAATCAAATTATTGTCATGTTAATCACAATAAGCTAAGAAGCAATCATATTATTGTCATGTTAATCATAATAAATTTAGAAGCAATCATATTATGATACAGCACCTTTCATAGCTGTCATAAAAATACAAAATAAATTTAAATATTTTTGAATCGATTTTTTATTTTGTGGCTTTTTACAATTTTTCTTAATGTTAATCAAATAGCGGAGTTCAATATAAGGCTTGCAAAAGAGCAAATGAAAAATCTGTGGTTTTCATGGGCAACCGCGTGTGTCCATTTTTTTGATTTTAAGATGTTGCTGCCATATTGCCTAATTTTGAACGCTCTTTATATATTTTGGAAAAAAGATGGATCAATTCCGTTTTGTAACGTAATGACAAAGTTTAAAATGTGCAATACCTAGCCCATAGTTTGATCTAGAATGGGTTTTCGGCTTTCCTGAACAATTTGTTTTAAGACATACGCGGTTGCCCATGAAAACCACAGAAATATCGTAGCACTTTTATAAAATATAACGAAATCTCTGTGTGGTTTGTTGTTGGATTTTACAAAAAAACTATGATATTTTGCATTTGCACTATCACATCACTAATACTTGAATGAACTCCGCTAATATTTTAATTTTTTAATTTCTTTAAACTTATTTTTTTATGGAATTTTATCTTTTAATTGTTTAACCGCTCACAAATAAAAAAACGACACAACTTCTTCAAAATTATTTTACAAATGGCGCTAACATAATATGATTAGAGTAAAAATAGTTTGATTGCATCTTTAACATAATATGATAAATGTATAGAAAGTTATCATGTTATGGCTATTAAATATCATGATATGGTTGTGAGAAATATAATATGTTTAGAAAGTTATCATAATTAAGTTGTTAGAAAAATAATTATTTTTCGGTCAACAATACTCAAATTCAAAATTGCGATAAACATTGATATGTTTACAGTAACTATAATATTGTTAATATTAAATAAAAATAACAATTATTTGTGTAAGATAACAATATATTGTTACATTAAACATAGTGTTGTTGCCGTAACCATGCCCAACCATATTTTTTCTCTGCGTGTGAAAACTACATTTGTTTTCAAAATCATTAGAACTTTTTGAAACTTCCACTCTGCATCTCTAATACCTTAAATATTGTGTATATGATTGCATGTGTATGCAGCGTTTTCAAATGTTGAGAGCATTTTATACAAACTTATCGTACATTTGTTTCAATTATGCATACGTATGTTTTTTTTTTCTAAATTCAAAGTTTTTAATTTTTCACTGCTGTGTTTTAGCAACGTTCATAAAATTTTAAACAGACATTGAAATTCACGCCTTTAACAGCTCAACAAATTGCTCCAGTGCACTTGTATTTTGTATGCATTTGAAAATAAGTGAATGCGAAGGTTCAAAATATTTTCAACAAGTTTTTGTTGTTCTCTTACTTCTTTATCATTAGAGTTTTGTTTTCTTGTAATTCCTTCCCCGGATTTTAAGGGAAATTTGTTTTTTTTTAATTTTCACGTGTTTTTTGGGAATAAAGTGTGGAGTTCCCGAGAATTTTTTTCGAAAATAAAAAACAAACAAACTATAGACAAAATCTCTTATAGCCGATTTCACCAATTTATTTATATATCAGTTAATGTTTAAAATTCGTTTTTCATATCAAATAAAATAAAAAAAAATTATATGAAAAACTATTTTAAAATATGAATTAATATTTAAATAGAATTGGTGAATTTTGCCATGAATTTCACTTGAATATTTAAAAAAAGTATATTTTTCGAAATTAAACTAACATTTGTAATTCATTTTTAAAATTTACGTATTTTATTGCGAAAAAAAAAATCAAATAAAATAAACAATGATATAATTTATATATTATAATAACAATCCGAAGAGAGTTACCAGTTTTAAGGTCAACGAGTTTTGAATTCATCCAGACAAAATATACAATTTTAACCAAACAAGTATGTGACAATACTTCTTGCGTTTAAAAGAGTTACTACAGTAGTTCCTTAACAATTTTCAAACTTTCATCAAATGTAGATCTATATGTACACTTTTAAAATGATCGGCGGCATAGATCATATTTAGTTTTGCCAGAAAAATGTTGACTCGTTTCCCCAAAAAATTGTCCATTTCAATACATAAATCCTAAATTTTGTTTCCAATTTTTTTATTTTCAAAAAAGTTTAAGACAAAAATTGCATATGGGCATTAATATTTTGACGTGTCGTGATATTTGTACCACAAAATGTAAAAAAATTAAATGAAGAAAAGAAATTTGTAAAAAGGGTTTTTATATATGCAAAGTAATTACTACAATCGATGCTAAAGATTTGCAGATATAAGCAAATATATGCGCTGGCGCACAGTGGCTGAAAATCGTTTTTCGTTGGCCAAAAATCTGTAACTTTTGTACAGAAGGAGATATTTTAGTTTAATTTTTTTTTATCGACAGATAGATTCTTAAACTTTCTCCACTTTAAATTTCATTAAAATCGGTTGAGTAATTATTGGGGAATTTAATGGCAAAGTGGAACTTTAGATTTTTTTAAGTTTAGCGTGCAATATCGTTTTTTTATTTCTTTTAATTAATTAAAAATTTAATTTTTAGATTTAAATAATAATCATTAACTTTTTTGTAATAATGGTACACTCAAAAAAATTAAATGTTTACACTATAAAAAAAATTTTAACATTAAAAAAAAATAGTAAAATCCGCCATGGCGTGACGTTAAAAAAACGGAAGTGGATTTTGACTTGCATTACAAAACTGAATAAGACTTCGAATTGAGCAAGACTTTTTGTATAAAACCCTTTTTAGTAAGATTTGGACTTATATAGCTTTATTTTTCAAGCTATAAAATTTAAAATTTTTTGCTCGTTTAAAGGTACATATGGGCATTTTCAGCGAAAAGTCTAAAGCCAGAATGGAAATAAGGTTGAATTTTAGAACCATGTTGCATAACCGTTATCCCTTTTGCTGCTTAATGTAGAGCTAGTTGTGCTTTACACCAAAGTATAAAAAAGTAAGCTATATACATACATATATACAATTTTTTGAGAAACAATTTAAATTACTTCTGGCGTTACGTTACAAAAAGTAGACTTTTCGCTGAAAATGCCCATATATATAATCAGGGCTGGGCAGTATTTGAAATACATGTATTTGAAATACGTATTTAAAATACAAATACGTATTTTGTATTTGTATTTTAAATACATGACGTGCAAGTATTTTGTATTTTGTATTTTAAATACATATCCAGCAAGTATTTTGTATTTTGTATTTTAAATACATACAATAAATATAAGTAGTTTGTATTTTGTATTTTAAATACATAAAATAATGGGAGTATTTTGTATTTTAAAAACATAGTTTACAAAATATATTCTGTCAGTTTATTGATGGTTGATTGCTCTACTAAAATATAAAAAAATATGGTGTCACTTTTCATCTTTCGTGAAAAATGTTTCCGCACCGAAAGCGTTGAAGTTTTGTTTTTATTTTTTATTTTCATCATTAAATCAGTGGCTCTTGTCTTAAATAAGTTCGTTTTTGTTTAAATTCATATATAATCTTCAACATTAAACCATTTTTCATAAGTCTAATGCAAAATCAAAAGGGTTTCAATTTCCAAAAATAAAATTTACACATAATATGGAGTTTTAGGAATCGCTTACGGTGCGGAAACTTTTTTCACCGAATCAGCTTAAAAAACAGTTTTTTATTATCAGAACAAAATTCCCCACATGGCGCTGGAGTGGTTTTTTGCACTCAAAAAAAAGGTATAACCTTAATGTACATGACGTGGAAGTATTTTGTATTTTGTGTTTGAAATACGTTAAATAAATGGAAGTATTTTGTATTTTGTATTTTAAATATATACAGGATGTGTAAGTATTTTGTATTTTGTATTTTAAATACATACAGGATGTGTAAGTATTTTGTATTTTGTATTTTAAATACATAACTCGAAAGTATCTTGCATTTTGTATTTTAAATACATGACCAGCAAGTATTTTGTATTTTGTATTTTAAATACCGCAAACCATGTATTTTGCCCAACACTGTATATAATATATAAGCTTGTTATTCCGTTTGTAATATTTAATAATTTTTTTTTTCGTCGGCTTAATATTCAAACCTGGTAACTCCCTTTCAGTGATTTTTACAGGAGAGACAAAAAACTTTTTAAATTTCATATTTGCAGCTTCACACACTTTAAGACACTTCAAATTGAAGAAAAACTACATGCTGATCGACGAGGCAGAAACCTCTTACCACACGGCATTAAAATCTCAATTTATTTAAAATTAAAAAGGCTTGCTTATTAAGTCGACGATATAGATTCTGGGTCCTTATGAGAAGCAAAGTTTATTTAACGTGTTCGTACGCCCGTGTGTATGTTGATATGGGTTTTCCGAAGACCATAGAAGCAATGTGCACAAGGTTGCTTTATATTTAAGTCACATATACTCTGTTAAATTTTCTATTGAAATTCAGCCAGAACAGTCCATAAATAACTGAGATATGAGAAAAAAAACTAGCACTGCCTCTAATTTTATCCACAAAACCCTTGTTGTTGTTGTTTTTTTTTGTGGTTTTTGATATCTTTTTTCTGTTTATCTAGAAAACGGTGAGAGCCAAAATTTCCAAATAAGGTATAAGCATATTGGTTATCAACAAAAAGACTCTCTTAAAATGGGCGTGCCACTGGATTGAAGAAACGGAGCAGCGAAAAATAGGTTAAAACTTTGCTAAAAACCTAAGCAATTAACAGAAGTACAATAAATAGTTCTAAAGGTTTAAAAAGCAGTAAAAACTTCGCCTACTTTTTTAATATGAATAGCTTCTTTCACTCATTATTTAGTAGCTTTCTTCTATATATCTCCTATAAATACTTATATAACTACTTATTTTTCAGATGTATGTAGTTCAAAAGTAATGACTTACATTTAAATGCGTTCATTTTGGGACTTCACTTTTAAAATTCATTGGTTCTTTCAGTGGAATTGGAAGTAGTATTTTTACATTTTCCTGATTACTTAACACATTATTTTGTAGGTGAAGTTTTTACTGGGAAAGAAAATAAAAATAAAAAGTTCTACAAAAAGAAAATTTAAATTCGACGTCTAAAACGGTCATAGAAATTACAGCTCAAAATCGTGTTCAACTGTACAATAGTACAAAATCCTCTTACAAAAATTGATTATCGATAAAATTTTTAAAATAATTTTCCTTTTTTTTTTTTTTTTTTGTTAAATACCTTAGATTTTCGGGAATGAATATTTTATTTTTAAAAATAATTTAAATAAATAAAATCTAATATTCCTACATTTTTTAAATATCCCCAAATATCCTCTCTGGCAAATCTGTCACCAAACTAATGTTAAAATCTCCAATTAAGAGACAAATCTGGGAAAACTGATCACATTGTAACTTGAAGAATTTCGATTACATTATCGAAATCTGAAGTTATCGACAAAAGACTATTTCCCCCAAACCCCCGCAAGCGCAAATTTATCCCACAAGCTGATATTGAAATTCCCAATTTGGAGACAAATCCTCTTATCTGGCAAAACTGATCATAATAAAACTTTTAGAACTATTTCGATTATATAATCGAAATCTGAAGTTATCGATTAAAGACTATTTCTTAAGAGTTCACCGACGAAAACATTTTTATCAAAATCACTTTTTAAAATCGGTGTAAAATAAACTACTTAAACTTCTTTCGTCCGGAAAGTCCGTAAAATTGTTTTTGACGTGTATTCAAAGGCGCCGTGCAATAAAGAAATAGGAAATAAAACCATATGGCTTTATTACCACCACCCATGTGCAATAACACCATAATCGTTTAGTAGAAGCCGGTGGTTGTTATACCATAGAGTAGAAAATCCTTGCTCCCGGCCGAAGGCCGGCTATGCAGGGAAGCTTTAGTTAGCGAAGCCGGTCTCTGTTATACCATAGAGGAGAAAATCCTTGCGTCCAAAAGCGTTTTCCTTATATTTTTTATATCAACACCCAGAGAAAACCCAACAAAACAATTTTTAAATAAATTGCAATTACATGAAAAGAAAAAAATTTAAAAGGGAAATAAGGCCATGTATGGCTTTATTTTACTCCTTACATGGAAATAAAGCCATATGGCGTTATTTCTCAATTCATTGGGAAATAAAGTCATATGGCTTTATTTCCTATGGCTTTATTGCACGGCGTCGTATTCAAAATCAAAAACTTTCTAAAATAAGCCCACGCAATATCATTTAAAAAATGTATCAGGGATTTTACTATTCTAACACTTCATATAGTCTTTTAAAAAATAAATGATTTCAACACTACCCTCACAATATTCTGTACGTAAAATTAACTGAAATTGTAATATAAAAAAAATGAAAATTCAGTTAAAACCCGGTCTACTTGTTTTTCATTTATTATTAACGAAAAACTCATTCAATTTTTACTGTCAAATATTCACCCCATGTTCCGTAAAAACAAATGAATTTTCCGTTATTTTATATAAATTATCTATCAAAAAATTAACTACATTTTCCGTAAAAACAAAGGAATACTCAGTTATTTTATTGAATTCAGTAATTTTCGTTTACTCCACAAAAGAGCCGAATTTCTAAAAATACCAGACAGACACCTGTCCGCATGTTTTTCTAATGAGAGAGAGAGAGAGAACATTATTATTTACTTACCCCGTTACACACGTTTGTTTTACTTTTGTTGTACTGACACCGTTGTTTACAGAAGAACTCTCAATTATAAGACACCAGTAGCATGACCGATATGGTTTCGCAATTATTTTACTTTAAAAATTTTATGAATTTAACTAAATAATTTTAACAAATAGAAAATAGGAATTTTTTACACAAAACAAGCAAATCGTTTTTAATAGATAACTGAAAATTTATTTGTGGTTGTTAAATATTATAAAATAACTGAATATTCTTTTGTTTTTACGGAATTCGCGGTTAAATATTTGACAGTAAAAATTAAATGAACTTTTCGTTATTTTAAATCACATTTTCATTTAATTTTACATAAAGAAGAATTTAACTTAATCAACGGACAATATTAACTGCAAGTGAAAAACGTATTAATATGCAATTAGCTTTTTAAATAAATGTTAGAGTCAGTTAAAAACAAATTAGCTTGGAATTTTAAATGTTTATTTATTTTAAAATTACTGAACGGAATACTTCTTAAATAAACTAGAGCCCGTTACTGGAATACTATTGTAAGTGTAGGATTTAAACTTATAAAGTTGTAATTTTAAAACAATTTTCTAAGATTTCTTTAGAGCGGGGATTCTCGAGATCCCAGGAATGTAAAAAAGTTTGCTCGTAATAAATGCAGGAATAACTGAAACCCCTGTTTATCAGGCAATTAGTAATGTTTCTTCGTATCTTCAACAAAAGGCGTTTAGTAAACATTTTGTTGAGAATAAATTTGGATAAGAGCAAAAGTTGTGGTTGTTCTTATTGAAAGTATTTTCTACTTTGAGCTACAGAATTGAAGATTTAAGTTTTCGCTGTTTTGGTTTCGCGTATTAGTGTCCAACCGAACGCGCATTTTAGAACCGAACTTCGGTAGATTTTTAAGACCGAATACGAAAACGAACTTTTTGTATTGCATAAAAATAATTTTAACTTTTGTGAATTAGTTGTTTCATATGAACAAAATCAACAAATTTAAGGTGGTATTTCAAAGAAGTACTTGTACCTTTAATGTGATATGTCGAGTCCTTGCCGTAAAAAAAGTTTAAGCGGCAAAAACTCAAATTTATTATATTTCATAAAATTTTTTATGAAGTTTAGCGCTTAAGCTAAAATTGTTTTGCTATAAAATCGTATGTGACTATGACATTTTAGGAGATTATGCAATTGTGGCCAATAAATTTATTTATTAAAAAAAAAAATTTTAAATGATGTCTATTAAGCTATTTTTGCGGTAAGGGCTTGATCTATTACTAAAAATAAATTTCGTACTTGTCTTGGTAAAGAAAATTTTATATTTTAGTATTATAATGGCAGAAAAGTAATTTTTCTGCATTTATGACTTTTAGATTGGTTCTTTGGTCCTAGTAAAATCGTTCAGCAGCAGCGTACTATATAGAAAGAGAGGTGGGTTGCTGGGCCACTTTTCCTAGAGTGGTGATAAGGCTGTTACCTGTGTGACCAATCTCATGTTGCTGTCATCAATTCAGGCTACATAACTGTTCGCCTTCTCACTCTAGCTAGCTTTCTACGGTAGCTGGAAAACCATTGCCCGATAACTAATTGGTCTATGAAAGGAAGTAGTGAGCTGCTTGGACAAGTCAGTCTCTTCTAAGTGAATGCCAGCAAAAAATTTAGACAAAAATGTGCCACGCGGCGAACCATTTACCACCCGTGACATGTACAAAATATTTTGTTGGGCGAAAATTTTACCGTATGAAGAACATAGCTTTTTGCCAAACTTCGACACCGAACCCGAATGTTCGGTCGGTCTCTTATAAGTATATTTATATAAACAGTATGGAATTATAGCTGGGCTAACCAAACAGGTAATCCATACTAAAACAGTTCAGATTTTAAGGTCTCTTTTTAACAAACTATTTCTCCTGCACAATAATTGAAAGTTTCTTTGGTAAAACTGTGTTCTTAATGCGTTGGTGTACAACAAAAAAAAAAGAATAAAGGAAGTTTTACTTGTATTGTTTGTAGTATTTAGTTAAAGAAAACTAAAAGTTCTTGTCTGTTTAGCATAGTTTTAACATTTTTGTTTTTTTTTTTTTGCTACAAAAATGTATTTCTTCGTTATAAATAATGTTCATTTCAAAATAGTTTTCTACTCTTTTTAAAACAAAAATACAGCTTCTTTGCTTGTGAAATATTTAAAAGGCAGTAGTTGTTGGATTCTGTGTGCACTTTTGCATATAGGAGTTTTAATAAATTCTTTTGTGAGTAGGGTTGTAAGAGCGTGATTAAGTTAGTGAGTGTATGAGTGGGTTGCTAGTTGGTTTTGCTAGAAAGTAATAATATTTAATTTTGTTGGATTCTTGTACATACTTCTCTACTTCCACAATAAAATTTCTTTCCATTCAAAATATTCTTCAACGCATATGCAATTTCGAACACCCACACACTTAAGCAATTGAGCATATACATACACACCTATACATACACTTTAGTTTATATGTATGTGAGATGTGCGTACAACTCAACTTCTCTATTTGGGTCTCTTGAGTAAAATTATGCAATTCACTGGCCGTGAACATCATTTGTTTTCAAACTGTTTGCATTTTGTTAGCGCTTGATATTAGCCACTTTAAAAAGACTAAAAAAAGCGGGTGTGCGTGTGTGTGTTAATGCGTAAATTAATGTCTATATACGCGTTAGTGTAGTAGTAGTGTTTCTACTTCCGTTTTAAGTTTTACATGCAGTAATCGCAACAGAGTAACAGCAGTCGTTTTAATATTTAATACGCACTTGTTTGCATTTTTTGTTTGCAGTTTATTTGCTATATTCACTAAAATGTTATTTGCATTTTTAAAGGTTTAAATTGTGTTAAAGACATAGTTGTTTAAAGTATTTTAAAATGCACTTGAATCTTATTTGCACTTTTAATTTGATTTAACTAAAATCAACAACTTTGAGCAGTAAAAATAAGACAATATTTTAGTGGCACAATATACATATGGGCTAATCCTGCGTGATGAACGCAACATCATTATACGTACATATACACATTTTTCTACTGATATAGCTTTTACTTATACAGTGTTAGGTGACAATAATATGTACTTTCGTATGGCATAAAACATGATTTCTTAACACACTGATAGAAAAATGCATCTTCATATTGATGATTCCCTAACATCAGAATTGTGACATCAATGTTACTACAAATGGCATCAATGATGCAAAAAGTTACATCAGTCCAATGACTGACGTCTTCGTACAATTTTGTCATTTTTTACGTGTCATCTATTTTATGACTATAGTGACATCAATTCGATGCCACATTTTGTATATTATTAACATGATTTTCATGAATACTATGTATTATAAGGAGCAGAAATTCCTATATTCTATTTTTTTAAATTATTTAGTTAAATACATGAAATTTTTAAAGTAGAATGATTAGGAAAACCATATGAGGCATGGTGCTGGTGTCTTATTATTGAGAGTTCTGCTGTATACAAAGGTCGTAAAGCAACAAACGTGAAACAAACATATGTAACGGTTCAATTACTTAAGTCAATTCCAATGACTTTGACTTAATGACAAACTGTCATTAAATTGATGCTAATGTGTCCTTTCTCCGATGTTACTGCGTCATCGTACTGAAAACATGTTCGTCATTTCTGTGATGCCGATATGTCATCCCATTATGACAAAATTTCATTTTGACCCTGATGACACTTTGGCCAAGTAATGTTAAGGTTGACATCACAATTATGAAAAGTGTCATGGGGTCAAAAACGAAGACACTTGTCAAAGTACTGATGTCAAAATACATCAGCGTATTGACGCCTTTTCTATCAGTGCAGGTATCTGTTACGAAATAATTGACCACAAAATTTTGTGAGACACGCAGCAAAAAGTGAAAGTACCTTTAAAAGTTAAAGTGTGTTTTCGAATTATGAACGAATTTTGGTACGGGAATATCTGTGGTCACAAGTCATAACAGTCTAAGTCTGTTTTTCAATATTTTCAGTCTGCTGGAATCTTCACTGAAAATTAGGCGACGACTTTTTTTGAAAAACTTTGCTACAGATTCCAAAGAAACGAATTTCTTTACTTAGTTGTTAAAAAAAGTAGTTGTTTATTCTCGCAGTCAAAAGATATTACCGAAAAACTTTGGCACTTATTGTTGAACGAAAGAAAGTCAAAAAGTTAAATAAAAAGATTTTCAGTGCGCCTAAATTGACATAAATTATTATTCTATGCCAACATTTTTCAGATTCGATCTCTCATGTTGAGTTAGGTTGTTATTCCTATATATTAATTCAAAAAGTTTAAAGAATAACGACTTATGTTGATTTAGAAAATAATGAAAAAATAATGTTTATATAGTATGTTGTAATCCTGAATTGACTTAGGCGGTTATGCCAAAACAGTCATTTAGAAAAATTTCTTAAACTTTTAGGTTTTTTAGGGTTAATTGCCATCCTATAACAGACACAAAAATGAAAAATTTATAGCAAATAGATTTAAACACGCTGAATCCGATGAAAAGATGTAGGGATTTTTTTATAGGCAATTTTTTTAACTCGTAGAGAAGGGATTTTTTTCGGGCTACGTAAGGACTTTTCAAAAAAGTTCATAACATCAATGGCTTTACCTCTGAATAAAATTTGAATTTATCAAGCCGAACTAGCCTTAAAACAACCAGAAACTGTCAAATCACCTATCACAGAAGACAGTGCTGCCAAAAAACACCCGCTAGATATTACCAAATTTTAAAAATTTAAAACTCCTAGGCCGGCATTTTCAATCAGTCTCAAGATTTTTATTTACAAAAAAAAAATCCTTTCCTTTCAACATACAATTAACAGTTAAAATATTTATACACATTAAAAACATTTTTATATTACCTTTCTGCATTAATCATAACATTTCAAATTGGTTATTAACAGTTCAGTTATTAAAAGGTTTTATAAACAATAAAATACATATTTTTAATAATTTATGGTTATTAATTTCATTATTAAAATTTTATATTCTTTCTGCATTTTTATGTGTTATTACTTTTATTAAATGTTTTTGCTCGAAACGACAACATATCATTTACAAGGTAATTGTACTTACTTGTTAAACCAATAAATAATATTAATAAATATACTTTGTATATATATATGTAGATTAATTAACAATAATATAATACAGACTGCGAATTTAATAAATGGCAAATGATAAAAATAATTTGTTTTTTATTAATATTTTCATTAAGGATAAATTATTTTATATCATTTTTTTATGCAAATTTAAGTTGAAAGTTAATAGGTGTGTTCATTTACTTTACTAGCAGAAAATTGCAACGAGAGAGTAAATTAAAAAGATACGAAATTGAACATGAACACTTTCCAGGGAAAAGTTACAAATTGTAACAAATTTGTAACAATTTTTAGTAAATGAACACACCTAATATTTGAAGCTCTTTATTTGTAATAAACTTTTCCCATGTTTTGTTATTTATTAACGCAAAATGATTGCGAAAATTATTTTAAGTTTTAATTTAATCATCATTAAAACAAAATAAAAATTGCGAAAAGCTTGAGTTTAAATACATTAGACGAGTAAATTGCATATTAAAAGCAAATTGCTATAAAAAATATATGTATACACTAATCTACAAAACTTTTCGCTTAATTTAAAATTCCCTATCCCAAAACTATTTACTGTGTTATGTGTGTAGTTTTTAATTTATTTTTTTCAAAGATTAAAAATTAATAGCGAACGTTTCAAATTAATTAAAACCTTGTCAGTTGTGCAAAAGTCAGCCAGCCAGTTTAAGTAGAAAGGGTTAAGGGTATTTAACAATTGCGCATATTTATGCCTGTAGTCAGTTAAAGAGGTTTTGTTAACCGTTGTTGTCGTTGTTCACATTGTACACATGTTGTTCACCATTTAACCTGCCACTCACTCGGCTAAAAGTAAAAAAAAAAAAATATGAACTTGTAACTTTTTGTCTGTATAAATTATATAAATTTTATTTATGCATTCGTTATGTTGCGGTTTAAAAGAACATAAGTAAATAGTTTTAAAACAAATCAAGTAAAATTGACATTTAAGGTATATTTCACCAATTCTATTTAAATATCAATTCATATTTAAATATAGTTTTTTACATATTTTTTTTTTTACTTGACATGAAAAACGAATTTTAAGCATAAATTGATATATTAATGGAATTGAAGAAATAGGTCCTTACAAAGGGCCTGCTCGGAAATGCATCAGTGCTTAGAAAATAAATATTTTTATATATGAATTTTCTGCAATGATGATTTTTGCGGTTTTGATAAAAAAGTTTGCAGGAATAGTTATTGAATTTATAGTCAACAACTAAGTTTATTGAGTCAATTAAAAAAGATGTCGCCCAAAATAATTTTTTTCAGCAAAATGTTTACGTGATTTGTTAAAATAAATTGTTGGAAATTTTAAATAAATTTAGTAAAATGTTTGTCAAATCTTCATTAATTTTTTCATTAATTAAATGTTCTAAATTTCCAATTTTTATTTTTTGACACTAAAATTTGTTGTTGGGGGATAAGCTAGTTCCTATGCGCATTTCGCAGGTTGCTTAGACCAGATCATCAGAAAACCTTTTTCCAAAGAATTGGAAAAACTAAAGATATTATAAAAATAAGACTGTTAAGTGAATGAGAATTACAAACACTCAATTCTTACTTGCAACGATATTAAAGCTATTAAAAAATGGATAAGAGTTGTAAAAATACTGTTACTTTGATTCAATTTTTTTTATTGAATATGAAGAAATATTTTATTATTTCATTATTAAATATGTTTTATTGAGGGCTATTTTGCAAAGCGCAATTTTGATATATTTTTAAAACAAATAAAAAGTTTATTAACCTAAAATTTTATTATTAACAAACTGTGTTGTTAAAAATTTTCTTGAGATACATATTTTTTTTTTTTTTTTGTGTGCGCCTTATCTGATTAGCATCTCTGACTAATTTGCTAAGCTCATACAAATTAGCTGAAACCTTTGTCTTTAATATTCTTAATAGTCTTGCTTTAGTTAAGTGATAAACAAACAAAATATTGTTACGAAAGTAAATTGAGTTAAGAATTTGCTTTATATATATTAGTTATCTTAACGTTTACAGGAGAGAGTTTTTTTTTTTATTTCGTATAAATTTTGTCGCTTACGATAAAATTGTTCTTGCTATAAAATCGTAACGGTGCCTTATGTGACCATGATATTTTAGGAGATGATGCAAGTGTTGCCAATAAAGTCATTTATTAGAAAAAACCAAAATGGAAAATTATGTCGCTTACGTTATTTTCGCGCTTAGGGCTCGATATTCTAGATAAAACTGTAATGTTAAAATATCCGTAAATTTTTAAAAAACAATGAGCCACAATGTTAAAGTTAGTAATGTCAATCAGCTGTACCTAAATAAGAGCGTCAACGTCGTGTCACGAATAGTAGTGTTAAATTTCTTGGTTAATAAAACCCATAAAATATAAATAAATTAAAAAAAATAAGAAATTAAACCGCTAGATAGACCAAAAAAAGCTAAATTGCCATTATTTATTAACCATTGCTTCCACCTTCACTACCAATAGCAAAGCGTTGACGCCGCGCTATTTAGGGATGCTTCATACAAATTGTATGGGCATATTTAGGTACGGCTAATAGTGTCTATGCATAACGTTTAATTACATAATCAATCAGTTTAAATAATAAAAGCTTAAAAATTAAAGATTCTAGAAACTTGCGATAGAGTTAAAACACATCAAATATCTGTAGTAGTTCCGATATTGTTGCGAAAGTGCCTAAGAGTAAATTATTGAGTTTCACAACCTTGAACGAAAAAATTGTTTTTCATTGCGTTTCCTTTTTTTATAAAAGTTGCAGGAAAAGATCTATAGAGGTTTTTGCTAATTTGAAAACTGAGACTCTGGCTGTTCTCTAAATATACAAAAATCTATAATGTCTTTGTACACTGAAAGAATTTTCTTCGCAATACCAATGAATTTTGACATTAATCCCATGAAAAATTGCATTAAAAAGGAACCTATGCAGGCCTTCGTTGGATCAATAAAACCTGTTTCATTAAAATGTATTTAATGAAGCATTACATTAGATCTATGAATATTATTCATTGGATGAAAACTTTCAATAAAGTAAACAATTTTTTTTCTTATTTTATTTTATTTTTTTTTTTATTTTTGTTTGTTTTTTTATTTAATTTTATTTGTTTTCTGTCTGTGGCGGGAATCGATCGCGCTACCTTGGTGCTGATAGACAAGCTCACTACCAGCTAGCCTACCGGGGCAGTGTAGTTTTTGGATAAAAAAAAACTATGTTTTTTACTAAATTAAGAGCGTAAATATGAGATTAAATTGTCCATAACAACAATAACAACGTTGATTGAAAGTGGATTGAAAGTTTTTGTTTCATTACTATAATGACATTTTTATTGTCATAATGAAAATTTAAATTTATGAAGGCAATTATTGAAATATGTTGCTTTTATAAAAAAATGTTTGATTTCATAAACTTAATGGCATATATCATTAGATGTATGAAATAATTAAATCTTACATTTTTTAATTAACAATTAAACATTTTTTAAGGAAACTATAATTTTGTATTAATTTATGAATATAGTTATGTTTGTATATTGTTTTTTTATATTCCCAATTAAAATTTTTTGTCCAATGAAAATTTTTAACGTAATTACGAAATCCAATGAAGCGGTTTTTACGAAAAGACTTCATTATAACTAGGAAATCCCATTTAGGCCCGTTTTCACGACTTAACGATAGCTAAATGTAGGAAGTTATCGAACAGATAATGAGTTTTTAATTATCACAAGTTCTCTTTAACCTTAAAGTGAAGAATAAGCTAAAGAGAGGAACGTTCTACCTTTAACTTTTGTCGTAAGGTTTAGATTTGAGATTGCCATATTATATTCACATATTTTTTATATATGGCAACTCTAATTATACGTATATTTTGTTAATGTAAAAAAAGTACGTAGTTGCCAGTTCGTATTTTTATTTTGGCAAAAATAATCGGTATTTTCTTTAGTACTGCCACTTTTTTAAAAATGTTAAGTTTATTTTATTCAGAAGTTGTGAAAACGAAAAATAGTTGAAGGTAACTTTATTCCTCACTAGTGCTAAAGGTAGCGTTAACTATATCGAACTTTAAAGGTAAGTCGTGAAAACGGCCCTTAGACAATGAAAATTTTCATTTAACCAATGAAAATTTTTTTATGAAAATTATTCATTAAATATATGAAGCATTTTTCTTTCAGTGTACGGAAAATGCCACGACTACTTCTCCAATCCCGCCCGATTTTGTGTTGTGTAAAGAATAAAATTATTTCCTGGCTATCACTTAATATTCCCTGGCTATAGGTAAAAGAAGCTCGTAATTTTTCTTATTTTCTGTCAATCATATCAGTTAGTATAAAGATTTTAAAATGTTCAGTAGTGGCATTCAGATGCAAAGTTAATATTTTAAAATTCAGTCATCGGAATGTCATAATAATGTAAAATACATTTAGTAGCACGACAGTTTTTTTCAGTTTATTGTTATCGGCGCAACGACGGCATATTTTTTCAATCTAATTTAGAGTACCGAGTGGTGCGCTAAATTTCAGACTGGATATGTATTCGTATTCGGCGAACATTGGCGCATATATTCCTATTCTCGAATATTAAAAACTGATTTCGTAACATCACTCGTACTTTTTTTATTATAACGGGCCGATGATGAATGTGTACCACACCTAAACGTCAAGTTTTTTCTGTATTTCATTTGACATTTCAGAATTGCCGCATTAGGGCGAATTATAATCCAAGAGTGATTGTCGAAAAACCAATGCCGTATTTTTACCAAAATGAGGCCGGTCAGGCAGTTAGTGTGAATGGTGTTCGCTATCGTGAGATAATAACGAACTTTTTATGGCCCGAATTGGAAGATATGGATGTGGACGATATGTGGTTTAAACAGGACGGTGCCACTTGCCACACAGCTAACGAACAATGGCTCTTTTGCGCGACAAATTTAATGGCCGCGTTATCTCAAGTGGGGGCGATGTCAATTGGCCGCTAAGATCATGTGATTTGACACCGTTGGACTTCTTTCTTTGGGGTTATTTGAAAGAAAATGTGTACGTCGATAGGCCAGCAAAAATTCAAGAGCTAAAGGATGAGATTATTCGGCACATTAACGGCATAGAACCTCAATTATGCCTGAGCGTCATCGAAAATTTGGACCATCGGCGGCGATTTGGCCGATATTTTATTCCAGACATAGAAGTACGTAGCACATATCAGATTTTGTTAAACAAACTAAGAGACGTCTGTGTTTTGTTTAACATCAAAAAAATATTTTTAATAAAAAAAATTTCTGTGATGGATATTTTTTTAAGCAATTAAACTTTAGTTATTGGGTTCTATATTTATGAAAAAGTATAAATTTAGAATTAAATTCTATACAATAAAGTAAGAATTCTGTATTTGACTGTGCCATTTGTAGGAATTGGAGTTTCTTAATTCTTCGCAATCACATTCCTTCATATAAAACAATAGCCATTTAAGCATTAGCCTTACCTCTTATTTATAATCAACTTCATTTATTTTATCAATATTATTTGTCTTTTCCATTGCTTAAACATTTTCTCAAAAATTTTTTAATAGTCTTAACAAGCCTCCATTAAGTTGTTTGTTTTGTTTTTTATTGAAATGACAGTTTCCGGCCTAAGTCCAGGGCTATGTACAGAAACTTTAGTTATCGAAATCGGTATTTGTTATAACATAGAGTTACAAAAATTTTTTGGTGCAGGCTGGCCATGAATCGTATCATGGATGATGGGAGCTTCTTTACAATGGACGCTCATGAATGGACACCAATTCAAACTTTTTAGGCAAATTTGAAAAGAAATTTCTAAAAATAGGGATAGGAACCAAGACCCCTAGATTGTTTTATCACTCAAATTAAATGGATGCTATAGAAAATGCACACAAAGGTGATTCAAGAGGCTATCCGTAGGGTGCCTCAAAATAGGAAATAAGCCCATCGATGTGGCTAAATATCCGGTTGTAAAATTAGTTTAAGTTGTGTTTTTTAATAACTGAAAATGAACTTTGATTTTTTAATACCTGATATAAATTTTTTTTTATTTTAAGGCCCAACCATAATGTGCTTCAGTTGGCTTAAGCAAATGTAGGAATACATGTAAATCAAATGAAGGAAACCATATTGAACTTAAGGAAACTTTTTGTTAAATTTTATGTGTACACATGTGTACAATTTTTGAGCCCAACTTCATTTCATAAAAAATATTTTGAGTGAATTTTATAATAAATTTTTTTAAATATTTTATTTACCATAAAATTTCATATTATGTAATTCCAATGTGTATTCTAAGTCAAATTACAATTTATAAAGTTTTCATACTTTAATAGTCTTATTCCTTCAATATTTTTCAGGAATATTTTCTATGCACTTTCAGAAATATTTTATGTACCTATACATTTGTATAAAAGACTGAAAGAAATATTTGCATATTTTATGCAAATATATAAATTTAAAAGATATATAATATTTTCAGGTAAATTAATATATAATTCATTCATTGTAATGATACAATTATTTAAGAAAATTTAGCATTTTTAGCATAGTTTTAAGCCCCATTTAGCATCCAATTTTTTTCTTTAGTCGTGGTCACACTTCTGGCGTGCATGGTACAGTTTCATGTTTCGCTCTCTTTATTTTAATAAACCAACTAACGGTAAAATTGAGGCATACTAAAATGTTGATAGATTCTCTTTACATTATTTTGTGAAATTATTTTTAGAATTTGCTTCTCAATAGTATCGTTATCAGCATGTGTTCATACAACGACCCCAAACACTACAATCGCATACACCTCCTTCTCACGTTGTACCAACGGTCAGCGTTGTCAATTTTGAAATTTCAAACCGCATCAAAACCGAGAAAAAACGCGCCAACTTTTTTATTTAAAATGTTTATTAAGTTAAATTAGCATAAAAAGTATAATTTTTGTATTGAAAATACATATAATAATAAAACAGTATTTTACAGTAGAGGGTTTTGAAAAAAAACTTAACAAAAAAATAAAATTATCAATTCATTTGAAATTGAGATAATTCCTAATGAAAGTCATAATTAAAAATCGAAATTAAGAAAATTCCAAATAAAATTAAGTATGTATTTTATAAAATTCATATTCATTTGCAATTTTCTCAATTTCATCTGGAATTTTCTCATTTTCAAATAAAAATGGTGTAGATAATAATTTTTTTTTAATATCATAAAATCTATACAAAACTTTAAAAAAAAAGAGATTAACGTTTAATAGTATGGATTCCAATAAATTAAGTAAAATGTATTCAAAAGAAATAATTGGGCAAATTTCATACACAATACAAATTATTTACAACAGCAAGACCGTTTTGCTTAGTGCATATGATTTGGTAAGTCTTAAACATCATTACTTGTTGGTCTTATTGTTGTCTGCAAAATTCTTTGTAAAAATTTTGTACTGTTGAATGAAATGGTGTATTTTATTGTACAAAAATTTTTTTCTCATACTGAAACAAGAAGTTGTGTTCAATTTGCCTTGGTGCCACCAAAAATTAAAAACGTACCGAAATTTAAAAAAAAAGCGCACCACGACCCAACAAAGGCATTTTTGCACACAAAATTTAAAAACACAACCAAAATGGTGCGAAACGCACTGAGTTGGCAACGCTGAAAACGGTCGCAAAGTGTATGGCTTGCTTAAGAAAAAAAAAACGACACATTCTCTTCCAACGGGGAAAGTTTTAAAGATATCTAAATAAATTTTATACAAAATATAAAGAAAATCATAGCGAACAATTCTGCATCACTAACTCCAAAATATGTATGTATGTATCATTATTTGAGTTATGTCACTATTGAAGTAAATTAGCGATATATCAAATTTAAAAAAATACAAACACAGTGGATTGTTTATGAATCTGTTTACTCAGTAGAACTTTTCATAGCTTTACTCAGGGCTGGGCAGTATTTGAAATACATGTATTTGAAATACGTATTTAAAATACAAATACGTATTTTGTATTTGTATTTTAAATACATGACGTGCAAGTATTTTGTATTTTGTATTTTAAATACATATCCAGCAAGTATTTTGTATTTTGTATTTTAAATACATACAATAAATATAAGTAGTTTGTATTTTGTATTTTAAATACATAAAAAAATGGGAGTATTTTGTATTTTAAAAACATAGTTTACAAAATATATTCTGTCAGTTTATTGATGGAAACAATTGTTTTGTAAATTAGTTTTACCTAATGTATTTTTTGGTTTAAATAAAAATAATGTATTTTTGCAATTTTTGCAAACAACAAAAATACCACCTTATGGCCGTGTGGGGCATAAAAAAATATAAAAAAATATGGTGTCACTTTTCATCTTTCGTGAAAAAAGTTTCCGCACCGAAAGCGTTGAAGTTTTGTTTTTATTTTTTATTTTCATCATTAAATCAGTGGCTCTTGTCTTAAATAAGTTCGTTTTTGTTTAAATTCATATATAATCTTCAACATTAAACCATTTTTCATAAGTCTAATGCAAAATCAAAAGGGTTTCAATTTCCAAAAATAAAATTTACACATAATATGGAGTTTTAGGAATCGCTTACGGTGCGGAAACTTTTTTTTACCGAATCAGCTTAAAAAACAGTTTTTTTTAGTATCAGAACAAAATTCCCCACATGGCGCTGGAGTGGTATTTTGCACTCAAAAAAAAGTTATAACCTTAATGTACATGACGTGGAAGTATTTTGTATTTTGTATTTGAAATACGTACAATAAATGGAAGTATTTTGTATTTTAAATACATACAGGATGTGTAAGTATTTTGTATTTTGTATTTTAAATACATACAGGATGTGTAAGTATTTTGTATTTTGTATTTTAAATACATACAGGATGTGTAAGTATTTTGTATTTTGTATTTTAAATACATGATAAGCAAATATTTTGTATTTTGTATTTTAAATACCGCAAACCATGTATTTTGCCCAGCACTGGCTTTACTGAGTAAACTTAGCTTTACTGAGTATAACTTTTAATTCCTTTATAAAGTCTAAATTAGCAATAAACAAAGTTTTATTACAATCCAAATGTTTTTATGTACATTTGTTTAACTATTTATGTAAATCAGAAATTAAATAGAAAACAATGTTGCTCACACACAGAAAGCAAAAACAAACAACGTGATTTTAATGCGTCTTATAAATATAAATTTTCTTTTTATTTCGCAATTTATTTTCTTTTGTAATGCGCAGAAAAAATATACATAATTAACCACAATTGTTTAACGAATCAATTATATATAATGCACATAATAATGAAAAGAAATTGTTGAACCCGAAAAAAATATGTATGTATGTATGTATTTATCAGTAACTGACCTTATACAACAAATTAATAGTGACCCTGTAGGAAATGTCAATAGAAAAAAGGTACTGATCACTAATGACTTTGTCTGACCTAAGAATTATTGAGCAATTAGTTCTTGTGGGACCATATGGAGACATTGAAACCAAAAAAAATGCATCCTTTTCACAAGCTTTACAGCTTGTTCAATCTACATTGAACTCTCAAATTATTCTTAACTTTGTTAATCATAATTTTGCATTTCCATCTATGACAATTTAGTACTAGCTATTAGTAAATATCAAATTTCAAATTTATGCAAACTTTCTTTAAATTATTAACCGAAGTTTCATCTAACTTCAATTTAAATAAAATGAACACTTGCTATTCATACCTCCGGGCATACACTGCCTGTTAATTTTCAAACCAAATCAATTCTAATTTTTTACTGTGAACAATATTTTAAATTATACTTTAAATGAAATTTGTATGAAATACTTACCTTATATACTTATACTTATACTTATGTCGAGGGTTATTATACAAATAGTGCTATAACGAGTTCACTGACTGAAGGGTCATCTGTCATTTGAATTTTAAAAAATAAAAAATCCCAAAACGTTTTTTTTCAAAATTATAGTATTGTGCTTTCTAACACACACGTTTTTTTTTTGGTAAAAAAGAGCTATCTACATAAAAAAATATTATTTCATATAATAAAATGATAAAAATTGTTTTTACAAAGTAGACATATTATACATCAAAGGGTTGGGATTTCAAAAACTTATATATGTAATTTCAAAATTCGTTGTAGAAATTTTGCAAAAAATTTGTTTGAGTTTTTGTCAACAATATAAATTTCAATGTATTCAATAAAATCTGTATTTGCTAATATTATTTAATGAAACTTACAAAACGAATCCCAAATTTCCCAAGAAACAGCCGAAAATCCCAAAAAATTTGTTTTTTTAGAAATAAAATGGCTACCAAGCACGGGTCTTAGTATTTATATTGCACAATTATTATAAACATATCGGGTCATACAAACTCGAACGAGTCACCCAAAATTGGACCGTCCGAATGAACCACCTCAGACGAAGTCATGGCCAACATTTACATTATATCATTTTCAAACAGTAAATGCCATAAATTGTTCTCTTGACCGATAATAAAAATTTTAAGTTCACTTTCAAATTTATGTGTTTTATTTTACATTATTAATCAAACTTCACGATGAATCTCCCGATACATGAAGAATCGGGATAGCCGTGTGGGGCATAATAAAATATTAAAAAATATGGTGTCACTTTTCCTCTATCGTGTAAAAAGTTTTCGCACCGAAAGCGTTGAAGTTTTGTTTTTATTTATTTATTTTCTTCATATAATCAGTGACTCTTTTCTAAAATTAGTTCGCTTTTGTTTAAATTCCTATATTACCTTCAATAATTAGCCATTTTTCATAAGTCTAATGCAAAATCAAATGAATTTTCAATTTTCAAAAATAAAATGCAGACATAATATGGAGTTTTAGAAATCGCTTACGGTGCGGAAACTTTTTTCGCCGAATCCTCCCTAAAAAATAGTTTTTTACTATCAGAAAAACATTTCCCACATGGTACTGGAGTGGTGTTTTGCACTCAAAGAAAAGTTATTACCCTAATGAAGAAGCCTTTCAGAAAGTATAAATAATATACATGTCGCTTAACAATTTTTTTTTAAATAAAAAAAACACTTTTTTAGATAAAAATTGCAAAAAATCGACTTCTTAAATAAAAAAGATATTTTTTACAATTTGCAAAATATAGAATATAAATTGATTTGCTTGTGGTTCACAAAAAAATATTTCAAGCAAATTATTATAAATTATAGTCTTATATTTCCAAAATACTAGACCAATTATGAAGAACTCGAAAAGCGCATTTCACTAAAAAAATTATCTTTAGCATTAATTAAGAATTAAGGACCGTGGAGGTGGAGAAGGTGTCCCAATTTGGGCACCTCCCCTGCCAAGTTCTAAACTCGACTACAACTCCTTAATTGTCACCTCAAACTGCATTCCAATCGGAACAACCGTTTATAAATATAGAATTATTTCCATTTTTTAATTTCGAGTTCTGTTAACATGATTACGCGTTTAATTTTAAATTTAAATTTAACTAATTATTTTAATAAACATTCGTGTAACTTAACATAAAGTCTTAAATTTTTGTTCAAATAGTGCTATCTGCTTATTTAAAATTTTTATTTGTAAATAGAGCTATCAGACATACATATAAGCGCGAATAACTGGAATTAAGAAAAAGAAAAGACGTTGTTTTTAATAACATTGTAAAATAAAGTTTAGTTAGTACTCTTAGGCCCGTTTTCACGACTTAACAATAGCTAAATGTAGGAAGTTATCGAACAGATAATGAGCTTTTAATTATCACAAGTTCCCTTTAATCTAAAAGTGAAGGATAAGCTAAAGAGAGGAACGTTCTACCTTTAACTTTTGTCGTAAGGTTTAGATTTGAGATTGCCATATTATATTCAAATATTTTTTATATATGGCAACTTCAATTATTCGTATATTTTGTAAATGTAAAAAAAGTACGTAGTTGCCAGCTTGTATTTTTATTTTGGCAAAAATAATCGGTATTTTCTTTAGTATTGCCACATTTTCAAAAATGTTAAGTTTATTTTATACAGAAGTTGTGAAAACGAAAAATAGTTAAAGGTAACTTTATTCCTCACTAGTGCTAAAGGTACCGTTTACTATTTCGAACTTTATAGGTAAGTCGTGAAAACAGGCCTTAGAGTTATCGAAAAAATTAGTTTTTTCGTTCTCCTGGAAAATTGCTTTATATAAATAATAACCCTCGATGTATACCTACCTACTTTAAGAACATATCTGTGAAAATAAATAAAAAAAAACCCTACTTACATTTACGTTGAAGATCTACTTACCGGTTTCCTTTTTTAAGTGTACCCTAAAAAAAAAGGTAAGAATATTTGCCACAGGTCCCTTATAAAAGAAAGTTTAACAACACTTTTTTCTTTCTTTTATCTCTTTTTACTTACAACAAGTATGTAATTATAATCAACATCTTCTTTATAGATTGGCTCGATAATTCAACTCAACCATCACTCCTCAGCGAAATTATAAGGAGATTTGTAAATGATTTATTAGTCCCTAGTAAAATCATTTCACAGCTGTCAATTTCTCTTATTTTCTTCAGAGAGACAATGACATTGTCACTTAAAAATCACCAAAAAAAAAAAAAAAACTAATCTGGCGATTTGTAGACACTTGGTCCCAGGTTTCCTGCAGGGTAAGTCTGTGCGTAAGTATGTGTTGAATTTAGATTGCTAGTTGGCTAGATTGCCTTTGAAGACATCGTCGTCAATGATGTATGCACGAATAGTCCCCTATCGTTTAAGTTTTCTAAAAGACAAATTAGGGAAAATCGTCGTGTACGACAGTATGAGTGACATTGTCTTATAAGTTGCCTCCCAACAAACTCGAAATCAAACCTTTGATATGAAATTTAAAAGTCATGCAGAGATAACCAACTACAGCCTATGACATGCCTATGTTAAAATAGTGAGTCGTCGACAAGGAAAAAAGTCACTTAATCAACTAGATGTGGTTATAAAAAAACCAGTTTGAAGTTACTTATAAATGTGTTTGACTTCCTACAGGGAAGTAAGAAAACTAAAACTAGCGAAACATGGAAAATTTGTCTGAAATAAATAACCATGTAATACTTTTTACCATGGACGACAAAATAGACGACATTGTCATGCATGGGGACATTGTCACTCATCTCGTCTTAACCTCTCCGCCGTTTATATGAAAATTTCGTCGACGATTTGTATTGAGATTATGTCTCCATCGACTTACTGCTGGCTTTTATCCTTCGTTAAAGATGTGGCGAACAGCGTTTAAATTAAATTTATTAATTAAACTTACACAAATTTAAACGTTTTTTTTTTTTTCTTTCTAAAAGTGTGTGATGTTTGTTATTATCATAAACTTAATTCTTTTTGTTGCCTTAACGAACAAAATTAAAAACAACAACAACAATATTTACAAACTACAAGAACAAAAGTTAAATAAACATTTAGCAGTTTTTTTGTTTACATTTACAAATTTGCTGTTGTTGTTATTTTGTTATTTATTTGTATTCTTTTTGCTAAAATTGTTATCAATGAATAAGTTCGTTGTTTTTCAATATCTGCTGTTATTGTTATAGATTTTTATTACTTTATTATTGTTGTTGTTGACTTTTTAAAGTGTTTGTGTTAAATTCACATACATATGAATTTATGTATGTAAATAAATACAACTAGTACGATAACGATAACAGGCTAATATTACGCGACGGAATTATATGCATTTATTATTGGAATATATGCGCATTTAATATTCTTGATTCATATGTATGTATATTAATAAAAATACTAAGAAAACCATGGGACTAAGAAAATCGTCCGCCTTTGGGAACTGACCGAATAGAAGAGCTTTCGCCGTAAATACATGTGTGAATACAGAAATAAGCAGAATAGGCATTTTCATTTAGCTTTTAAAAATTATGCAGTTGCATATAATTCCATACCCCAATTTTTAATAAACGACGGAGTTGTTTACTAACATGTCAGCTCATTACATATTTGCTAAGCGCATATGCCAAAATGTCAGAGTAGAGAAAACGACAAAGAATGTTTACATGTAGTTTTCTCAAAATACACCCGAAATTTTTATTGCATATTAACCACTTGGGGTATTCACAAGCTGTGTTATCATGTTATAATGTCATAATGTTTTAACATTTTACAGTGGCTTAAAAAAATTGTTGTTGCTTTGTAAACAAAAACTGTCTTAAATTAATAGAACTTTGCTTGCTATGTTTATTGTGCTGCCGAACCTAATCAGAGAAGACATGCGCTGAGCAGCTGAGCTGAGCCGCATTAGTTTTTGTAAGCATTGATGGTATAATTTTATCCGGCTAACATCCGAATTTAACCTGCGGCTAACTATTTTTGCAACAAAGCACTTGCAAAGTCAAATTAGATCGGCTTAGGACTCTGCTGTTTGGTAAACAAACAAAATAAAATTTATTTGTGATTAGCATCTGAAAAATAAAAAATAGTCAGGAAAGATCTATTTAATTTATTAACTAATGGATTAGAATAAAAAAATATATTTATTTTAGGTAAATATTTATTTTTTATATTTGTTTTAATTCAGCAGATTTAAATACAAAATAGCAAAATAACTGAATTGAGAGTTTGCTCATAACAGTCGTATTGTTTCATGTTATTTTTTTAAGACAAATGACTTTATGACACCTTGTGAATCTCCCAAATGTATATGTGTTGAAGAAAAATTTAAATTTTTGTAAACTTTTATGAAGGTGAAACTCTTTAATTTTTTTATTGAAAGTGAAAAATATGGTTTTGTTTTGTGCCCCATATGCCACTAAATTTTATTAATTTTTAAAAAGTAGCTTTATGTGCTGCATGCGTATACTTACTGATGTGTATTGAGTATCAAAATCAGGAAAACGGTTGACATGTAAGGAAAAAGCATAATTTTTCTTGACATTCCAAATAATAGCTTTTCATTAAAAATTGAAAATGAATGTGAAAGTCTTTAATTTTTTTATTGAAAGTGAAAAATATGGTTTTGTGCCGCATTTGCCACTAAATTTTATTAATTTTTAAAAAGTAGCTTTATGTGCTGCATGCGTATACTTACTGCTGTGTATTGAGTATCATAATCAGGAAAACGGTTGACATGTAAGGAAAAAGCATAATTTTCCTTGACATTCCGAATAATAGCTTTTTATTAAAAATTCTTTAAAATTAACAAAAAAAAATTAAATTATTTATTTTTAAAATTTTTTATTACAAACACAATTTTTGTGATTTTTTTCATCGAGTTTTTTAACGTTTTTGCTATCGTATCTCGACTTAAGATGTTTTCTCAAATTGCCACACCACAATAGTGGAAAGGGTAGCTTTATGTGCTGCATGCGTATACTTACTGCTGTGTATTGAGTATCAAAATCAGAAAAACGGTTGACATGTAAGGAAAAAGCATAATTTTCCTTGACATTCCAAATAATAGCTTTTTATTAAAAATTCTTTAAAATTAACAAAAAAAAATTAAATTATTTATTTTTAAAATTTTTTATTACAAACACAATTTTTGTGATTTTTTTCATCGAGTTTCTTAACGTTTTTGCTATCGTATCTCGACTTAAGATGTTTTCTCAAATTGCCACACCACAATAGTGGAAAGGGTATTATGCATTTGTGCTGATGTTTGTAACAGCTTAAAATATAGACCTACCTTAAAGTATACCGATCGGCTCCGAAACACTTTCTAAGGGCTAAAAAATCAAAGCAAGTTAAACTCTCTTTTTGGTTTAAGCCAACAAATCTTTAAATCACTAAACATATAAACCATCTTTAAACGCATAAATTGGGCGTTTAAACTACCAATACAGACCATATGAATTTGATAAGATTATTCGTAGTGCTGCCACATGTAATTTTTTAACAACATATAATTTATAGTTGTTGAGTTTAAACTACATATAAATTCAAGTTAAGTTTAACCAAACCAGCGTTTAAGCCATCAGTGATTTTTTAGCCATAAGTTGGTTTTATGATGTCCGTCCGGCTGGCTGGCTGGCAGTCCATGTAAACCTTGTGCGCAATATAATTTTGAAGATAACTTGATGAAATTTGGTACATAGGTTCGCATTGACACAAAAACCAAGCCTATTAAAAATAGGGGCGAATCGGCCCATAATTTTACATATCCCCCATACAATCTTATTTTCTAAATTTATTATCAACGTTATTTTCGGGAATACCAAATTGTTATTTTATTTATTACGATGTGCTAAATTCCCAATATGTATTGATAAATACACTGAAATTTGCCGTTGGGGGAAAAGCTAGATCATCAGAAAACCTTTTTCTAAATATGTTGGAAAAGCTAAAGATATTATATACACATTTTGTCGGTTGGTGTGCTTTGATTATAATCACTTGTACCTATTTTGGAAACTTTGGCTCTTGCAGATATACAGAGAAAAAACAAGGGTAAAATTGTTTATAAAATTGGAGGCGATCGTGGTTATCTGCTCATGTTTCAATCATTTTTGAAGGGATATGGCTAAATTTCAATAGTAAACTTAAATGATATGTATATGTTTGACGTATTTCTTCAGAAACCCCATTTCAACATGCACACGGACATTGTTAAATCCACTTGGCTAATTTATTATGATATTGATGTGTTGATGTTGGACCCTATAAAGTACAGTACACGCTATTGGGTCTAACGTTAATATTGTAGAAATAACAATAGGAATGACAAACTTAAAATGGGGGTTTTTTAGATGATAAAACCTCCGATAGGAATAATTGCAAAACTAGCCATCATACTAATAAAGTGTGTTTGAATTTTTTTCACAATACTTCGGCATAGCACCATGCAAAGTTTAGAAGCAAACATTCGACGCATTATAGATGAAATAAGACCGGGTATGCTTGAATAAATAATTGCACCAACAGGATAGCGTTCATAAGGCGCAGTCGCGGAAGCCATATGTCAGTATTTTTTGAGAAAATGTTAAGGACAAAAAACTAATGAAAGCCAGTCATTAGTTTTGCCCTACTACTAAGGGGGACTCTTAGGCAGTTATGGAACTTTTTCTTAAAAATATTTCTAGTCTGTATTGCAGCCCCCTTAAGGAATTGTTATAGGAGGGGGTAAGTATGGGTACGTTCGTAAATGCAGTTGTTGCGCTTTAGTAAAGTTTAATGTTCGTAAATGCATCACTTGTAAATAGGGTTTTTTTCCGGGAATTCCCGGAAAAAAATTATTATATTTCCCGCTTTCCCGAGTTTTTTGTTTCGGGATCCCGGGAAATAAAAAGTTCCTGATAGTTTTAGAAAACAGCTATTTATACTTTGAAATTTAGTTTTCTATTCTCAAAAAATTTGCATCATTTGATCGGTTGTCGATTAGATCAATTACAAGTAGTATCAATGTCAACTGATGCAATAAATCTACTAAAAGCAGAATGGGCAGTGCAACAGTTGATAATTATAAATAATAATTAATTATAATTAATAAATTTAGTGAAGTTACAAATGTATGACCCATTGCGGGATTTCGGTTTTTAGTTATTTCAATAAGCTAAACCGTTTTTTAGTTACGCGAATATATGTATGTTGGGCAGCCTCCTCTATTTTCGAAATAACGGTATATCCCGAAAACAAGAGCTAACCTAAAAAAAATCGTTAGCACCACTGGATTCAGCGTGCCCGAATTAGGTTAAAACGCTTAGTGCCCGGCTTGTCTTTTTTTTTTGTAACTAGCACAATGGGGGGGTGCTTTAAAACCATGGGAGATAAGGCCATGATGGCTTTATTGCTCAATTGAATGGGAGATAAAGCCATAATGGCCTTATTGCCCAATCATTGAGAGGTAAGGTCATATTTAAAATTTTACGTAAGGAGAGATATAGCCATATTTTCTTTTCACAAATGTGAGATAAAGTCATATTTTTCCAGAATATTGTTACTTTACTTTAGTGTTTTCGGGAAAAGTCAGAAAAACTTTAGTATGCGAAGCCAGATTTCAATACTTAACTTTAGTAAAAGGGAAAATCATTACCTTTTAATTATAAAAATAAGAAAACTATTAATCAATGTAAAATGCAAAAGTTCTTCAAAACTGAAATGAGAGATAAAGACATTTTCTAAAATTACTTATGTGAGCTAAGGCCATGATGGCTTTATCTCCCATTCAAATGAACAAAAAAAATAAAAGACTTTATCTCCCTTTTGAATGAGAGATAAAGCCATCATGGCCTTATCTCCCATGGCATTAAAGCACCCCCTCGCACAATGTACTTATTGCTCAAAATTGCAATATTAAAATTCTTTTTTAACATTTTTTTTTAAGGTTGCGAAAGAAAAAAAAACACCTCCTTCAAAGTTTTAGGATTTTTAAAGAACGGTTTGAGGTATTATATAAAAAAAAATCAGCCAAATAAAAATATAGGTTTTTGACTTAGTCCGTTTTTAAAATTTAATATTTTGCAGATATAACATTTTTCAATATATTGTTTGTAGCCCCAAGTATCCTCTTTAAAATTACATAATAATCATCTTCGTATGTAAAGTAGTTTTCGAGATATTGAAGAAAAAAGCTCAACACATTCGGCTAATTCGGCGAAATTATGACATTTTGAATATAACTTTCGAAAAAAAATTTTTTAATTTTTTTTCGTTCATATATATTCCATATAAGATAAAAGGAACCTTCTCGCCAAATTTCATTAAAATCGGAAGGGGTCGTGTCCCACTCTTGGTCGTTTTGACATGGAATTACCCATAAGATACTACAACATAAAATTTAAAAAACACATTGTCCTAAAGATTACAGGTGGATCTTGTAAAAAGTCCGGTTGACGCCATTTTTTGCATCAACCTTAACATACATTTGACTGATAAAGACGTAGTTTATAGAAAAGAAAAAATTGCTTCTGATTCTGAATTAGAAGCATGCAACAACTTTAAGCTTTTTCACTTTAAAGTATTTGTCCAATCTCGGTAAAAAAAATAACGAAATTTTTCGGAAACATGGTACATAATTAGTAAATACAATCAGAAATATACTCTTTGTCGACTTTCTAAACGCATTGAGTGTGTCTGAATAATATTTCCGAAGCTGTTAAAAAATGTCAATATATTTATTTAAAATAAATATACATATACATATCGTTACTTTAATATAGAAAAGCCCTAACTAACGTTTTCCTTTTTTTACAGGAGAAGGAAAAAACTTAATAAAAATTTTAGTCTTGTAGTCGCGATTTTTTTTTAAACGCAATTTTTCATTAAATTGCTTAGAAAATTTTATAAAAAACTGCGTTTAAAAAAAATCGCGACTACAAGACTATAATTTTTATTAAGTTTTTTCCTTCTCCTGTAAAGTAAGGAATACGTTAGATAGGGCTTTTCTATATTAAAGTAACGATATACAACATATTTATTTAAAATAAAAAATTATTTTATCTATTTTATGAATTAACGTTTTGATCTCATAACTTGAGTACCACAAATTTTGTTTGTTTTTATTATTGTTTTATGAATTAAATTGTTATGTTTATGGTATCTTTTTATCTTGTATCTAGAGCATAATAATACGCAATTTACATATCTGTTGAAATAAATAATAATGGCTTAAGTCGAAATTTCACGTTTTGAGATATTAAGGGTTTTGTCTAAACTAAATTGTGCATTTTGTTCTGTAAGTTAAAATGTAAATGTGTATAGTTTTATTTATAATAACATTTTATAGTTGAAATTAAGCTGAGTGATAGATCCTGAAGAAGAGAATAAGAATATGTAATAAAATGTTAAAGCACTTAAGTCAACTTAAGCCATTATTATTTATTGCCACAGATATAGAAGCGTAAGGTAATAATAATTCAAGTTCCTCTTTCAATCTTCAATTAATTTTTGTAGTATTTAAGCATTTCTTTTACTTACTTATAAGTTACCTTCCACTTTTTTAAAAAATTTTTTGTTTAATAATTTTACAAAAAATTTACTTTGTATTATTTATATGGAGCGGGATCCCGGGAAATTTAAAAAAAATTCCCGCTTTCCCGGGAATCGAAAAACTCCGTGGAAAAAACTTTACTTGTAAGAAACTTGGCATTACTCTCATATGTCAAAAGTTTTTTTATGCAGTGATGCAGCAAATGTTGGCAATTATTTCATCAGCTTTTTCTTTAGTGATGCACAGTTTTGATGCATTTACGAACGTACCCTATATTCGGGAAAATTAAGGGGGTCTGACTGACATTTAACCCCTCTTGAAGTGACTGTGGGAGTTTTTTTTGTCAATTTTTTTCTTTTTGCCCCCACTCTAATTAAGCTCGATTCAAAACTCAAAGAATTTCTATTCTGTTTTTGTATAATTTAAACAACATTTGAATTGACATTATATTTTTTTTATATATTTTAATTTATTTAATTAATTAGTTTATAATTTATATCACTTTGCCTTTATCTTTGCCATAAAACTCATTATGGTATGTATGCATTTTTTTATGTATGTATGAAAATTATAATGTTGTTCAGCTTAAAAATGATTTTCGACATAAAAAATATGCACAAAAAAATGTAGTTTATGCAATTCGTTAACTAAGTTTTCATTTCTATGATTTAAATATAATTTGATTGTATGTATTTTGTGTATATGTATGTATATAGTTTATAATTATGACATTTATGATGTATATAATAATGTATGTATGTATATAATATATAATATTATTTAAAATTTGAAAAATAATTAAAACCTAAAATTAAAAGGTATAAATACAATCATGTGTAAAATTTAAGAATAATAATGAATGTTTTGTATAATTTATGTATTTTTTAGGTTTCTTTTTAGACGAATTTTTCATGTATTTTTTTTGTTTTTTTTTTTTGTTTGTTTTTTTATAATTTGTAATTTTTGTTTTTTTTATTGTTTTTAATTAAAGTATGAATGAAGTGGGTTTTGTTGATTGGTAGGTTGCACTTGTTGTGTTATAAGTTAATGGGCTGATTTTTCTTTTATTATTATTTAATACTAAAATATATGTGTATTTTAAGAGGGATTTTTTAATTCTTTAATATATGTAGAAATATTTATTTGTTTATTTAAGGTTACATTTTCTTGTGGTTAATATTTAGTTTCAGCGTAGAGAAAATAGACATTTTATTTTTAATATTTTTGTTTTCTTTTTAAATTTCAAAATACATAAATATATTTCATTTTCAAAGACAGTTTATTATTGTTTTTTTTTTTTTTTTTTTAATTAAACATACATATATGTATGCATGTATGTATATAGCTATTAATATTTGCTTAAATGGTAAATAAAAAAGGATATAGGATAGTTGAAATCGTTTGTTTTTTCATAACTTATTTTTTAAAACGAAACTGCATTTTTATGCTAAGAATACTATTACAATTTTAAGGATTTATAGTTTATATACTATATACATATGTATGAATACATATACAGCTACTCACACTGTAAGTGGGACACCTCATAAAAATACTTCGTTTACATACTTTATGTTAATGTTTTTATGTAGGTTTGAATTAAATTGGTATACTTCAATTCATAGCCATTTAAAGTGTGAGTAGCTGTATATATTTTTTATTCTTTAAAATTCTAAAACAATTCAAAAATGTATTTATAAATTGTTTGAAATATTGTTTATGGATATTATTTTAGATTAACGTTAAATAAACAATGAGGAATGTTTTGAAATTGGGGTTATATAGATATATTTTGAATTGGTTTAAAATTTTAATTATTTTTTTAAATATTAATTTTCACAGACGTTTATTTAAAAATGTATTTTTCACTTAAATTAAGTTATTGAAAAATTTCGTTTAAAATTTAATTTATAATTTCTTGCTTTTATTTGTTAATATTTTTTTCTATTTTAATTATTAAATTTAATAAGATTTTGTTTTGTTTGAATTACTAGATGGTATTTTTTACCATTTCATTTGCAGTAAAAGAAGTGCAATCAATTTTAACTTTTAAGTAAAGTTTTGTATAAACAGACAGGAAACAGCTACAAATTTTTATAAGGGGAAAAACTAAAAAATTATATTAAAAGGAAAATGTTTTCTTAAAGCAGAATAAAATTCCAACAGATTTTACGGTTTGACCACAACTAGATCTTTTGCTAGGGAGCTTAGTTAAATATTGTCAACTCAGCGACAGCTGTCGCAAACGGATTTTTTGCCAGTAAATAATTTTTGACAGCAATCATGCTGTCACCACAACAATTAATCAAATCGAAAATATGTAATTATATTCGAATAGATTTTGGTATTGTGAATTCTTATTCAAAAGAAAACATTTACTGCCAGGCCCACGATGTCGACAAGAACATTTCTTTTGCATATTTATATTGAAAACAATAATAAGAAACAAAAATTTGTTTTTGTTTTCGATACAAATATACGAAAGATGTGTTCTTGTCGACATCGTGAGCCTTAAATTTAAAATAATTTTTAATACAAATTCTTCGAACTGATATAACAAATACACATCCCGAGAGTTATATTTTTAATATCAATTTTTTAATATTATTTAAAATATAAAACTTCTTGACATATAAGCAGTTATTTGTTATAATAAAAATTTAGTCGATTAAAGATATCGCACACCTAGTTTAAAAGTGACACAACTCAAAAAACTTGATTTTTTAGAAATTGAAAGAAACTTTTTTTGACCTAAAAGAATAGTTAAAAACAAATCTTTGGACCATTTTGTAGAAAATCCATACAGATTATGAACTTAAAAGCTTTTTTTAATATTTATACACTAGATAATGAACAATTTTTAGTTGTGTTATTTTGCACAAGTTACCGAATTATTTTAAGTCATATCACTTTAGCTGAATTCTTTTTAACTGACACAAACCTAAAATATATAAACTCCAACTAAGATTTATTTTATCAAATTCGAATTAGGACTATTAAGCATTTAGCAGTAGGGATTTAGTACCGTAATATTTTTTGACACAACTAAAAATAAATCGCTTTAATGAATTGCAACTTTATACCAATTGAAACATAAAAAAGACACAACAGTTGTTTAGCAACAGTTAACAACAACAAAATACACTGATATTTTTTATAGATAAACAAATGTATTGTGCATAGTTTAAGCATAAAGACAGGAAAAATCAAAATTTTGATTTGAATTACTTTTAAAAATTACTTCCCTTGTAAAATATTTGCATTATTTTATATGTCTGTCTATTTTTGTTTTACATGCAGTTTTTAATTAATATTCTGTATCTTGCATATTCATTCTGTATTTTTGTTTTTTACACCTTTGGGCAGTGTGTTCTATTATTAATATTAATTTATGTAAAATAATTTGTTTTATTTTTTTTTTTTTAATTTAATTTTAAAACGCCTGTCAGGTTTAAATTAAAAAAAAAATAATTGATAACTAAAATTTGTTATTACATTTTTTCAAAGATTTATTTTTGCTGAATTAACATTTTCATTTTTTTTTGCTGGAACAAATTTATATTTTGATTTTAACTGTTTTTGTTATAATAAGTCGTTTTTATTTATTTTTTTTTTTTGTTAAGCTCGTGTGATTTTGTTTTTAGCAAAAACAACAAAAACGGTTAATTACAAACTTTGTAGTAAAAAAAATACAATAATTATCATATAATCAATTTGCAACATTAATGGGTTCTTTGTTAAAAGTTGCTGATTTAATTGCACGTTCTATTTTCTATATTTTTATAAATATGAATTTTTTTATATGTTCATAGTATTTTTTGGTTTTTTTTAAATAATTTTTTTTAATATTTAACTAACATTTAGAGAACATTTAACATTTTAAAGTTCTTGGCAGTTATAATGCTTTTTTAAATAAGATTTGCTTTAATTTTATTAATTTTTTTCAGTTTAAAAGTTAATTTTTTTTATAATAATTCAAGGCTAAAACTATAATTAGCAGTTGAAATAAAGTCAATACCTACTAATCAAAACAAATTAAAAAAAAAATTTATATATTTATGTAAATTTTAATTTAAATCAAATCATTTTTAAAAAAATTTCTCTCTAAGTTTCTCTGTGTCGTCTCTTTTTTAACAAACAATATGAATTGTACAAAATAGTCAACCCATAATAAATTTTCAATAAAAAGCCAGTAGAAGTAAAGGACTTTAAATTTAAACATTTACTCAAAAAGGTCTTTAAAAAATTTTCTTCATATTTTATTAAAGGGAGTGTTGAAGGGCTTGCTCCCAACGACAACCTGTGAAAAAAATAAATAAGTATGGAGTGCGGCGAATGTATCTACTTAGTAAGGCCTTCTATTAGGCCTCTTTACTCATTCTTGTTACCGCTAGGAACATTTATGTTCAAAAACTGGTAAACGTTTAAAAACTTAAGATGTAACGGTAGCGGTTTTCACCCATTGCGTTAAGTGTACAACTCTGTTTTATTTAATACGATTGCGAGCGAGAGAAAGGGAGAGATAGAGTTTCGTCAACTAAACTGGTAAATTCAACAACCACAGCGTAGAAAATTTTAGTCTAATACATTTTGTTGTTGCAGTATTGAATTTGTTAGTACTTTAACTACATTAATAAGATTATCAAGGTCTACAAGGGTACTTTACTAACAAGAGTGATAACCGCTAGTATTTTAAAATATTCTGTTAAAAAAGCCCTTTTTCCCCACGGCTGATGGCAGTCAAATACTTCGCCACAAAGCGGACAGCCAATTGGCAAAGGTAATATCGTATATTTTTAGACATATGCATATTTATGGCTCGGAACGAAACCTGAAGAGCATCGAATATCTCAAAAAGAGATTGGGTAATATTTTAAGGTAAAGCTGATTGGCAGGGCAACCACATTCCATATAAGCTTACCAAACAAAGATGTATGTTTAATATTTCCTCCAATAAATTAATTTAAGGTCAACTTACAGTATTCGATATTGGTCTAAATTAGAAATGCCGTAATATGCCTTCTGACTAATTTCTCTTTAATAATTAAAATTTCACTGACAAATTGAAAGGAATCTATGTGAATTTAAATTTAGCTGTGATAAGTTTATACATCACAAGACCTCTCAGAGAGTTATAACAAGAACTAAAATCGGGGGAACCATTCCATATTTTGTTTTGAAAGGAAATCGAAAACTAATTTCTTGAGTTTTTTTTATAAATGTTATAAAATTCTGTTTAACAGAGAAATATTTGTATAATATTTGTCATGCAATTCTTTTATTACAGATATCTTATTAAAAAACGACTTTAAAAATTTTGATTTTCGATTTTCGATTTCCAGCACACTCCTGATTAACAAAACTTCTCCTGAATTTTGCATACTTATCCCCAATTTTTCCAAGTTGAGTTTAAACTAACTATTACTTTAACTTCCAGTTTACAATATGTTCTGACAGCTATAACTGATAGTTAATAATAACTGAAATTGGGGGTTAGAGATATAATATTGTTTGTTTTAGATAAAGAAAAAAATATAATTAAGGAAAACTATTTTTTGATTTTTATTTTTTATTGTTTTAACCATTTTCTAAACGAACTGCTTTAAAACGGTTTCAGCCTTTTAAATCCAAGCTAGTAGAGCCTGTTAGAAATTTTTTTTTTAGTTTCTAAAAATTTATTTTAAAGTTTAAGGTTAAACACAAAATTTTGTAAAAAAAAATTATACATAAAAACTAAATGAGATCGAAAAATAATTTGGTTACTAAAATAATATAAACATCCAATTACATATTTTTATTGCATATTTAAATTAAAATTATTATGAGTTTTTAATTTCGTACAGTTTTATTGAGATATTTAGAAATACTTTACGTCTAAACAAAATTTTTGTAAGGAAACATTCACCTTTAAAAAAAATATTTTAGGTCTGGTCCAGAATATGGAACGAACACTTTCGTATGTATCAATTTTTTTTTTTTTAAACACACACACATACACGATTTGTATTCGAACATTCACTATCGCTGGGACTTTAAAGTATATTATATACATAGTAAGTTATAGTTATTTTGGAAATATTTTAGATTTTTTTTCCAAACTTTACTAGTTAGTCAAACACGATCAGAAAAAAATTTCGAATTAACAATTTATATACGGATTGCAACTAAATGAATTAATATGTACTGACTATTTCTGACAAAAAAAAAAAAAAAAAAACTTGTGAATTCAATCGATTGTGAAACTGAGCTTCTATATATCGAGCCCTTACCGCAAAAATAGCTTAAGCGATATCATTTTTAATTTTTGTTTTTTTTTTAATTAAATGAATTTATTGGCTGCACTTGCATCATCTCTTAAAATGTCATGGTCACATAAGGTACCGTTGCGATTTTGTCGCAAAAACAATTTTAGCTTAAGCGACAATTTTCCTACAAAGTTTTTATGAAATAAAATTAAAGAAAATTCTTCTCCCGCGAAATTGTGTTTTTGGCGCTAAAGCTTTTTTGCGGTATTTTGATTTTTGCAAAAATATAAGATTTCTAACAAAACTGAAAAGTTTCAAATTTTATAAACAAAAGTTAGCACTTAAGTTAAATTAGTTAATTACAATTTTAGTAAAATTATTTTGTTCCGAAGTGTAATACTGCTTCCCGATTTTAATCTTATAAAAATAAACCGTTTAATGTTTTTGTATCCCTCGCCACAGGAGAAAATGGTATATCGTTTGTCACATGTAGAAAGGCCCTATCACACAGAATTGCAACTCTACAGGAGAAGGTAAAAACATAATCAATCTTATCGTGCTTGGCGAATTTAAAATACGCCTACGACCGTTTGGTATTAAATTAAAGAGAACGTGAACATTTTTCCTTTAATTTATTACCAAACGGTCGCAGGCGTATTTTAAATTTGCCAACCACGATAAGGATGAATAGAGACTGTATGTATTATATTGTAAAGCTGTGTGTGTACAATTGCTTGTAAAACCGTAATTTTTTATACTATAGCAATAAATTTTTGAGACGAGGTGTATTTGTGTGAAATGTTTTAAATCACTTAAAAACTCAATTTGGAAAAAAATCGAGTTAGGGCCTTTCTACATGAGACCAACGATATTAAAGTTTTGCCTTTCATTTGTAATTTATTTTGGATTATATTAAACGATTTCTTTGTGAATTATCCCTTCATTCTTCTTATACAGATTTTGTTCTTAAGTTACTTTGCAAAACTTACAAGGAAAACTAATTTTAGTTGATTTTGGGCCCCATTTTTTATAGCATTCGTTTAAAAAAGAAAGTTTGTTTGTTTTATATTTTTTTGTATTGTAGCCTTGTAACATGTAGTTTTAAGAAATGGGCTACCCGTATGTTAAAAAAAGCCCCAGATTAAAACTTTAAATTGAAATGTTAACAAGATATTTAAGTTAAAATTGTTACCCCCGTATTAATAAACGGTTATTAAATTTAACAAAAATTTTTTAAGGATAATTTTCATAGCAAATTTGTTCTTTAAATCATCATTAAATTAAAAAAATTTTTATGAATACAATTGAGGGGCTTAAAGCACAAGGGGTTTAAGTGCCTTTTTCTAAAATTGAATTTACATATGGAATTATAGGTGAAGTTCGAAGAAGTTGTTCAGAGCACAAGAGGTGAATGTAGGATTCTCATCCGGACGCTAGATATGGTGAACAATTCAAGCAGCGAAACAACCGCTTTTGTCTCATTTTTTAACAAAAGTCACTTGAACCCCTTGTGCTTTAAGCCCCTCAATTATTAGGGTTTTATTATTGTTACCAATTCTATTTTTTTTTTTTTTTTTAATATAATGCAAAGTTTTGAAATCTTTCAATATTAATTTTAAATCTCAGTTTCCACAACAAGACTAAAAACAAAATCTTTTAAAATAACCTAAAAATAATCACACAATTTTACAAGTCAATTATGAATTCAATTTATTTGCTACGTGATTTTAATTTTTTTTTTTTTTTAGCCATCGTTTATTCAAATACATGTTTATTTTTTAACCTTAAACTTTAATTTCATTTACTTATAAATTTTTTCTTATGGTTTCAATACCAATTATATCATTACCATTACAGTTTTTTTTAATCGTTTTTTTAACCGCCGCGCAAGCAGTTTTTATTTAAAATTTAGCATTTTATATTTTTTGCATTCTTTGCCATTATTTTGTATAAGAAATACTTTGTTGTTGTTTTTTTTTCTTACCATAAAAGAAGTAGTACAATTTTTACTTTCAATTTTCTTCACAATCATTTCTATTCATTCAAAATATTAGATTTAATATTTAGCAAACAAACTGCTTGCAAATTGTTTAATATTTTTTTTTTAAAGAGAATTACTATTTAGTAACACAATATTTTTTTGTTATTTTAATTCGTTTTAACTAATTTCTTATAGTTTAAATTTTATTACATTACATTTATAAATAAATTACTAAATTCCTTGTTTAAATAACTAATGGTTTTTAAGTTTTGTATATTGAAATGTATTGATTGTATGTGTCTTCATAGAGATATTAAAAGGGTTAGAAAGAGAGTGTTTGTTTGGGTGGGGAGTGATTTTTGCAAAAAAAAAAAAAAAAAAATATTCCAGATAAAATTTATTTACAGTGATCCATTTAACTTCACAATTTGTTGCTTTCATTAAGTCCTGCAACATTTCGATTCGAAATAGTTTTTATTTCGCATAATCAATTTAACTTTGAATACTGAATACAAACTTTTCACTTTTTGTGGAAATAAATTACGAAATATGTGTCAAATCATCAGATTATGCCATTATATAAACGTTTTAATAATTTTTGTTTCTTAAAAGTTAAAAATTAAAAAAAAAATTAAAATAATTTTCCTTGATAATTTAGAAACTAAAATCTAGATCTTTCTAAATTGAAACTACATATTTGAAACAAAGGAAAAGTTTCACTCACAATTTCAATTACTTAAAGTTTTGATAATAAATTTGAGTTCTTCTTTAATAATCAATTAAAGTTATAATAAGACAAAATTATTTTAATTTTGTTCTTAAAATATTCAATATTCGAGCGCAAATAAAACCTGAAAGTTATCAAATTGATCTCTTTTTCATAGGGGATTAATAGGGAACTAAGCCCCAAACATTGTTTGAAAAATTTATTGTTTTAAATTAAATTGTTTTTTTTTTTAACCGGAATCAGGTTTTTAGTAAATGGAAGAATTAAGCTTTTTTTAAATATAATCTGGCTTTTGACAGCGTGAATTGAAAAAAGTTAAAATATTTTACAAATTAAACTTTTTGTTTGAATTTTCAATTCTCTGTTCTCAAAAATTTCCCAATTTTAATATCAGTTAAAAATTTTATATAAATTTTGGATATCAATTGAAGTTTCGAAGTGAGCAAATATTCATTAACAAGATTTTTTTTTTTTTTTTTTGCAAAAATCATAAATTAACTGGAAATAAAAAAGAACCAAATAATATTTCAATATAGTAATAAATCTTTAAAAACAAAACTATTGCAAAAAAAAAAAAAGAAAACAATAACAAAAACCCAATTTAATTGAAAGAAATATTGATTTAATAAATCCAAACAGAATAAAAATTTAACAAAAAGTCGAGTATTTGAAGAAAATGTGAAAGTGAAAAATTGTATTTAAAAATGTATTTCATTTTTATGACAGGGATAGTCGCTTTCTTAATGTATCATAAAATTCAAAACTTCTTTCCTAGACTTTTGTATTTTAAAGAAAGTAAAAGCTTTTAAAAGCCAAGCATTTTTCTCTTCGAATTATAAAAAATATAAAATTTTTTAATATATTTGCCATCTAGTATGTTTTTTAATTTTTTTTTTTTTAGATTTTGGTCCAAAAAATTTTAAAAACATGATGTTTTCAAAAAAAGGAAGATTTAGGGACAAAGTGTTTAGTATAAAACCAAAATTGCAAATTAAAGAATTTTTTTGAACATTTTTTATGTTTTTTTTTTAGGTGGGTGATGTTGTAAAATTGGTGTGATTTTAATGCTCATTCCCTATTAATTAAAAATTAATATGAATTTTTAATAAACCATTAAAATTATTTGCTACTTATAAAATACTTGTACATATGTATACAAAGTAGTAAAACACACACTTAAATCAAACCATTTTTTTCAATAAAATTTTTTCTTTCTGGCCAAAAACCAAATGATGCATTTGAGCTTCCTTCACTCTCCAACTGATCAGACTTATGAGTCCCATGCATGATTTGTGTTGTTATATAATACGTAGATATTTGATTGAAACATTGTTTGGATGTTGTGTATTGATGTTGTTTTAAATTATTACCTAAACTCCCAGCCACTACTTCTTCCTTAGGACCGGCTCAACAAAAAATTATTATTTAGTACTTTTTTGCTGTTTTCTTTTAAAAATTTTATCACGACTCAGCAGCTCAGTAGTAGTAGTTTATATTCATTTAATGAAAGTATCAAGTACTCTGTTCAATCCCAGCCATTTTCTTTAATCATATGAGCTAATTCTATAATGTATTTACCCTCTTTATATTTTTGACTCGATTCATAGGCATGTTCATATTTCCAACCCAACGGTGTTTTACAGCATTCACAATAGATATCGGCTACAGCGTGAAGTCCCGTTAGCAGAACTCTTTCTTCTGTCTGACCACAGGCCACATTAACGACAGAATTAAAGAGATAGGCAGGACCTTGGCTGCCCTGAAATGATTTTGAGATAAGCTCATCGTGTGAGGCCAAATGAGCTCGACAGTGAACACATGAGTAGGTCCGATTGGTGGACGGTAAATAAGATTGAAATGTCTTAACCATTTTTGTAGATGTTTTTGTTGTGGTTCTCGGTTTGGTTTAAAGCTGTAACAAAAGGGAAAGTGTGGAATGTGTTAGTAAATTATAATGATAAAATAAATCTAGCTTTCAAACACTATTTATATCTTTTTCAGCTTTGACTTTTTAAAATTGTCAAAAAATAATTTTTAAATTATCGCCTTATTTTGTTGTTTAAGATTATAAAATTACAGCCATATTCATAAAAAGTTCTTATTTTAAGCTTATAGTATGTAATAACTATTAAACGCCTTTTGTCTTATAAACCTCTTATAAAAATTTGTATTCATAAACGTACATTAACAGCTTTTTAACTATTAACTCTTTGTAGTGATTTTGTGTTTAAGTATGGCAACTTTCTTTATATTTTGCTGCCATTTTATTGTTAGTGATGCATGAAACTTTTATTCGGTTCACATGATATTCTATATTTAAATTTTTTTTTATAATTTTTTTTTAATTGTAGACCTTCAAAATTATTCTTATCAAATAAAACTACATATTATTTTAGTTTCTGAACAAAATATTGCCGAAAGCTATTATAAAATCTTTTGTTTGAACCTTTTTTAAATATACGATAAAAAAGGATTCGAATAAAAAGTTTGTTTACTTTTTATTAACATCACTATTATTATGGCCCCTATTACGGTTCACAACTCAACTCAGTTGAGTTGTTATTTCCTAAGTTTTGTATTATGATTTACAACTTTGTTATATTGCTGTGAATAAAAACATAACAACTGAGTTGAGTTGTGAACTGTAATAGGGGCCTATGATTTGCTTATTTTATTTATTTTTTTTTTTAATATTTTTGAACACTCGTAAAACTGATCTGAATGGAGAAGCAGCTCGCGCTTTTTGACATTATTTCTTAAAAACAAACAGGTCGTTCTTGTTTGTCAGCTTTTCGTGCGTTTTGCGTTGTCACCCCGCATTGGTTAGTGGTTCGGCGTCGTATAACTGTACCGAGTTACAGTTTTTGCGGTTTCTACATTAACTATATGCAATCGTTTTTAACCTCAATGTTTTAATTTTTAAGCAAAATCAAAAAATTTTTTTGAAAAATAATTTGTGGTTTTAAACAAAAAAAACAACTAGTTGCAATAATTTAATAAATAATTAAAGAGAATATCTGCATTTGCCCCTGAACATATTCATTTAAATCAAATAAAAATTTTTTTAAATATAACTTTAAATTGGTAGTCTAAAATAAACAAAAAAAAAATAGTAAAATGTATTTAACATGTCCATATTAATAAATTAAACATTTTTGTCATTAATTGTTAACATATTTCACAAAAATAACATCATAAAATGCAAACACTTATCAAAATGTCATTTTATTTTTGGTTTAAAGAAGGGCAAATCCAACAATAAATTTTCTTACTTTATGAATGGTTTATTAAAGGTTCAATAGACTATTTTTCGTTTATGAATACAACCTTAACAATTTTTGCTTAAAAACGGTCAATTAATCATCAATAAGTTTTTATGAATACGGCTGTTAATCTTTAAGCCACTAAATATTTTCAAAGGTTCAGTAGATTTTCGGTAAATGCGAGAATTCCAACCAATTGTAGTGGGGAATGTAAGAAAAGATAAACTCACTGTTTACTGTTGTTGTTTAAGCTTTGATATTGTTACAAGTGAAACTGATGCTTATAATTAGGGATGCGATTTCCATGCAAATGCATGTTTTTTGTCGATAGTCTAAGATCGATGTCGACCAATTATCTTTCCGAATCATAAAATTTGCGTTAAAATGGCATCGATTTGTTTTTGCATATTGTTGCATATTTTGGTGAAAATGCATATTTTTGCATATTTTGATTTTAAATGCATATTTTTGCATATTTTAACTTTTTTGAGTGATATATTTTTTTTAAATTTCCAAATTATAAAAAAAATTCCAAATTGTATAAAAAAAATCTTCCTAAAAATAGTTTTTAAAAACAATTAAAAAATTTTTTGGAGCTCTGCTTAATATACAAGATTTTCAAGATTTCGTCAACAAATCCTTAAATTTTTAACCGATGCAGCATCTTACATAGTTACGACTGTCAATTGGCCTAAAGCAATTAATCCAAAACTGTTACATGTTACTTGCTTGGCACATGGGTTACACTGAGTTGTAAAGGAAATTAAAAGCTTTTTCAATAATATTGGTTAATTGGTTTCATACGGAAAAAAATTTTTAAAGACTCCTTCATGAGTTGCAATTTTTAATGAAATGTATCCGTTTCCACCGCAGCCAGTATTAACAAGAAGGGGAACCTGAATAGATGCTTAGAATACTATTCAAAAAAAAAAATTGAGCAAATGCTTATGCGGTTAAATAAGTATAGGAAATATTCATGGCAATTATGAATATAAATTCCCCGGGAGTTTTCTCCCTTCTCCCATTTTTCCCATGTTAATTCAATTGTAAAAATGGGAAAAAACTCCCGGGGAATTTTTATTCATAATTGGGCTGATTAAATTTAAATCACAACAAAAGCCAATTAGCATTTGTATTTTCCAACTTCGGATATATTGATGAAACTATATTTAAATTGGATGGACTTAGTTCACTTAATAGTCAACTCAAGTAATTTGATTGGCAGTAAGTAAAATTAACAATACAAAAGGAAGAATAGCAAGACAAATAAAAAAACAAAACGTTTTGAAAAAATATAGGATTACAAAAAATAAAACAAATTTCAACTATTTTTGATCTTGAATCAAATGTAGGATCTGAATTAGAAAATTAATATTCTCCAAATGATTTGGCATCCTTCAAATATTGAGAGATAATTTTCCATGTACAAAAGCTTTTTAACAGACAAAGGTTTGATAATATAAAAAATGTTTATTATGTAGTTATTTAAATTAAGTTTTAAAAATATATCTTGAATAACAACTATTCTATTATAACATCAATTGATTTTTTTATTTTTAAATAAAATAAAAAAATAACCCCTTTTTTATTGAAAATGTTCCAGTTTTTAGTGCATATTTTTTATTTTTTTAACGCATATTTTGGAGTTTTTAGTGCATATTTTATGCGCATATTTTCGATTTTTTTAGTGCATGAAAATCTCATCCCTACATATAATTCTTATTCGCTTAACAGTTTTATTTGTATAATATCTTTAGTTTTTCTAAAATCTATGGATGAAGTTTCGATTATCTGTCCTAAGCAACCAGTGAAATGCGCATAGGAATAGCTTATCCCATCAACAATAAATTTCAGAGTTTTTATTAAGAATGAAAATTGGGAATTAAGCAGGTTTATTAAAATTTTGTTTTCCAAAAAATTACTTTGGTAGTTGGTAAGATAATAATAATTTCGGTGGACCGTATTAAAACCCTAAATTGTACAAGGCCATGTGAAATAATGGACAGATTTAGCTCATTTTTTATATTTAATACTCCTTTAAGCTCATATAGAACGGGCGCTATTGTGTCAAAGGAAAGAAATATCCTGAATATTTCACTAAAGGGCGGATTTTTCACCACTTGTGTTCGGCCTGAGGGAGGATTATCCTTTTGTACACCATAAGTAAATATCTGGCGTATTTAGAAACCCCATTTCAACATACACGCGGACAGACGGACATTTAAAAATCAACTTAGCTACTCATAAGGAACCAGAATAATAAATTATAGGGTCGCAACAAACACAGAGCTTTGATTTCAAATTGAAAATGATTTGAAATCAAACGTTTGATAATGATTTGAAAATCATAGCATTCTGAAAAAAGGGGAAATTATTTTCAAATTGAAAAATGCCTTTATTTTCAAATTGCTTTTTAACGTAATTATCAAATGTTTTTCAAATGTGGATTTTAATACAATGTGGAACACAAATAAAAATATTTTATTATTTTAAATTAAATTAATTATTTATTTAAATAAACTGTGAGATAAACATTCGAAGACGAAATTGGCTTCCTTTTATTTTGAGGATTGTAGCACCGCGATCGTTCAACAAACTTTCTTCACTTTCCCGTTTTATTTTCCTTTTTTTTCGTATTCTTAACCATTCTAATTACCCAAGCTTCGTACAGACGATGGTCAGATCTTACTATGTTGTCATTTTTAACACATCTGCCAAATTAAAATAGCGTACAATGTTCACACAGTTGCAAGACATTTTTAGTCAATTTTAATGACAACATTGTAAGATCTGACCACCGTCTGTACGAAGCTTCACAAATAATTTTTATTTTTCACAAGAAATAAACTGTTCACTTTATATTAAAATTTATTTTTAATAGTAAAACACATGATACCACAAAGTAAAATATGTAACTTTGATCGCAATGCTTACATTTATTTTCGCTTTTGTGTTTCCAAGTTTATTTTTGATTTGAATTTAACATTTGACAAGCATTTGACATCAAATTGATAAAACATTTGATATCAAATGTTTATTTTGAAATCATTATCAATTTGTATTTAAATTTTAAATCAAACAATTGAAAAACGTTTGAGAATTGTGTTTGATGTCAAATGATAATGTGATGTCATATCAAAGGTTTGACTTCTTGTTTGTTGGGGTCTAAGTACATTTACACAAGGCAGACTCATTTATGAGTGTAGACATGCTGCTCAATAAAAATATCCGGCTTTTCAAAATTGTCTTTATATAAAACAAAAACAATTTAACGTACACATGTACAAATTTTGGCTTATATGTTCATAATGTTCCTTGCATACACCCTTTCCACCTGTGGTGAAAGGTATAAAGATCAAGAATTTAAAATTATATTTTTTAAAATAATATCACTTAAATTAATGAAAAATAATAAAAAAAAAAAAAAGTACCAAAAAAAGTCTGACTTTGTAAAAAGCGAAAATAATATATCTAAATAGGTATGAGTAAAAAAAGCCACTGTAAAGCTCCATTAAACAAATCTATTACAAAATTTAGTCTATTACCCGCCCATGTTTTGAGAAACGAAATCGATTGAAAAACACGATTAAATTTTATAATTAACCATTCAAAGTTAATTTTCGTATCTTTACTAGGAGAAAACTAAAGATATCTTCGATTTAAATTTTACTGCAATTCTCAAAAATTTTTTAAATTTTCTCCTAAAAAACTCAAAAATTCTACCAAATTCTTTTTTTAATTTGAAAAATGTAAAAGAAAATAAACTTTAATCTATTTCCTTATTTTTGACGATTTCTCCAATTTTATTAAATTTGAATTCTTCCACCAAACCCCATTTTTACAATTTTTTTTTAATAAAATGAAACAATTTCTATAAAAAAAAAACAACGCAATTTATGAAATTTAAATTTAGCATTAAATCGCCAAAGAAATTTGTTTATAAATAATTTACAAATGTAAACACTTTGCATTAAAACAAAAAATAAATAAATAATTTATACTCACTCTTTGTTAGATCAAGGAAATTATTTTTACACTTCCAAATAAATTTTGTAGCACTTCAAAATTTGAAAATCTAAAATAAAGTAAAAATAATAATATAATGCAAATTGATGAAAACGTACTAAATTAACAAAATTTCACAAAGTATTTAACAAAAATATTTAATTACAACACTCACATTTTGTTTTTAACATCAATTTTAAGTGGAAAATTCAATAAAAATTTATGTATTTAGCACTCGAACTACTTCTCTTGTTGAAACAATTTAAAAGTTTTTTTTCCTTTTTCTTGACAATTTGTTGTAAAGAAAATAATAAAACAAAAACTAGTCTTCCGCGCAAAAATAATTAGAGCAAAAACCAATCAACCACTGGAAATTTTAAACATAAAATTAAAATATAATTATAAAAATCCGCACGAGAATAAAAGAAACTGAAGATAAATACAAAAAAAGGTTGTTGTATTTTTCAAATTGTTTTTTTTTTCGTTTTTTTGTAACAACGATCACTTTTCCTTTAGCGTTCAGTTCAGTTTGCAGACTTCGAAACGACTCGTTACAAACTTAATAACGCAAACTCAACTGGTAGACTAAACTCTTTTTGTTGTTTTGGTTTTAGGTGAGTGAATTGCAAGCAGCAAATCGTATATACCAGCTAACAGCAGCAGTAGCAGCAGCAAAAGTCAATTCAGTTCAGTTACTTAGACAGATTGTTGTAGATAGAATAGGCACAGTGGCACTCGATTCGAGTCGTTCACACAACTACACACGGTTCACATACAAAATATTGAATTCTCTATATTTGTATGCGTAGTTCGTACGTCCGTTTATGTACTTTATAGAAGAGATCTTTAATGAAAGTTTATTGGGTTTGTATTTATAGGTATTTGTATGCAGATACTATTTACTTTAGACTCCATACACGCGCCCCAAGTGTTGCGACAGCAGTAACGTTTTCGGTGTTGTAGCTATGAAAACAGCAACAGCTGTTTCTAGCACGTTTTTATTATTTATTTTTGCTTTTTTACGTTAAAATGTTTATTTTTTAATAATAATCTCTTTGTTGCGGTAATTGTTGTCGTTGTTACTGTTGCTTTATAATGGACTTTTGTAAAGCAGCAAAGTGTTGTTGTTGTTGTTTTTGCTGTCTATATTACTCACAATCAGTTGGAGATATTATTACTGCTGTTGTTGTTGTTGTCGTTTAATATCTTTTCTAGTTAAAATGCAATACAAAGAATAAACATTGTTAATTATTGTTGTTGAAAATTTTTGTTAGTCTGGTGTGCCCTAAACTGCACCCACTCTTTGCTATTCTATTGAATTGTTTGTTGTTGTTGTTGCTGTTTTAACTTCAAGTTTATTCTCTTTGTCCAGCAGCAGCAACTGCAACTATTTTTCTGTCTGATGAAAATTGATCCATAAATTTGAACAAGAATTTTGTAAAACCAGCAACCACCAGGTTTGGGTTGTGTATTTGTGTTATTTCATTAAAAGGAGAACTAAAAGTATAAAAAAGAAGAAACTTTTTATTTACCTCCTGCAATGTACTGTTAATAAAATTGTATATAAGTATTTTGTAATACATATTTCTTTAAATTTTTACACCATGGTGCAGTTTACAATGAAAATTGCTAGAAACGACAGTTTAAGTTTGTATTCTAGTACATTAATTGATTTGAGTTAAAAAAAAAAACCTGATTTTATTATTTAAAATATTTTTTTACGTGGGTCCAAATATTGATGAACTCGTTTTGATTTTTTACTAAAAAGCCATGTTACGTGCGGAATTTTTGGAAAATTTTTAGCGTTTATTGTGAAACATTGTACAATATAAATTAATTCAATGTATTGGCGATTGTTAGTAATGAACATTCCCTATCCTTTTAATAACATATATGTACTATTGTGCGTCAAAGACCAAGAGCAAATCAAGCCAGTTTCAAACAACCCCTCTTAAAGCAAAGTGCAAATGAATATCGAACGAGACAAGATCTGGAATTTATCTGAAATTTCGGAAGATATTTAAAAAGGACTTTTTACAATCAACAACACAACTAATAAAAAAAATCTATTCTTGCTTCTTAAGAGATGTTGAATGGCAACAAAGGATTTAAAACTAATAAAGCTGAAGCAAAATAAATTATATTTGCTTCAGGCATTCAAACATTGAAATTTCCTTAATTTAGATTGAAATTTTTTTAAATTAAAGTGAAAATTTTTTCTCTCTAGAATTACAAATACAACAATTTAAATGCCTGTTTTTTGTGATGAGATTAAAACATACATTAAAAACAAAACCAAATTTCAAATTTGTTATACGCTAATGTTTTGAAAATTGAATTAGAGTGAAATTGGGTTTTATAAATGATTTTTCAAAGTGGTAAGTCCTTGTTACGTTGCGGATAAGCTTTTCCGTTTTCTTATTTATTAAATAGGTACTCTTACGTTAACGTTAACGTGACGTTGCGGATGAATCTGATTCAATTAGAGGCCTAACAATAATGTACATAGGCTGGCTTAAGCAACTGTGCGAATCATATGTTTCAAACCATATTGAACTTAAGAAAACTTTTTATTAAGTTTTATGAAACTGTCGTTTGCTTAAGCAAGGTGCGAAACTGGTCGTACATTCCGTAAGGAATCAGATCATTTTATACACTCCACCACAATTAGTTGTAAAGAGGGTACATAAAGTTTGTCATTCCGTTTGAAAGTATATTTATTCTGGCTCCTTGAGTAATTCCAAGTCGATTTAGCCATGTCCGTCTGTCCGTCTTTTGAAAACACGCTCACTTTCGAAAACCAGCAAAATCAGATCAGTAGGATCAGAGCTATGAATCAAAATGTGGAACCATCATCTTAAAAAATTAACAATTTTGTTATGAAAACTAATATAAATGGTGGGAAAATACACGGAATGATACAAAATTTTGCAAAAGTTCGTTAAATTACGGTCCATAATCTGCCCTAGGCCCCATATAAACCCTTCTTCCGGAAAACAGTTTAGTACGCCTAAAACCGTTATAAATACTGCTATCATAAAAGAATTTCGTACGTCACAGTTTTATAATACTAGAAATGACACTGTGAAATTTCGTGTAGATTGGTCCATAATTTACCCTAGGCCCCATGTAAAGCCCACTGTGGTAAATTAATTAAATACGCCTAAAACCGTAGCAGATATATTTATTGCGGTAAAATTTCTTCAAACTAAGCTTCATATGTCCAGAAAAAAATGTCATGCAATTTCGTGGTATACGGTCAATAATTTACCTTAGATCCCATATTTAGCAGCCTTCTGAAATTCACTGTAAACGCTAAAACTTATTTCGCTGCTGTATTGAAACTTATTCAAATTTATATATATATATATGTATATATATAAATTCCCCTCCTGAAAATCATTTAAGTTCGGCTTAAACTGTTACGAATCATGATATTTTACTCAAACTAGTTAAAATTGCTACAAAAAAAGCATAACACTTTCTGATTGTCGGTCAATAATTTAATATAATTCTAAGGAGCAACCAATTTTAATGCTGACGTCTGTTTTTATAAAGATAAATGAATAATAAATAGATAATCGGTGGAGGGCATCAAAGATTCGGCCCAGCCGAATATAGCACTCTAACTTTTTTCTTTTGGTTTTTTTTATGCTTTTGAGAGACTTTTCGTTAACATTATGTTGAAGTGGACCGCAATGTTTACGTGTCCACAACATTTACACGGAAAAAATTTTATTTTCTAAAGTTATCAATTTCGTTTCTTATAACAAATAAATCCAAAATAAATTCTTGATTTTAACTTATTTCGTTCGTATTAAGTAAAATTTTCTTAAAAAATGAAACATTTTACTTTAACCAAGCCACACATACATACATATATTTAGATTAAGTAATTTTTGTCTTGGACGAGATCATGCAAAATTTTCTTGGTTGAAGCCATATTTTCTGGTTATTTAGTAAATGATTTTTTCCATGTACGTATAAGTAACGACGACTTTGAAACCCCAGTTAACTGTCAGTAACAGTAACGTTGCAAATAAGCAGCTTCGTTTTGAGTTATGTAAAGCCAACGATTATAGTTAGCAGTAAGGTGTAACTTAACCGTAACGCGTAATTCTGTAGAAACATTACTACATTACTGCTACTGTCAGCTAACTGGAGTTCATCAAATTTAATTTTCATTAAATTATTTTACTAAAGAAAAGAAAATAAATTAAATAAAATTTTAATTGATAATTTTTATTCTTAGCTGAGCTGGGGATCGAACTCGGGTCGAATTTACATTTCGAAAATAACCGAAGAAAAGGAAGAAACATGTAAATAAATTGAAAAATGTTAATTAATTACCACAAATTTCGAACCAGCAATACCATTGGTTAAAGATTTATGTTTGACTGTTGGCTGGCAGGCACCGCAGAGGTGCAGAGGGTAGAAATGCAAAGGGTTCTGATGATGACAATGTGGTTATTCTCGAAACGTAAATTAAACCCGAGTTTTTTCACGATTATTAGATTTTTTTAAACATTATGCCTACAAAATCTCGAAATGGACTAAACAATTGAAGGGCTCACTGTAATAACATCATATGTTTTGCGATAATCGACTGTAAAGTTAAAAAAAATATATTACAAATAAGTCTTTCATTGAATTATACTATACACCCTTTAAAGAACGCCTTTAATACGACTTCCATCACCTACCCATCGTTGGACAACAGCAAAACATCGCTGTTTTCAAAAAATTAATGTGGCTTATGATGTGACTGCATACAATTTTTGTAAGATAATTTTATATTTTTATTTTTAGTTACTGCAGAAAAATTTTTAGTTTTTTTCCAAATTTAAAAATTGCATGTATTTATCATATGAATTAGGTTAATAGTTTTTTTGTGCAATAACCTCATAAGCCTCTAAAATTAAAAAAAATCATATCTTGCCGGTTTTTGAGATTTAACTATCGTACTTTCACAAAACGTCTTTGCATACCCACATATTCTTGCGCGATTAAAAAAAATCATGACTTTTATACATAACTTCTTCGAAATTCAAGATTTAGTTTTAAGCTATAAAAATTTGGTGTGACTTTTGATGTTATTGCGAAAAAAAAATAAAGAAAAGCATTAAAATATAGAAAATCATTTATTGTCTATATCAGAAACTAATTGGAAGTTAGCTTGAATCTTTAAGGGAATGTTGGCTTGTGATGTTTAAGCAACATTTATTTTTACTTTAATTTCTCACAAATTTATAATTGTAAGGGAAATTTTTTAAAACAATAATGAAAATGGTGTAGATAGATAGCAGACAATATAATATTGTCTTTGTCGTAAACTTACTAAGTTTTTAAGTTTTGCTGACAGACTCTGCAATTTTTTTTTTTATATTACTTTAAAGATCGTTTCATTTTTCTGGTTGTTTTTAAAGGGTAAAGGGTAAAAAATTTTCTGCTGCTGGTTTTGTAATAATACAAAATTATGATTTTGTTCTACAACTCTGTTGATGTTGGTAATGGTAGTTGTTAGTTGGTTGGTTTGTATCTGGTTAAAATGTGTATGGGTATGTTGTTCGGAGTAGAAATGGCGTTGTAATCAACTTCTTAAATAAATAAAAAACACCATCAAAAAACTGTTGTTAAAAATTTTTCTATGGTCGTATTGCACCTTAGAAGTGTGCAATACACAAAAACTGATTATTTGTCTTTATTATTTTACTCACTATGATTTTAAAATAAAACTGTCTCTTGTCTCTACACTTTTTGTCTCTCCTTCACTGTTTAAATATTGAATTTCCTGAAACGTAGCAGAAAAAAAGAATTATGTATTATACAAAAACCCAAGACAAAGAGATTACAATGTGAAAATAATAATAACGTTATTATTATTATAATCAATATATGGCAAAGGCAATATAAAAAACAAAACAACAATAATAAAGTTTTACACGAGTGTGTGCATTTTAAATGCCGGCCTGCATTTAATCATTAGTCTGTATTCTTTTACATACGCAAATAAGTCTGTCCATCGGTCGGTCTTACGTCTCGGTATATGTAGATTTTTTTATAATTTGGTTTTTACACTTAGTGCATGTATAGAGTATATTCGCGTACAACACAACAACAATAATCAGTTGATGATTAAAAATGAAATTGTTGCATCTGTTTTCTTTGTTTCCATAAATGTTACAGAGAACGACGTACGGACGGACGGAATGTACATGCATACATATGTATACGTATGTGCAACGTTGTTAAGGATGAACGATTTAATTCACAGCAGATTGAACTGATGATTGTTGGATGTAAATGTGAAAAAAAATTATCATCGAAGTTATAAACGATGTCACAGTTTTTACTTTTACACGCTTTAATAGTCATGAACTACGTCTGACTCAAACCTATTTTCAGTTAAAATTGAAAAAATTTGTTAATATATTAACAAAAAACTCTTTGTAACAATATGTTAATTAATTTAGAGTTTCAATAAATAGTATGTATGTATATTGAGCATACAAAATTAAGATTATTCATCTTATTTTCTAAAACACTTCACCTCACTTTAAATACTCAACAAATTTTATATAAAATATTAGCGAGTGCAATTAATTGGTGAATCAAAAATTGATGATGATTAATCAACCTTTCTGTTTGAAAAGAATTCTGAGAAATTGAATATTTTAAATTTTGGTTAATCAAAAATTTTTAAATTTAGAGCTTATAAAAATTATGTAGGTAAAATAAAACTATTGCGCTAAACAAAATAATGTTAAGGCAATGAAAACCCATGTGAATCTGATGTAAGGGCCAGCTCACATCAGATTGGCATTCGAATTCGAACTTTTGTTGTTTTTAACAAAAGTTTTTTCACGATTGATAATATTTTGTTTCTATTTAACAAAAAAGTGTTAACCTCCCTTGAAACTTCAAATATGGTTGAATTTAACAATATAATGTTTTAATAAAATAAAGCTACAACCATACACTTACACATATTATGGTTACCTTAACCATATTATTATCACGGCAACCATATTATGGTTAAATTGATCTATCCAAAAGTTATAACCATATTATGGTTGTCTCCAAACATGTTATGGTTAATATTTAAAAACAATAATATGTTCGAAATTATAACATTTTAAAACATTGTATGCTTAATTTAAAATTGAAATTAATATGATTAGAAAACAACAACATTCTGGTTGTTTAAATTTTGCTTGGTTTGCTTAAAATTCTCATTCATTTTATTTTAATTATTGATTAAAATACATAAATTTACATAGAATAAACTGGTGAATCAAAGGAGATTTTTTTATAAAAGTGGAACATAACACCTATCATGAATAAAAAATTAAATAAAATTGAAAAAATGGATGAAATTAATAACCAAATTGTGATTAAAATTCACCATATTATTGGTTATTCTGACCAAAATATGGTTACTTTTTTCCAAATTCTGCGAAGTTTTGACCATATTATGGTAAATTTTGAATATATGGTTAGTTTTGACCATTATTATGTTTAATATTGACCAAAATATGGCAAATTTTGACCATATTATGGTTGATTTCGGGAAATTTTTTGTTGATTTTAACCACACAATGGTCATATTTAAGCATAATATGGTAACCTGCACACATAAACATTGTTAAAATCCAACCATAGTATGTTGCTTTTAGAATATGGTTACCTCCAACCATATTTTTTTTCTACGTGTACATTAGACCGTACCTCAAAAAAGTTTCCCCGAGCACCCTTTAATATTAAGTATTTTTGCAAGGGCGTTTAAAAAAATTTTTTGCCGAACTCATTTACATATTTCGTGAATCGTAGGCATTTACAGCCCGTTTGCATAGTATGTTATATTAATGTTTTTGTCTCGTGAAGACCAATGTTTTGCTCTTAAGAGCTACACAGAAAAAATTATTGCTGAATTATTTTCAAACAAACGCTTGTTTGAAATTTTTTTTAATTTCTACAAATTTTTTTACTGATTCAATTAATATTTTTGTTTGATTTTTATTTTAGCCAACAGAAATGTTGACAACTATTCAAAAATATAATAAACGCGTTATTGGCTTCTAGTTTTCATAATTTTGTATGAAATATTTAACGCTCTTTATTGTTGTCGTGTTTTTGCATTTTTTTATTTGACCGTAAGCAACACTTCTTTATGTGAAATATAAGAACAACAAAAAAAACACATACAGTCTATTTTTGGACGCTTTGAAAAGGTACAACTATAAGAAAGATGATAAAATAGCGTGGCGAGGTTTGTAGTAAAAAACAACAAAAACAATAATAGGTAAAAAACTTTTCACTCTTTTTAAACAACAACAACATTAGAAGAAACAAAATAAATTTTTTGTTGGTTTCAAAGTTGGTAAAAAAGAATGAAAAACAAAATCCCGTATTCAATTTTTTAAAAATGTTTAGTTAAATACCTACATCAAATAAAAGAAATAAAATGATGACGAAAAACATGTCGAGTCGGTCTGCTGCCAAGGAAAGGATACAGAACAGTGAGTGAAGAAGAAAAACATTGTGTGAACAAACAAGACTTGGTGCAAAAATTATTCGAACAAAAAATGTGTCTCAAAGCCAGCCGGAGCCGCTCTGCTCTGCCTTCATCTACTTCTACAGTGCTTGCTTGTGTGCGCGTCATTGCTTGTGCAAAAACTTTTTTGTTTGATTCAGCAAAATTATTTGTTTGAAATTTATATGATTTTCAGTAAACTATTTGTTTGATTCAGTTAAATTATTTGTTTGAAAAAATCAGTGTTTTTTTTTCAATAAACGAAATGCAAATAAATTGTTTGAATATGCAAATTTGTTCGTAGGACCGATTTCAGACAAAAAATGTTTTGATTCTACAAATTTTTTGTTTGAATTGGAAAAATAATTTTTTCTGTGTATTGACCTCATGTATCCAGTTCTACCATTTTTCCACCAGATCTCTGTTCGTGCCACCCTAATGTCAGAAAATTAAGGCCCCTATTACGTTGTAATTTCTTAATTTTTGTATTATGGTTTACAACTTTGCTATATTGCGGTGAACAAAAACATAACAAAAATTACAACTGATCACAACCAGTTGACTTAATTACAACTCAACTGAGTTGAGTTGTGAACCGTAATAGGGGTCTAAAGCTCGCAAGAAACTATTAAACTTTTGCAAAGGGAGTAATTCGATAATTCCAGCTGACACATTTTTAAATTTAATAAGAAAATTGGCAGTCTGGCATTTTATCAGAGGCGGTACAAACCGTAAATTATTAAAATCCGTCTACAACTTTTGATTTTATTCACAAAAGATGAAGAATTTTAATTAAGTTTAAAAGTTTTATTAAACGCCATATTTGTATGGGAACACCCTAATGAGTGGCGATAAAAGGCAATTTTGTTTTGAGAAAATGTTAAGGAGAAAAAACTAATAGAGGTCGGTTATACATTTGATCCCCCTAGGGTCGTCTCCTGGGCAGTTATGGGACTTTTTCTTTAATATATTTCTAGTCCGTATTGAAAATTTTTATTGGGAGCCCCCTTCAGAAATGAAGATAGCGGGTAGTTATGTTAGAAATAAATGATGAAAATGAAAAATAGTAATAAAATTCTTAAATTTGACCTCTGCAAGCGCGTAGGATGCTCCTAGACGGATTAAATGTATGACCATCCCCACTTTGTTTTTCATTTTTATCATTTGTTATTCATTTACATATTTAAAATTAAAATTTATCAAATTTCTCATTTAACAATTAATGATAGCAACACTTTTTCTCGGTGTTCACAAAGAAAGCAACAATTTTTTTATACACTTACAAACATTTTCTGTAAAAAAATTAAAACATTTAAGGCTCCATTCCAAATTTGTTAAGTTAACCTTTTGTACAACTGACATATTTTTTATGAATAAGGGTGTTACAAAGTTTACCTTTAACAATATGACGTATTATATTTAAAACATATTTGTTCATTTTACAAGCTCTGTCGTATGGCTTATCGTTTAAAAAAAATACGACTTTTGTTTTTTTCTTCTTTAATAAAAATTGACATTCACATTCAGTCATATCGTCATAATGTCCTAAATAATATTTTACAATTGTTTAAAACAAAATAAAAATTTTAATGCTGTGATCATTGATTCGTCATAACTTTACAGTAGAAATCCCAATTATAAGCGGTTGGCCGACACCAGTAATTATTTTAAGACTTTACATCTTTATGACAACCTTGTGAATACCCCCAATTGTTCGATACCGTTGAATAAAACCAGGTATGGGAGGTTTATTTTGATGTAAAATGGTATGAAATATTAAATGATAAGCAATTTTAATTTAATTCGTTTAAAGAATAATTTCAAATGAATTAAACAGATATTAACCATTACGAAAAATTAAATTTGGGGTGTTATTATCACATTCTAAAAAATTTTTTACAAATTCACCAAACAAATCAAACATTTCCAGGCCCAGTATGAATACAACATTTTTCAAAACACAAAAAAATCAATCCTATAATGAGACAACACTTTTGCATGAACATTACCAACAGCAAAAAAAAAATATTGTATAATTATACTATTATACAACAAAAACGACTTAACAACGTGCTTGTGAATTAGACAATTGTTATTTAAAACTTTTAAAAATTACCAAAACGGCGTTACTGAACAGTTTTGAATGTTTTATTTTTCATGTTTTTTATTTAATCTTGAAATATGTATATTAAATATGAACTAACAATAATTCGATTTGTTTTTGATAGTGATTTATTTAAAAATACCAAAAGAAACTAAAAAGACTTAAATGCTCGTATGGTGAGAAATAGCCCAGGAATTGTAAGAGCTGATTGTTCCGTTCTCTTTTGTGTGCTTTACCTTAAAGTTTATTCGTTATAGAAAACGTAAAAGAAGAAGTTCAAAACATTAAGAATAAAATATTTATTGAAACATTTTACATAATTTTTAATAGACATGTTGGTCTTCAAACGTTTACCAAGTTAAACAAAACCACATTAATTTTTTTAAAAGCGAAACCTATGAATATTTCTGTGTCATCATAATGGAAAAAAAAACTTATGTCGAATATTGGAGTTGGCTTTGAGCTTTAAGTCTACGAATAATAGAATTCTAAATCTTAAAATCCTGAACTTTATAATCTTGAATTCTGAAATCCTAATTTAAAAAATCCCGATATCAAATCCCGAATTTAAAAGCTTAAGTTAGCAAAGCCGGTGTTTGTTATACCATTGAGGAGAAAATCCTTGCGTCCGGACGAGAGCCCAACCATGCTATCTATCACGCGATTTTAAAAATCAAAACGACAATTATTAGGGATATTAAAATTTAGGATTTTGGAATTCTGGATTTTGCATTCGAAATTTTAAGTTTCGGATATATGAAACCAGTCCCCTTAACTTTTCCTTAGGGTATTCAATTAATTGAAGTTTTGTATTAATCGATTAATCGCGCGATTAATTATTCGAGTAAAAAATTTAATCGAATAATAATCGAACCATTTAATATTATTCGGTTAATCGAATAATTTTAATTTTGTCTAGTTTATACATATATTTATTTAAATTGTACATTTTAGCATAAAAATTTTATTAAAAAAGTAACAACAATTTAACAAAAGGTTCTTCATGTAATAAAAGAGGAAAACTTTTTAAATAAAAATGGCATCAAAATTTAAGCAAATCTTCTAAAATAATCTTTCAAAAAGAGTATAGAGTTTTCTTTCTTTTGTTTTGATTATAAATACTTGATTTAGAAAAGATTCTTTAATTTATTGTTGACAATGGAAAGATTGAAAGTAAATCGTTGTAAAGCATATCCAATTTCTCTGTTCTTTTAGTAGTCTTAGTTAGGTAGTCTTCCATTATACCCTTTGAGTCTCTTATTGAGTTTTTAACAATTTTAATAATTTTAATAGCCTTATTAAGGTTTGGTTAAAGGTTGTTTTCATTCGTCTCAAAAAAGCATCTTTTTTATCTGAATCATTGTGGTAATCTGTAGTCTGTACTAAACATTCTTGAACATAAATTATTCCCAAACTCTTTGGATTCAGACTTTGTACTATACAAAACTCACACTTACTAAATATTTGATCAAATAAGCGTAACCCCTTCTTTTGTTAATAGTTAGTGAGATTTAAAACGGTCTTAATATTACAAAATAAACTAATTATACTACTAAACATAGCAAAAAACAGTTTTTTGTAAGATGTGGTATTTTAATCAAAATAAATATTGATATTAAGCGAAATGATTTTTTAGTTTGGTTGTTGGTCCCGTTTTTTTCGTCAAATATTTGATAAGTCTGACCGTAGCTTAAGTTAAGATACAATAAAAGGGTATTTAAAAAGTACCGGCTTGTTTCTTTACATAAAAGTAAAAAACTAATACCGTGAAAAAAATTTCGATTAATCGACATAAATTGTTCAAATTATTCGTTAATTGAAAATAAGCAATTTTAAATTATTCGAAAAGTTAATCGCTTAAAATTATTCGATTAATCGGTTAATTGTTTGAATACCCTACTCTTTCTGGAGTAGTTCTCTAAAGTACGTCCAGCATGGAAAATAGAGCTAATTATCTGATATTTTAGAATCCAAAAAGAATTTTGTATTAAAAAAAATGTATTCCATTACAAAGTTATACGCGTTTTAACCTCAATAACTTGAAGAAATACCTGTATGTGCGATGCTTATCTACCGTTTTAAATAATAGAAATCCGTTTATCTAAAAATTAAAGCATTTCAGTTTTCCAGGGTATTTCAGCATTTAAAAAAACACTAGTTCTGTGAAGAAATTTATTATGACTTTAAACACCATTTTTTTTTTTTTTTTTTTTTTTTTTTGCAATAAAAATGCATCTTAATTGTTACCTCAATCCAAAATATTTATGCCTTGCATAAAATATAAACGCAGTCAGTCTAAAGTGCAATTTGTTTAATCGGATTTTATTCTAAAATCTCTTACATATGTATGTGCATAATTGATTACCCTAGTCTAAATTTATATGCTGTCAATGTTAATTCGATTGTATACACACTTTAAATAAATAAGAAACTCGTTTGTTTTGTATGAGAATAAAACTAAGAATAATAGCAGTAGTACAACACAATGAATTACAATAATAATTGTTGTAGAGAAAAAACCTATTGAACATTGAAATATCAAGAGCCATTTTTGCATTTTAAACATGTCCAATGTACATAAATGGAAAACAACAGTCAACAGTCAGAAGAGCAACTGCAGCCAACACACACGACCAAATATGAAATGACAAAGAAAAACAATTTAGAAAATTTATGAATACAATAAAGAATAAAAAAAAGCTCATACGTATGTCGAACATTCAACTCATTCAAAAATAGAACAAACAGCAAAATGCGAATAAAAAAAACAAATTTTAAATTTATTGAATTAAAAATTATAACATGAAACGAAATCCACCCAACATCCCTTTACGAAACGCAATGCTTGATGACCAATTACACCAGCTCAGAGAAATCCTTGATGGTAAATTGTCCTTAAATTACAAAATTATTATCCTGTGACCAGTGAGTGCAAACCACCACAAGACACTTATCTGCTATTAATTAACTAGTTTAGCAGTTTTCTTTTATACTTCGTACATTAAAACATTTAAATTCATTTAAAAGTTAAAGCAAAATAAAGGGAAAACGAAACATAAGGAGAAGTAATAAAGTTCCGAATTGCATTTATTGAACAATCATTTAAAAAAAAATGATAAAAATAAAATTAAAGGATGCCTGCCAATGGTTGGGTTTAAGTTCTTAAGATGTCAGCTTAAGACATACACCACCAGAGAATTAAGAATATTTATGTATGTACATATATGTATAAAACCAAATGTTTAAATAAACTTTTGCAAAAGTATCGGTTGCAACAGACAAACAGAAAAAAGCCATAAAATTGATGAAGTACATTTTGTTTCAAGTGACGAGCGATATTGAGATGGTGTGATGTGGTCTGTTGGAAGTTGTTCATGTTATGTGGTTGGTGTAAATATTTTAACCACATTATTTGCTATTGAAAGTGCCAAAGAAATCGATAGAGAGACAAAGAAGTTATAAGACAAACAAACCGATAACCACAAAACTTTTTTATTTTTTATCGAAAACTAAAGGAAAATTTTAAGTTAAAATTTCATTTAAATTTTAGATAATTTCTATAAAGTTGTCAGGAAGTTTATTTTATATATATATATATATATGGACATATGTTTCTCTAACTCCCACTCAAGTACAGGGCGATGTGATGGGAAGGAAGTACAAGTACATTCTGGAACAAATGCGTTGAAAAAGCATCAAAAATAAAATCAATGCATAAACTTCGCAACCGTTGTACAGTGAATACGGCTATCGTGCAAATGATCTCAAGGAATTGTTTACAGAAAAGTTGTGGAGTTTATGAAGCTATTGCTTTTCCCATATTGAAGCTTTATTTTGTCTCTTCTTTTTTCCGATATTGCTGCTAGCATGTTTAACTGTGTTAGAAACAATATAATTTTTCAAACCGAAATTGGAAAAGTTGGCAGTCAATTATTTTTGCATGGATTTTTAAAATTTGTATATATGGTATTCAAAAAGGTCGGACTTCTGCAAAATTCTGCCAATTTAATGGCGATCACTGATTTTTGGCTGATTGGCAATTTTTGGCGGATTTTGTAAGTAGAAAGTTTTTGTTAAAGAAAAATCAAGTTGGCCTGAGCTGATATTTAAACCCAAGCTACTTCAAAGCGTATGTGTATATATATCTGTGGCTTGGAGCTAGAGTTTTTTTTTCCCCGGACTTTTTCGATTCCCGGGAAAGCGGGAATTTTTTTTAAATTTCCCGGGATCCCGGGATCCCGCTCCATATAAATAAAACAAAGTAAATTTTATTATTAATTAATAAAAAAAACTTTTATAAAAAAACGTAAGGGAACTTGTTTACAAAGAAAGTAAAAGAAATGGTTCAATACTAAAAAATTAATTGAAGATTGAAATAGGAACTTGAATTATGCTTTTATTCAGTATTATTATGTTCTGGATACAAGATAAAAATATAACATAACAATTTAATTCATAAAACAATAATAAGAACAAAATAAAAATTAAGGTTCTCAAGATATGAAATCAAAAAGTTAATTAATAAAATAGATAAAATATTTTAAAGAAATATATAACATTTTTTAACGGCTTAGAAATTAACTTTCTGACACACTCAAAGCGCTTAGTAAGTCGTCAAAAAGTAAATTCCTGATTTTATTTACTAATTATCATGTTTCCTAAAAATTTCGTTCATTTTTTACCGAGGTTGGACAAATAGTTAAAAGTGCACCGTTGCAGCATGCTTCGGATTCACAATCAGAAGCAATTTTTTCTTTTTTATAAGCAACGTCTATATCAGTCAAATGTATGTCAAGGTTGATGCAAAAATAGCTTTAACCGGACTGCTTCTTAGAAACCTTTTCATTTCAATAGATCCGTTTGTAATCTTTGATACAATGTGTTTTTCAAGTTATATGTTGTATGTAGTATCTTACACGAGTTTCCAAAACGTTATTTTATTTCGGTTTCCCCGCACTTCACGGGTATATAAAGAAACACGAATTGAAATTGATTCATACCTTCTCGTATTATATCTCAAACTGAACCGAAGTTATAGCAAAATATATCTTTAAATCGGTACATTTTGAAAACTTTAATCGCATTTTGCCAAGATCGTTTGTTTTTGTAGATATGACTATGTTGCAATAAAGGAGCGATATGTTTAGGTATCTCCTATTTTTAAGACTTGTTCATGGACAATGAAACTTTACTGCCTGCATCGTATTTTGAATTAATGTACTTTATTAACGTTTCACTTCACTAAATATAATAAATTTAAACTGTTGCACTGCCCATTCTGCTTTTAGTAGATTTATTGCATCAGGAGACATTGATTTAAATACATGTACTCACTTCTTGCAATTGATCTAATCCACAACCCATCCACAGATGCTAATTTTTAGAGAATAGAAAACTAAATTTCAAAGTATAAATAGCTATTTTCTGAAATTATGAGGAATTTTTTATTTCCCGGGATCCCGCAAGAAAAATCCCGGGAAAACGGGAAATAAAATAATTGAAATTCCCGGGAATTCCCGGGACGGGAAATCCCGGGAAAAAACCCTACTTGGAGCTTAAAGGGCCAATGTCACTTCTTTTTTTTTGTGTTAATCATTGCATTTGATTTGTTTTCTTGCTCTCTTTCATTATGATAAAACAGCTTAAGTCATACTTAACCCAGAACAGGTTCATAAATAAAATGGTGGCCAATGTCACTATGAAAGCATCTATAATAACCTTCAATTCTAATTTTCTCAAAAGTGAACATTTTGACATTTGCCCTTTTAGCTCCAACCCACAGATATCTGGTGTTGCTTTAGCTGCATGGAAATGTCAAACTGTGTTGCCATTTCTGTTCAGCAAGGTTTGGCAAGTCATCATGAATCGTTTAACGCGAAAAAAAAGCTTCCACATTGTAAAAAGGTGAAATTTCCTTTAAGGTGAATGGCGAGCGCCATCAAATCATGGTGATTGAATTTTCATTTCCAAAAATGAATCAGTTAAACATCAACGACATTTGGTTCCATCAAGACGCCGCAACTTGCCAAAACAGAGCGCTTAGCAATTGATTTGTTGCAAAATAAATTTGGTGACAATTTTATTTCCCTTCGTTCGTGCGATTTATCGACTCTGGATTACTTTTTATGGGGCTATGTTGAGTCATTGGTTTATGCCGACAAACCAGCAACTTCTGAAACATTGGAAGCCAATATTTAACATTTAAAAAATAAAATCACTGCAACAGTCAATATTTGAACTTGTGCCTTTCTTTCTTTGTTGATTTTACGTTTTACGTTCTAAGTAGCTTAGCTTCGTTCATATGCGAATTTCGAAACACAAATAACGAAAAAATACTTTATAAATTGTAGTAATGGAATACTGCAAGCTGCGATTAGGTGTGAAAGATTATCTAAGAAGAGTTTCTGTATGGTAGTTTAGTTTTGTAAGGAGCAATTAGCTTTACAAAAGTCGTAGATTTAAATACTTTTGACAAATTTTGCCGATATGTTTACCGAATGGACACAAATACGAACATCTAATAGCCAATAGCTTAAATTAACATTTTTTCGATCCAATTGTTACCACTGAAATTTCAGTAATTTTGGTTCAATTCAATTGTACCACGATTAAATAAGATTCTAAGTAACTGACAGAAAAAAAACATTCCAACAAAAAAAGGGCGAAAAATGGGTTAAAATGTTAACAATAATTTTTCGGAGTTTGCAGTTTATAAGAAAGAAGAAAATACCGTTATAAATTTAATTGTTATTAGATCAAATATTTTCTCAAGCAAAAACTGTATTGTATCATTATTTCAGCTGGATTTCCTTTATATAAAAGAAATAAATATACCTATTCCCATATATAACTAACTAATAATAAAAGAATTTTGAAATTTATAATATGTATTGGTAAGCGCACAAAATTAATTTAAATAACAAAAATGTTAAGTCTTAAATAAACATATTTCACGTCTAACTTGAAATACAACACATGTGTATTTAGCAAATACCTTATTTTGGAAAAAAGAAAAAAATATAAAAAAGATATAACAGAACAAGATTTTTTAAAATTTTTTTTTTTAATTTGCAACTTTTGCAAAAAATTTCCGAATTTGCTATTATACAGACTGTGGTGGCGTGGCGTCTATATACTACAACAAAAAAAAAACTTAAATAAACAAACGAATTGCATTAACAGATTGCAAGCAGACATAATGGCGGAAAACAAATAGAAAAAATAAACGAAGTACATATAAGAAAAATATTATACAGATATTTTTGCAAGAATAAAACGTAAACCAAAAAATTGAAATGTTCGTGAAGATAAATATAGAAAAGGTAAAAATATAAAACTGACAACAAAGAATGTAAACATAAACTCTTTAAATGTAGCTGCATCTGAATGTACAGATAGATCCCTAAGAAAACTGTTCAAACTGAGTGACTAACGGTGTTTTTTTTTCTACAAAAAAAATGTGAGATTTTATTTAAAAAATGCAATTTGGTGTTCGTTTCTTAAAAATGTTTTGCTTTCTAAAAGGGAAGCATATTTTATTTTAAAAAATTCACCTTTGGCATAAGGCATTGCACTTTTCGCCCCGTATAAATCGACAGTGTTGAAGTGCCCTGTAAAATAGGTGACTTCGATTTATATACATATGAGGCTATTTGTATAACGGCAACGATTGCTTTAAAGATCAACAAAGATGCGAGAAAATTGCAAAAATTCGGAAAAGTTTGCAAAAATTTTTAATTTTAATTTTTAAGCCCCTAAAACTATAAGGAATAGCAAAAGTTCGGTAAAAGTTGCTAACTTAGCGGAAATAATTTCTTACTGAAATTTGAAAATACGTACTTAACTTTATGTTTTTTTAAGATTTTGCGATACCGATTTTTATAAGAAAATGCTTCAAGTGATAAGGTTAATAATTCGTCAAATGCATAAAAACGATATGAATGCGAAATCGTTTTCTTAAAATATTAAAATTTTTTTTTTTAATTTCTTCGAACATTTTTGCTTTGTTTATTAAAATATAAATATAATGATCTTGATACTGAAGAATTTAATCGAATATTTTTATCTCAAACATTTTATAAAAACCTTTTAAAGCATAGTTTTTGTTTGTTCCCAACAACATGTATCGGGTGTTTTTTTCAGTGGTATAGAACTACGAATTGAAATAAAACACAAGAAAATCGTTTTAATGACCATCAATTTGGCTTTATTGGAAGGATAATTTTATGCCATTAATGTTTAAATATGATTTCAGGCATGTGGCCGCCGCGGCTGGCTCGAATAAAGCCAATTCTACAGGTCCAATTTTCAACCACTTTTTCGAGCATATGGGGCCGAATGTCGGCAATAACGCCACGAATGTTGGCTTTCAATTCCCCTAACGTTTCTGGTTTGTTGGCGTAGACGAGCGACTTCACATATCCCCAAAGAAAATAATCCAATGGTGTCAAATCACACGATCTTGGTGGCCAATTGACAGGTCCATTCCGCGAAATTATGCGCTCATCGAATGTTTCCTTCAATAAATCGATTGTGGCGTGCGCTGTGTGGCATGTAGCGCCGTCTTGTTGGAACCACAACTCATCCACATTCATGCCATCCAATTCGGGAACAAAATAGTCGGTTATCATGGCTCTATACCGGTCTCCATTAACGGTAACTGCCTCTCCAGCATTATTTCGGAAGAAGTATGGCCCAATGACTCCACCAGCCCATAGAGCACACCAAACAGTCAGTTTTTGTGGATGTAATGGCGTCTCAAGGGTCTCATGTGGATTCTCTTCACTCCAAATGCGGCAATTTTGCTTGTTGACGTAGCCATTCAACCAAAAATGAGCCTCATCACTGAACAAAATTTTGCGATGAAAATCAGCATCGAGATCAATCTCATTTTCGGCCCATACACCAAGCGTTGTTCTTTTGTCAACCTGTTCATGATGAAATGGCAAACCAAACTGAACATAAATGACATTAGAGTTGCCAGATTTGACCACAAAATGCCAGTTTTATCTCTATTCGAAAAACAAACCTGTAAAAAAAACACCCTATAAATACACATTTCCTTTTGCATCAAAAAGAATTTTTTAAATTGAAAAAAAGCTACCGCAACCGTTAGTAATAGGGTGAGTTTCAATTGGGAACTTCCAAAATGTCAGTTGCAAGGCAACTTGCCTTTTTAAATGCATTTTACAACGCAACCGTGTAAAATTTTACAATCGTATACATATGTCCCAAAGCAAACTGTACATCATTAAACTGACTGTGAAGCCGGAGTTATAGAGTCGGAGTTGAGTTTTTGTACCGGGGTCGGATTCGAAGTATCCATAAAATCTCGCGACTCCGAATTTTTTAACTTTGCATATGTAAATAACAATATTAAAGCTCAATGCGGCACATGTTAGAAATAAAAATATCGATTTGAAATTTTGACAGAATCATAAAAGTTTAATTCCGCGAAAAAAAAAATAAGACAATAATTATGTACATTTATCTGTCAAAAAAAAATTAAATACCAAAAAATTTATAAATAAATAAATAAAAATTAGAAAATAAAAACTTTTCCTTACAAAAAAATAACATTAATAAGATTTAGTTTTAATGTGCTAAAATCCCAATTCTTTCTATTGATAAACTGAAATTTATTGTTGGTGGGATAAGTCATTCCTATGCGCATTTCAGTGGTTGCTTAGGCTAAAGATATTATTCAAATAAAACTGTTAAGCGAATAGGAATAATAAACACTCAAAATTCTTAGCCGTGATAATAGGTCTGTCTGCGTACTTTTCCAGTAGCAAATACTCAGTAATTTTTTTGGGAGAGTAAGACCAATTTTACTCTGTCGGCTGAAAATATCTCAAAAAGTACGCAGACAGAATCCAGTGAAATCTTGCAAGAAAACAGCTGATCGGTTCAATTTTTATTTTCATTTCACAAATTTCATTTCGATGGCTGCGAGTGTAAAACGGCAAATCCATTTGAGAAGATCGAGTGGTTGCGATCGAAACATGTCATGGTAACCTGCCGGCCGCGGTTCGAATCCCGGCCACGGTCAAAAATGAAAGATTATCAATAACAATTTTAATTAATTTTCATGTTGTAAAACACCTTTCTTCATAAAAATAATTTAATGAAAATTAAATTTAATGAACTTAAGCCTAATTAAAAATATTAAAAATTTAGATTAAAAACCATAAATAGTTCAACAAAATAACCACAATACTAATTATTGTTAAAAGCTAGGGCACGAGCTCTATGTGTTCATTTGTCCTTCAAGTTGTGCTGAAAAAGGTCAACAAGAAAAAGAAAGACAAAAATGAAAAAACAAAAAAAAAATGTACTTTGGACTTCAAGAAAAATTCTTGACAAAAGTACGAGAAAACAGAAGTAAGGAAGAACATGTAAAATCAATTAAAATAGATAATCATTCAAAAAAGCAAACTTCGATCTACCAAAGGGTTAAAATACAATTTGGTTTAAGGATTGATGTTTGACTATTGACGTCAGCAGCCTTCGATGGCTGCGAGTGTAAAACGGCAAATCCATTTGAGAAGATCGAGTGGTTGCGATCGAAACATGTCATGGTAACCTGCCGGCCGCGGTTCGAATCCCGGCCACGGTCAAAAATGAAAGATTATCAATAACAATTTTAATTAATTTTCATGTTGTAAAACACCTTTCTTCATAAAAATAATTTAATGAAAATTAAATTTAATGAACTTTAGCCTAATTAAAAATATTAAAAATTTAGATTAAAAACCATAAATAGTTCAACAAAATAACCACAATACTAATTATTAAAAATTATTTACGTGTGCCAAGATAGCGTCGACGAAATAGCGACTTTTGGGAATTTAAAAACCGGGAAACAAAAATACCCAAATAATGGGATTTACCGAATGAAATCAAAAAGTTAGCGTCGAATTTAGGAATTTAAAAGGGGAAGTATAAATATTTATTATTTTCAACAAAAATACAAAAAATAGTTTAAAAAAAATTAACTTTTTGGAACAAAATGAGCGATGCGTGCAAAAAATCGTTCGTTCCGTTCCCGAGATTTCTGGGTTCGATTTTTTGCAGAATATATACAGTTTGGCTGAGTTCCAAAACATCAATATACTTTGCAGCACAAGTCAAAAATGTATATTCAAGTTTAATAATGCTTAGCTTTTGTATTATGTTCTCATTAAATACTTTTTTGGTGCACATTGGGACAAATAGAATTGTAATAACCTACACGTTTGCATTGTAGCATGCATTTAAAAAAGATAGTTGCTTTGCAACCGACGTTTTGGAACTCAGCCTTTATACCGTGCAAAAGCTTGTGTTCCAAGGGATAAATCAGTAAAGCTTTGTACTGACCATTTTGGATGCACCCAAATATCTCGGGAACTAACCGAACGATTTTTTGCACGCATTGCTCATTTTGTTCCTAAATGTGTATTTTTTTTTATTTGTGCTAACTATTTTTTGTATTTTTATTAAAAATATTAGTTATTGTTCCTTCCCCATTTTAAATTCCCAAATTCGACGCTAACTTTTTTTTACTTTTGGAAATCCCCCTAAATTCCATAATTTGGGTATTTTGTTTTCCCGGTTTTTATATTCCCAAATTCGACGCTATTTCGTCGACGCTATCTTGGCAAACGTAATAACAACAGCTGTTCAAACTAGTTGCAAAATCTTGCAAGAGGAAATTTCTCCAGTAACATTTTGTAAGTTCTCTAACTTCCAACTGTCAAAAAATTCTCTTTTTGGCTCTCTCGCTGCAAGAGATTTGGAGTACACAGACATACTTTTTGTAATATTTTGCAACATTTTTCACAAAATGATGCAAAATATGTGTACGCAGACAGACCTAATATCAAAGCTTAAACAAAACACCAACAACAAACAGTGAGTTTATTCTTTCTCACAATCCCGACTACAAAAAAATTTATGGTTGTACTATTTTCACTTCTTGCATTTAAAGACGAAAAATATCAACCATTCTTGGAAGAAAATACTAAACAAAATAAATAGAAAAAATGCGTGTTTGTTAAGTGTTGATATTTTCGGTGCTTACGGAGATTTTTGCACCTATAATAGAAAAAAATATATAACGGTTCTCACATCAAGCGAACCAATTTGGCAATAGAAAAGTTTTAAAGACATAAATAATAAATTTAATAGTTCAACAATGCTTAAATATTTGCAAAGAAATGGTAAGATAATACAGTTTTGTTTTGCAAAAAACTTAGGTTAATAAATACACTTCCTATTTTTCATACATATATAGACAAAAATGAGTCCAGTGAAGATGGTGATTCTGTTGAATTGGTAATATAACTAAGAACACATTGCGTTCACATTTGTACTAATTTTAAAATATCCATAAAATCTTAGATTGATGAAAGAAAAAAACGTAAAATGAGAAATGACTGGTGGGAAAATGTGGCTATAAATTCTTGGGCGGAGAAACGAGGCCAAACTGTTTATTGTAAAATTTGCAAAACAATCCTTAAAGCTACTGCAGGTAAAAGCGATTTGTTATCACATACCCAAACAAATAAACATTTGGAAGCTTCGAAGATTTTTGCCAACCAAGTAAAAATAAATCAAATATTCTCAGCAGAGAAAGCTGGAATTAAAAAAGCTGAAATACGTACTTGCCGTTCACAGTCACAGATCATTTGATCAAAATGTGTCAAAGCTCTTTTGGTGATTCCGAAATAACACCGAGTTTGAAATTAGGAAGAACAAAAGCTTTTGTAAAAAACGTAGTTGAAAAAAGCCAATTTTCAATGGTATGTGAATTATTAAAAAGAAATTTATTTTCACTGTGTATAGATGAGTCCACAGATGTTTCAAACAAAAAGTCTTTGTGTATGATAGCGCGAGTTTGCTTTGATTTTAAGATCCATGATTTGTTTTTTGGATTAGTAGAAGTAGAGCAGTGCGATGCTTCTAGCTTATATAAATTAATTGTTAAATATTTCTGTGACAACGACATTGATTATAAAAGAAGCATGGTTGGGTTTGCAGCAGACGGAGCATCCGTAATGACGGGAAAAAAACATTCCGTTGCCCAACTTTTTAAAAATGGCATTCCAGATTTATTTATTATTAAATGTGTATGCCATTCACTGGCGTTATGCTCATCATATTCATGCCTTAAACTCCCTTCCGCTGTCGAAACCCTAGCCAGAAATGTATATAATTATCTGTCCAACAGTCCAAAACGTCACAACCAGTTTGAGAAAATACAAAGTTTATTAGAAATAAAGCCCAAAAAGGTTTTACATACATGCCAAACTCGTTGGCTTTCTTTAGAATCTGTTGTAAACCGCTTGTTAGAACTATATGAAAGTTTAAAAATATTTTCCTCATTTGCAAATTGACAGTGCAAAATTCATATTAAACAATCTTAACGATATAAATAGAACATATTTATGTTTTTTGAAATATATACTTGGTATTACTAATAATATTAATAAAATGTTCCAAAGCGAAGACACAGAAATCCACAATTTATTTGCTCAAATGGAAAAACTACTCAAAATAGTAATGAGCAATTTTTTAAAACAACATTTGATCAAAACTGGTGACGTTTTTAGTGTGAATTACAAAGATCCTTCAAATTTTCTAAATTATGATAATGTATACCTGGGTATTCATGCAGCTGAAATGCTTGCAAATGACATCATCTCTAAATGCGATGTTAAAGTTATAATTGAAAATTGTATTCAATTTTATATTGAACTGTTGGATCAAATTTTAAAAAGATTTGACTTTGATAATAAAATGAGATCGCTTAGCATTATAAGCCCAAATCTTATAATAAATGGTGCTACTAGTTCAGTCTTTGACATTGTGAAACATTTTCCAAATTTTTTGAAGGTAGATGAAAGACAGGATTTGGATTGTGAATTTAGGAAATTAAAATTGCTGAACTTAAACGACATTTTACATGGTGAAGAAATAACTTTAGTTAATTTCTGGAAAAAAGTATCTGAACTAAAATACGCTGATACTAAATCTGCTTTTCCACCTCTTTCTAAATTTATTCAAGGTATATTGGTCTTACCGCATTCATCAGCAAACGTCGAGAGAATCTTTAACCAGGTAAACCTAAACAAAACAAAAGTTCGAAACCGTTTGGAAATTGATTCATTAATAGGAATATTACTTACAAAAGATTATTTAAAACTTAAAAATTCGCATTGTTTTGATACTTTAATATCACCGAACTTGTTGAAACTTATGTTATCTGATATTTACACGAAATATTCTGCTTATGTACGTATATATTCCTTTGTATGTACATATGTATTAATACATATTTTTAATTTAAGCAATATTTGATCTCTTGTAAATTCTCAACTTGACTTTTAATAATTTAAATAACAGGTCAAGCAATTAACTTTTAATTTATAATTTGTATGTGATAAATCCTAACTTTCTTTTAAATATGTTTTGCTTTAGCTTAGCCACTTTAGTGTTTAATTTGTTTTCGTTTTGTTTGAAATAAAAAATATTTTTATATATTATTATACATATTTTTAAATGAATTGTTATATCTTTTTTTTAAATAAACTACATAAAAAATGGGCTAAATTTGTTTTGAAGATTTTTTGAAGATTTTAAAATCCATACGCAGATTTTGCAGATTTTTTGATGCAAAATCATTGTTTTTTGCTGATTTTACCTCCAAAAATTCTGGCAACACTGATTGCGATCCCAGTTTTTTTACAGTTTAGAAAATAAACCTTTTATCAGGGTAAGTTTTTATTAATACGAAATTTAAAATGTTCAAGCAAAAATACTGAAAAACAAAGAAATATTCAAAAAAAAATATTCCAGATTTGTTTGCTGTCGGTACAAAAATGGCTGAGTTAGGTATGAACTAGGGATGCCAAACGGGAAATCCCGAAATCCCAGGATTTTTCGGGACTGACAAATCCCGAATCCCGGGATTTATTTTTATGAATGCCGGGATTTTTCAATTTAACAACTTTTGTGTATTAAAAATTTTTATATGTATAAAAATATTCGTTTAATTGAATTTTTATACTTTCTAATTATTCATTGTTTTATGGCCGTTTTCTCATTACGTGGTTATCTTTTTTCCCAACGAAAATCTGCACATTAAAGAAATTTGGTTTTTTCAATGTCTCATTCGTTTTCTATTCTGTCGCAAAGCTAACCAGCACTGCCAATTACACTATGCCACAAAAAAAATGAACCTCAAAAATGAGATATTTTCTAAGCTAAATTGGTACTGCTGAACACAAATATGGCATTCATTTATTTTTCCCAAGAACCGTTTTCAAGATATACGAAAAAATTATGTTTTTCTGCAGTTGTTTTAGGTATTTCGAAAAATCTCCAGAACTGTTAAACTGAATTGTACAAGATTAAACATTTCGCATAGATATCTCTTTCAGCACATATCTATACCGTGTCGGACGGATAAAGATTTACTGAGCTACAGGACTTTAAACTTGAAAAAAATGTGATTTTTTTTTTTTTTTCAAAATTCACATTTTTAATTCGCTCCACTAATGCAACAAAAATATAAAAAAAAATTTTTTTTAACATGTATCTTAAATAATATTTTGCTTTTAACGTAGTAAGCGTAAAATTGTTATCGTCGCACAAAAAATTAAGAAATAACGAAATAATAAAATTTTTATATAAAATGAATTGTTTTCTTAAGCTTTCTTTTTTAAAAATATATTAACTTTTGGTTTTAAGAAAAAATTGTAAAAGAATTGTTCTGTTAATTTTTCTTTTTTAAAAACTCAAAAATAAATAAAATTTAGTTAATTAAAAAAAAAGTTGCTTATGAATTGTTTTGTTAAGTTTTCTTTTTTTAAAGTTCAAACATAAATAAATAAAGTGATGTTGTTTTTTTAAAAAAAAGTTGTATATTAAAGAAACATATTGATTCCGAAAAATCCCGGGATCCCGAAAATCCCGGGATTGTTAAAATCGATCCCGTTTGGCATCCCTAGTATGAACAAAAAACCACGACTGTCTCTTATTTTACAATATTTGTAGAAAATGTTAATAGGTATTTTTTTTTATAAAATTCCTTTAATTTAAAATTTAATATGGGTTTTTGTTTAATCATAGCTATAAAAATTAAAAATAAGTAGATGTGGATGTGTCCTTAGTTTTGCGGGATGCTGAATACTCTTTCCACCTGAGGTGAACGGTATGGTATAAAAATTACGTTGATAAAATGAAAATATTTCACAAAAAAACGCATGAGTTTTCTTTTATTTACTTATAAAGACAAACCCCCCACAATATTTTTGTATGTATGAACATATGTACATATTTGTTGTTTGGTTTTAATAAAACAACAAAAGCAATATACCTACATATTAAAAACAGACAAGTTTGATTTGTTTTTTTTTTTTGTTTTTGCAAAACAGCTGTTGCTTTTTGTTATGATTTCGAAATGGTTGTTTGGTAGGTTGGCTGGCTGGTTGGTTGCATTTTACAGCGACAACAAACGTTTAATGAACTTTTGTATGAGTTAGTAAATACACACATTCTTATGTATAATTTGTATACTTTCAATTTGCCAGGCAACTAAATATAGGTATACAAGAATATTTAGTATGTTGAAATGTAAACAAAAATACAAAAGGTTTTAAAGTCACACAGAAAATAGTTGGTACATACTTTATATGGTATGTAACATTGATTTTAGCATACATAATATTATTTATACATTTATATTTTTATTTTAAATTAAGAAAGTTTTAATACGGCCATGTTCATAAAATCGAAGTCGATTGAGATTTTTAGAACAATTTTTTTTAATTGCCCCTAGTTTTTCCTGACTTTCAGAGCAGCTCTTATAATTATAAATAAAATAGCGGTTTGGTCCTGGCGCTGCTCGGGATTTTCTAAATAAAAATAAAAAATGAAAAACTGGAGAATTTTGTTAATAACTTGACCTCAGCGCTATCTACCACCAATAAAAAATATAACGACAACAGCGCCACCTATCGGGAGTTTTTTTATAAACCATCAGTAAAAGTCCTTTCCAACGCATGTACTCGTTTGAAAATCGGTTGAGTGGTTCTCGAGTTAAAAAATCACGAACATAGGACAACTTATTTTTGGCGGCATGAAATAACCCCCCAAAATATAACCCCCCAAAAAAATAATGAAATAACCCCCCAAAAGTTTGTACAGAGCACAACAACAACGATTTTTGGGGGGTTATTTCTTTTTGTTTGGGGAATTATTTCATTTTCTTAATTGGGGGATTATTAAATATGAAATAAATCCCCAAAAAATCATTATGAAATAAAGCCCCAATATATTTTTTTTGGGGATTATTTAATTTTTTAATTTATTACGAAAACGTTTTGTGGTGCAAGGACTTTCTCTTCTTTGGTATAGCAAACACCGCCTTCGTTAACAAAAGCTTCTCTGTATAGACGGCCTTCGGCCAGGCTCAAGAATTGTTACCTCTATGGTATACCAAAAACCGTATTTGCTAAGTAAAGCTCCTACATTTGGGCTTCGCTAGGCCTAAGGCTGCATATGCAGAAAAACTTTAATTAGCGAAGCCAGTATTTGTTATACCATAGAGGAGGAAATCCTTGCGCCCGGCCGAAGGCCGGCTATGCAAAGAAGATTTAGTTAGCAAAGCCAGTGTTTGTTATCCTGTAGAGGAGAAAATCCTTGCGCCCTATGCAGAAGAGCTTTAGTTATCGAAGCCGATGATTGGCATATCAGAGAAGAAAATCCTTGCGTCAGGCCGAAGTCTCAACCATGCTATCTATCGCATGATTCTTTAAACCAAAACTGTGCAATTAATTTCATTATACATATTAGGGTCTTATTTCATTCCAGAAACTGGGGTCTTATTTCATATAAAAAAAGCCCCCAAAAATTAGGGTATTATTTCATTTCAGTTTGGGGTATTATTTCATTTCATTGGGAGTTTTTTTCATTTTTAAAATTGGGGGCTTATTGCATATGAAATAAGGCCCCACACTTTGGGGGGTTATTTCATTATCTAGGAGAGGAGAAACCTGGCCGAAGGTCCATTCGTGCTACCTATCGCGCGATTTTTAAAGCCAACACTGTTTAATGAAATATACTATATCGGAGTCTTATTTCATTTTTTGAATTTTATTTCATATTAAATAAACCCCCAATAAGGTTATTCATTTAATCGGGCTTTTGCCCGATTTGTTTGTTTTTGTTTGATAACCGAATAATTAAGTTTTTTTTTATAAATAAGGTAATTTCAATAAATAAAAATTCTTAAATACAAGGGTGTTCTGGAAATCGAAAACGCAAGAATTTTAAACGTCGTTTTTTAATAAGATTTCTGTAATAAAAGAATTTTATGACAAATACTACACAAATATTTCTCTATTAAACGGAATTTTATAACAAAAAGTATAAAAATTATATTAAAAGTGTATTAAAACAAGTTCCGAATTCTTGCGTTTCTTGTTTTCGATTTCCAGAACATCCCTGATAATTTATTATTTGGAGTTTTTAGTAAACAATAACAAAACAAGAATATATAGTTTAAGAATATCTGATAAAAATAATTTTTTGAAAAATAAATTTGCTTAAAAGTATAGGATTAAAGCGATTCTTTTCTTTAGTTTTGACAAAACCTTTTCCTGGATTTCTCTAACCATATAAAATCTTCCATTATGCCATTAGAGTCCGGTTTTAATATTTAACACTTTTAATTGTTTCGGTTAACTCTGTTAAAGATGTTTTGTGTTACTATCGATAGTTTCTTTTGGTTTTGTACTGTATTTTAAGAATGTATTGCTAGAAGAAAATATATTGTATGAAAAAATATTTTCTTAACACATACCTTTTGTACATGAGACGAAACAAATAATTAAAAACACAAAAAATATGTTATAATACTACAAAAATTAAAAAATGATGTTACATCGGTTAATCCACTGAAATTAGCCGGTTTAATCGTTAATCGCAAAAAGACGATTTTAAATTAACCGATTAGTTAATCGGGTAGTAATTAATCGGTTAATCGAATGAATACCCTACCCCCAATACTAAGGTGTTATATCATTTTTATTTAGGCGTTATTTCATTTTTATTTAGGCGTTATTTCATTTGATTTCAAAATTGGGGATTTATTTCATTTGAAATAAGACACCAAAATAATGAATTTTTTTTAATTATTTCGTGGGGATTTATTTCATGGCGCCATTAGAAACACATATCGAGCCTTTGCTGCAATAGAGTCATAACTCAAAAAACCAGATTCCTGGTGGAAGATAGGGCCGCTTACTAGCTAATAATGTGGAGTTAATCGCCATATCTTATATATTCAACTCTAGAGAGAAGAATTTAATTATAAGGTGGTTAAAAATTCAAATTTGAGTCATGAATCTATTGCAGCAAATGCCGGATATTATCTTTAAAGGCAAATATAAATAAACATTGAGTCATAAATTACATTTAATAAATATTTTAGGAAGTCCATAGCAAAAATTTAAATAGTTTGTATATATAAAACTTTTTAAATCTAATTTTATTTGTATTTATAGAAACAAATTGATTCTATTAAGATACATATTATTTTTTTAAGTGTATTAATATTTTGCATTATTTGTATGTATGTATTCATTACATTGTGTGATGGTATTATTATATACGGAAAAAGAATTTATAATGCCACAACAAAGAAGATTTCAGGGTTCGGGTTTAGGAACAATTTTTGCAAAACAATAATTGATAAGAAGAATTATAATTCTGTACTTTAAATAGATAGTTATCTATTAAAAGTACAAAATACATGAAATTATTACTATTAAACCACTTTAAACATTAAAGTTTAAAATTTATATCTGGTAACGCAAATCATAATTCGAACAAGAATTTAATCTACAGCTCGAAAATTTTAATTTCTAAATTGAATACTGAGCTGCTTTTATTTTTTTTATTCATTAATAATTTTTTTTAAGCTCATGAAAAAACTTTACATTTAGATCTTTAATAAATATTTACAAAACAAATTTTTTATAAACATTTTCTTTAATAAACGTTTTTTAAATTTAACAATCGTTTATGAATACGGGGGCAAATTTTTAAAGTTTAAGACCTGTTCCCAACAAAACTTTCTACTAAAAAAATAATTACAGCTGGAATCTCAATATTTAAAAAAATATAAATACCTTTTATCTTAAATTTTTTTTTAATTAGTTAGTATCAAAAATTTAAGGGCAAAAATCCACCAGGTTTACAAATAAAAGATTGTGTGCAAATATTTAGTCTAACAATTGAAAACTGGTTCGTTGAACTAAAAAATAACTTGTTATTAATGTAGCAACGAATAATCTGAGCCTGAAACCAAATGATGGCAACAATGATGAATTGCTGAGGAAGAATGTTGGTTGCTGCTTTCTAAGCAAACACTAAAGATGATAATGGTTGTTGCAATTGTGATGATAAACAAAAAAAAATATGAGAAATAAACAAGAGAAGAAATGAAAATAAAAGGAAACCCGACAATGACCGCGCAAAAAACGAAGAAATCTACAAAGTTCTTTGACATTTTGCCAAAAAGCAACAAACTGTAAAAATCAAAATAATCAAAAAATAAAAAACACAAACAAAAGCAAATAAATACAAAACCAAGTAAGAAAGTATGGTCGGTCAAGATCGACCATTTGAAACCCAGTACCACAGTATATACAGACAATTTTTCCAAATTGTACTATATTTGGAAGCCATGGGCAACCATGGACCCGGCAAAGCAAAATTATATTATGAGCTACAGATTCATATAAGAGTTCTTTGTGCCGAATATTATCTTAAAATTAACATCCCTATATAAGATTTGTTCGTCTTAAAGCGATCTTCGAGAGGGGGTTTATATGGTCAGTTCTGGACCTACCAGTACAAACTTCTAAAATTAAATAGAAGCTATTGTAAAAAGATATTGTCGCTAAATTTTTAATCAATAGCATTATTAGAAAGTATCAATAGCAATTTTTGGGAGAGGTATTTGTATAGACTATGTTAAAAAAAATTGCTAAGACGATTTATTTTGCAATGAGAAATGCTTGCACCAAATTTCATCTAAGCACCAGCATAATAAGATATTTATTAGATAGCACAAAAACTCTATTCCATAAAATAGTTTGTTAGGGACCTGTACTTTGCGCACAATGTTACATTGACAAACCAGCCGGACGGACGATTAGATCAATTAAAAGATTGATTCTGAGTCGACCGGTATACTAAAAGGTGGGTCTAAGACCAATATTTTTCACTGTCACATACATCAGCACAAACGCATAATACCCTCTCCATTATTGTGGTGTGGGTATAAAAAGATAGCAAAATAAAAACAAGAAAAGAAGATTAATTTTAATTAAGATTTTGATTAATAAATTTATTCTTACACAGTTAATTAAATGTTCGGTCATATTTAAAAATCGACAAACAGACAACACAAAGAATAATTTTTAAGAATTATGTATTAAAAAAGAACAATTTAAAAAATTAGCAGCAGTCAACGGGAATAAATTGTAACTCAATTGTAGCTTTTGTGACATAGCCAAGTAATTAAAATTTAATTACCTTTTTTGTTTAAGGAAAAGTCTTGCACATTTAATGTCAGAATGTTTGAAATGAACAAATCGCTACAACTTTTATAGAAAATAAACTTAATTTAAAAAAGCCACACGTACGTTTTTCAGGCAAATTTTTATTACATTAAATAGAAAGAAAATTTCCGTGAGTTGCACTACAATTTTAAAAAATTAAGTATTAACAATATCAACTGCACTCTAGAACGGCTTAACTTGTACTGTTTAGCTTACAATTGTTGACTGGTTGGTTGCTTGGCTGGTTTTTCATTTCATATACATACATACACATATATTTTTTCTTGTATTTTTCAGTATTTTTCTGTATGAATTGTTTTGGAAAAGTTGTTGGTTTTTACAGTCAATATCACAATGTTTTTGTGAATGCTTTACACAGTGGGTGAAGTTAAGGGATATATATGAAATTTTTTAACTACATACATATTTACAAAACAAGTGCAGAAAATACCTAACGAAATGATGATTACCATGAGTATATTTGGTGTAACCCACACACAGACGACAAATTTAGTACAGGATCATGAATTTACCCCATGCTTAGGAATAAGATCTATCTTACCCGCACTGCAAAGCAGATTCTGTTGCATAAAAGCAACACACTGGGACATTCACCAACAGACCGAACTTTTTACAACTAAGAGAAAAAATCTAGCACTTACTGGCTTTTTTATAACACAGCCCGCACGAAGTCCACAAGGAGGTTTCATTAAAAATCTTGCTGATCTTAAACGCTACTGATTGCCGTTGTCCTATTTGGCGCGATCTTCAGAGATCTGCCTGTGTTGAGCCCTTAAAACCCGGTCTTAGAACCGTTACTAGGTCTGATGGCGTGTTCAGGCTAAAAGTATTCATATTGTAGGCTTCGCGGATAATGGCTCCACAGGCCACCAATGTAGTGAAATCTTTGGCCAGTATTTTGCCTCATATAGAAGGCCCTTAGCAAAATCGTAGAATACTACTCTCGAGATTTTAAAATACGGCTCTCGATATTTTCAGGATTATGTATAAGAAGACATCTATTGACAAAGGTTTATAGTTTTTTTTAAGGAATTCCGTCAACATCCACGTTTCACAACTATATAATTCCAATTGAGCGCGATACTTTGGATGAGATAGAAAATGAGCCTCTGGCATAACTTATACGTGTATCTTACATTACATCTAAGACGTCGCCTCCTCAATCATACTACCAAGGCACTGGATACGTAAACCCTTTCAATTTCCTTTCCATATATTTTTAGAGATCGTTCAATATCGCTATTTATTCTTATCTCTTTTGTTTTACCTTTATTGGAGTTTAATTCAACTTTTTTGCCTCAATTTTACCTTGCATGTCAGAGAGTTTATGTGATATTGCGCATATATTAGCGGTATAGTCTCATGACTCCATATTTAGTGTTGGGCTAACGGGACCATTATTAATCACTGTTAAGAAAAACAAGAGTGATAACAGGCACCCTTGACGTATTCCTGAAATATTTAGATGTTCATCATGCAAAACAGAGCATTCGAAGGCATCGTAGCATTTGCTGATAAGAGGGATTATCTTTGCTGGGATTCCCATGTTTCGCATTTCCAACCGAATACAAGATCTCTCTATGGAATCAAATGCCTTTCCAAAATCTATGAACAACATTTACAATGGTAAGCGTTATACATTGGCTTGTTCAGTAACACTGGTCTACAAATTTACTGCAGAAACAAAGCATGTTTTTTAATTAATCTGGGTGCGCTGAATTCGGATCTTGCATAAAAATTGAGCTATCACGTCTTGTTCATATTTTATCGCATGCTGGAAATACTGCTAAACAGTCAATACTGACACAACAATTTCACAATTATAAATTTGACAGAAGCCCACATTCATTCTTAATCTTCATAATAGTAGCGTTTAAGCATGTCAAGGAGAATCGTGTGTTACTGATTCAAGCTATTTTTGGTTTGTGTGTGGTAAATATTTTGTTGGAAAAAAGGATATGCAATATCAGAATCATTAAAATATGCATATTTACATTATTTTGGTTTTGCAGTCAGAAACTTGGACAAAACGTGGACACCGACTATGTTTTACATATTCTTCATTCGCATTTAGATTTTTTCCAAAAAAAACTAGGTGCAGGGAGCGCGAACAAGGGGAGCGTGCTCACCAAGATTGATTGAAAATTGAAAGAATTTATCAAGGATTTTGAGACAAAATCAAAATACAAACGACGTTCAAATAACGCCATTCACTTTTGAAAATTCATTGATTTTTAAATAAACTAGTGATTTTTTATGTAAGAAACGAATAAATACATTTTTCTGTATCTCTAAAACGGGATAGAGAAAAACCAATTACAGATTCGATTTCAGCCCACCAAATTACCCTAGGAAATATATTGGTTTGCTCCAGTCCAAAAGCTTGTTGACTAGTGTAATTATTCTTAATGTGTTAATATGGTCAATGCATGATTTTAAGGGTCTGAAACCGGCTTGTTCATGTCTCAGTTTTTGTCGGCGTATATCATTAAGCGATCTAATACTATTTTCATAAGTATTTTAAAGGCATCGAAGAGTATAGTAAATATCGTCCATCATGTCCACAGGATACTTTATGGTTGTGTGCAACATCGATTACTGTAGGAACATAATGGGTTATTTTCTGCGTAATTCAAAGAGAGAGCAAATTTTCTAGTTTTACGCGGAAATCTTTCTAAACGGTTTATAAAAGAATTCCATATAAAAGAGAAATATTCACGAATTGGTCTTACAAAGGCGCAGTACAACATTTTCCTAGTTAAAAGGTTTTAAATTTCTTTTTTACAACAATAAAGAAAAAAAAACAATTTTGAATAATAAAATCCAAGTGGTTGGTGAAAGTTAATTTATCATCAAACAGTGCACCCAAATTCATAACGACATTTACCCGATGCAGTAAGATAGAATGGAGAGAATTATACTTAATGGAAGTTCCGTAGAGTATAATACTTACAATGCAGGTGGTTTTAATCGGCAAAACCCCGAAGGCAACTGGCTCCTACTCTAAAATTCTGCTAGGAAATAAAAACAATTACAATAGCAATTAAGAATTTTCATGATAGTTTACTACTCTTCGTTATTTCCACTGTGCAACAATCTGTATTACTGTAATACATATTTTAGTTAAATAATATATATACAACCAGAAATTTAAATAAAATCAAAAAGAAACAGCCAAAGCAACCAACAACATGGCAGCAGCAACAATTCAACAAACCATTACATACACCATCCAACTAATACAAGATTTATGTATGAAGACTTAAAAAAAGAACTCTCAAAAAGTTGTCAGCAATAGCAACGAAAAACAATGCCAGACCAATATCAACATCTGCAACAACTTAAAGAAACAGTGGAAGAAGGAGTTAATTTCCTACAGTGTTCGTTCCTCGGTGTATAAGTTGTTCATCAACGTCGTCTCGTCATTAACACCACCACATCGTTTGTAATGAGTTGTTTTTTAGTTGGTTCTTTTTGTTTGGTTAGAAAGAAAAACTAATTTTGTATTTGTATTTGAAAACATTATTATGTCGTCGAAAAATCTGTATACCCTACTGTAAGCACTTATAATGCACAGTAGAGTAAGTTGACTCACAAATAGATACATAGAAGGAATTATGAACAAAGTTTGTATACCAATTGTTTCGTTCGTTAACAAATTGTTGTAAGGAAAGAAGAATAATAGTAACATCTTCAAAGAATACTTTTACATAGCGTTTACATTTAACAGTACTGGCAAGACAGTAAGAAAATACATATTAGTTGCCAAAAACACTGCTAACTGTCTTCGTGACGTAGACGTCCAGACAGTAGTTAAGACAGTTCACTTTGAAATATATGTCAAACGTGAATGTTGCAGTGAAAGTTCAGCTAAACGTGTTTTATATGAACTAAACAAACTTAAAAACAGCCTAAAATGACTATATTTTGTAAAAAAAACATAACACTTAACTAAAACATAAAAAAAAAACAAAGCAAAATATATTTATTTTTTACGTTTTTTTTCCTTTTGCTAATAAAACTTCAGATTATTGTTAGAAAATGTCAAATCACTGTCCAATTTACTGTCTGCAAAATTTGCTAGACAGTAGACAAGACAGTTGGAAAAGTGTGCATGTATTACTAAAAAAGTTTGCATGTATTGCTACTGTCATGCCAGTACTGGCAAATGTAAACGCCAGGTTAGAGACTTCGCATTAACATAACAAAATTTCTTTCGTTCCAAATAGACTTGAAGGAAGCATGGAACCTTGGAACAATATATGGCTAAATATTGATAGGGTTATGTTCTTTAGCTCATATGGTGCTGTAATGATCTGTTGTGAATATTTTCAAATACGTGTTAACGTTGGAAAAGAATAAGTACAAGTGATATATTCAGCTGTTCCGAATTTATTATCGTTAACCATAGTATTGAAAATCGTACCAAAACCTTAAATTAAATTTAATAAAAAAGTATTTAGTCTATATTCTTCGACCTTTTAATTTTATTTCTTCTTATTTTTAATTCAAGCTCAAGGTCAGGTTATGCAAAAAATATTTATTTAAAGTTTATCCAATATTTGGCTGCCACAATGGACAGCTTCTTCAGGGATCTTTGGTTAATAAACCAAATAAGAAGAAATTTAATAAAAAAGTTTATAGATTATAAAAAAGACTTAAAAAGTAAAAAGTTTTTAATAATTTGTAGACCGATCAATAGCAAATTATTCCAGACCAAAGTGGTATAAATATGTATCACATAAATATATATCCCCATCATATTTAATGACTTTGAAAAACTCATTTCAACATGCATACGGACGGACAAACTGAATAACAAAAACCATAAGCGATATTTCCACAGAAAAATAGAGTAGGGTGTTTAAATAATTTCGTACTAAATCTATTATATCAGCAGTAGAGTACCCCAACAAAAACACAATAATGCAATAATAAAACCTAGTATTTCTTCATTTAAATTTCTTTGCTCGTCTGGGAGTCATTCGTCGTAAAAATACACAAATGTTAATGATCTGCCTGGGATTGCATGAATAGTACACAAACGACGATGGAGTATGTACTGTGAGAGCACAACACAATATATTTGATAAAGAATTATTTTTATAGACAATGTTTTATTAAGCCTGCCATCATAGTCATCGCTGTAATCAGTCATACTGGTTTGCATTCAACATCTATAAATTCTTTTTTGGTTTTTATTTGTTAAGCAAGACAAATAATAAATGTTACAATAAGGGTATTCATTTCAAAATTTTTTTTTTTGGTTGGAAAAAGGAAATTACACTTTTATTGACGTGAACGGTATTTTTTTTTAGTTAAAAGTAAAAAATTACAAAAGTTATAACTGTCATAAAAAAAGTTTGTAATATAATTCTTGGAAGTAATTGATATTTTCCAAGATGCCAAATAAAATCTGTTAAAAGTGAATTAATTGATTATTTAATTGTCACATCATTTTTACGTTCTTTTTTTTAAATTTTTTTGTATATAATTAATTTTTAATTTTGTTTTAGAAAACAAAGTTTTAAAAAAATTTAATTTTGATTTAATTAAAACGGAGTTTTTAAGAATCATAGTTGAATATCTTAAAAAGAGATGTAAATTTTAGTAGTTTTTGTGAAAAATAACAACATAGAGTGCCAACCACAGTTAATTTGACGTTTATGAACTGCCAACTCTTTAAAAATTGTAAAGTTGTAATTTTCCAATCTGATTTTTTTACACTTGCTTAAAGCTTGTTTAAATTACAACTTTCGGTGGAAATGTTTTTCCTTGTGTTTGTTGTAACAAAAATTACATTTTTCCACTATTCCATTTTTCCAACCAATAAAAAAACTGAAATGAATACCCTTAATAATATACGAGTTAAGAACATGTCCGGTTGTATAAGGTCATGGTGAACAAAGAAAACAAGAGGTCCTTTATATATTTAGAGTTTAAAAAACATATTCATTAGTGGTGAAAATTGAATGTATTTCATTCCAAAGAGATATAAAAACATATGCACTTGAACATGTGCCATAAAAGAAATTTCTTTCTTCTTTGTTTGTTTGTTTGAGGTTTTTAGTGGTAATTTACTTTTCCTTTCTTTGGGCTGTTGTAATGAGTCTAAGCTTCTTTGGAAAGTTTAATTTCACACATATTTAAACTAGTTATTCTCTTATATAAATAACTTTTCAGTCAGTAGACAGACTGATAATATAAAATCCATCAATTTAAACGTTCTTTATAATTAAAAAAAATAATACTACGTATGGTATAAAGCTCTTTGCATAGTTTAAACATATATGAAGGGCTCATCAGAGCTGAAGCGAACCAAGTCAAAAAAGAAAATTCGAAAATATTTTGGGTTTAAGTAAGTGAACTACCATTAATTTCTGGAGCCATTGTTGGGTTTATAACCTTTACCTTAGGGGTGAAACACTTTTTGATTTAGTCCGTTAGTAAAAAGTTACGAAGAATTTCGCACCAGTTTTGAAATATTATATTTTATGACTTAGCTCGGTTCAGTTAAGGCTACATATATTTTTTTTTTAATTCTATTCAATTTTTACTTACCATTTTTTAATAATTCATAAAAAAAAACTTAACAACTATAAAGAAAATATCAATAATTTCTTCTAAAACATCTGTTAAACCTTCAAAATTTCTTTTGCGAAAGTTTTGTCTCTTATAAGTTAAGAATGTTATCAAACATTTAAATTTTATATTTTACGATAATAACGGAAGATACGTTCTTTAACGTTAGATTTTCTTCTTTGTTCAGAATTGTCTTTAACAAAAGTTTGTGAAAATTTGTATCCCAAAAAAAAATATTCCTTTCCCCAAAAAGGTTATTAGCCGTCTAAAAAAACTCATATACATACGTACATATTTACACTACATCAATAAAGAATATGAAGGTATGAGCATTCGCTTACAGACAAAAGTATACGTCAAAAGACAATGAAAATACATACAAACATGCAAAAAATATAAAGAATTATTTCCTGTATACTCACGGTCAGAGATGGAAAAGATAGTAATACTATAAAAATACTTTTAAAAATGTATTAAAATCATCCCTTATGTCTAAATATTCGATAATTAAAAATTTTTAATTTAAAAAATAAATAGAATTTAAGAATTATTGCTTTTCATATATTACTTTTTTGGCAATATTCAACATATTTATGTTTAGAATGTATTCAATAAGGTAAATTTCAAAATTATAAAGCTTTAATTCTATTCATTCAATATTTCACATACCTTTTATTGCTTTAAGCTGGCCACACACTAGTAATTTGTGCGAGCTCGACGTCTTGTTACTTGTTAATGGGGCTGTTCGCGCACAAACCACAAGTAATTGGAAATTTTCAATTTCTTGTGATTTGTTCGATGTTTCAGTGGGCTTGTGCGTGCACATTTAAAAATTTTTTAATTTTAGTATACAACAAAACGTCGAATTGTATCTATTGCGGCGTTGTTTAGCATACAAAATGTTTTTATTCATCTTCGATTTTCTTTTTTCAATTTCTTTTTTTGTTGTGTAAACAAATAAATTATCAAAACTGTAATTGCATCGTCCGCTTTACAATTCTTGTTGTCTTTTTGAAGTTTAAGATAATTGTGATTTGTTCGTCGTGTGTGGTACGCTAACAAATCACAAGCACAAATCTCGATCGGACTTTTCGGTTGGGCTCCACAAGGGTTTAAGTGGACCATACACCGAAAAACACAAAAGTGCCGTTATCTAAAAAACGGTACTTAGAAAAAAAATACAGCGTTTTTCGTGTTCAGGAGTTCCCAATTAACTTATCTAGGCATGTGGCGTTCTTGGTATTTTTTGGCTGTAAATCAGTATAATTTGGAAAAAAAATACAATAAATTATAAAATCAAATCGAATTTCAAATGGTACTAATTTAAAATACTGGCTTAAAAGTAATATTACGTTTATATCGCTGCATATAAAAAACTGCAATAATCCAGCAAACATTTTAAAATGCAGAAAATTAACTTGAGTAAAGTTGATTTTTAGGAAAGGGACAATTTTGGAGATAGGAGTAGTCCACTTGCAAAGTCCACTTTTTCAATCGAACGAAATGATATTACTACACATCGCTTTTGATCAACTAGAGATTTCACGTGATTCCGATTTCCAGAACGTGGCCGAATAAGATGGTTTATAGGCACAAGGGTTATATTCCGGCAAAAAGCTTGTATGGGTTCTATGTGAAATTATAAAACGATTCTTTTTGTAATCATTAGAACCTATGTACCAAATTTCATCAAATTATCGTCGAAATTGCGACCTGCGCACAAGGTTTATATAGACAGCCATACTTAAAGGTGGGAACAATATTTTAAGGTCTTATACACATCAGCACAAACGCATGATACGTATGCGTCTAATATTGTGGTTTGCGTATACAAATTGAGATACACATTTCAAGAAATTAAAAAATAAGCTTTTTGCTGATATCTTTGACCTACAATAATTTACTAAGCGATTTAATTGTACATTGAAATTTCTGTTTTTATACTTTGTACAATTTTAAACCGAAAAAAGTATTTTTTTCTTTAATTCCTTTAAAGTTTCCAGGTCTGATATATCTATCCTATATAAAGAGATTTTTTATATTCCCAGGTCTGACTTATCTATTGTATAAAAATGGTATTTTGTGCAATACTGAAAATGTTATACATATACTTACGAAATACAACGAAAAAATTGCAAAAAAATAACTGAAACAAAAACAACATGAAAAAGGAAAAATAATCCCATGAAGAACGGCTATAAAATAACTGTCTAACAATGGATAACAAAAAAAAAACGAAAATTTGTAGCAACTTGAGAAGTTATATTTTTGGTTGTAAACAGATATAGGCAAACACATGCATTGAAATATGTATTTAAGTAGTATGAGTGGGAATAGAGACCAATGTAAGCAGTGTAGCCAAAAGACTTTTATTGTAGTACTTAATTGGTAGAAAATTCTTCAAAAATCGTTTAATTAACGGTTCCAAAATGGGGGTCTGGAAACCTTTAGGGCACGTGACAGATTTCATATTTTTATAACAATATATAAAAACAGCACAATATGGCAACATTCAATGACAGCAACAAGCAATAACCCAACCTTTCTGTGTGAAAGTTCAAGAGAGGCTGACTGGTTTTTTTTAATAAAAGATTAAAAGAGAAAAAAAGCAGTTTTGCCGATTTTTGGTAAAAATATTAAACAAAGCATGGCCCAATTACACTACAAAATTTCAACAAAGTCTTGACCAAATGAATCTGACAGCTAATCTTTATGTAAAATTTTCCGCAGAATCCGAATATGAAGTCAGAATTGCCAAAAGTAGAATCGTTTTGTGCTTTAAAAAAAAAAATTATGTGATTGAAATGCAAATATCTTCAAAAATTTTAAACGGATTATTTTTAGTGAAAGGTTATAAAATTTCTAAAATAACCATGGATCGCTAGTGCAGATGGGTCAAGAAATAACAGAGTTACAGGGGACAAAAGTTCAAGCTTCATTGAAAATTTTATGATTTTGTTAAATTTTGCTCTTTTCAAGTAATTTTTTTTAAACCAATGACTAAAAAGTCCTAATGTTTTATTGCATGCGACATTAGATTATTTTAATACGAACATTTTGCGCCCAACAAGACATAGATTGGTACAAAAGTGGCAAAGCTACAGAAGATTTAGTAAATTAACCCACATAGAAATTCAATAGTTTTAAGTTATTTTTAATAAAATAACTGTTTATTTTTTATTTAAGCTCTAGGTCTTTTTAATATTTAATTATTAATTTTCAATATTTCGCTATTGTTACTAAAAATTTTGCTTTGTGCATTTATTTGTTGTGTTTTTCTTTGATTTGATACAAATCGAAAAGTGGGATCTAGATCCTATTGGCCAAAAAAGTTCGTATTGAAATAGACTAATGTCGTAAGTGATAAAACTTAAAAAAAATGTATTGTTTGGTTAAAAAAAAATAATTTGAAAAGAGTAAAATTGCAAAAAATCATCAAATTTATAATCAAGTCTGAAATTTTGTCCTCTATAACTCTGCCATTTATTGACCCATGGTTATTTTAGAAATTTTATAACCTTGCACTAAAAATTAAGAAATACATAATCCGTTTAAAATGTTTGAAGATTTTTGCATTTCAGTCACATCATCTTTTTTAAAAACAAAAATTACGGTAATTTATCTCAAAAACTGTTCTACTTTTGACAATTCTAACTTCATATTCGGATTCAGCGGACAATTTTACATAAAGATTATTTGGTCAAAAAAATGTCACGTAGTGTTATTAGACCTAGCAGAACTACAGCAATGCAACAATAGAAAAAACAAAACGCATTTTGTTTGCGTAAAACATGATAATGATGTCAAAAAGAATTGCTACAAAAACAATTGCACAAAAGAACACAAACTCTGCAAAAAATCAGCAGGCGTTTTGCATAGACCTAATGATTGAACCACGAAACAAAGAAACCAACAATACTCTAGTTGTTCCCACGCTTATTTTGCATGTTTTTTTTTATTTAAAATTCTAGGTTCAAGTAGGAAAAATACCTACATTCTAGAAAGCTTGAGATTAGAGACAAAACACAGACTAAGGTTTATAGATAGCAACTTTTGTGTACATACATATGGGTAATTCCATGTCAAATCGACCAAGAGTGGGACACGGCCTCTATCGATTTAATGAAATTTGGTGAGAATCCTATTAGGAACATATAGGAACAAAAGAAATTAAAAAAAATTTTTTTTTTCAAAAGTTATGTCACATTTAAAATGTCACAATTTCGCCGAATTAGCCAAATGTGGGGAGCTTATTTCTTTAATATCTCGAAAACTACTTTACATAGAAAGATGATTTAAATGTAATTTTAAAGAGAATACTTGGGGCTACAAACAATTTTTTTTGAAAAATGCATTATCTGCAAAATATTAAATTTTAAAAACGGACTAAGTTAAAAAGCAATTTTTTTATTTGGCAAATTTTTTTTTAATATTATACCTTAAACTGTTCTTTAAAAATCCTGAAACTTTGAAGGAGGTGTTTTTTTTTCTCTTTTTTAAGATATGATTTAAAAAATAATCTTAAAAAAGAATTTTAATATTGTAATTTTGAGCAATCTAGGAGCATCCTATGCGCTGCAGGGGCCAAATTAAACAATTTTATTAAAGCGCCATATTTGTATGGTACGCGCGTAGGATGCTCCTAGATGGGTCAAATTTATGACCAACTCCACTTTATTATTTATTGCGGAATTTCGATTTTTTAGTAATTTCAATAAGCTAAACCGTTTTTGAGTTACGCGAATATATGTATGTTGGGCAGCCTCCTCCATTTTTAAAATAACGGCATATCTCGAAAACAAGAGCTAACCTAAAGAAACGGTTTAGCGTGCCCGAATTAGGTTAAAACGCTGTTTTTTTGCAACTAGCACAGTGAACTTATTCTTCAAAATTACAATATTAAAATTCTTTTTTAAGATTATTTTTTGAAGGTTGCGAAAGAAAAAAAATCATATCTTAAAAAAGAAAAACAACAGCTCCTTTAAAGTTTCAGGATTTTTAAAGAACAGTTAATGGTATAATATTAAAAAAAAATCAGCCAAATAAAAAAATAGCTTTTTAACTTAGTCCGTTATAAAAATTTAATATTTTGCAGATATTACATTTTTCAAAAAAAAAATTGTTTTTAGCCCCAAGTATTCTCTTTAAAATTACATTAAAATCATCTTCGTATGTAAAGTAGTTTTCGAGACATTGAAGAAATAAGCTCCACACATTTGGTTAATTTGGCGAAATTATGATAATTAAAAATTACATCACTTTTGAAAAAAAGTTTTAAAATTTTTTTTTGTTCATATATGTTCCTAATAGGATAAAAGAAACCTTCTCATCAAATTTCATTAAAATCGAAAGGGGTCGTGTCCTACTCTTGGTCGATTTGACATGGAATTACCCACATACTAAATAAAAAAATAATGTTTAACTTGTTTTACAATCTATAATAGGTAACTTATCTGCACGTTTGCCTTTGTTTGATCTGAAATGTGTATACAATAAAGAACAATGACCTTGTGAGATATTGGATTTGTTAGAATATTTTTACCAAACTATCAAGTGGATAACATCAATAACTTCGAATGTGATGCCATCTTCACCATGTAAGATAATCCTAGCAGTAATATAAAAACTTTTGCATTTCGTTACATTTACTTTAATTATTATGATTGCCCAAAAAAGTGTCATTTCTGGAAAGAGTGAATTTAAATTAGAATTTTTTGATCGGACATCTTATTTTAGTTAATACTAAAACACCTCAGAGAAATTTAACATTATTCGAAGCAAACTGTGAACGCAAATTTGCGCACACGTTGCGCATTGCGAAATTTTTTAAAAGTCAAATATAAAATGAGGTTAGGAATATAAACAAAAAATAATAAAAAGCAAAAACAACCAGTATAATAAATTATTAATTTTAAAGTGTTTTCTTTTTTATTTATAAAACACTTTGCCATTAAAATGTCAATACACTCAACAGCTGAGTCAAAACAAAAAAAATTGAATTGAATTTGAGCTATATTTGGTGTAAACGTTATTTCGTTAAAAAAAAAAAAAATCTAAACCAAATTTTTTTTTTTTTTTTTGGTATAAAATTAAAATTATTTCCTTATTTATAACTAAATGTAAATTGATTTCTATACTTATTAGTTTTCTTAGTTTCAAAATAAAATTGTTAACAAAAAAGCCAAACAAAATATTTAAAAAGTCTAAGAATGAAGTGAGCGTTTGTGTGAGTGTAAACACCGCACCACTTTGCGTTTGTTTGATTACGTGCGTACGTTATTACGAACGTCTTAAACTAGATAAAAACTAAAAAAAATAAAAAAAGAGGGGAAAGACCTTTACCATCATTAAGTTGTTTTGCGCTTCTGTGTGTTTATAATTTTGTTTTTAATATTTTTTTTTTGCTGTTTTTTAATTCTGACCAGCGCAATATTTTTTTTTAATCAAACTAAAAAACTACTTACAATATTATCGGAAAAAGCAAACTTGTAGTTAAATCAGTGTTGCCAAAATACGAAAATATTATATAAATAGGTATACAAAATATTTATTTTAAAATTTTTTCGAATTTTAAGAATTTTTCGATAGTAGTAACTCCCGTATAACAAGAGAGATACGTTCCATAAAATAGTCGTATATGCGAATCCGTGCCGTAAGAACTAAATAAAGGCCTGCACAATGTATTTAAAAATCAAACATACAACAAAAATCTCATGTGTGTGTGTACCAAGGTATATTAACACAAGGTAAACTCGTTGGCTCATATGTTTGTCAGCTGTTTACCCCTAGTTGGAGCCAAAACGTCAAATTGCGTGTATATGAGCCAAAATTTGTACATGTGTGCGTTAAATTGTTTTTGTTTTATATGAAGACAATTTTGACAAATTGGCTCCTTTTATAGAGCAGCATGTCTACACTCCCAAATGAGTCTACCTTGTGTAAATATACCTTGTGTGTGTACAAAACGTTTGTGTACAACCACAATCACAAAAACCACGCGTTACTTTCCGTGATAGAGTACATGAAACTGAGCAACCCTCCACAATCTTCTCATCCCTCTCACCAATAAACTCAAGAATTGCTGCAAAAAAAATTGAAAGTCTGGACGGTGACTTACTTGTGTGTCGTAGGTGGCGTACGCATACAAAGAATTTTTTTGAAAAAAATTCTTACTTTCCCTGCAAATAAGTCGATGAGCGAACATTTGGAAGGAAAACATCTAGAATTCTCTTTCGTTTTTTCATTTGCGGTCACACAGACGAACATGTTGCCGGAAGCATTCTGTTAATATTGTTGTTTTTATCTCAAAAAGCAAAGTAAATGTCAACAAAGAAAATGAGAACAAAGCATGTCGCCGAGTACCGAACACAAAAACCATTCTCTCTCCCCCACCCGTAATTTGCTCCAAACAAAATGTTTCCCTTCCAAATGTTTCCCTGTCTAAATGGGCACAAATACGACTAATCCATACACGCATGTAAAATAAAGTTCATAAGGGACTAGGACTAGTCCAAAGGTAACCCAAATGAATCAAAAAAACAAAATTAATTTTTTACCAAAAATTGTGGGGAAAAGGTTGCAATGAATAACAAAAAAAAATTCTACCATTTTATTGTAGCCTTGGTTTTTTAATTCACATTTGCAATATTCCGTCTTGACGATTTAACTTTTATGAGTTAACTTTACACACACGATTCAATCATGCTGGTACAATCAAAAAAATATCAAACTATTTTTGATAAAGCACCAGCAGCTGATACAATCACACCCCAAGCTCATACACGGTCAATCAGCTGGCACAATCACTTGATTGCACAATCATGATGGTGTTGTGAATGGGCCCTTTTTCTTAAATTGGTCATCTACGCTTCTCTTCATGATTTGTTTGTGACAGCGACACTACAGTATAGAGTTTGAAAATGTTTCAATGATTTAAATGTGTGTTCAAATGAAAATTTGCAGTCCTCTAGAGCCAACGGACTGGAACAAAATAACAGAACTGGTGCAAAAAACGGGATTAGGTTCCAGAAAACACGTGTTGTACGAAGCAACTTACTGGTATAAAATCAAGAGTTATTTTAAAAATGTTTTTGTTTTTTAATAGGTATTTTTTCTTTTGTAAAAAATCTGTTATTTTACATTGTTTCTTTTTACTTAAGAGTTCTTTAGATAAATGTACATATATTTCTTTGCAAGGTTTTTTTCAAAAAGTTCTGCTGCATAGATATGGACATACGCAGTGATGCCAACTCCTTGGACACTAAACGCGTAAAAACATATGAAAAACGGGCTAAATTGTAAAAGGACGGGTTTAGTAAATTAAAGGGCTTTTTTTAAGTAAACACCAAAACATTTATTTAAAACTATTATTGATTATGGAATCATTTTACAGTCAATTAAATTAAGGTACTCACACAGCTGAAGTTTTACGTAAAATTTAAAATCAATGTTAAATAAAATTTGCAGTTCTTGGTCATACTCGTCAGGGTTGTCAGATGTGGCGATTTCTCGCCAAACGTGGCGATTTTCAAACTTGTTTGGCGACCTAATTTTTTATTTGGCGACATGGCGACTTTTTGGCGATTTAAGAAAATAGTATGGTCGAAAAAATTAGCGCATCTTAATTGTAAAGAGGGTTTTAATGACGATATTTCATCTAATTTATATATTTTATAGCTATTATGGATACGGCAGGTACGTACCATTTAAAGGAACTTTCTTTGGCTGTACTTTATATGCTGGTAATAACAACAAGTATTGCCTGTGTTGAAATTAAGAACTCCACAAAAACTCGCCTTCGAAATAGAACGCATTACGAACTTCTAGATGCGTTATTACGAGGTTTAAATTATATGAATGTGAATAGTACATGTTGCACTTCTTTTGTAACTTTATTGAATAAATGAAATTCTTTCACAATGAATTCCAAAAACGAAGACAAATAGTGAGTCATGCTAGTGAAGCGTTTTAGATAACTGCAACTTATATACAAATATATGTATATCCAAAATTAGTTTAATACTAACTTCCAAAATTCTTTTAATGTTGCTTTAAGTAGACTACTATAAACTATTTTATAGTAAACATTGTACCTCTTTTGTGTTCACTAAAGGCTAGATTACACTATTTTACTTTGTATTAATACATGTCAAAAACTCAAGTAATATGTGAATGCAATGTTTCACGAAAATGGCAAGTATTATGAAAAAAGTTTGACATCCCATACGACTTCATCGTTTTTTGAATTCTAAACAATAATACTTTTCATTGGATCAGGGTTGCATTTTATTTCATGTGTGAGTTTATACTTTGTGTGATGGTGTGAACACAAACTGTCATGTTAAATTAGATTTTTTGACAATCGCAACAAAACTCATAAGATTTCTATCTCATAAAGTATTATGGAATACGTAAGACTTGTGAGATAGTGTAATTTAGCCTTAACTATTTTTACTGTGTTCTAAATAAATATTAAACAAAACATATATTATGGCGACTTTTATTAAATTTTTGGCGAATTTTAGCGATACTGAACAAATTTATTTTTTAGAATTTATAAAAAATATTTTTAATAATTCTAAAAATAGGTATTTTATTGTCAAAAACTGAAAAACAAAGGCTGTGGCGATTTTGGCGATTTTTGACATTGAATTTGGCGAAAAAGGTCTAAATCAATCTGACAACCCTGATACTCGTCTTCATTTCATAAATCACTATATATGTACATTAGAGAGGTCCAAAAAAATTTAAGTGAATTCTAAGGTGAATTAATGGCCTACTTTGGTTTTTTGTATTTAAAAACATTTAATATGAACGTTGGTAACGATTAAGTAAAGAAAAGTCGAGGCGGAAATCAATTGAAAATGTGTATAGTGAATAAGAGGCGAAAAAGTCACTTTTTTATCAAAGTTATTTTCGGGAATATATTTGTATACATAATCACCTTTATCGTGGTTGGCGTTTTTAAAATACGCCTTCGACTGTTTCGTAATAGATTAAAGAGAACGTGAACTTATTTCCTTTAATCTATTACCAAACAGTCGTAGGCGTATTTTAAATTCGCCAACCACGATAAGGGTGAATATATACAAATACATATTTGAATATAAAATTTTTTTAATTTTTGTCAAATTTTGTTTAACGTCGTAAAAGTTTTTTCTAGATAAATTAAATTAATCGAAATGTAGATGCGATTATGTTTTGTAAAAGGTATAAAAACCCAAAATCGGTGAAAAAATATCGCAGTAATAAATGCATATGTAATGCGCCAGACCACTAACGTGCCAATTAATACTATCATTATGTCTGATGTCATTTAAAACATTTTTTTATACCATTTAAAACATTTTATGCATGTATTTCACATTTTTTGTTGTATGTGCACCCAGAGAAAAAACATGTTTAAATATGGTCACCTCCAACAAAACTATTTTAAAGAAAATTTTAAAGATATTATGTTTAATTTAACCATATTATTGTCACCGACAACCATATTATGGTTAAATTAATCCTCCATCAAGAAGCCAAGAAGTGGTTAAAGTATTTTTAAAAAATTCTACCGTTGCGTAATGTTTTAAAAAAATCTTTCGATTTTATCCAATTACTTTATTAAGCAGGTACTTTTTACGAAACAGCAGGTACTTTTGGTACATTTTTGAAAGAATATTGTAAAATATAAAAATATTATGACAAATTAATCTATTTAACTAATTTAAAAAATAGTAATAAAAAACTTCATATATCGTGGGCGCTTATTCAAATAGTGGTATCTGTAATTTTTCGAAAACATGTTTTATATAGAAACGAGTTCAATGACTGAATCTGTATCTGTCATTTTAATCTTAAAATCCTATTTTCTAAAACTTTTTTTATAAATATTGTATTGTGGTATCTATCTAACACACACTTTTTTTCTTTTTTTTTTTTGTAAAAAATAAGTGCTATCTACATAAAACATATTTGTGTATATAATAAAATGAAAAAAATTGTTATTACAAAGTAGACCTATTATACACAAAAGAGTTGAGAATTGTGTCTAGATTTCTAGAATTCAAAAATGAAAAAAATTTTCGGAATGAAACCACTTTTGTTTTCATGAACGGAATGGGAGTTTTCAGTATCTGAAAGGCCAAAAAACCATCCAAATACACTTTTTATCAATAAACAAATATGTTTTCTTCGGTTCCGAACGGAATTGTACTCTGTGACATGGCTGTGTGAGTTTTTGTCAATAATATACATTTTAATTTACGCAATAAAATCTTATGACATTTTTAGATTTTTTAATGCCTAATACAAACCATTTTTTTAAGCTTACAAAACGAATTCCCAAAAACAGCCGAAAATCCCTAAAAATGGGTATTTTTTCATAAGTGGAAATTTGTAAAAAAATATGTCTATTTCGGAAGAGCATTTGCATAGCAATATTATTCATGAAGAAGTCTTTCAAAAAAGTAAAAATAATATATATGTCGCTAGTAGCTGCTTTACACTATCACACAAGTCTTACGTATTTTGGCAAAAATACAAACCTGTCATGATAAGTTGTTATTGTTTTTTTTTTTTTTAAACTTTTGAACAATAATAAGATCAAATACGTAAGATACGTGTGATAGTGTAAAACGGCCTTAAACAATTTTTTTCTATAAACAAAGAAGATACTTTTTTTAAATAAAAATTGCAAAAAATCGACTTTTTTAGAATTTTAACTTTAAATTAATTAATTTTAGCTTTAACCAAGGCGAATTAACTACAGGTGGTGTCGAAAGGGCATCTGATTTTGACAGTTCGGGCTTATTTGTTTTGATTTGTTAGTGTTTTGCTAATAATGGTTGACATTTCGAGCTAATGGCACTAACAATGCAATGCAAAAAACCCTATGTTGTTTCTGTTGTTTTTGGATTGTTGTAGTTCCGACACCACCTGTAGTTGAATTCGCCTTGGCTTTAACTTAATTAAAAAAGATTTTTTACAGTTTGCAAAATGTAGAATATTAATTGATTTCCTGGTAATTCACAAAAAAATATTTCAAAATTATTATGATAAGGTTAATTCATATATTTGCAAGTTTTAAATTTCAAAGTCGAATATTTCCTAAACTTTAAGAGATAAATTATGAAGAACTCGACAAGCGCATTTCACTAAAAAATTATTTTTAACATCGAGCTATAATGAAGATTTAAGGATTGTTTTAAGTTTTTGTAATACCCGAGGTGTCCTACTTTGGGAACCGATGGCGCCTCTCCTGATAAGTCAAGTAAAAAACCTCAACTCAACAACAATTCTTTAATTGTCACCTCAAATGGCATTCCAATCGGACAAACCAACCGTTTACAAAATATGGAATTATTTCTATTTTTTTGAAATCGCCCAAATTAACTAAAGGTGTTATGATACTTGCTATTTTTTGTATTTTTTCTATATTGGAGAATAGTCCAAATATATTTGCATAGGAAAACTGGCTAAGTGTAAAGAGTATGATTATATCATAAAAAATCTTGAAATTTCAAACAAATATACGTGTGTTATCGATAAATAATCTAAGACTGTCAAAAAAAATATAAAAATTTTTAACTTAAAATTGACATTTCCAGATTAAGTGTTAGCACTGTTGTCAATTTTTTAGTTTTTGATCGAAAGTAGCGGTTTTTAACTTCTTTTTGCGATTTTTAGCTTTTTTTGACCGGTTTTTGTGGGAACAAAAAGTGGGCAATATTGTTTGTTTGATTTACATTTTATTTTGGTTTCACAAACAATTTTTTTTAATACAACAAAATTTAATGCAAATAATGAAAAATATTACGAATTACATCGGGGTATATTCTTTAATTGAAAATTTATGATTTAGAATCCCATATGAAAAGCACCTGCCTCATTTCATTTATCAAAAACAAAATATTTTCATCTGCCCAAGCTTTTACTACTTTTTTTTTTTTTGTTTTAGTCAAAGAAAAAATATACATGAGAAATGTCAATCAGAAAAAAGGATTTGTTTACATATTGTTTTTCTTGTTCTCTCTCGCATTTGTTGTTTCATTCAGTCAATCCGAAAAAAATCCAATTCAAAAAATAGCAAGTATCATAAGGGCTTAAGCAAATGGAAGCATTTGAAAAGTATGAAAGGCTGTTATTTCGCAAGAATGACAACTAACATGATTACGCGTTTCTTAATATACTACTTTTCCATAATCTATATATAAAAGAGTTGCGTAAATGATACTTATCTTTGTACTTTAGAAAAATAAGCGGACAGGTGTCTGGTACTTTTTTGGAATTCGGCCCTATTAGGGAGTAAAAGGGTAAAATCTGAATTTTAGTACTTTTTTGCCACCGCATCTATCTTTTGAACCAATAAACATAGAAGCAAAGTTAATACCAAATTCGAAACTTATCAAAAACATACGTATACGAATTCAGTACTTTTTCGAAATTCGAACATTTAAGGGGTGAAAATCGTAACAATTTTTGGTACTTTACAACTGAGTTGAGTTGTGAACCGTAATAGGGGCCTTAATTTGTAAATAGTGCTATCAGACATATAAGCTCAAATATCTGGGTCATGTTTCTCAAAAACATTGTAAAACATTGTAAAATTGTTGTTTTTGAAAAGAAAATGTTGTTTCCCTTTTGTTTTAAACCATTCTTCCAAAGAATGTTTACTTTTTATTTATTTCACTAATAAATTATTTGGTAACACCTTTTATATTGAAATTTTTGCTCTCTGACTTTTTGATTGTTTTCCCTTTTTTTGCAAATGTTTTTGTTTTTTTATTTTTTTAAGATTAAATAAATGCACACAAACATATTTTGTAAATAAAAAATGTTTTTGTTTTGATAATTTTAACAGCCATAAAAAACGTTTTACGTTTCTAATGGGGGGATGGATGGATCATCAAATAATGCATGCTCACACACACACACACACACTTATACATATAACATTTGTTTAAGTTGGCTCTTATCTTTACTTTGTCCGACCGAACATACTTTTTCACCCGAAAGCCCAAACCGAACTTTGGTAGATTTTTAAGACCGAACCCGAAATCGAAATTTTAACTTTTGTGATTTTTTATTTAACAAAAACCAAATTAACAAAATCATGGTACATATTTAAAAGTATTCGAACCTTTAAAAAAACATCTTACTTTTTTTGTAAAAGGTACATACATAGCAGAGCAAAAATGTAATACACTTTCAATGAAAATTTCATATTTTAGTATTAAACTCACAGAAAAATATTGCATTTATGCCTTATATATTGCTTTTTCGGTCCGAACAAAGTTGTCCAGCAGCACAAAAAAGCTACTGTACTTTTTGAATAATGCCAACTAGAATTCCAGTATTCATATGGGCATTTTTATCTCATCGTACGTGACATTTTTTTGATTTCAATTATTTACAAAATGACTAAGTTTTCCTGTTTTTAAGAGCTGTTCTTGTAAAGATACTTCATCAGATCATTATTGGTTTGGCGCATATCATGGTAATTTCACCATGAAATGCGCGAAACCAATAATGAGCTTGTGAACTTTCTTTACAGGCTCGATATCAAAATTTGTTCGATTTTAAATCCACTTTATTTCGATTTATAATATATGCACGTATGTTTTAATTAGAGGGTACTATATTTGAAAAAAAATTAGAGCCTTGTTGTCCAAAGCAAAGTAGGTGCATATCGTACGTGACATAAAACGGAAGTGATTTTAAGGTAAATGTAAAAATATGCGAAATTCTGCGAACTGTGGGAGGTGCATTTTTTTATTTCTAACATTTAACCAAATATTTTTTCTTTATAATTCTTAATTTAAAAAAAAAAAATTTGAATGGTTTTATTATGAACAAAATTTAATATATAGAATCTGGGAATTTATTCCTCATAGTGAGTTACATTTATTATATAAATTTTTCATATTATTCGAATGTGTATTCTATGTCAAATACAATCCTCAAAAGCTTTTATACTTTAATAGCCTCATTCCTTCAATATTTCACAGGAATATTTTCTATGCACTATCAGAATTTTTTGTTTTGTATATTTCTGTTACGAAGCTTACCTTAGCTATCCTTTGGTTAGCAATGAAGTAAATTGTAAAGAAAATTTATACAACTATTAGATACCAGCAGAATGTAATGCATTTTCTGGCCCGCTACGGCCTTCGTCAGCATTCTTTGTATCTTATAACTGGATAGTGCCTATTGTAAATTTTATGTATTTAACTTAATTATTTTAACAAATAGAATCTGGGAATTTATTCCTCATGGTGAGTTACATTTATTATATAAATTTTTCATATTATTCGAATGTGTATTCTATGTCAAATACAATCCTCAAAAGCTTTTATACTTTAATAGCCTCATTCCTTCAATATTTCACAGGAATATTTTCTATGCACTATCAGAATTTTTTGTTTTGTATATTTCTGTTACGAAGCTTACCTTAGCTATCCTTTGGTTAGCAATGAAGTAAATTGTAAAGAAAATTTATACAACTATTAGATACCAGCAGAATGTAATGCATTTTCTGGCCCGCTACGGCCTTCGTCAGCATTCTTTGTATCTTATAAGGAATATTCCTGTGAAATATTGAAGGAATGAGGCTATTAAAGTATAAAAGCTTTTGAGGATTGTATTTGACATAGAATACACATTCGAATAATATGAAAAATTTATATAATAAATGTAACTCACCATGAGGAATAAATTCCCAGATTCTATTTGTTAAAATAATTAAGTTAAATACATAAAATTTACAATAGGCACTATCCAGTTATAAGATACAAAGAATGCTGACGAAGGCCGTAGCGGGCCAGAAAATGCATTACATTCTGCTGGTATCTAATAGTTGTATAAATTTTCTTTACAATTTACTTCATTGCTAACCAAAGGATAGCTAAGGTAAGCTTCGTAACAGAAATATACAAAACAAAAAATTCTGATAGTGCATAGAAAATATTCCTGTGAAATATTGAAGGAATGAGGCTATTAAAGTATAAAAGCTTTTGAGGATTGTATTTGACATAGAATACACATTCGAATAATATGAAAAATTTATATAATAAATGTAACTCACCATGAGGAATAAATTCCCAGATTCTATTTGTTAAAATAATTAAGTTAAATACATAAAATTTACAATAGGCACTATCCAGTTATAAGATACAAAGAATGCTGACGAAGGCCGTAGCGGGCCAGAAAATGCATTACATTCTGCTGGTATCTAATAGTTGTATAAATTTTCTTTACAATTTACTTCATTGCTAACCAAAGGATAGCTAAGGTAAGCTTCGTAACAGAAATATACAAAACAAAAAATTCTGATAGTGCATAGAAAATATTCCTGTGAAATATTGAAGGAATGAGGCTATTAAAGTATAAAAGCTTTTGAGGATTGTATTTGACATAGAATACACATTCGAATAATATGAAAAATTTATATAATAAATGTAACTCACCATGAGGAATAAATTCCCAGATTCTATTTGTTAAAATAATTAAGTTAAATACATAAAATTTACAATAGGCACTATCCAGTTATAAGATACAAAGAATGCTGACGAAGGCCGTAGCGGGCCAGAAAATGCATTACATTCTGCTGGTATCTAATAGTTGTATAAATTTTCTTTACAATTTACTTCATTGCTAACCAAAGGATAGCTAAGGTAAGCTTCGTAACAGAAATATACAAAACAAAAAATTCTGATAGTGCATAGAAAATATTCCTGTGAAATATTGAAGGAATGAGGCTATTAAAGTATAAAAGCTTTTGAGGATTGTATTTGACATAGAATACACATTCGAATAATATGAAAAATTTATAAAATTTAATATCGTTCGTTACAGAATTTTCTCTAATATTATTCATAAATATACATATGTAGTATACAAAAAATTAAAACAAACAACTAGAAAGTAGTAGGGAAAGCCCGACCATATGATACCCTACACCACACTTTTTAAAAACAAATTTTCGAGGGTGTACCCTATCCGGAACCCATGGCCAATCATGGACCCGCCAGAACAAAATTGTGTTATGAGATTAAGCATTATATAAAAGTTATTTGTGCTGAATATTGTTTATATATCTTCATCTATATGAGATTTGCTTGCCTCTAACTGATTTAAGGAAGGGGGTTTATAAGGGACCTATGGTTAAGTTTGGACCTATCAGCACAACATTTTTTGTCATAATATCATAAAAGTTATTGTCGCCAATTTGTACGCCAATACCAACATTTATAAGGAAGTTATGGTATTAAAAGCTATTTTCGGGAGAAGTATTTGTATGGGATAGTCAAATATGGGCCGATAAAAAAAATGTTATATGATTAAGATTGCAAAAAATAAGCTTGGAAGAAATTTAATTTAAATACAGATATAAAAAGACGATATATTTAGTTGCATTTTTAGTACTTACAATGTCGTGACGGCCTTTTACATTTTTTAATAAATATACAAGTTAAAAAAATTTAAGATTTATTCGTTTATTTAAAAACGCTTGTGACTCATGAAATACAAATGACGTAAACCAATGATGTTTTTGCACCACGTATAAAACGTTTTAATATCTTCCAAGACAAACAAAAAAAAAAAAAAATACCTTTAATCGCACTATATTATTTGTGTTTTCTCATGGATCTGGTTCATTGTTGTTGTAACATTAATTATAATGTAAAATTGCACAGTTACCAATACCTGAATTTAAACGCAAGAAAAGAGAAAATAGTTGATTGTCAGTTCAACTTTTATTTTTTGCGTAAAAGCACCTCTGCATAATGAAGATTAACCTTTGTATTCATAAATGATTATTAAATTTACCAAACATTAATTAAGAAAAATTTGTTCATTAAGCCTTTATAACATTTAAAATTTTTTTATGAATACAGGCTCATGGAAATGCCCATAGTTTCTTAAACTTAAATCTGGAGTAGTACCGATACTTATTTAAGGTGAAAACGAATGGGTTAAAATCTGCAGCATTGGCGCTGGGTATCACAAAAGCACCACTGAAGGATCCAAGTAAGCTTTCTTTTTGGATGACTGCTCAAGGAATTTAACTTATTGGTTGGCAATGCGGCAAGCCAGTAACCACCCACGACACGTACAAAAATTTTTTTTACAAATTTCGGTGTTGGGCAAAAACTTTACCGAACGCCAGACATCAACCGAACATAGCTCTTTGCCGAACTCTGACACCGAACCCGAACCTTCGGTTGGACTTTACTTATCATTTGTTTACGTAGTTTTATTTCTTATTTTTTATTCTTCTTTTTGATTTTTGTTTTAACAAGTGTTAATTGATATATTAAAGTGCGCAAAACTTTGGTAGAGTGAAACCCGGTTATATCGAACACCAGATGTGTCGATTGATTTGGCTTAAAACTCTCTCTGCCACAAATATTTCAAGAAAAAATGCCGTTTTGTCGTGATATTTAGCTATATTTAAAAATTAATAGTCCTCATCAAGGCCTATCCAATAGGTCTGCTTACCTCTACAACAATAAAACAACACAAAAAACAACAGGCATTTTTTTGTGTAAAATTCCTCGCCGTTGTCAAAATCTTACTACTACATAGGGAAAACAAAAGGAAAAATTTGTTTTGTGTACATGTATGGGTGGCAAAAAAACGTAAACAAAAATATACATGTATAAGGAAAATGTAAACAACTTTTGACATCGTTGAGGAATAAACAAAATAAACATCTGGATTCTTGCGCAGACATATTGGATAGACCTTGGTCCTCATAAAACATCTAAAAATTGACAAATCGTTAAGTTTGTTATAACCGTGGCCTTCTGTAGATATACATAAATTTTAATCCAAAATAAATGTTTGGAAGATCTTATTTTTTTAGTAAATACATACAGGTATACAAACAAAAGTCATTTTAGAGAGAAAGTATGAAATATAGCACTTTTTTGAATATTTGGTTTTGTCCTACATTTTTAAAAGGTAAATAAAATTATATATGAATTATCTTTTTTGTTTAAAGAAAAAACTAAATTATGGAATTTTTGCGGTATGTTTTTAATATTGTATTACAAGTTTTTGAAACACATTACCCAAGGCGAATTTACACAAGGTAAGTGCAACTCTACAACTACAAAAAGCCCCATGTATTTTGTTTATGAAATTTTCCCTCTTGTTGTCAAATTTCAGTACAGAATCAAAACAATATTTTGACGTTTCAGTGTTTTTTTAATTCGCCGTGGATACAGCTGATGAACGGCTGACGAGATGAGTTTACCTTGTGTAAATTCGCCTTGACATTACCTACATACAGGGTTATCCATTGTGTTTTCAAAACTGCCGTTCAGGCAAGGCTGTCTGTCAGCTGTTAAATATCTGTCATCTGAAGTGACATTTATTTAGTGAAAGGTTTTTCATTTACGAATATGAATCGTTTTACCGCAGAATGCTTAAAAATAGTTAAAACCTACTACAAAGGTGGTGGTTCAGTACTAGGGTGTTCAATTAATCGGGTTTTATTTTTGTTCGATTAAACGATTTATCGATATTTGGCATTTTTAACTTATTCGATTAAGAGAATAAAATTTAATAAATAATCAATTTTCAATTTCACTTTATTCGGATTTCTAGAACATACCCGATAAATGTATATACATTTTTGAGTTGACATACCTTTGTCGTTTTTTTCTTTTATAAAATGAATTATTAAATTGTGTTATAAAAATAATGTAACAAAAATATAAGCCAAGACCCTAATTTTGTAAAACGCAATGCAACGCCAAATAATTACATTGAAAGTTAAGACAAAGCCAAAAATATTTTGTAATTTTGTTGTTGCTTTCTACTGAAATCATGTGCCGTGTTAAAATTGTCAACGCCACAAGCTATGCAGCGTTTGATATTTTAAAAGGCAATGTGAATTTCTGGAAAAAGCAAAAAAAAAAAAAAATATTTATGACTTTTTTTGGCTTTCACTGCAACTCTTTGGCGTTTCGTTGCGTTTTATATAATTAGGGCCTAAGTTACTCACTAAACATCACTGTTTTTTTTTAATTCCAACGGACACATACTTTTTTATTGCTTATTTGACTTAAAACTTTAAAAAAATTATACATTTAACAGAAATACTATATATTATTATCATTCGATTAATCGGTATAAATTCTTCGATTAATCCTTTAATCGAAATTTGCAATTTTAAATTATTCGAACAATTAATCGCTAAAATTGTTCGATTAATCGAACAATAATTAGTCGTTTGAACACCCTATTCAGAACATTATTTAGCGTTCGGCTCACACACCCTGGAATGATATCTATTTTTTTAGTGTTTGTGCAGACCAACACAACCCTTAAAATCGTTCGTAACTATTTTTAAGGAAGAGCCGAACATTATATGTGCTAGTTTTAGTTAAAAGGGGCCTATGGGCAAAAAATTAGTTTTGGAGAAAAACGATTTTGAAGTAAACGAGTAAATTTTGAAACGCCCGAACGCTTTTATAGCTCGAAACCCATTACAAGGGCGGTTTGGGGGTGGCTGATAACAAATCTGGTATTGGATTTTGAAAATTCAAAATGGCGGATCCATTATGGTTGAAAATTTGTTGTATTGTTATTGGATTGGAACAAGTGAATTTTGATACGCCTGCATGCTTTTATGGCTTGAAACTCGTTACCTTGTTGTTTTTGGGTTCGAAGATTACGAATCTCGTATTAGATTTTGAAAATTCAAAATGGCGGATTGAATATGGCGGACTTTTTTTGTATGTTTGAAGAGTTCATTTTGATACACCTGACTACTTTTATGGCTGGAAACTTATCATCCGTCGGTTTTTGAAGTTGAAGATTACGAATCTGGTATTAGATTTTGAAAATTCAAAATGGCGGATACAACATCACGGTTTATTTTTTATAACATTATTGTATTTGCTTGCGGTTGAAGTTGAAGATTACGAATCTCGTATTAGATTTTGAAAATTCAAAATGGTGTATTCAATATGGCGAACTATTTTTTGCAACAGTATTTGAATCGCATGAAACTCGTCACTTAAGGATTTTCGGGGTCGCTGATTACGAATATGGTATTAAATTTTGATAATTCAAAATGATGATGAATGTATCCAATATTGCGGACTATTTTTTGTAGTATTATTGAATTTGTTTGAAACTCGACACTCAGGGTTTTTTGTGGTAGTTGGATATGAATCTAAGGTCAGATCGCAAAAACCTGAAGTAATGATTTTAAAACAAATCTGGGGCCTGATTCTGGCAGTCGTGATCGAGTAATTTCTCGATTCGAAAGCAATTTATTATCTAATTATTTCAGTCAATACTTAACGAATTGGAATTATTTTTTCAGTGTTGTAAAGCATTAATTTGAGTTTCACAATACTGAAAAAATAATTTTGATTCGTTCAGTATCGACTGAGATAAAATTGCTTTCGAATCGAGAAATTACTCGATCACGACTGCCAGAATTAGGCCCCTGATCAATAAAAAAAACTAATCCACCATTTCTGATTTTTAAAATTGAAAACCAGATTCGTGATCAGCGACCCTAAATAATGAGTTCCAAATAAATTCCATAATGCTACAAAAAACACTCCGCCATTTAGAATTTTCAAAATCTAATACCAGATACGTAATCGTCGGTTCCGAAAACACCCGAAAGGCGAGTTTCAAGTAATTTAGATCAATTACCTAAAATTTTGTTACATCGCGTTCTTTTCTTTTTATTTTCTTATCAAAGGTGTATGTATTTTAAAGCTTACTTATGACAAAAGTAATGCAGCTAGAAAACTGCGGTTTGCTGCATTAGAAAGAGCGTACTGTCTATTTCAAAAATCACAAAAAAAGTAAAAATCGATTTTTTCGTCCATAGATCCCATAACTGAAACTTCCCCAACAAACACGGAGGTTTGATTTTGAATTAAAAATGATTAACTGCCTGGCCCACGATGTCGAAAAGAACATTTCTTTCTTATATTTATATTGAAAACAATAATAAAAAACAAAAATTTGTTATTGTTTTCAATGTAACTATGCGAAAGAAATTTTCGTTTCGACATTGTGGGCCTGGCTGTTAAAATCAAACGTTTTCTCAAACAACAAATGTTTGATAATGGTTTGAAAATCATAGCATTCTCAACAAAATATATACCGTTCTTTTTTGATTTATTTGCAGTTTTAGAATTACATGCTAGATTAAAATCGATTTATTAGCTAGCAAAGTGAATGGTAGTTTTCAATTGCACAAAATAAACAAACAAAAAATTACGGTAAAAAGCAATTCGAAAGAATACAAAAAAAAATTCTTAAAAACTACCACTACAAACTTACCAACACAAAAAGGCCTTGAACTGATTTTGTTTTAAAGCTGTTGATGTTTTTATTTTATTGTTTCTGCAGTTGTGTTTTGGTTTATTGTAAAAGTTGTTTAAATAGAAAAACGTAACAACTTTAAAGAATCTAGTTTTTATCTTTTTTTAAAACTATAAACCGTTAGAATTGTGAATAACGTAATCAACCAATTATTAAATCTTACAGACTTGAGCAAGCTATTTAATTCATACACTCTACATTTAAGAGATTAAAAAAAAAATTAACAAGAGTTAATTCATTAATATCTAAAGTGCTAGACAACAAATAAATAGGTACATACATACATATATAGGTACATAAAGGTATGTTCATTTTTTATAGAAACATTTTTCGTTGGTTTAAAACCAGAATTAATTTCAATTAGAAGGGCTTGATAAAATAATTTTAATTTAAGCCAATTCAAGGATAAAACTAACACGGAATACAAATTTTATTCCTGTTTTACGAGTTTTAATTTTTATCGTTCTTTTTTTAACCCAAACCTGAGGCAATAAACTCATCTACAAATTAAACATAAGTATGTAGCAGAATGAAAAAATTTAAAATTAAAACTTAATTAAATTCTTGCGTTCTTTTAATTTTTTCTCAATGAAGGGCAAAATTGCAGCTAGCTGCAATATACAATGTTGTTGTTATTGCTGTTGAGTTCGGTAATGTTTTTGTTGTTATTTCTGCTAAGCACTTCGATTTTTCACAAAAGAAAAAATATTTGCAAAACTTTGAAAATGTTACCCAATTATAGTTCTGATATAACAAATTCCTTATTAGATTTTAATATTCCTTGGTTTTTCCACATAAATTTTATTTTTTAATGTAATTTTCATCTTTTAATTTTGTTGTATTTGTACTTTAATAACAATTACGCAGTTTACTTTGAAAAATACATTTTCACTCTATGCTTTTCTTTTTTGTATCTTTCAGAAAATTTCATTTCTCACTATTATCTGTTTAATTTACTTTTTTTTATAAGTTTTTGATTTGTTTCCTGTATTTTTTCTTTAAAATAAAATTACACAAGCAAAGAACTATGCAAAAACCAAGTAAATTTTACACCAAATTCTTTTTTTTTCGTTCGTTCTCTATTTTTATTGTTTTATTTGAAAACACACAACAAATCAATTTAACATAATGACCACGGATGATGTTTTGAAAAGTATCAAAAAACAAAACTAGTTGATTTAGTATTCATCAATATTTATTAATTTTCTGCATCTTCTTTGTTTCTTTTCGTTTGTTGTGTTTCTTATATTATTTGTATTTATCATTACAAATACATTTGTTTATTTCGCATGCGAGAAAGAGAAAAAAAATTTCCCGAAAACAGCACACAGCTGTTTCATAAGGTTTTTACGTGATTTGCAGATGGTAGCCAAAAGAGTTGCAATCGAGTTACGATAACACAATACGGTTTAAGTACACTTAACAAAATAATGTGTTTTACATTAAAATCAATGATATTTAAAAAATAATTATGAAAATTAAAAGTAAAAACCGTTTTAAAAAACAAGCTTTTATTTGAATGCGCTAAAACGAAATAAAATAATTTTTTGCTTTAAAACTTTTACTATCAAACTATTACGTCAGTACACAAATAATATAACATAAAGCGGCTTATACACATGCAATAAAATTGTGCAATTATATCGCCAATGTGTATGTGATATTCGAAGGTGGCACAATATATTAACAGCAATAAAAAGGCTTTTGATTTTTATTGCACAACGAAAAGAAGAAAGAAATACTGTTTATGTTATTTCTATAGGTTATGTTCACCTTTTTATTGAATGAATGCAACCATTGTGCGACTATGGGCCGCTTACATACCATATTTTTAATTTTTCCAATTTACGAACTTTTCATAAAATTTCAAATAGAAATAATTTTTTTACAGTCAACATAAGTAAACATTTTCAATAAAAAAATAATAATTTGTCGCATTTTCAATAGTCTTAGTCATGGTCAATTAGAACTTAAATATGTACCAAATTTTAACAAATTATCTCTAAAATTGCAACCTGTACTTTGCGCACAAAGTTTACGTGGACAGCCAAGCCAGCCAGCCAGATGTACGGACATCGTTAGAAACTGAATCTAAGTCGATCAGTATACTTAGAGGTAGTTTTAAAGATGTCACAAACATCAGCATAAATTATTTTTTTTATATTTTATACCATCGAAGCCGATTTGACATTGCAGATGTTGAGAACGACATAACCACATATCGTTGACGGCGACCAAAATTTATTGAAATTAAAAATTTTTCAACGACGGCGGCAAAAATACAACCGTCGGCCTTACCAAATAATGTAAAGTGCGACTTTAATTTTTGTTGTTTGGAAACGAACTTTTACAAAATAATTAAACAATAAAAAAATGTGGCAAGAACAAAATAATATTATTATTATTCTTTGTATTTTGCATTTTTAATTGTTTTTTAGTGTTAAAATTTTTTTCGCCCCATTTTTATTTGTGATTTTATTTGACAGTTCAAAGCGGGAACTTTTCTCACAAAAATGTTACACACTTTTTCTGTAAATTGACGAGTAATTTTCTTACGTGACAGCTAAAGGGCTAACTATAATGTGCTTATGCTTACATACGCAAATGTGCAAATACATATAATCAAGTGTACACAACTATAATGTACTTAAGCAACTTTTCGTTAAGTTTCGTCAAGTGTCATTTGCTTAAGCAAAGAGCGAAACTTATCGTACATTGCTTAAGGAATCAGCTGTTTCTTGGTTACATGTTGAAAAATATTTAAAAAAAACACAACTGCATATTTTAGTACTCTTTTTTTGTGTTTATTTGTTTTTATAATTAATAAAAGGAAACATGCTCAGAGTCAAACTTGACGTGTGTGAACCGGCACTTTCTCTTGATTTTGCTCACAGTCTTGTTCCAAAACATATTGCTAACATTCTTGTTTAAAAACGCCATTAATTGTATAAAACGCGACGCAACTCCAAAAAATACATTGAAAGCAAAACCAAAGACAAAAATATTTCATAATTTTGTTGTTGTTTTCTTCATTAATTCATATTGCGTTTTAAAATTTTCAACGCCACAAGATAAACAGCGTTTAAAATTCAAAAAATTCAATATGTATTTCTGAAGAGGCCAATAACCAAATTATGAAATATTTGTGACTTGGTTGTTTCTTCAAATGTATTTTTTTTCGTTGCGTTGCGTTTTAGGGGCATAATTAACCACACAAATGGCCTGCCAAACATGACAAAATTTTACGTTTGTACAAATATTTTGTGTTGTTAATTGGGTTATTTGCTGTTTGGTTTAACATTTGAGCAATGTTTAAATTTTTTTAATATTTGTCAAACATGTTGGATATTTGTTAAACTTTTTCTGGCGTCTAACGCTAATGTATTAATTTCGGCGAAAACTTTGTATAATGAAGACGTTAAAAAAGACGCATTAAAATAATTTTAAATAGCAACAAAATTGCTGCAGCACTACCAGCGTCTGCGTTCATTGGAAACAAAAATGAAAAAAATGTTTGTACGAAGAATATTTCTGTAGTTTATTGGCAAACACCAAACCGAAACAATATGTGTATTTGCCAAGCATTTTGTGTGACTTATTATGCCCTTTACACAATTAGGGCGTTAGGCAAAGTGTCTTCTTGCGCAAATGAAACAATTAAATATAATTTGCGATAGTTACTAAATAAGGTGTGCAATGGAACGGCCATGAACAATTTGCACATTCTTAAATATATGCAATCAAATGTTAAGGTGAAACTCATTATTTATTTAATTTATTTTAAGTTTTGAAATTTATTTTTGTTGTTAATTTATTTTAAGTCACTACATTAATCTAATAATATGACTTAAGCGGCTCATACACTTGCAATAAAATTGCTCAATTTTACGTATTGTACAATTATATCGCCAATGTGTATGTGATATTCGAAGGTGGCACAATATATTGGCAACAATCAAAAGACTTTTGATTTTTATTGCACAACGAAAAGAAAGTGAAGTGTGTTGGAAACATTGTACAATGCTGTTTATGCTATTCCTATAGGTTATGTTCACCTATTAATTGAATGAATGAAATCATTGTGCGACTTATTGCATAATATAGGACAAAATGGAAATAATACGGCGAATATCATATACAATAATATTGCAAGTGTATCGGCCGCTTTAAATAACCTATCTTTTAATAGTGTTTTTGTGATGTTTTTGTAAAAGATTATATAAAAAAACGTTAATTTGATATCAAAAAAATCGGGAAACTTAGCATCATCTCATATGTAATTTAAAGTTTTTCTGGTGGTAACACCGCAAGAAAGCATCTCTGTTTACTTTCCAATAAAACAAAATGCAGAATTCTACAAATTCCATTCCAACGCAAATTGTCAGTAAAAAAGTTTTGCGTTTTACCGGAATAATTTTGTAAAAAACTTTGTAAAATCTTTTTGACTTTCCATAAAATATAAATTTCAAAAACAAAAACATTTTGTATAAATAAAGCAAATAATAAAAAGTGTAAAAAAACAAGGAAGTGTATGAAAACAAACTCAGCTAAACAAAAGAAAAATCCTAACAAAACTTATTGTAAACGAAACGAAGGAAAATATTTTTATATTGCATGTTTATCCCAAATCTTGGAAACATTTGGACATGAGTAGCCAAAGTCATCGTAAAATGTCTGGTATACGTTTGCCAAATAAACCACGATCAGATGAAATTGAATTGACAGGTAAAGTTGTGTGTGAATTTTCTCATTTTCACATTTTATATACAGTAATATTCCAGAACTTTTTTCCGCCCAAATGGCTCAACTTTGCTTAAATGATGACTACTCTGATGTAGCATTTATTGTAGAAGACCAAAGGCTACCAGCCCATCGCGTTATGTTAGCAGCCCGAAGTGAATATTTTCGTGCACTTTTATATGGAGGCCTCTCAGAATCTAAACAATCTGAAATACATCTTAAGGTACCAGTAGACGCTTTCAAGGCATTACTACGTTACATTTATTCCGGTCATTTGTCGCTGACACAAATGGACGAAGATAACATATTGGATACATTGGGTTTGGCCAACCAGTATGGTCTTTCTGAATTGGAATTGGCTATATCGGACTACTTGCGTCAATATTTGGCTTTGTCAAACGTTTGTGCGATTTTGGACGCAGCACGTCTGTATAATTTGGATAAGTTAACCAAAGTTTGTTTGACATTTATGGATCGGAATGCTGCCGATATTTTGCAACATGAATCTTTTAAGAATCTTTCAAAAGTGAGAGTTAATTTATAAATCTTCTGCCGGAATGGTGTTAAGTAATGAATTATTTGTTTTAGGAATCTCTAGAAGAAGTCTTAAGACGTGATTCTTTTTTTGCTCCTGAAGTACAGATATTTGTAGCTGTATGGGAGTGGTGCAAGCACAATAAAAATGTTGATGTACAGGTAAATAATAATGTTTTTTTTTTTTGTAAATATCAATTAACACCAATTAAACCCCCTTAAAATATTATACACATTAAAAAATATATTTAAGTGAATTAAGGAATGGTTCACTAATATTTTCCTTTTTCTATAGCCTATTTCCGATGTGCGAAAGAATTTTTCCTTTCGAACAATAACATTTAAAACAAACAAATTTTAAAAATTTGGTTTTGGTTTTAAATATATTTGTACAAAAGAAAGAATTCTTTGGCACATCGGAAATAGACAGTTAGCATTTTTTTTTGCATAAACAAATTTTATATCATAACTGCAAACAAATTTACCAAGGAATACAAAATAAGGTCGTTAGTTTTGAACAAAAGAATTATACTTCAAAAAGTTTATTCTTTAAAAAAAGTCTTATTCTTCTTGTCTACAATTAAACTTTTCTTTTGCAAAATTTATTTAAATTTTTTTTTTGTTAAAAAAATTTTTTTGATATAAAATTTTTTTAGATTGTTTTTTCCACAATTTTTTTTTAAATGCCCTCCTTAAAATGTTGGTCCAGAACGGGTTTATACAATAGTATTTAAATATATTAATAAAACGTGTTTCCAGCACAAATAAATGCTTTTTGTGGTTATAAAATGGGGTTTTTGTGATTGCTAAGTAAAGTTAAAGGTTAATATTTGACTAAAATCTCAAGGGGCGGTAAACACCTTTCTAACGACGTATTGGAAATGAAAATCGGACAAAAAAATGGTTAAGTTATTTTAATCGTATTGAAAAGCATCAAAAAACTGCCATAAACATCTCGCTATCTCTGTGGTTAGATTTTTTAAAATGTTTTAATGGAGAATCAAAGAATTCTTATATATCTATTATGTTTGGTCATTCATTGGACAAAAAAAAATTACCGAAACTTTTATTCATGAAAAAAACCATCTTTGGATCCTTTTTTGACGCGGCTTAGCTCACGGGAGATTACCGCTAGACCCAAAATATATTGTGAATATTCATAAAACATTTCAAAGTTAGCTTTGAGGGGGGTACATCAACAACTTTTTGTTTTTGAGTCGGTCTAATGTACATACATTAGAAATAAAATAAAAATTTGTTTATAATAATTATGCGCAATTTTTATCGAAAAATGTTATAATTAGGGGGCAAGTTCAAAATGGCACGAAAAATGGCTGGCAAAATAGCACGAAGAGTGGCAAAACTGGCAAACATAAACATGTTGTTACGTATTTAAGAAACATTTATTTTATTAAGCATCTTTCTTTAAATTGTCAAAAATAAATAATCTCCTGTTTTCGCATAAATGGAAAACACTCTTTCAACATCGAAAGATGTAACTGGAGCATATTTAAACGCTAATAGTTCAAATGGAGAAAGGTTGTCAATAAATTCATCCGTCTCACTTAAAATATGAGTAGTTGTCCACTTGCAAACACCGATAAGTAAAAAAAAACAAAATTCTAAGAAAATCGATTAAAACAGTTTAATGCCAAGCCATATAGAGGGTTTGCAGGAATATTGAATTATTAACCAGAAACTACGCGTAACTTACGTAGTTTTGAACGTGTTTATAATAGCTGAGGGAGGCATTTTAAAAACAAAGAAAATGGCGGCTTTTACGGAATTTTTTTTTTTTTTTTTTTTTAACTTAGCGGTGTTTGCAAGTGGACTACTCACATTTACTATTTTAATTAATCTTGTAATCCGGTATTACGATCTAATAAAACTTTTTTTTGAACTTTTCAACAACATCTTTTTTACTGAAATCCTTAATCGTTTCCTAAGCAATGTCAATTAAGTCTAAGCTTTCATTTATAGAAAACCCTTTTGTTTGTAATTTCAAGAGACTTGAGCAGATGCATTGAAAGTGCTCTTTTATGTACACTTAGTGACTTTCTACGTCCGATTTCTTTAACATTCATTTGGCATTTCGAATTCGTTAAGCTTTTTTAAAAATTTATTCTAGGTTGCAAAAAAGGTATTTTTTGACAAGCAGAAGCAAAAATGGCTTTTTAACGAAATAATTGGAGAAATGGGAAAAATGGCATATGCCATAAAAAACTTGGCCTGATAATTGTTATAGGAATCGTTTGATTTTTTAAGAAATGCCTCACGAAAATGCCTCGTAAGTGTAGAAATATTGGTCCTTATTATGAGTTAAGCTTCTTACAGACGGTGGTCAGATCTTACAATGTTGTCATTAAAATTGCCTAAAAATGTCTTGCAACTGTGTGAACATTGTACGCTATTTTCATTTGGCAGATGTGTTAAATTAATGCATCTGACAATGGCACTATTGTCAGAATAATGACAACATTGTAAGATCTGACCATCGTCTGTACGAAGCTTTACATTCGGCAAACGATTTTCGCTGGCTATCGAACATCGATATCACTGTCGAAAATTTCGTTGTGCATCGAATTTTTTTACATAAAACAAATTTGCTTTCTACCAAGGCGAATTTATTACAGGTGGTCTTAAAAGCCCTGCTGATATTAGCTGAAATCACTGTAGGATGTCAAAATTTTGTTTATTCTCATTTATTATCTTTGTTTCTGTTTTGTTTTATTTCTGTTTTTGACATTGTACAATGATTTTACAAAAACAAATTGCTTGTGGTTTTTGTACGAGTTGTACTTGTTGTAGTACCGAGATTACCTGGGATGAATTCGCCTTGGTTTAATTAAAAGAAAATGTCGAAAACTGATTCAAGTATGCCATATTGATTCTTACGAACTAGTTTATGATAAAATATGTATGTATATTGCTTTTTAAAATAGGTTATACATATTTGGATTTTTACTCCAGCAAAAAATATTTTCTTTTTGCTGTTTATTTTTTTGAGCGAAAATAACAGTTACATAAACATATTTTGATTTTTTCTTTCGAGCAAAAATAATTTTTTTTTGTTTTTTTTTTTTTTCAAGCAAAAAAGAGATATTTTCTAAAGAAATGTACGTTTTATTATTATTTACATAAAATAATTATTAAATGTGCATAAGCAGTCCCATGATGATCGCGCATTAAAATAAATATTTTAAGTCAACTATGTAATAATAATATATAACAACAAAAAGAAAATAACTGCTATTTTTTGCTCGAGAAAATAAAAAACTAAAAGCAAAAAGTAACTGTTATTTTTGGCCGTAAAACTAAAAGAATAACTTTAACTCATTAGCGCCCAAAGATCCCATTTGGGAACATTCACAAATAATTCAATAAATAGTAACACAACGCCAAAAAAAAAAAAAAAAAATGAACCTCAAAAATAAGATATTTTCTAAGCTTAATTGGTTGCTGATCACGAATATGGCATTCATTTATTTTTCGCAAGAAGCGTTTTCGAGATATACGCGAAAATCGTGTTTTTCTGCAGTTAGTTGTTTTAGGTATTTCGAAAAATCTGGAGAACTGTTCAACTGAATTGTACAAGATTTAACATAGATATCTGTTTCTCTTTCAGAACATGTCCTAACTGTGTCGATCGGATAAAGATTTACTGAGTTACAGCACTTTAAACTTGAAAAAAGTGATTTTTTATGTTTTTTCAAAATTCACCATTTTAATTCGCCCCATTAAGGCAATAAAAAAATTTTTTAATTTTTGTTTTTAACATGTATCTTAAATAATATTTTATTTTTAACGTAGTCAGCGTAAAATTGTTATCGTCGGACAAAGAATTAAGAAATAACGGTGTATTTAGTGAAAACATCTGAATTTGAATTTTCATAAATTTTTTTTTTTAAGAATGCTACTATTACAATGCGGAACAGTAAGTTTGCGGTCTGGAATTTGTTTGCAAATTTTTACTAATTTAAGGTCGCTGATTTTAAATCGTATCTCCATTTTTCTCTATCAGCTCTAGTTTTCGAGATATACCGTTATGTCCAAAATTAAGGCACTTTCACTACATATATTGGAATAACTTAAAAACGGTTGACCATATTCAGTAAAAAAATAAATGCGAAACTCGGCAAAAATATTATCTTTAAGCCTTGCTTACATTATTTTTAAATTTTGCCTGTAGTTTCAGAGATATCGTAGAATTTTTGAAGAAACAATAATTCATTCAATTCACGCGACAAAAATCACAGTTTTGTTCTGAAAACAACAAATTGAGGAGATTGTTTCTTCAAAAATTCTACGATATCGCTGAAACTACGGGACAAATTTAAAAACAACAAGTTTAAAGTGCTGCAACTCAGTAAATCTTTATCCGATCGACACAGTTTGGATTTGTTCTAAAATAGAAAACATATCTATGCAAAATGTTAAATCCTGTATAATTCAGTTGAACAGTTCTCGAGATTTTTCGAAATACCTAAAACAACTGCAGAAAAACACGATTTTCGCGTATATCTCGAAAACGCTTCTTGCGAAAAATAAATGAATGCCATATTCGTGATCAGCAGCCCCGATTTATCTTTGAAAACATCTCATTTTTGAGGTTATGGCAAAAAGTTAAAAATTTGTGAACCAGTGTAATTGAAAAAAATGGAATAAATAAAATTTTATTTTTCGAAAATAGCTAACTATCTATAAAATAAAAATTGGGCGCTAATGGGTTAATAAAAGAATAACCTTTATTTTTGCTCAAAAAAATAGAAATAAAAAAGAACAGTTATTTTAGCTTGAGAAAATAAAATGTAAGAAAATAACTTTTATCTTCTAATTTTAACACAAAAGGAATGGTTAATACGGTCCCTGATAAGAAGGAAAACCTTGAGTTACCTTTGAAACACAATGAAATAGTCGGTTTATAACAGACTGTTGTAGCTGGTGTAAGTGAATATGAAAATTAGGCATTATAGACAACGTTTATACTTCAACTTAATACGGTTCCCAATTCTTTATTATGATTTGACATGACACACCTAAAACTTTCGATATGATTTATAACAATTTTTGTACTCTGGTTTCTTATGAACGCGATATGAGAAAATACGATTTAGGCCCTAATTATATTAAACGCAACGCCAAAGAATTATTGAAAGGAAAAACAAAGTCATAAATATTTGTAATTTTATTGTTGCTTTCTACAGAAATGCACATTGCGTTTTAAAATTTCAAACAATGCATAACTTGTGGCGTTGAAAATTTTAAACCGGTACATGAATTTCTGTAGACAGCAACAACAAAATTACAAAATATTTATAACTGTTTTTGCTTTTAATGTAATTCTTTGACGTTGCCTTGCGTTTTATATAATTAGGCCTAAGTATAAACGGCGTAATACAATAATCACCCTTATCGTGGTTGGCAATTTTGTGTCGTTTTTTGGCGTTTTTTAGGCGTTTTTAGAAAATCGCATCGCGGTTGGCAAAAACGCCAGCGAATACGACACTGAATATAATTCTACTACAAAAACGGTATCGCAGATGGCGTATTTGCCTGTCAAAAGCGCTAAAAACTGTCGTTAAGTTTTTTGCTCACGACAGAGTTTATTTTTTGATAAAAATTATTTAAAAATGGAGTCAAACAAATCGTAGGTTATATAAAAAGCAGCTTTAAAGCTTTTTATTTCAATTTTTGTTTTTTGTTTCTATTTTTTTATATTTTAGCATAAAAATTACCACACCCGCACAATTTTCCAAGTTGGTGGAGATAATGGAAAAAAGCCGTTCTTGGCAAAAGGGTATAATAAAGAATTAAATAAAATTAATACAAAAGATGAGTGGAATGAAGTCGCAGAAGAACTCAATAGTATAGGACCTCCATTCCGTACAGGCGAAGGTTGGCTGATTTCTTTGTGACATCTTTCAATTTAGGTGAAATTGTTGGAAGTACATATTTAAATGCCTCTTTATTAAGCCTAAAATAACTAACAAACCTGAAGGATGGACTTTTTACATTTTGTCAAACTGCCTTAAATGCTTCTTTAGATGATTATTAAAATCTTCTTCGTCTTCTGATGATGAAAAAAACCAATACTCAACATATTTGTTAAAAAAAAAAATATTTATTTTTATTGGCGCAATTGTATTTATAACGATTTTGTTTTTTATAATCAACAGCTTAAGAAAAATAATCAGCTGTGATTTGTTGACATTTTCATAACAGGGTGTTTCATTAAAAAAAAAATTGAGTAATCTGTTACAAAGCGACTCTCTTACAAAAAATAGAGTCGTAGGCGTAGGCGAAAAGTTTCCACGATACCATTCAATTTTAAATACGACAACAAAAGCGACATACGCCTAAATACGCCTACGCCAACCGCGATAAGGGTTAATATGTAGCAATCTTGTTTTATTCACTTCTATTGTTTTATTTTATGATCCCAACAAAAATCTGTTGCAGTATTTATTTCTTTATTTTACTAAAAATCTAAATTATTTTTTTTCTACTAACAGTCTGTCGTTTCATATGTTCGCTTGCCACTAATGAACCTCGAGCATCTTTTGCAAGTTGTGCGTCCATCAGGTATTTTAAACCCCGATAAACTCTTGGACGCCATAGAAGAGCAAAGTACATCTAAATATTTACCCTATAGGGCTGAATTGTGGCCTGAGGAAAATGTGGCCACCGCGAAATTTGTTTCACGCACCATACAAGGCGAATGTCGTGCTGAGCTACTAAACGGAGATGTTACCACCTATGACATGGAAAAAGGCTATACGCGCCATTGTATTACAGACACCAACGATAGTGGTGTTACTGTTGAATTAGGTACAGCTTGTATAATAAATCATATAAAACTGCTGCTGTGGGATCGTGATAATCGTGCTTATTCGTATTACATTGAGGTTTCTGCCAATCAAATCCAATGGGATCGTGTTATTGACTATTCTCAATATCATTGCCGATCGTGGCAATTTTTATATTTTCAAGCACGCCCCGTACGTTATATCAAGTTGGTGGGCACTCATAATACAGTGAATAAAGTATTTCATGTAGTGGCCTTGGAAGCCATGTACACGACGAATTTACCAAAAGTAATTAATGGTATTGTGGCACCGACAGCTAATGTGGCCACCATTGAGATGAGCGCAGTAGTAGTTGATGGTGTAAGCCGCACCAGAAATGCTCTAATTAATGGCAACTTTATTGATTATGACTGGGATTCGGGTTATACCTGTCATCAATTGGACAGTGGTGAAATATTAGTACGTTTGGGTGAGTAAAATTTATTTAAAAGTCATATTTAATTTGATTTACATTTTATAAATTTTTTTATTTTTTATCAAAAGGACAACCCTATATTATTGGTTCAATGCGTTTGTTATTGTGGGATTGTGACGATCGTAATTACAGTTTCTATATTGAAACATCAACTAATCAGAAAGATTGGGTTATGGTAGTTGACAAGCGCAATGAAAAGGCTAGATCATGGCAAAACTTTTCTTTCAATCCCCTACCAGTGGTATTTATACGCATTGTGGGTACTCGTAATACAGCTAATGAAATCTTTCATTGTGTCCACTTGGAATGTCCTTCGCAGGATCCAAATTTTATACTTTTTGAAAAAGAAAAACAGCGTGCCGTTGAAGAAAAGGCACAAAAACGTAAACTTGCCGATAATCAACCTAGCTCCAGCCGAGAAAGTACCCCCCGTATAAGTTTAGATATATCGCCGCAAGTAGAAGAGGGTGTACTCGTCCAACTTGACAATAGTTCTTTAGAAGAAAACACCTAAGTATTATAACATAACTTGAATATACATATAACGAAAAACAATATAAAATACCAAATAATATCTCCAACAGATTTTATTTTAACAATTTAGCTTGTTTTAAAAGTTCATATATTTAAAAACAACAAATACATATTTAAAAACGATCTTTTAAGCAATATTGTTGTCAAGTTTTGCCAGCAATTAGATTTAAAGCAATAAATACATACAAATTATGTTTTTCAATAGGCTTTCTTTTTTAAAAAGAATGTAATTAATATATCACTAAATTAAGCTGTCTAGCTGTTTAAATGTTATATTTTTTATCTCATCTATTTGATTTGTTTAAAAAGGTACACATTTGCTATATTTAATTGCATATCCATTATTGCTTATTGTAAAAAGCCTATATTTCCTGAACATTCACTGTAATGAATTTTTCTAATTTGTTTTACATAACTAATTCAAAAATAAACATTTTTGGTAAAAATTAACTTAATTCATCTAAAAAAAACTGTATATATGTATATATGTTTATTATCGTGATGGTGTGGACGCCCAAATTTAAGTTTAAGCGTAAGTAGCGACTTAAATTTACATTAAATGTCTTCAATAGTTTGTTAATATTTATAAAAAAAATATTTTTGAAGTCATCAAATTTTGTTGTCAATAAAAAAATTTCATACAAATTTCGCTGAATGCTGAGTCGTGGCATGCCTTATGTTTAATTCGAACGAAAACGTTTTATATTCTAGAAGGTAGGCCTAAAAATATGTACTACCAGGCCTGTTCTGCAAATCACTTTTACTTAAATCGCGTGATTTCAAATTACATAAGCCTACTAAAATCACACGTGTGATATTTTAGTGTCCCGTTTTTGTGTGCTTTGGTGTGATCCAGTGTTGCCGTTAGGATACGAAAGATAAATTTTTCGTATCTTTTGACTATTTCAGGTATCATGTATAATCCTGATATTTTTCGTATCTTTTGAATCCGTACGCAAAATGTACAGAAACAAACATTCGAAAATTTTTAGACAACTAAAACTTATTAAGAAGACTGATCATCGTAACCGACTGAATACTAACACAATAGCAGCCAAGGCACATTGATTAGAAGGTGGGGTCAACTCTACAACAACACTGCTTCTGTGGTCGGATTGTCAAAAATATTGCTAGTAAAAAAGGTGTGTTTACATAAAAAATTAGTTTGCATACACACTTTGACAAGTCGACCACAGAAAAAAAAACACCATATGTTGACTTGACCCCACATTCTAGTGATTTGAAATCACGTGATTTTCAGAACAGTCTCGTATATTTTAAAAATGTACTATATTTTAAAAATCGATGTGGCACATTCATACGACAACAAAAGTAAAATTAATTCACAAATACACAAACATTTTTTAATTTTTTCATTATTCATTAAATAAATAAAAAGTTTATATGCATAAATTTTCCATCCGGCATCACATAAAAATAAGGATTTTTAGTACGAAAATTGACATATAAACAGTAAGTTAGTTAATCGCAATTAATATTTATTTGCTAATAGTCTACTTATAAACGTAGTAATACACATATTGTAAAAATCGATATCGATCGATATCGAATGCCGTAATTTGCACCATCAGACAAAGAGTGGGCGGGATTGGACAAGTGGGCGTGGGACAAATTTGATTTATTTATATTTTAAGAACGGTATTTTTATAACTTTCTGTTATTATAGCCGAATATAGCACTCTTTCTTCATATGGCCCTATGTTCCTCCTAGGAAAAAAAAGGAATAAATATATACAGTGGCCGACAAAAGTCTACATACGACCCTCATTTCTTCCACCTGACGAGACCAAAAGCATTATGAAGAAAAGTAATGATGCAGGTTTGTTTGAAATCTGGTTTTATTAATAGAAAACGAAAAAAAACAACTTACTTCAATATACACTTTAAAAAATATTTACAAAAAACAAAAAAATAGCATTGACAAAAGTCTACATACGGCTTGTAAGCTAACATAAAAAACTTCATTGAAACATTAAATAATATTTTTATTATTAAATTTAGTATTTGGTTGGGCCACCATTGGCATCTTTAACAGCCTGTAAGCGTCTGGGCATTGAATTAACTAAATGTTCCAATTCAATCGGCGTAATTCTTAGCCATTTTTCTTTCAGCATCTTTTTCAACATTGGCACGCTAGTAATATGATGCTTTCTGATTTTACATTCCAAAATCTCTCAAACGTGTTCAATGACATTTAAGTCCGGGCTTTGAGGTGGTGCGTGCAAATGTCGGGGGGCATAGTAAAGCAGCCATTCTTTTACAACTTGAGCGTTGTGTTTCGGGTCGTTATCTTGTTGGAAAATCCAACTCTCACCAAGATCTAATTTATTGACCGATGCTCCCAGATTTTGTTCTAAAATAGACTTATATTGAAACGGATCCATATAACCTTCGACAAATACAAGATTTCCTACACCAGATGCAGCGACAGCACCCCAAACCATCACGTTGCCACCCCCATGCTTAACAGTAGGTACTAAGTGCGTCGGATTCATCGCTGTATTAGCTTTTCTCCAAACTTTCGCTTTTCCATCACTTCCAAAAATATTGTATTTTGACTCATCTCTAAACAAAACTCGTTTCCAGAATTCAAATCCTTTGTCAAATTAATTTTGGAGAATTCCAAGCGAAGTTTTCGGTTTTATTCGCTTATAAGGGGTTTTTTGCGCGGATTTCTGCTGTGGAAACCAGTATTATTTGGGGTTCTTTGAATTGTTCGTGGATGCAGAACCGTATTTGATCTTATTGTTAGCTCTTGGGCCAGCGTTGTGGCATTCACTTTTAGATTTTTTTCCACTTATTTTATTATAAAGCTGACATCTCTGCGACTAAGCTTTTTAGGGCGACCACTACGCGGTTTATTATATATTATATTTTCAATAGAACCAGTGTTTTTAAAATTATTTAATACAGTTTCAACTGTTGCTTTACTTAAATTCAACAGTTTTGATATTTCCCCGAAAGATTTTTTCTCGTTTCTATATTTTACTACTAAGTTTCTCACATCAGTTGAAATTTATTTTCGCGAGGTCGTTGTTATAATTGAATTATGCTGGAAACTGTCCAGAATACAACCGAATGCAATTGATTTGAAATGTAAAACATGCAGAAAAGTAAATTTAAAAAAATAACGGTAATTAGCCGTTATCATCCAGCAGCAAGCAAAACACAAAGCATGACATGTTGGCCGTATGTAGACTTTTGTCAATGCTATTTTTTCGTTTTTTGTAAATATTTTTTAAAGTGTATATTAAAGTATGTTATTTTTTTCGTTTTCTATTAATAAAACCAGATTTCAAAAAAAACTGCATCATTACTTTTTTTCATAATGCTTTTGGTCTCGTCAGGTGGAAGAAATGAGGGTCGTATGTAGACTTTTGTCGGCCACTGTATATAGCATTCTTACGGCCAATTTCACCAAGTTCGTTTTTCATCGGCCATAAATCTGTAACTTTAGATCCGACAGAGATAATTTTGCTGGATTTTTTTTTATTAAAATCGGTTTAGTTGTTATTATGAAATTTAGTCTCAAAGTTGAACTTTTGATGTTTTTTAGCATTTAGTAAGAAAATTCTTTTGATTGAGATTGAGAATTATGGTGTTTTTTTATTCAAAGGGGGATGTTTTTTTAATTGCGCTGTTTTATCTACATAACTGCCAAATTTTATTATGATCTTTATTCATATCAGATTTATAGTATGTCAAACCTTTTTTTAGTCATATTGAAAGCCCTTTCATTCGTTTTCACTGTGGAAATAACAATTTTAATGTTTGACATTCCATGAATCAGACATAGATAGATTTATCACAATGAAATTCTGAAAATCTCAAAACATCCGCATTTTTGATTAAGAACTACCCCAAATTCTCAATCCCGGAAAAACGCTTTAAAAAAAATGATTTTTTTTTACAAAAATGTCAAAGCTGCCACTATTTATCACTCGATATTGATCAGGGGGGTTATTATGTAATTCGATTCGAAACGAAAATACTTTCGAAAGAAATTTCCGTATCGAAAATGAAATGGTATTTTCTAATCCGTTCGAAAGCCCCACAGATTTGTATTTGTTAAAAAAAGGGAAAAACAAAGTGCTGCCAAATTTATAGCCGATAAATTTGACAGTACCTGTCAATATTGACAGAAATTTTTTGAAAAACAAGCGTTAATAAAAAAACGTTAAATTTTCCTCAAAATGTAAATATAAGTGAAAACTTCAAAACAAAATAAAATAACAAATGAATCCGAATATGAAGTCAGAATTGTCAAAAGTAGAACAGTTTTTGAGATATTCCGTTATTATTATTAAAATAACCGTCATTTGTGTTTTTAAAAAAGATGCTGTGACTGAAATGCAAATATCTTCAAAAATTTTAAACGGATTATGTAATTCTTTCTTTCTAGTGAAAGGTTATAAAATTTCTAAAATAACCATGGATTGCTGAAAGATTAGCTTTCAGATTCATTTGGTCACGACTTTGTTGAAATTTTGTCACGTAGTGTAATTATTTATAAAAATATAACGGTCTAAGAACATAAATTCTGTTCCATTGTGGTTGGAAGATAGCGATAAAGAAAGTGATGCAATTGCGGAAAGAGTTCAACGGAAAATAATACGAGATACCTCCGACATTATGAGCCTTGATAATAGTACGTAAGAAAGATTTTTAATTATCAAATTTAATTATAAAAATACTATTTTTAGTTTCGTGAAAAACTTTCGGCTTAATAAAAATTCATTTATGTATGTAAACAATTGTATATACATATGTAGGGTGATTTAAAGCCACCTGAAAGATCGACAGTCATTGCACCTTTTTTTTTTTTTTTTTTTTTTTTTTTATTTTTATTTTAATTTAAGTTAATTATTCATTTACATTAATGACCTTGCAAAGCCGCTAGGGCTTGTCTGCAGGTTCAAATTTCAATGCTAAATTTACTATTACCTATAGAGCATTCGTTGCTGTATTGCAAAAATATAATATAAATAAATAAAAATAATAAAATATATGTTTAAAAAGTTTTAAATACAAGTTAATTTTTGGTTCATTGAGTATTTATAAAAAAGTTTTTAAATATTTTTTTTCTCTTGTAAATATTTATTGTTGTGTCCAATATTTCAGTAGGCATTTTGTTTAGTATTGTTGGTAGAACTGTGGATAGGGTGCTTTTTCCGTAGTGATTTTTGTGTCTCTGTACACGGTATCTTCCTTCAGCGTTTAGCCGGGTCTCGTGGTTGTGATCTATTCTTGTAAGGAATCTTGAATCATTGTAGAATTCGATTGATAATGTAGTGAAGTATATGCTTTTAACGTTTAGTATTTGTAGTTCTTTTGCTATATTATTAGTTAACAGATTGTTGTTATCTGTTGTACTAAAAGCATTTGAGTTGTTATACGTTGTTGATGATGTTGTTGCTATGTTGTTGATGACGTTATGTAAGTAGTTTGTGTTGTAATTGTTGTCAACATTACTCAGTATATTGCTGCCATTGTTTGAAGACATGTTGTTTGTTGGAGTGTTTGTTATGTTGTTTGAAGATCGTGTAGTTTTTAGTATTTTTAGCAGTTGGTTTTGCGTTTTTTGAAGTTTCTCACAATGTGTTGAGCTGCCCCATGCTGTTATACCATGACGAAGATGCGATTCGACTAGAGAAAAATATACTTGTCTTACAACTGTTTTGCTGGATCTGTAACTTAAGTGACGCAAAATAAACGCAGCTTTTCTTAATTTTTTACGAACTTCTTCTATATGTATAATCCATTTAAAATTATGATCTACATACACGCCAAGATATTTGTAAGTGTTAACAATTTCAATTGTAGTGGAACATTGATCTCCGTAGTAATCGAACTCTAATAACTTTCTTCTATGCATACATTCTGTGGAATGAAATTTTAAGTTTATTTCCCTATAAAGCAAATGTGGTGGTTTAATATGCATAAGTTTTGTCTTAGACGCATTAATTATTAAACCATGGTCGTGGCACCATCTTACCGCAATATCGAGCTGGTGTTGCATTATTATTGCTGCGGAATCTATATTTTTGTGGGCTACTACTATAGCAGTATCATCCGCGTAAGCATAGGTCTTACACATTTTTAATGAGTTAATAAGCTCGTTGGAGTATATAATGTAAAGAATGGGACCTAATTTGGAGCCTTGCGGCACACCAAAGTCAGACGAGGTTTCTTCACTTAAACTGTTATTGATTTTTACAATATATTTTCTTAGCGTTAGGTAGTTTTTGAACCATTCTAAACAGTTTCCACGAATTCCTATTCTTTCTAGCATTTTTATTAATTTGCTATGTGATAGAGTGTCAAAAGCTTTGCTGAAGTCTATGAACAACGTTAAGCAATGGTGGCTTTTACTTAATTGCTCATTTATGTAGTTTGCAAAGTTACCAAGAAGCTTATTTATACTTTTGCCTCTTTGGAATCCGTATTGATTAGTATTAATTATTTTATATTTAGTTGTATAGTCCGTTACTCTATTGCATATGACCTCTTCCATTATTTTCTCAATAACAGATAGGATTGAGATTGGTCGATAATTATTAAATTCTGATTTTGAACCATTTTTATAAATTGGCCGAACATAAGACACTTTGAGTATATCAGGAATAACAGCATTGTTGATTATAAGATTAATAAGTTTAGTAATAATAGGAGTCATTACACCTGCATTGTTTTTTAGATCAGACGGTCTGATTCCATCATGTCCCGCACCTTTTTTTATTTTTAGCGAATTTAAAATATTATAAATTTCTGTTTCGTTTGTATTACACAGATATAATGAGTTTTGTAGTACTTGTGTTGGTTGATTAATCGTTTGTATTTCACAGTTGTGTAGAATATCTTTTACATTTTTTTTAAAATTTGTTGCAAAGTTATTGCAAATTTCTGTTAAATTCATGTTTTTAAAGTTTTTGAGAATTATTTCATCAACATTGTTAGATTTTTTGCCGATAATTTCGTTTATGATTTGCCACGTTACTCGGATATTGTTCCTATTTTCGTAAAATTTGTTTTTATAATAAAAATTTTTCGCAAAATTTAGTTGTTTATTTAATTTATTTCTATATTTTTTGTATTCATTTTCATAATATTTATTGTTTCTATTCGTTGTCCATTTTTTAAAAAGTTTATCCCGAGTTTCACAGTTTTTTATTAAATTTTCATTCATCCACGGATTTGGAATTCTATTTTTCCTTTTTTGAACACTTATTTTAGAATTTTCATATATTTGACAAAATTTTCCATGTATTAATTTAAACATTATATTTGGGTTATTTTCATTTTCTATTTCGTGCCAGTTTGTTGTACAGATCTGTTGATTTACTTTATAATCACTTATTTTGGTGTGTTGGGTATCATTTCTTATTATTCTCTTAACCTTGTCATTGTCCGAGATACAACATATTAGAGAATAATGATCAGAGATGTTTGTTTTTATTATTGATGAATATATGTTTGTATTTAAGTGTTTAAGTTTTACAAAGAGATGGTCAATACACGTGTGGGTGTCTCTATTTAAATCTTCTCTTGTACATTCGTCGATCATGCATTGTAGACCATTGGACGACATCATATCAAGATAAAGAGTAGTTGTTGTGTCACTTTTTAAGAGATCAATGTTTATATCCCCAATTACAATAATGTTTTGTTGTTTATTTGTTTTGTTTAGCACATCATCTAGTTCTGTAATAAACTCATTTATTTTGTTTGACGGAGGACGGTAAATTGCCAGAAGTGAAATATTTTCATTTGCTTGTATATTAATATGTAATAATTCAAACGAGCTTGCATAAACTGATAAGTTTGTGTATGCTATGCTCTCTTTGATGTAAACTGCAACACCTCCTCCACCTCTATCATCTCTGTTTACAAATGTTGAATTGAAGCCATTTATATAATAAAAGGAAGTTTCATTGTCTTCTATATTTGTTTCAACAAGAACAATTATTTTAATTAAATGTATTACACCATGTATTGTAGCCATAAAGGAGTTAAAATTTTTTCGAAGGGAACGAATATTTAAAAAAAGGATGGAAATGGGATAACTTAGAAGATCAGGATTTATGTGACTAACAGTGTCAACTGTTTCAAAATGTATATTATTCATGTTTAGATTGAGAAAATAAAAATAACAAAAAGGAAAAAGTGTTTGTTTAAATAATAAGTTCAATATCACATGAGTTTAAGATTAAGATAGTATTAGAGGTTTCATTTTTTTTAGCTAACACCTGCCCATTTTTATACCACGCAAACTTCCATCCCAATTCCTTGGCTTTTGTCTTTGCTAGCCATAAGAGTTTACGATTATGAGCTGATAATTCATCATTTATAAAGACACTATCCTCATTGTTGGATTTAGTAGTTTGTGTGTTGGTTGCATTATCTTCATTAAATATTTCTCCTTTTACCCTATGACGAGTGATGTTTGACATTATTTCTTTTTTTTTATTAAGTGAGCAAAACTCAACAATTATTTTGTTTTGTTTATTTATTTTATATGCATTGCTTATATCAGTGTCTAGAATCTCTACATTAACAGATGCGGCGATCGTTTTGATTACTTCAACTGGTGTTAGTTGTTGGTTTTGTACGTTTTTTATCTCTACGTTCTTGTTGAGCATTTTTTGCTCTAAAGCATTTATTTTGTTCTCCATGTGTTGTAGGCGAACATCCTTCTCTTTATTTTGCTCTTTCAGGTCATTGACCTGATTAGCTAAACCAGACATTACATCAGTAAGCTTTGTAAATGCACAAGCCATCTCTTCACGTAACGCATTATGTGTTGTGTTCAGGCTGCTCGTTAATTGTTGTATAGCGGTCTTTATGTCCGTCATGTCGTTTGTAACGGTTGCTTTAAAAGAATTAAAATCAGTCTTAAGTTCTTGAACATTGGTGTTTACATTATCCAAAAAAAGAGACTCTTTGCCACCTTTTGTACCTTCATCATCACCATTATTTATTTGTTGTTTGTTTTGTGGTTGATCTTGTTGTTTTTCTTCGTAAGCCACTGCCTGATATAAATTGTTTGGCGATTTACTACGGGCTCTACATACCATGCATTTCCATGCCGCTTTTTTTTCAGTATTCATGTTCGTATATGTCGACTCAGAGACTGTAGCGCAAGGAGAGTAATGATACTTACGACCACAGTGACGACAATTTACGTAGTCTCCAGTAACGGGAAGAGATTTATTACATGTGTTGCAGAGAGCACTGAGGTATGCGAAATAATCGAACAAAATATTTGTCCGAAGCATATTATCTTTGAAATGACTGAAGAAAAAAAGATGAAGGCGAAAAGATGGTTTTTTTTTAATAAATGTGGAATACCTGGAGTAATTGGCCAAGTAACGATGAGCATTTATACTTCAACCGAAAACAGACATTTAACTCTTCTCATACCTAGTAACATAGCACATTTGTAAAAATAGTTAATACAAAATCGATTAAATGAAAACTCACTTTTTTCCACTTTTTCAATTCACGATACGGTGGACCAACCGCATCTTAATCCTTTGATAGTCTTTGCCACAAATCCTTCGACTTGCTTTTAGCTTTTGCAACATTGAGGTGCCCCTTTGCTCAATATGCATGTGAAATTATAAACTCAACCATCACCATATTCTGTCTTTGTTTTGTAAACATTGCTTTGTTTAAGCTTTCTCTAAACACAACCCAAATTTAAAAAATTACTATGTATAAACATTTTCAGACTAAAAACAAGGAGTTGTGACAACAAACACAGCATAAATTGTGATTTCAAGTCACTCACAGTTCTGAATATAGAGGAAATCGTATGTTTTAAATTAGATTTTACACTTTTTGTAAAAAGTTTTATTTAATTACTTACATTTTTAATTTTTTTATTGTTTTCGCAAGCACAGCACCTTTCGAATAATTTACGAAAAATTTAAATGAACTGACATTTGCTTTCGTATTATATAGTTGCAATTGTAAAAGGGTAATTTATAATTTACGAAAAGGGGTAAAAAAATCCCACAAAAAGAAAATATTTCCGAACGTTCGAAAATAAATTTTCGAAAAACGTACTACATAATACAATTTGTACGAATTCGTAAATCTTTTCTTTCGAATCGTATTACATAATAACCCCCCAGAAATTTCAAGAAAAACCTTGAAAATATTAGAAAACATTACTGTTCTAATTTTATTAAAATCGATATGTTGAATATCTAAATTTTTTTACATAAATACATTTTTTTTGTTTGAAAAATTTCCTTTTTTTTTGGATAGGGCATGTGGGAGAAACAAATGTCAAATGGAAAAAATTGCTTCTACAAGCATACTCATAACGTTTTATTTCCAAAAATATAAACATTATTTTTTATTTCTGGAGAAAATAGTGTTTTATTAGCGAAAGAACATAGCCATCTTTTGGTGAAATAGTAAACACATATGAACTATAGTTTCTACGCGGGAATCCCGGGACATTTTTTTTAAATTAATCGCGGGACATTTTTTTAAAATTAATCCCGGGAAATTTTTTCCGGGAATTTTATATTACATTTTTTGAAATTTTAATTTGTTAGCATCGTTTAAATCAAAAACGATCAATAAAATATATTCTTTACTAAAATCACTAAAATCTACCTACAAATCGAACTATTTTTCCTACGCCAATAAATCAAAGGTCTTTTTAATTGCTGATGAAATGTCTAAAAAGCACCTTCACCTTCACCAACACCAGAACCAACTACAAATTCTAAAAAAATAAATGTAAAGAAAATACAAAAGCCTGAAAAAATCTCAAAAAAAAGAATTTGACGTTTATGAAGTCACAGGTAACAGGCCAACAAATTTATAATCTTTGTATGATGCGCTTCTTACTATAAGACCGACGTCTGTAGAGAGCGAGAGCACGTTTTCGGTAGCAGGCAATATACATATCAACACTGTTGCCAACTTTTTTTGAACACTTCCCGCCAAATCGGACTTCAAAACCGCTAGAAACCGCAAAATATTTAAATTAGCGGGATTTATTTTAAAAATACCGCTAAAAGCTAAACATTTTCGAAAGTTTTATATAAATCTAGATACATATATTGCTTTTTCAAAGGTATAAGACTCCCAAATTACGTTACATACTAAGGTTTCCAACTTCGCTAGCTATTTTCTTCCCAAAAAAAATTATAGTGATGTATTCGGTTGTGCCGAATCTTTGATACCCTACAAGTAATTTATAGATTAATAAATCTTTGGCTGACCAAAGTTTATTATAACAGAACACAGATTGAGAGCGTTACGGTTTTCGCGTACTAAAGTTTTTTCGGAGAGAAGGTTTTTTATGGGGACAATGGTAAGTTATCGACCGATCGGCACGAAAGTTGACAGTGTAATTTATTGTCATATAAAACTGTGGCAGACAATGTATTATAATAGCGATATTTGTTACCGTTTTAGGCGTACTAAAGTTTTTTTCGAGAGTGAGCTTTTTATGGGGCCTTTGGTAAATTATGGTCTGATCTTCATGAAAATTGAGAGTGTGATTTCTATTCATATAAACTGTAACATAACAAACTTACAATAGCATTATTTGTTACGGGTTTAGGCATACTTGGGGGGTTTTTATGGGGGCTCCACGAAAAGCCCCCCAATGAAATAACGCCCGAACGAGAAATGAATTATTCCCCAAATTTTTTTCATACATTTTTAGGTGTTATTTCATATGAAATAACTCCCAATTTTTTTGGGCCGTTTTTCATTTTTTTTGGGAATTATTTTATTCCTCATTTGGGGTTTTCAAATTATGAAATAATCTCCAATGAAATAACAACCAACAAATTTTTAAAATTCGGGGCTTGTTTCATAGCGTGCATAATTTGGGTGTTATTGCATTTGTTATTCGGGGGTTATTTCATTTTTTGCGACTTTGCTGTTGGTCCATATTGACTTCATGAAATCCTTGGTGAAACTGACTCTTTTATGAATTTTGGGCATAATTTCATTTTTGTTGCTGATGGGGCTTATTTCATTGGGGTTTATTTCATTTTCATCATTGGGTGTTATTTCATATGAAATAACGCCCAAATATTGGGGTTTGTTTCGTTTTCGCTTTGGGGTTTATTTCATTTATTTTTCGATGTTATTTCATTCACTTTTTTTGGGTGTTATTTCCTATTTTTTGGGGTTTATTTCATTGGGTGTTATTTCCTGGGCGTTATTTCATTGGGGGGCTTTTCGTGGAGCCTTTATGGGGACAATGGTAAGTTATCGACCGATCGGCACGAAAGTTGACAGTGTAATTTATTGTCATAAAACTGTGGCAGACAATGTATTATAATAGCGATATTTGTTACCGTTTTAGGCGTACTAAAGTTTTTTTCGAGAGTGAGCTTTTTATGGGGCCTTTGGTAAATTATGGTCTGATCTTCATGAAAATTGAGAGTGTGATTTCTATTCATATAAACTGTAACATAACAAACTTACAATAGCATTATTTGTTACGGGTTAAGGCATACTTGGGGGGTTTTTATGGGGACAATGGTAAGTTATCGACCGATCGGCACGAAAGTTGACAGTGTAATTTATTGTCATAAAACTGTGGCAGACAATGTATTATAATAGCGATATTTGTTACCGTTTTAGGCGTACTAAAGTTTTTTTCGAGAGTGAGCTTTTTTTACGGGCTTAGGCGTACTTGTTTTCTGTTGCTGTTTTCTGAGAATGGGCTGTATATGGGGCCTATGGTAAATGAGGGACTGATAATTACGAAAATTTACAGTGTGACTTCTAGTCATATATAGCTGTTTTTTGGGAGTGGGCTGTATATTGGTCCTAACGCTAATTATGGTCCGATCTCCACGAAATTTAACAGTATGATTTTTAGTCGTATAAGAAATCTTATATCAATATGTGCAATCCGCCACTAGTAATAAAATTATTTTTAGGTTGGTTGTGTCACATTTTGATTCATAACTCTTTTCCTACTGAATTGATATTGCTATAGAAAAACTAGAAACAATATGATACCAATATTTATCTTTTCTTTTGAGTTGTTCGAAAGTGAGTGTGATTTCAACAGACGGATAGACAGACGGACATTGCTAAATCGACCTAGAATTACTCAAGGACCCAGAATATATATACTTTATGGGGTCTTAGATAAATATTGAAACCGTTTTACCCGGAATGACAAACTTAGTATACCCTAATCACAGAAGGTATAACAATTTCTTTATAAAAACGCAAAAAAGTTTATAACATTTACGCTACTTTTGGCAAATTTTTGCCGTTTTAAGTAATTATATAAAATTAGTTTGATGAAAGTTAGTTAAATATATTGCTTGCGATCTATTAAAACAATTTAGATCAATACTTTACCCTTTGTTTAAAAATTTTTAGCAAGCTTAAAGTTGCCCTTCCAAAAAACTAACTGAAAATCGAAATAAAATGTGACATACAATCTTCAGTTCACTAAAACTGCAAAAGTAAAATCATGAACATAAACTAGAAGTTATTAGACAGAAAAACAAAATAATAAGAAAAAGTATAAAATCTGTCGGTATATTTAAAATTTAAGAAAATGAGCCGTTGAGAGATGTTTGAAAATCTTTAGATTTCCCGCTTACCGCTAAAACCTATTTTTTACCGCGATTGAGGTTTCAAAAACGCTAGATTTAGCGGGAAAATCTCTAAATTGGCAACAGTGCATATCAACAAGGATTAGAAGTAGAATCTCTAATGAGCTTTTAAATGCTTTAATAATACTCAAAATTTTTTTCTTAAAAGAAAATGAATATTACTAAGTTGCTATTAATAATAACTAAAGAAGTGTTAAAACCACTATAACAGTTTGATATTAAACATAATCCACCCTATTAAAAAACTAGAAAAATCGTTAAAAAAAATCAACCAAAAAAATTCGTTTTATCCGAATATCTTTAAAAGCAAAGGATATCACTTAAAATATAAGCATTATAGTGGGTCAATTTGTATGCATTAAAAAAAATTCACCAAGCGGTTGTCAAAATCGTAATCTACGACGAATTCTAAGAAGGTTTGCCAAAGAAAGCTTGGGTCTAAAATCAAAATCGATCTTTCGGTTTTTAAAGCGAAACTTCTTTTCGTTTATACACTGAAAGAATTTTCTTCAGAGTACCAATGAATTTTGACATTAATCCCTTGAAAAATTGCATTAAAAAGGAACCTATGCAACGCTTCGTTGGATCAATGAAACCTGTTTCATAAAAATGTATTTAATGAAACATAACATTACATCTATGAATGTTATTCATTGGATGAATACTTTCAAAAAAGTAAAAACAAATTTTTTATAATTTTTTTTTCTAATTTTTTTGATTTTTTTTTGTTTTTAATCAAAGTTGTTTTATTCAACTTTTTTTTTCTTAACCAGAGTCACTGGCGGGAATCGATCCCGCAACCTCGGCGCTGATAGACTAGCTCACTACCAGCTAGCCTACTGCGGCAGTGTAGTTTTTGAATAAAAAAACTATGTTTTTTGCCGTTACTCAATTAAGAGCGTAAATATGAGATTTAATTGTCATAACATAACAACAATAACAATGTTGATTTTTTTGGCTAACGCATAATAAAAAAAGACCACATAATGAGAGAACAAGCTTTTTCGTATACATCATTTGGTTGACAACAGTTTAAAATAATGGTGTGTTTTTTTTAAAGGAGAACATTTATTTGTTCATTACTAAGTACATACTATGTATGTATATGTATTTAGGTATGTAAATATTAAAACTAAAAACATACGTATTTATGGATTGAAAGTTTTTGTTTCATTACTATAATGACATTTTTTATTGTCATAATGAAAATTTAAATTTATGAAGGCATGCTTTTTCGAAATATTTTTATACTTTAAATTAGAGTTATTTGAATGTTAAAAATTATTTTTTTTTTCAATTATTGAAACATTGCTTTTATAAAAAAATTTTTGATTTCATAAATTTAAGGGCATATTACATTAGATGTATGAAATAATTAAATCTTACATTTTTTAATTAACAATTAAACATATTTTTAAGGAAACTATAATTTTGTATTAATTTATGAATATAGTTATATTTGTATATTGTTTTTTTATGTTCCTAATTAAAATTTTTTGTTTAACTTGGACAAACTTTAGTTTTCATATATCCAATGAAAATTTTGAACGTAATTACGAAATCCAATAAATTGATTTTAACGAAAATACTTTATTATACCTACGACATTCCATTTGGACAATGATAATTTTCATTTATCCAGTGAAATTTTTTTTATGAAAACGATTCATTAAATATATGAAGCCATTTTTTTTCAGTGTACAGACTAATATTACAAAGAGGTAATGTTTGTTTGATCTTTATGAAACTTTTACAGTATATTATTGATGGTCTGGGAGGTACTATAGGACATATATTGACATTTTAAGTGGGCGGGGCACCTCTCATACAGAGGCATTATAGATTTATGTTTATCTGTAGAACGACAAGAGCCAAAGTTTCCAAACTTGGTACGAATATCTTGGTTATCAGTACACAACATCTGACAAAACCTTGGCGGGATTGGAAAATTTTTTCAATAAAATTTTAGCATACATATTTTAAAAAAATATAAAGTTCGAAAAGAAAATTTTGTTATTAAAAACGGGAAGCTTGATTTTGATTTTAGATACATGCAGCCGTATTTATAATGGAAATTTGGCATGAAGTTAGCACAAAGTTTATTTATAATACACTTACCAAACTCTGGCTAACGATTTGCTAAACTCTTTTTAACCAGCTGCCAAACGTTTGCCAACTTGTTAGAAACAGCTGTTTAATTTTAAACAATTTGGTTGGTTTTATTTTAATTACTGTTTTATTTTATGTTTCTTTCTTTTTTTATTTTATATTAATTTTAAAAACTTTTTAAATTTGTTATATGTGGAGGAAAAAACAAAAAAAATTTACAAAAAAATGACAAAACCAGCGATTATTAATTCAAACGTGTTGCATTTTTCAGTAATATAATGTGGCATCATTAAAATTCAGAGTTGATTTTTTTTTAGTTAGCAGATGGACAAAAGTTTGTTATAAATAAACTCTGTGCTTACAAGCTGCTAGGTTTAATCGGCATTCTAGTTAGCAGCTCGTTGTACGTAGTGTACAAACTGTGGCTAACTTTTTGTTATAAATAAAGCTGATGGTTTCTTGGGCAAACCTTCTTAGAATTTGTCGTAGATTACGATTTTGACAACCGCTTGGTCGAGAAAAAAATTGACCCACTCTAATAAGCATATTTTTTTAAGGTCAGCTTAAGTCTAATTTTCTTGCAGTCCATAAATACATATATTTTCGCAAATTATTTATTAACTTCAATATCCGTGGCTACCAATTTTAGAGGACCACAAGTCACTCTTACGACCCTCTGTGGACCCGTGTTCTTTCAAATCAAATTAAAAAGCTGCCCGGCTTTGATAGTTTCAAGAATTGCATCAGTTGCAGCACTATTTTTTAAACAAAACGTTCGTAAACCATTGTGTTATATTTCAGAAAATAAAAAGAGCAAAAAAAGTTGCGAGTAATTTCATTTAAATGAAAAGAGTGTTCAAAAGACAGTTCCAAACAGTTGTAAAAGTATTTATGAGGTTAAAGAGGACACTTTCAGCTTTCTTATGGTCCAAAAATCTCTTTAACCCCTTTTGACCCTAACAAGTGCTATTCTTCTGAAATTCGGATTTAGCTAAAATATAGAACCTGGGGAAACTTTTAATAACACATCAGGTATAAATACTTTCCAGGTGAGAAAACATCTAGGAGTACCTTGAGGCGCCCTTGGGCATCTATTAATAACAACACATTTAATTTTTGGGGAATTATGTTTTTTAGTTTTTATTCAAAATAAAATCTTTAACGTGCATCGCACTGTGGCTGAAAATGTAATTTCATCGGCCAAAAGTCCATTTTTTTGTTATGTAACGAACCATTTCTTAAAGACTTCTACCCACTTATGTAACAGTTTGCGAGAAATCATAATTTAGTTTTGATCAAATTTACAAAAATAAAATTTTTTCTAAAACAACATAAAATTTTTGTTTCCAGCAACATGCCACACCAACAACTACCAATACTTTCATGCAGTTTGTTGGATACCTTAGTTCTAATATGTTTTCTATCGAATGACATTAACATTTTTCAAATCGGCAATAACAAAAAAATGGACTTTTGGCCGATGAAATTACATTTTCAGCCACAGTGCGATGCACGTTAAAGATTTTATTTTGAATAAAAACTAAAAAACATAATTCCCCAAAAATTAAATGTGTTGTTATTAATAGATGCCCAAGGGCGCCTCAAGGTACTCCTAGATGTTTTCTCACCTGGAAAGTAAACGACTTATTGCACGGGCTTAAAAATATTTTTTTTGGAACTCAGAGGCCCAAAAATATTGTAAAAAAATTATTTCCATAATATATTCCCATTTATTCTGAAACTTGGCATTAGATGGTTAAGGGGGATCAGTTCGACATTTTACCCCTCTTTGAGTTAGTCTGCAGTAGTTATGAAGTTTTGTTTCTAAATTTGTTCCCCCAATTAAAGCTCGATGAGCGCCCAGTTCCCCTCGTCTTTTTCTCCCCCCTTTTTTTGGCTCATGCATATTTTTCGAACCTCATAAAACCACGGGGTCTAGCGCATCCAAATCCTGTTATGTACTAAAAATCTCCATAACGTCCATAGCTGGTAGGCATGTTTGTAAATGCATCACTGCGTTGCAGATGAAAACTTAAATGTCCGTAAATACTTTGCTTAAGCATATGCCGCACAAAAAATTTTAGCACATAGTATAAAAATTGTATAATAGAAAGCAGTGCTGCATACATACATTTTGTTCTTACATATTTGTTCAACTATTACCAATAGCATGAGTTTGTTGGTTTTATTGAATACATGAAATTTTCTCATCCTGACTAAATCAATTTCAAGGCTGTATTTCGTTGGGCTCATGTTAAAAGGCCATAACTCGCATTTGTTCGAATTTGAGTTTTTAGTGATTGCAATACATTTGACACAAATAAACCTCTTCACAAAAATTAATGTTTTGCACGGATTTTACATGTACTGCTTCGTACAGACGATGGTCAGATCTTACAATATTGGAAAGCAGCGTTGCTTAAATTGCATTAAAATTGGCTAACATTTCTTACAACTGTGTGAACATTGTAAGCTCATTTGTATTTGCAGAAGGGCAAAGTTAATGCATCTGACAATCGCACCATTGTCAGAAAAATATTGCTGTTGGCAACGCCTGCTTACAATATTGTAAGAGCTAAACATCGTCTGTACGAAGCTTAAGTAACCTTCTCCAGCAAAGTTACAATTATGTATGTGAGTTAGGATCTTTTGACATGAGACCAATGATTTGTAAACACACACATCTTAAACAGAACGGGCTAGAGCAACGCCTGCTTACAGTATTGTAAGATCTGACCATCGTCTGTACGAAGCTTAAGTAATAACAGTTTCTATTATGTTGTAACCTTCTCCAGCAAAGTTACAATTATGTGAGTTAGGATCTTTTGACATGAGACCATTGATTTGTAAACACACACATCTTAAACAGAACGGGCTAGAGCAACGCCTGCTTACAGTATTGTAAGATCTGACCATTGTCTGTACGAAGCTTAAGTAATAACAATTTCTATTATGTTGTAACCTTCTCCAGCAAAGTTACAATTATGTGAGTTAGGATCTTTTGACATGAGACCAATGATTTGTAAACACACACATCTTAAACAGAACGGGCTAGAGCAACGCCTGCTTACAATATTGTAAGATCTGACCATCGTCTGTACGAAGCTTAAGTAATAACAATTTCTATTATGTTGTAACCTTCTCCAGCAAAGTTACAATTATGTGAGTTAGGATCTTTTGACATGAGACCAATGATTTGTAAATACACACATCTTAAACAGTACGGGGTAGAGCTTATGATATTAAAGAAAAGAAAAACACAGGCAAAATTATGGGTTTTTGTATTTCGCTCGAGTAATACAACATCTTTGAAAGATAAACCGACAAAAACACGGGTATTGAACCATATTCATACTTGACTCCGTATTGTTTTTGTCGTGTTTTGTTTCATACTTGTCTTTACACTAGATTCTACTAAATAACAGTGCCGGTCATAGATTAGAAAACACACCACGATGTATTAATTTTTATTTTATACAAAATGATAAATGTTCTTTTAAAGCTGAAATTAAAATTACAAGATGGAGTAGAAGAAAATTATATGTATCAGAATTAATCATATAAGTAATTTATCATCACACCAGGATATGTAGGCATGTAGAGAAATATCTAAAATATAATCCATATGCTAATTCATTAACATAAAACTCCCTTACCTCTAGTCTTTTTAACTTACAAAAGAATCGGTTTCACGTAGTGAATTTTTGCTATAGTTATATGAAATGATTTAGGTTAATCTTGATAATTTAATATACTTTTACCTTTTTTTAAAACAATTTTGTATTTGTGGTTTACCATATGAAAACTAAGGCAAGAAAAAATACATATGTATATGTAACAAAAATGCGCATTTTTAATCTTCTATCACATTCATTCAAACTCACATTATTTACATACACTTTTACCTTTATATAGTCACACTTTGGGTGTAGGTGTTAAGCTCTACACACATAAATGTTGGGGTAGGCTTTGTGTATCTACTTAGCTTAAGGCTAATCATTTGTAATATATACTCCTAGACACATATATAACTAGATATTATTCTATAGCCCTTTAAACTCATTGGATATTTTCACCGACTCATTAAATATGCACAGGATGTTTTTTCCCGTTTGCAAATTCTAAAGTAAATGTAAAAAGTAGGTTGACCTTTAAGGTGAATGTGTCAAAACTTGGAAGTTCTACGCCAGGAGTTTATTGACCAGGTGAATATCATAACTGGAAAAATTATAATAAAATCTATTGAGCAAAAAATTTTCACTTATTTTTACCACTATTATCACAGGTGAATACGGTACAAATACGAGGTCGGGTCAATAAGTGCAGGACTTTTTAAAATGTCTTTCCCGTCTCTTAATGGAAAGAGCAACCCTTCTCATGTCGACAGACATCTCTTATGGTCTTTTCTTTTCTTCAAAAAATACCACCTTGTTAAAAGTTGCATGTATAAAATGTCTAATAATGCAATTTCTTATTTGATGAGAACAAAACACAAATTTGGATCGCCCTATTTTTAACGTACGTAAATCAAAAGGTTTGTTCTTCAAAATATAAAAAAAATTATACATAAACCAAAATTTGTTTTAAAATATTAAATAAATAAATCATAGAACAAAATCATAAAATATGTAAACAAGCAAATACCTTTGCCAGATTGCCGATTTATTGACACCAAACTTTTAAGATTTTTTCATTTGACAATTTTTTTAAAATAATTTTATAACACCGATCCACTCAAATTTGATATCACTGACAACCTGCCATTGACAATGTAATGCTTTCTTATGTTTTTTACTATAAAATAATAGAAATTATAACTATTAAAATTTTAAATTTTTACTGTCCTGATTAGAGGCGATTTTTTTCCAACTTCCTCTGGTAGCTCTATATATAAACAGAAGTCACCTTTTTACAGTAGCTGCGTTCGTTTACCCCAAAATTTGTACAAATTTGTACTGGATTTTACTGAAATGCGTTTGCGTACACATAAATTTGTAAAATTTTCATATTACTCACCTACTGGATTATACTGAAAAAGTAAACGAACGCACATAGTGCATTATCAACACTGTCGATTTATACGGGGCGTAAAGTGCAATGCTTTATGCCATAAGTAAGGGTGAGTTTTTAAGAATAAAACAAGCCACCAATTTAGAGAGCAAAGCATTTTTAAGAAACGAACACCAAATTCCATTTTTATACCCTCCACCACAATTAGTTGTGAAGAGGGTATACTAAGTTTGTCATTCCGTGTGAAACTTTTTTATTTTTCATCTCAGACCCCATAAAGTATATATATTCTGGCTGCTTGAGTAATTCTAAGTCGATTTAGCCATGTCCGTCTGTCTGTCCGTCTGTTGAAAACACGCTCACTTTCGAAAAACTCAAAAGAAATAAACAAACTAGGTGTCAAATTGCTTGTAGTTATCCGAAGCAGTTTAAGATTGAATTTCAGCAAAATCGGTTCAGTAGGACCAGAGCTATGAATCAAAATGTGGAACCACCACCTTCAAAAACTTGATAATTTTGTTACAAAAACTAACATAAATGATGCAAAAATGCACGGAATGACATAAGATTTTGCACAAGTCCGTTTTATTCGACTAGAAATTACACTGTAAAATCCATAATTTACCCTAAGCCCCATATAAACACTACTCCCGGAAAACAGTTTAGTACGCCTAAAACCGTAAAAAATAATGCAATCATAACAAATTTTGGCTCGTCACAATTTTATAGGACTATAAATGATACTGTGAAATTTTGTGAAGATCGGTACATAATTTACCCTAGGCCCCATATATGCCCTACTCCCGGAAAACAGTTTAGTCTCCTAAAACCATAATTAATAACAAATCGTCACAGTTTAAGATAATAATAATAAAAAGACATCATACAGATATTACTCCTTAAACATTCGAACTGTCGGTGGAGGGTATCAAAGATTCGGCACAGCCGAATATAGCACTCTAACTTGTTTTTAATAAAATGTCACATTTTTTTGTAGCAAAGAAAACACCATTAGTTAGATTAGGTAGAAGGGCTAGTGCGAACTCAACTTAACACCCACACACAACTCACCCAGATACCTATATAGTCCATTGTGACGCCTTATTTAGGGATAAAGTACTAATTAGAAAAGAGAGAAGGAAACAGAGTAAAAACACAAGAATAGAAGAAGTAGTAAAAAGTAATATCAGATCAAAATGAAAAACAACCCTACTAAACAAAATAGCCCTACAAATACCCAGTTCCCAGTCAGATTCTCGAGCCCACAGCCCGAAACATCTCGCAATTTGTCCAAGAACCTACTACCCAGCCATCTCAGCCTGCTGCTCTCCAGCCTAGGACAGTGATACAGAATATGCTTATCTGTCTCCAACTCCCATGGGTCCTCACACAACCTGCATAGATCCGACAAGACGGTTCGCATATATCTCTTAGTTAACTCTTGTTAAAATTTTAAAAAGTTGCCTCATTAAGTTTGTATTTGTCAGCCATCGATAGCAGACTATCTTGTGATTTGAGAAGAGCAGGGAAAAAGTTAATTTCGTGTGTCCATTAAGCATTCCTTGACAAAAATCCATGAATTAGGCTACAAATTGCTTCCTCATCCTCCGGTTAAGCCCCGAGTGAATATTTCTTGTTTCCAAGCCTTAAAAAAGACTCGGCGAAAAGAGATTTGACTACAACGATGAAATCATCTCACAATCTTTTTTTGAAGATTTAAAGGACTTATTGAGCCGCCCTCGTAAGTTTCTCATTATTTTTTAATTTCTACAATATTGATCTTAGTCCCAATTAAGAACATATATATAGGTTGCTCTTGTGTAAAAAGGCCCTAACTCACATAATTGTAAATTTACAGGAGCAGAAAAACACAATAGAATCGGTATGTGTGTATCATAATGTAAAATCGCCGTTATTATTGATACTACTACATTAAACTTTTGTGACGAGTTGTATTTGTGTGAATGTATTTTAATCACTCAAAAACTCAATTTTTAAAAAAAATCGAGTTAGAGAATATTCTTGATAGGTAAAAAAAAAACCAAAGACGACCTAAAGAGTTTAAATTTTTTTCGGTATATTTACTTTATATATGACTTATTTGGTAATTATAATGGGTATAATAGGTCTTAAGTAACAATTGAGCAAAAACCTTATATGCTCTATTCCACCGTCCTGAAATATGGATATCGACGAGCATTAGTTAAAATTAAAATATGTATATATTTTTATAAGTTTCTCCAAAAATTCTCTTTATGGCCAATAAATCTTTTAATTGTAAATAATTGCAATTAATGTCATCTTAAACTAAAAATAAAACACAAAGTGAGAGTTCAATTAATTTAACATTTATTTAATTTCTTCTTCTTTCACTTGATCTTATGCCACTTGTGTGTATTGCAAAAGTATTTACGTTTGTGAGCTGTTTTATTTATGAGTTTTAATTTTTTATTTTGGTTCGTACACATTGTGCACTTTAAAAGTGCAATTTTCCATTGTTCGTTTTTGCTGTTGTTTTATACTCGTAATGTTTAGAGAGTTCTAAACGTTTATTCACACCTTTAATTTCCGTTTATAATAAATGTAGCATATGTTTGGGGATTTTAAATTTTATTTTACTGTTGCCTGCTTAAGTTCAAAAATTGGAAAATTATTTGCAAGTTTTATTTAATGTGGCATAGCATGGTTGAATGTTTGTGTGTGTGTTGTACCTGCATTTAAGTGAATACTATTTCCGACACATGTTTGTTATAAATTTCCTTATTTTTTTTTTTTTGCTTAAGTAAATAAAAAGGGGACTAGTGAGTGAGTTTTTAAATGAAAGGGGGAACCAAATTTAATTTACTACTTTTTTTTAACGTATTTTTGATTCTTAAAATAGTTTTTGCCTAACTTATATAGTTATATGGTCAGGGTATTAAATTAAAACAGAGCTTTCTTCAAAATCATCGGTCGACTTAAACCTTCGTCTAGGAAGATAAAAACTTCCAGAATCCGCTTCTATGTATGATGGTCTCCACCAGTAATCAATCTGAGTTTTAAATGGAACTTTACCAGTAATTCATCTGGGTTTAATACGGGCCTACACTAAGAATAAACCGAGTTTGGTTTGGTTCTCCACCTGATAAAAGATTAAAAAGTAGGGTTAAAACTATAACATATGGTAGTTTTAAAACTTCATAATACTTTGCAGTCAAAGTCAAAAATGTATCGTAGAGTTTAACGATGCACTGCTTGCTTAAGCTATGTTCATATTATGTGTATTTGTCATGTGGATTGTCACTTGTTCACATGTTAAATTTGTACATATCGTCTGAACCCCTTCAAACAATATCATGTGTTATTTCTCTGTGTACAGTACGTAGACATTTTTGATTAAAAACGAGTTCTATTTTCAAGTGACAAAGCAGATGTCAGCTGTTTTTTATTAACAAAATTGTTTGAGGCGGCATAAATTAAATGAAATTTTAATAAATTAATATATATTTAATAGTAAATAAATAATAAAATAGACGCAAAAAATACGCAAATTTATTATAAAAAATGTTTTTTTTTTTATATTTTTATAGGTTATGTCAAATGTACGTTACATACCAACATGTGAACATGTAAATTATAAACCTTATGTAAAACTCAAATTTTGACATACACATGAAATCACATTTGGGTAAAAAAGTGACATTCCACATGACAAATACACATAATGTGAACATAGCTTTATTGTGTAAGCTTCGAAAGCTTTTTTGGTGCACATTGGGACATATTACATTGAAAAATTCTATACGGTTACATTGCAAAATGCTTTTAAAAATCGAGTTGCTTTGCAATTGACGTTTTGGAACCCACCCTAAATGTGGAAAATTGAAAATCTGTAACGTCAAACCACGACAAGCAAGGGCAGCCAGATAGGCCTTAAAAGATAATGAAACTTTCGCGCGAGCTGCTTCCCAGCTAAGAGCAGTCTTAAGGCCCAAATGCACTATTCATCAAGCATTGTGGTAGTATTAGTGAAAATGTGTTTGTATGTGTCACACGGACGCTGCTGGATGGAAAATCAAATAATTTAGATATGACGAATATTACGTAAAGCACAAGTACACGTTGAATTCGGCGGCTGGACAAGCATTTGACAAGTGTATTTGGCTCTTTACGAATGTCTTTCTTTTTAAAAAATGTTATTTTCGATTCTAGCCAGTGAAAAACCCCCAAAAACAGTCAGCAAACTACGATATTCCCCACTCGCCAAAAATTTGTGTAAAATGCTTATTTAAAAAAAAATGCCTAAAATTAAATGAATTTAAAAAATAAGGCCAATTTTCCCTACGCTTCAATTTGTGTAAAGAAAAAATTGTATACGTTAGGATTTTTTACTACTTCTGGTAACACTTGTTGTAGTATTCTCTTAAAAAAATTATAAGCAAACTCAAGCTTCGTACAGACGATAGTCAGATCTTACAATATTGTTAAGCAGCGTTGCTTAAATTGCATTAAAATTGGCTAAAATGTCTTACAACTGTATAAACATTGTAAGCTCATTTGTATTTGCAGAAGCGCAAAATTAATGCATCTGACAATCGCACCATTGTCAGAAAAATATTGCTGTTGGCAACGCCTGCTTACAATATTGTAAGATCTGACCATCGTCTGTACGAAGCTTCAGTGTATAAGAATTATAGCAAAAGCTAAAGCTTCGTATAGACGATGGTCAGATCTTACAATATTGTAAGCAGGCGCTGCCACCATTGTCAGAAAAATATGGCTGTTGGCAACGCCTGCTTACAATATTGTAAGATTTGACCATCGTCTGTACGAAGCTTAACTCTTTTGGATTCATTGTTTGAGTTTTAAGCATGGTGAAATAAACAGGTGGCAGCACTAAGCCAGATGACGATTTTTTGCTCTTGCATTGTTTGTCTAGGTTTACGTCAAAGTTTTGTTTATGTTTACAAAGAGTCCACGTTTTGTGCTGTGATTAGGTGCGTTTGAATACTTTTACAGTAAAATGAAGTAAATGAGAAAATTGTAAAATTTGCTCTCGCAAAAAGCTGTTGTCCAAAAAAGTACGCGAACGCAAATTTTGAAAAATTCGTAAAATAAAGGCTACAACTGATGACAAATAATTGAAGTTTTGAAAAATGTTAACACTTTTGACTACTAAACTCGTGTTCTTATTGGTACTCGATTAAATACTTTTTATAACACAAACATTTTTGGAAAATACAAAAAAATTATTTTATGTAATCATTCATAATTGTTTTTTATTTTATTTGATGTTACTAATTTGTGGCGGGTTAATTAATTCAAAAGAACATGCATAATTTTTTGCTTTTACATACTTAAGTACCCAAGTACTTAGCACTTTTACAACTCTAAAAAATTAACAAAACAAAAAAGTTTCAAATGTTGGTATTTATCCAAGTAAATGATTCACAAACAAGTTTAATTAATTAATATTTATTCACATTTTGTTTTTGGTTAATTTTTATATAAACTTTTAGTTAATTTAACTATTTTTTCACAATTTGTAAGCATTCTGTTTGTTACTTTTGTGTGTTTACCTTTTGAAACATATGTTTTTCTGTTTTACTAAATTTTACTGCAAACATTTCTGCAGTAAAAATTTGTAAATACTCAGACAAGAACTGTCACTTTTCGCTCTCAATTTGCATTCTCATTTACAGTAAAGTTCAGTAAAAAGTAGTAAAAACTTTTGTGTTCTCGAACGCAGCTATTATTGTATTTTATTAGTTTTTGATAATTTTAAATTAAAATAAATAAGATATCGAACATAATTTAATTAAAATTGGCTAAAAACTAATTTATTCCATCACGTTCAGCGGCACGCTTTGATTTTTGTTTAATGCATTTTTTGACGTAAACGGTGATGTAATTTCAATTTTTGTTGTAATGTTATATTTGTTGCCGTAACGATGCCACCTGCTTATTCCACCATGGTTTTAAGTATATTTTTTGCGAATTCTTTAATTTAAAGCTACTTTTAAGTTCAAACTCATTATTTAGGAATTTAACTATATCATTTAACCGCAATAACCTTTTGAGTTTCACACAGCAAATTTACAATTTAATCCTGATTGAAATCTTTAAACTGATATACAAATCTTAAACGTTCGAAATAATACCAAAAGCGATTATAAACTTAAAGTGATTTCATTTTTTTTTTGTAAATGCTAAACGAACAATTTACATTTACAAGACATCAAGCACATGCACGAGTACATTCAACATGGTAAATCGGAAAGACAAACAAAAAGTCACTTTAAATTGTGAACTGTATGTGAAAAGTGCAGTAGACTTACAAAAATGCACGCTTTAGCTTACACAAAGTCACTTACATTCAAGTGCCAAATGTAACCCGAATTATCGGAAGGAAGTTAGCCAATGTGTAAGTTAACACATGCACACAATCTAAAAGACAGAGGGACAGATAGAACGACACACACAGACAGAACATAAAATGAAAACGAGTGTAAAAGGCAAACGAAGAAAGGCTTTTGAAACTGCAAACATAAGTAAATATTTACATATTTGTGTATGTATGAAGAACATATCGTTAACTAAAACGCAAAAGGCCCTAACTAACCAAAAAATAAAAATCTACTTTTTCATTGATTACGTATGTGTTAAAAAAAAATTTTCATACAATATATTTCTAGCAATACATTTGTAAAATTCAGTACAAAAACATAAACTAAGAAATTCAGGAATACACTTTTTGCAGAATGTTCGATGCCGAGCTTAGCCAGGATGAGTCAAATGATGACCTGACAACAGCAGAAACTCTCGATAGTAACACAAACAATCTTTTGCTAATGTTCTGTAACTCTCGCGTCGAGAAACTTTTCGATTGAAATAAAGTTTGTCATTCCGTTTGTAATTTCTATAATATTGATGTTAGACCCTATAAAGTATATATCGTTACTTTAATATATAAAAGCCCTAACTAACGTTTTCCTTACTTAACAGGAGAAGGAAAAAACTTAATAAAAATTATAGTCTTGTAGTTGCGATTTTCTTAAAATGCAGTTTTTTATTTAATTCTCTAAGCAATTTAATAAAAAAATTGCGTTTAACAAAAATCGCGACTACAAGACTATAATTTTTATTAAGTTTTTTCCTTCTCCTGTTAAGTAAGGAAAACGTTAGTTAGGGCTTTTATATATTAAAGTAACGATATATTCTGGATCCTTATGAGGAGCGAAGTTGATTTAACGATGTCCGTCTGTCCGTTGAAATGGATTTTCCGAAGACCCCATATATGATGGGGGCCAGGTTATTATACATTTATGTCACATATGGTCCGGAATCGTTTGCTATTGAAATTCAGCAAGATCGGCCCACAAATGGCTGAGATATGAGTAAAAAACAACGACTGCCTCAAATTGTTTCCTTTAAAGGTCCAATTAGACGTGACATTACCATACCAACACTGTATTACCAAAACGACTTAAACATACCATACAAACCAATTCAATTTTGGTTTCTACGGTCATACAGTGGTTATGGTAATACAGTGTTGGTAATGTGGTTTTTTTATACCCTTCACTACAAGTGGTGGATTTTATTTGTAATGTGTTTAATTTTACTCATCCACATACACGTTAATGCTTAACGCTCCTTCAGTAAAAGCATTCGTAGCCGAGTTGTTAAGTTCTCTCCTGAGACTGATGATATTGCCAGTTCGAATCCCAAAAAGCATTTTTTTAAATTTTTTTTATTAAATTTTTTTATGTTCTAAAAAACGAATTTAAGATTGTAAAACGAATTTCAAACATCAACTTTGGCAAATGAGGAAACGGGCTTAGGTTCATATATAATTTTTTTGTTTTTTTTATATTCTTCGGCATGGCGAAATGAAAAGTTGGCGTGGCTCAATTAATATTTATTTATACCTATCTAAAGAACGTTATTTATATAACTTTTTGTTATTATCTCATCATGGTGAAGGGTATATTAGATTCAGCATAGCCGAATATAGCACTCTAACTTGTTTTTACTAATTAACTCGGTTAATTAATCGAGCGATTAACCGATTAAAGAAAAACCCCGATTAAATGAATACCCTAAGAAATATAATTGAACACCAAACAAAAATCAAATTTGTGTATAAAACGTTTTTGCACAACCACACTGACAAACACTATGCGTAACTGTTCGTCGCATAATTTATATAGTGTTGGGAGAGTAAAAATCCAAAGAAATTCAAACAGTATTTATTTCGTTCAAAACGGTAAAAGTCTTTGCCAATACTCCTATTTAGTATTTGATAACTACCCGTGAAGTCTGCTAGAATTTGTGATGTTTATTGTGCGTCGCGACTAGGCCTGCCAGACGGTCCTGATTTTTCTTGATTTACAAGAATTTTCAGTGCTCGTAAAAAATAAAAAAAACACGTTATAATTTTTTAATTTGTAGTCCTTCAACAAAGCTGTGTAAAAAGCAAATAAATATTTCATCGTTTTTTTAGCATTTTTGTTTTAAAATCTATCAAAACTGCGTTTTATATTTAACACTCGTTTATGCTGTTTTGAAACAGAAACCCGTATTAGCACTTGTATGTATTTTCCTCTATACTCAGCACTTATAATCGATTGGCTGAAAAGCAAAGGGGTATAAGTGCCAGTCCCTCAATTATAAGAGTTGAGTATAGAGGAAAATACAACCATTAAAAAATTTAAACAGCTGGCTTAATTTAAAAAAAAAGCGTGCAGAAGATTTTGGGGCATAATGTGAGTTCATTTGCTTGAATGCTTTACTTTTAACTGGTTTTAACAACTGTGTTAGTTTTATAAAAGATTATTCAAGAAAGTATTTAATTGTCAAGAATTTTTTCAAAAACAAAATTTTTTATTGAATGTTAAGAATTTTGTAAATTTGAATCTGGCAAGCCTAGTTGCGACAAATAATTTGTAATGTTTACTTATGTCGAATGTGTCGTACGCACACAAAGAATTGTTGTTGCAATATTATCAAAAAAAAAAAAAAAAAAAAAAAAAAAAAAAATAGGATACAGAATATTTCGTACACACATATTCCAAACTCGCATTTAATTAATATAGAATGTGTGTATTTTTATTCCCGTGTTAATTTTGAGAGTATTTTTTATAGCTGGTTCTCATTTGACTTTAACTATAGTAAAGTATATGTTTTATGCTTCTACATGCTCATACAGCAATTTTTGTGGCAGTGGCACTTCAGTATACAGCTTAAAATTGTCAATGATTTAAATGTGTGTTCAAATCGAATTGTGTAGGCCTCTAGTATGTAGTATAACCATTTCTGGGCAATTCTGCAAAAAGGGGTTTAAATTAAAAGTAGGTTAGTACATACATACATATTTGGACCAATTTGCAAAAAGTGTAGCAATTTTTACTAAACAATGAATATGACCCATTCTCAAAACATAAGTCAAAATTTCTCCTTATTGGTTTGATAACTAGGAAATGACAGACTATTTTACTCATTTAAAATAAAATTAATTCGAGGGTTGACTGTCCTGATTTATACTTTAATACTATTCAATATACTAGCTGGAAACTTGAGGATAATTGACACATTTAAAGTTCTAATTCATCGGACTAATTATGCTCTTAAGTGCACTTAAACAATAGCATTTCGTAATATGTATTGATAAATTAAATTTATGCCTTCAACAAAAATTTTAATCGCATATTTCATTTTGCACATCAAAAAATAATTTTAAGTTATTTCTTTTCGGTATTTTATAAATTTTATTTTTTAAATTTTGCCGTATATTTTTCTATGTTAGTTTATGTGTAGTTGCATAATTTGTAAAGAATTTGGTTTTCCATAGACTGAAATAAATAAATAACACTGAGAAAACCACACCATTCTAATGAACGTAAACAAATAACACCGAATTTTATGTGGGGAATGTAAGAAGAGATAAACTCACTGTTGATGTTTTTGTTCGAACTTTGATATTGTTACAAGTAGAGCGGTTGCTTATGATTCTTATACGCTTAACAGTTTTATTTGGTTTAATATCTTAAGTTTTTCCAAAATCTTTATGGTTGAAGTTTTCTGATGATCTGGCCTAAGCAACCAGTGAAATGCGCATAGGAATAGCTTATCCCATCAACAATAAATTTCAAGTGTTTTTATCAAGAATAAAAACTGGGAATTAAGCACGAATAACAAAATCTTTTAAATTATTATCTCAGATATCTATGAATTATGGAAATGATGAGGACTTAATGTACATATGAAGGAGGTTTTTTTTTTATACATATCTTAAAGAAGACCCAAATAAGACCTACTAATGTCTTACGATAGCAGTGCTTGCACAATTTGAATTTTGTAGGGATCCATCTTAAGATCCAACTTTAAAATTTTCTGCAATGTTGTTCTGGAAATGTACAATTGGCCGGGACGACGACAAGCTGAATATGATGGATCACATTTTTAACAAAGTACGAATACTTCGACCAGTGTTGCCGTTAGGATACGAAAGGTAAATTTTTCGTATCTTTTGATAATTCAGGTACCATGTATAATCCTGACATTTTTCGTATCTTTTGAATCGTTACGCAAAGTGTACAGAAATAAAATATTAGAGAATTTTTAGCCAAATAAAACTTATTCAGACTAACCGACTGAATGCTAATACAAAAGCAGCTTAATTAATGGTGAAAAAACATTAAGGATCTAGTAGTGCGAAGTTGTTCTGAGGAACTTTTTTGTTTACAGGAACTTTATACCTATGTAGTTTTTGATATAATCGTCTTAGTATAAACGCCCTAACTCGTATACTAATTTTTACAAAAATTAATTTGTTTTGATAACATCCAAACATTATATTAATTTTAAAGTTCGCTTACTGTATTTTTATTAATTACATCGTACCTAATATTTATGACTTAAGGCCCAACTATACTATGCTTAAGCTCCTGTCAAAAAATAACAAAAATCTTTTCAATTGCATTTAAAAACACAAAAACAAAACCAAAAAACATTTGATTCCGTACGGAAAGTGCGATTTGTTTCGCTCCTTGCTTAAGCGAATGACAGATTCATAAAATTTAACAAAAAGTTTCCTTAAGTTCAATATGGTTTGACATATATAATTTACATGTATTCGCCCATTTGCTTAAGCCAACTTAAGCATATTATTGTTGGGCCTTTAAATAAATATATAGAAATAAATTTACATGATATCATACACAATATTCATTAAATATGAAATAAAAATGTAATGTTAATAAATGTTTAACGTTAAAAATGGATTTTAAAATTTTTTTTAAGATGTATCTTTTTGGGGAAAAGCGTATCTTTTTGGTAACCAAAATGTATCTTTCTCGAAATTTCACTGGCAACACTGACTTCGACCTCTTTCAGGAAGGTCAATCACTATACCCCGTTCCTCAGAACGGCCGGCTTAGTTCCTTATCATGATGGCTTTGGAAACTGACTTTCAATTAAGATCTTGACAATGTCTTCGCTGCATCATAAACTTCCAAGAATTCTGTTATAACCTGCAAAAGAAAAAAAAAACAACTATGTTAGTGTATGACAAATTAAGAAGGTAGGTCATATTAGGGCCACTCTGTATATTAGAGCATTATGGATGGTATACTAATAGAGTCTCATTCCAGTAGAACATTTTTATTGGAACAATTTCGAAATCTAAAAATAATAGTTTAATAAATTTTTAAGTTTGAAAGTCCGATAGTTTATGATTTCATAGTTTCAAGCAAGCAAGTTTTTCACACAGCTCTTTTATTTCTAGGATCCTGTGTTATGAGATATGCATGAGAGGCTGTTTTATATACGTGTATACCTTTCCATGTGTTTGACTTTTCTTTTTTAGTATACTTTGATAAAATATTAAAACTTTCAACAGAACAACGTTTTCGAAATATTGGAAATTTATTTACAAAACTCAAGTTCCGTTCTTAAAGTTAACGAGGCGCATCATCGTCCATCTAAGCAGCTTATACGCAATATTTATGGATTTTTTGAATAATAATCTTTCAAATCTGCCATCGCCATTGTAGACGTGAGTGTGATAGGTACGATGCCATTCTTAGCCACTCAGTCTCTGCCCGTTAACTACTTGGAACATTTTTATTAAATAAATTGGCCTTTATTCATGTTAGATTAAACTAGTGTAAGAATTAAAGCCAGGTGACCATCAATAGCATCGAGTGTTCGGTGAATGGGCTGAGAATAAACTGGAAGTTGAACCAGTTTTTTGGAGAGGTTTATATACCGAAGGAGTTATCGGCCGATTTATTTTTATATCCGAAAGCGGTGTCTAAATGATTCGTAATTTTTTTAATTCATCATGTCATAGCAAATCATTTGGAGGAGAAACAGCTTGAAACAAAACATATGGTGATATCTCAAGAGATCGACCAGTTCAATTGGCTACTTGTGATTTGACACATTTGGACTACTTTTTGTGGGGGTACGCTAAATCTCTGGTCTAAGCTGATAAACAAGCAACGCAATATTGACGAAAGACTGGGTGTTTTCAAAAAAGTAGTTTTAAATTGGACCGACAGGATGGCTTTTTTAAGTTGCAGTAACCTTAAATGCCATTAAATTTGGGCCATTTCCTTGAGTTTGTTGTTCTATTTTAAAAAAGAACGTTTATGCCTCTAAAAAAACACCCCTTACAAATCACACATTTTTTCTCGTTCATGATTTAACCAAAACTGGCCTTTTAGAGCAAGAAAAAAAACCAGGGATTGTGTAAAAAAAGGAAAACAGAAAAACAATTAAGAAAGATAGGTTTGTCATGCAAGACTATATGATGATACCCTACATAACAGCATTTACGGACGAACTTTTTTAGGATCCACTGGCAATCCTACACCTACCAAAACAAAATTATGAGATGACGTTAAAATGCAAAAAAGAGTTAATTGTGTCGAATATTATCTAAATATCAACAAGAAATTTTATCGTTTTAAAGAAAACTCAAAGACAGGTCTTATATAAGACATATAGTCAGTTCTTGAGCTACCATCATAACATTCTGCCATGGCATAGAAGCTATTGTTAAAGTAATTTTTCCCATTATTATTAATTGTTTTTTTATAAGTTACGACATTAAAAGCTATTTTTGGGAGTGATATTGGCATAGGAGCTATGGTTATACAATCTGCCAGCCAGCAGGGTGAACATCGTTAGATATATTTAGAAAGGGATTCTGAGTCGATCGATAGAACCAATATTTCTATGTGTACAAACACATAATAACCTCAATTTCTATGGTGGTGTAGGGTACAGAAAAAAAAAATTAAAATACCTAGTTAGCATTGCATAAAAACGATTGTACTCTAAGGTGTTCACATAAAAACGGAAATCGTTGCTAAATTTCGAACATAAAATAACAAAAAAAAAAGATGCATATAAAAGATGAAAAAAAATGAAAATAAAAGATGAAAAAAGAAAATGACAACCAACACTTGTGTAAATAATAGTCAAGGTGCTGGTAGATTCGTATAAAATGTTTTTCAATGCTTTTCTATTCAGTTGCATTAACAGGAAATAAAGTGCGGCACTATTTGCTGAAGCAAGATTCCTATTATGTTGTAGAATGTATTAAAACATGAAATTCGACCATACCAGCAACCATTCTATATAAGGAATGTGAGAATAAAACCTTCAACTTTTACATCTGAAAAAAAATTAACACAGTTTTTAAATAAACTTTGAAATAAAACTAATTTCAAACAGATTTTCAAGTAATGAGAATTTCAATTGTTCTTTGCATGTTTTTTGTTCTTATTTGAGGTTTTACTATTTGTTCATGTATTTTTCCGTTTCTTTTCTTTTTTGTTTGTTTTGTGAGCGAATAAGTGTTAATAATTGTAAAAATTTAAAACTAACTGTAATTTAATGTTAAAAATTATTTCTCATCAAGTAAAAGTATTAAATTTTTTTTTTAAATTTATTTAAATGATTTTATGATTTTTAAGGCAGGTGATGGGAATAAGATTTTATAGAATAGAAATAATGAGAACTTAATATACATATTACTACGTAACTGCCTTTCAATAACGTTTTGGTTTATTTCCTTTATCATAAACCGTTTCGAGTTCTTTTTAGCACTTCAAATAAAACTAAATAATCACAACACTTTAAACACTGTTAACAATTTACACAACTTTATTTAGTCACTTTAACAACCATAATTTATAGCTTTTATTCACAACCAACTATAATTTTCTCCTCGTGATACGTTATTGACAAAGTCTGAACTTAGAATGATCATACTATGTTAGCCGCCGCAAGTATTTATACTGCAATTCGGCCATCTAGAACACACGAAATGTTTTTCGAAGGTTCGAGGCTTTACTATTCACCACTCTTAACGTCTTTTTGATTTATGGCGGCACTTATGTTTACATAGTTTCACCACTTATACTGACGCTTTTTTTTACCGGTCATTTTGAGGGCTTTCTGCACATTGGGATTGAAGTGTACTAGATTATAACAATTTTTAATAACAATGAAAACTAATAAAATTACTTATGAGTACAAGATAACTAATAAATACAAGATAACTAAAAATTATAACCAATTCTTAAGCAATAATTACAACTAATTCTTAACTAAAGTTACTTTCGTAACAATATAAAGATTTTTGGAGTTAAAAATTTTTACTATGAAGGAGGTTTTTTATACATATCTTAAAGAAGGCCCAAATAAGACCAACTAATGCCTTTGTTGGTGGTCTTGCGGTAACTGCGATAACAATGCTTGCAAATTTGAATTTTATGGGGATCTATCTTAAGATCCAACTTTAAAATTCTCTTCAATGTTGTTCTGGAAATGCACAATTGGGTGAAACGACGAAAAGTTGAGACAGATGGATCACATTTTTAACACTCTGCCGAACAGCTTCCATGTTGCCTTCAATGCGAATATTTTGATAAGCACTTCTCTCAAAACGGTTTCTCAGAACGGCCGGCTTAACTCCTTATCATGAAGGCTGTGGAAACTTACATTGATTTAAGATCTTAGGATATTTTTGCTGCATCATAACAATTGATCGTTGAAAAAGACAAACGTAAGCATTCATTATAAATTTCTAAGTTTTCTGTGATAACCTGCAAAAAGAAAAAAAAAACACAATTATGTTTATTACAAAAAAGATAGATCTTATTTTGGCCACTCTGTACAATGGAGCGTATGAGTAATATATATCGCACTTAATTATAAAAGGGGAAATCAACTAAAAATTTTAAATATTATGCTTTTTGAAAAAATAGACATGAAATATTCATATAAACCCGCAGTAAAAATAAAGTGTTGTTTTGATGTAGTGCAAGAAATCCATATCTGATAAACCCATATAAAAAGTGAAATAAAGCCATTATGATGTAATTGCTCACTTAAATATTTTTAGTTTAGTGTACATAATTCTTAAACTTCTAATGAATATTTACCCCAAAAATGGATAGATTCAAAATCCCGAATTTTAAAATTTCGAAACGTTAAAATCCCGAATTTTAGAATTCTGAATCTTAAGATCACCAATTTTATAATCCCGAAATCGTAAATCAAAAAATCTCGATATCAAATCCCAAATTATGTTGGAGCAGAGAATGAAAAACGACTTTATTGTATTTTAATTGAACACTTATTTATTACTTGACAATATTTGTGTTTTAATAAAGATAATTTATAAAATAGTTTGTTGAAGAACTACCACGCTGTTTAAGGTTTACAAGTTAAAAGGGAAAAATTAAAAGAAAAGAAAAAGGAAGTAATTTTTCGATAGCAATACATATAAGGATGTGAAAATGTAAATAATACCTAACAGTCTCCTCCTTTATTTACAATTCCAACTTACGTTAAGTTTAATTTACCCCTTAATAGAATAAATCTATCTTTTGGTAAAGCTTTAGTGAAAAGGTCAGCTAACATTTCCTCAGATGGGCAGAATCTCACTTGAACTATTTGCTTATCAACATAGTCCTTTACGAAATGCCTTTTTGTATCAATGTGCTTCGAGCGTTTACTGAGTCTTTCATCTGCTGTCAATTTTATAGCACTTTGGTTGTCTTCATATATAGTAGTTGGTTGGTTAAAACTGCAATTAAGATTTTGTAGAATACGTTGAATCCACACTGCTTCTTTACATGCTTCAGATAAAGCAATAAATTCTGCCTCAGTAGATGAAAGAGCAACGCAATCTTGGCGCTTACAAGTCAAGCTAATAACACCGTTTAAAAGGAAAACATAACCAGAATTTGACTTACGTGTTTGACGATCTTCAGCCCAACTGGCGTCTGCGTATCCAATTAGATCACTGTTTGACGAAATTTCTCCAATCTTTAACTTTAGGTTATATGTGCCTTTAAGATACCTGATAAACCTTTTCACTTCGTTCCAATCTGTGTGGCTTGGGTTTTCAATATTTTGGGAAAGTATGCTTACGGCTGCCGAAATATCAGGACGAGTATTAGTTGAGATATATAACAAACATCCAATTGCGGCTCGGTATTTATTGTTATTTGTTAATTTATCTCCCTCTGGTTGTTTATAATACGCCGGACTAATAGGTGTAGACGAATCTTTCGCATCCTGTAAGTTGAATTTTTTAATCACTTCGAGAATATATTTTGTTTGATCCAAAAAATAAATGTTGTTTTTCCTTGTAACATGGATACCCAAGTAATTAGATATTAAACCCAAATTCTCAAGACGAAAATGTTTGCTTAGGATATTTTGAATACGTTCGATTTCATGTCTGTTGTCCGACAAAATTAATATGTCGTCTACTTAGACTAATATGAATAAATTATTTGCGTATGTATACAGACAGGTATCAAATTTGCTTTGCTTTAATTTTGCTTCAACTAATATATTGTGCAAAGTCTGATTCCATATATGTACGTGCTGATTGCTTTAGACCATAAATACTTTTATTTAATAAACACACCATGTCGGCTTTATTTTCATCGATAAAACCTGGAGGCTGCCGCATATAAATTTTCTCTTTGAGTTCGCCATTTAGGAAGGCAGTTTTTGCATCGAAATGAAATACATCCATTTTTCGTGTAGCAGCAATAGATAAGAGGATACGAAAAGTAGCATGTTTTGCGACGGGAGCAAAAACTTGGTCATAATCGACTCCAAACTTCTGGCTAAAGCCCTGGGCGACTAAACGGGCTCTATATTTATTTACTTTTCCATCTGCATTGGTCTTTAATTTGTAGACCCACTTGCAGCCTATTAAATTTTTACCTTTAGGTAAGTTTACCAGAGTCCAAGTGTTGTTTCCGATTAGCGACTTGTACTCCTCCTCCATAGCACCGATCCAATTACTTCGTTCTTGACCTTTTACTGCTTCATTATAATTTGTTGGTTCACCATTTACAACTATATCGATCTCTTCTATAAACCGCAAAGGAGCAACACCTTTATTGGATCGTTCTGATCTACGCAAGTTATCAACATTTTCAAGTTGCTGGTCGTAAACATTTTGCTCGTCTTCACTTTCTGACTCACTACTGCCAGGAGTATTGGTTTCGTTTAATTCTCCTCCTACTCGGATAGTTTCGTGATCATTACTAGGACATTTTGCTATGACTGAATCATTTATAAATTTCACATCACGGGAAACAATAACTTTGCCCTTTTCTGGTACAAAGCATCTATAAGCTTTTGAATGCACATCAAAACCGACAAACAACGCTTCTTCTGCCTTTGGGTCGAGTTTTCTTCGCTGGGTATCTTGAATACGAACGAAACATTTTGCACCAAACCGTCTCAAATTGCCATAATGTGGCTGACGGTCATGCCAAATTTCGAATGGGGTTACTTTTACTGATTTCCATGTCATCAAGTTCTGTATGTTATTTGCCGTTACAACTGCTTCGCCCCAAAATTTATTGTCCATATGTGCATCTAATAACATACAGCGCGTCATCTCAATTAACGTTCTGTTCTTGCGCTCTGCGACCCCATTTTGTTGCGGCGTATAGGGTGCAGTGCGTTGAATCTTCACTCCATTTTTATTTAAATATTCCACAAAATTTTTACTAACATATTCGCCACCACGATCCGTTCTTAGACATTGTATTTTTCTGCCTAATTTGTTTGCAGTAAACTCAAAGAATTCTCTAAATTTGTCGAACGTTTCCGATTTTTCTTTAAGTAGATGGTGGAAGTAGGTGGTGTAACGTGAAAAATCATCAATAAAGGTTAATACATAGCGCTTAACTGATGGTTCACAGGTCGCTATGAACCAGCTGCAACAAATTTGTAGATCGGTATTGAGACATTTTAGGAAATGGTAAACGAGTTAATTTGGCTTTGATGCAGACATCACAATCAGTACAACGTTTACAGTCTTCATTGCATTCAGCTAATTTTAAACCAGAGACCGTATTCTCTTTTGCCATATTACGAATTGTATCCATACTACGATGGCCCAAAATACGATGCCAGTCGTGGACGCAAAATTTCGTTCCGCCCGTTATATAATTTACAGAATTATTTACTCGGAGTTTGTACAAGTTGTTTCTGATATCCCCAACTGCTATTTGTTTATTATTTTGTGATCGTATATCACACATATTATTACAAAATGTGACTTTTATTCCGTTTTCAGCTAATCGCTTTACGGAAATTAAATTACCCCCAATTTGAGGCACGTATAAAACATTTTTAATGTGTATTTTACTGCAAAGGCCGTCCTCACACTACCTTTTCCGGATGCAGATATCGTCTCACCATTTGCCACAGAAACATTCTCGGTATGAGAACCGTCGAAATCATCAAACAAGTCACGATTACTTGCAATGTGACAAGTAGCCCCGGAGTCTACTATCCAATCCTCGTTATCTTTTGTACCAACGAAAAAAAGATGTTCGGAAGAGTCTTCTTGTTCATCTTGTTCTATAACATTTGCCCTCGACCTGCCTTCTTCTTTGTTCACCTTGTTAGCTTTCCACGTAGAGTATTCTATGCATTTACTTCGAACATGGCCTTTCCTTTTACAAAAGAAACAAGTAATGCTGCTCCCACTCTTACGCTTAAAATTTGATACACGCAGTACATCTGAACCTTCATTAGCAACGCTTTTGTCCCTTTTTTGCCTTCGGCGAAACTCTTCTATAATTTTGGCGCTTACTAAAGCCGGTGTTAAATTTTTTTCACCATGTGCTTCCATTGCCGTTATAAGTCCATCATAACTACTTGGTAGTAAACCCAACATAGTAGCTGTCTTTAAGAATTCCCACGTTATAGAGCTGCCGAATGCCACAAGCTTCTGAAATATTTCATTTATTTGACTGACATGCGCCTCCATATGGGTATCCTCATTCGCCCTTTTTGACATAACCTCACGAAGCAACCTTACTTTTACACCAGGTGAGTCACGCTCATAAAATTCCTTTAACGCATCCCATGCCTCCTTTGCATTTGATGTGTTTCTAATGTGATGAATTTGGTCATCTCCAATACACAAAGCAATAGTAGCGTGCGCCTTTTGGTCGATCTTCCGCCAAATAGTTTCATTAGTCGCATTAGATACTTCGGTAATGGCTGTCCATAGCCCCTCGCGTTTTAAGAGCATTTCAATTTTAAACCGCCAATTGAAATAATTTGTATACGTCAATTTTGGTGCTTGAAAATTTCCATGCAGTTCAGCCATATTAATTAAGTCTTGCGATTATAGATAATGAACGTAAGAAATCTGGGTAATCGCTGGGCCCATAACCATTTGTTGGAGCAGAGAATGAAAAACGACTTTATTGTATTTTAATTGAACACTTATTTATTACTTGACAATATTTGTGTTTTAATAAAGATAATTTATAAAATAGTTTTTTTGAAGAACTACCACGCTGTTTAAGGTTTACAAGTTAAAAGGGAAAAATTAAAAGAAAAGAAAAAGGAAGTAGCAATAATTGACAGCTGTAAGTTGACATTTCAAAACAAGTACATAATGTAATTTTTCGATAGCAATACATATAAGGATGTGAAAATGTAAATAATACCTAACAAATTAAGAAGCTTTTGCAAGCGAGGCCGGAATTTGCTATACCATAGAAAAAAAAATCATGCGTACGGCCAAAGGCTAACTTTACTGAAAAGCTTTGGTTGTATCAAAGAGGTACAACAAACCATGGTAGAAAAAACACCGCTTCGCTTACTAAAGTTTCTCCATTAGCGCCCCCTTTCTGCCTCCTGTTCCATATTTTTTCAACATTTTCCTCCATGGGAAGATATGAAACACAATATTGGTCATTTATATTTATTTGATTAACCCTGGTCATACTGTCCAGCAATTATAAAGAAATGTTAATGTGAGAAAAACAAAAAGCTATTGAAAATTTCGTACGGTAAATCCATGACAGGTTTCACGAAACTAAGTAGTGTAATTGATAAATTACATATTTGCTACCACTAGTGGTGGTGGGTACAAAAAAGTATTTTTGCTCAAATAGGATTTTTATGGCTTACTAAATAAATTGATATTGTGTTTATTAATTTTAAATTTAAATTTCAATCGTTTTTTTTATATATACATACATATACTATAAATATATGCGGAGGTCCATAATAAAACGCAATACATAATTACATTTTTCAAGTTTTTTGATTTTTTGATTGAATCCTATTCTACACATTGAAATCTATATTACCTTCATTGTTAAGCATTCCAAAACTCAATAGCTACACTGCAATTCAATATCAAATATAATGGTTCAGAGCAAAATGCAATATTTACACATAAAAAAGTGTTTTCATTTTTCTACAAGTGGTTGCAATTTAAATCAAAATGATATAAGCAAAAAGCTGAAATTCCAGCCCTAGTTCAGTTCAAAACGCAATATTTTCATACAGTTCAAAGCAAAATGAAATAAATACTATGATTCGGACCAAAACGCAATAATTTCAAATTTGCTATCTAAATAACTTTATACCAAAATGTCAAAATAAAAAATAATTAATTTGTTATTAATATTATTTTTTGTAGACAATAATACCTCAATAATTGTTTTTTGAAACAAGTAAGAAAGTATAGTCGGTCAAGCCCGACCATATGATACCCAGCACCACAGTACTTAAAAACACATCATGCTTATGTGTCCATATAAATATGGATTTCTCTATGTTTAAAAACTTCATTAAAATCGATTTGAAAGTTTGTGAGAGGCAGAAATTGCCCCCTACATCCCCTTGTGGTCCTATTTTTGAAAAACTGTATAGCTTATGTGTCCATATAGATATGGATCTACCTATGTTATAAATTTCATTAAAATGAGTTTGAGAGGCAAAAACTGCCCCTTTCTTCCCTTGTGTTCCTATATTTTTTAAAACTGTATAGCTTATGTGTCCATATAGATATGGATCTACCTATGTTTTAAATTTCATTAAAATCAGTTTGAGAGGCAAAAATTGCCCCTTTCTCCCCTTGTGGTCCTATATTTTTTAAAACTGCATAGCTTATGTGTCCATATAGATATGGATCTATCTATGTTTTAAATTTCATTAAAATCGGTTTGAGAGACAAAAATTGCCCTTATCACCCATTGTGGTCCTATTTTTTTATAACTGTATAGCTTATATGTCCATATAGATATGGATCTATCCATGTTTTAAATTTCATTAAAATCGGTTTGATAGTTTCTGAGAGGAAGAAATTTCCCCCTATCTTCCCTCGTGGTCCTACGATTTGGCCCATTTTCAATAGGCTTGGTCCTTGTGCCAATAAGAACCTATGACGCAAATTTTATCAAGTTATCTCCAAAGTTGCGACCTATACTTTGCGCACAAGGTTACATGGACAGCCAGCCAGCCTGCCAGCCAGCCAGCCGGACGGACATCGTTAGTTCGACTCAGAAAGTGATTCTGAGTAGATCGGTATACTTTAAGGTGGGTCTAGGACAGTGATGTCAATTGTGGTTGTATTGCTTTACATTAGTATTAGTGAATAAAGAGACAAGTATTCTTAATAAAGATTAAAAAATACGTAAGCATCCGCCGCATGTGCACCCGTCGCTTCATAATCGACGACTATTGTGTACTCTCGTGGACTAAATGAAAGAGCGTAAGAATGCGTGTGAAGAATGTGTGTGAATTAATTTACACAATTGTGTATGACGCTGACATCACTGGTCTAGGACCACTATTTTAAGGCGTTACACACATCAGCACAAATGCATAATACCCTCTCCACTATTGTGGTGTGGGTATAAAAATTATGTGCTACTTACCTTAATTACATTTTGTCGTTTATCCAAAAAAATGTTATGGTGTAATTATTGCGTTATGTTATGGACCTCCTCATATTCTTTTATATATTATTTATGTGATTCTCTTCTTTTATTTCTACCCAGGGTTTTTTTAAGTCTATTGATAGGCAAGAAAGTTGCAAAATTTAATGCATATAGTAAAAAACCTAGGCCAATTACAAACGTAGCCGGATTTTTGAGGAAAATTGGCGTGGTAAAAATAAATTTTTTAACATTTTAGCTTATATTAAAGCCCGCTTATGACATATGAAGCTAAAAATTGCCCACCATAAAGTCCTAACAATGGAGCATAGCCTGAAGTAGTCGGATCTAAGATTTTTGGACTATGGGCGGAGAATTGAAAGGAACAGGTCTGTGGCAAAATTGTGTTATTCTTCATTTTAGCCTATTTTGAAGCCCTCTAAAGACCAATGAATTGACCAAAGAATTGCCAGGCATATGGTACTAACGGTGGGGCTTACCTTAAAGTAGTTTTTCTTCTTGCCTGGCAGGGACAGGTAAGCGAGTATATCTATAAAAAGCAGTTCTTTTTAATTTTTCAAAAATTTTGAAAAATCCTGAAATCCCAAAAAAATACCGGGATCCCGTCAGTTGTTTTTTAAATTCCGAATCCCGGGACTTGCGAAAACTTGTCCCGATTGGAATCCTTAATTTTTATAGTTAAACAATTAAGTGTTCACATTGGCAATTAATTGTTCACATTGGCGTAAAATATAAACAGGCAAAGGGTTAAGCTTTTAGTTCAGCCTTTCGAGACACCGTTTTTTAGTATGTTTTCGTTTGTGCTCAGGGTATCAAAATATACAACTTCATAACCCAAAATATTTGTGATTGTGAAACAATTTCAATAACTATTTTTTAAGTAATCTGCGGTTAAAAATAATGAAAAAAAAAACTAAATGAAAGGAACCGTTGCTCATAATACTTATGAATATCAACTGAGTCTGCAAGATCTACTAAAGTAAGATCAATAATTGCTAATTTTACATTGTGTAGCAAAAGCAATAGCATTAACATATTTTTAATTATTTAAATATGATTACTATTGCTGAATATTAAAAAATAAAAGTCGAAATGGATTAATAAAAAAAAAAAACAGAAACTACCAATCAAAATACCCTAAACAGGTATACGTATCAGCCCAGCTGATCGTATTTTATTCATGAACTTAGTTATTTTAATGTAAAAATTTCATAAAATAGAGTGCTATATTCGGCTGTGCCGAATCTTTGAAACTCTCCACCGATCTTTATCTATATGACCTAACTATAGAATCTATATGATATCTATTTATTATTAATTAATGTTTATAAAAACAGACATCAGCATTAAAATTGGTTGCGGCTTAGACATATATAAAATTATTGACCGACAATCAGATTTGTCTTAAATAATTCAAAAATTCTTACAATTTCATCATAAAAATGATTAAAATAATCTTCTGATAACTTTATAAAAGTGTTTTTTATCCATTTTTAATACTTTAAAGAAATATAAATTTGTTTGTTGTGTTTTTTTTCTTAATCATCTGTCATCTTAACCATCTCAAATGTAATGTGAACGGATTTGATTAGCTAAATTAACATTTTGCTTAAACGCGTTAAAAAAAACCTAAGTAAGAACTTAGCATAAGGCTTAGCTTAGTATATTACAAAATTCATACAATTTTTTTTGGTCATATGAAACTACATAATTTCGAAGAAATTTTACCGCAATAAATATATCTGCTACGGTTTTAGGCGTATTTTATTAATTTACCAGAGAATAGAGCGATCATCACGAAGTTTTTTTTAAGTGCAATTTCTAGTCCTATAAAACTGTGAAGTATTCAAATTTATACTTATCGCATTATTAATTACGGTTCTAAGCGTACTAAACTGTTTTCCGGGAGAAGGATTTATATGGGGGCTAGGGTAAATTATGGACCGATCTTCACGAAATTTCACAAGGTGATTTCTAGTCCTATAAAAATGTGAAAAATTAAATTTTATTCTGATACCATTATAAATTACGGTATTACGCATACTAAACTGTTTTCCGGGAGTAGGGCTTATATGGGGCCTAGGGTAAATTATGGACCGATTTTCACGAAAGTTTACAGTGTCATTTCTTGTCTTATAAAACTGTGACGTGCCAAATTCTATTATGATAGCATTATTTTATAGGGTTTTAGGCGTACTAAACTGTTTTTTTGGTGGTAGGGTTTATATGGGGCCTAGGGTAAATTATTGACCGATCTTCACGAAATTTCACAGTGTCATTTCTAGTTTTATAAAACTGTGACGTGCCAAATTTTGTTGTGATATAATTGTTAATTATGGCTTTGGGTATACTAAACTGTTTTTCGAGAGTAGGGTTTATGTGGGGCCTAGGGTAAATTATGGACCAATCTTGACGAAAGCTTAAAGTGTAATTTCTTGTCCTTTAAAACTGTGAAGTGCCAAATTTTGTTATGATAGCATTATTAATTACGGTTCTAAGCGTACTAAACTGTTTTCCCGGAGTAGGGTTTATATGGGACAAAGGGTAAATTATGGACCGATCTTCACGAAATTTTGCAGCGTAATTTCTAGTCGAATAAAATGATTTTTTGCAAAATCTCATATCATTCCGTGCAATTTTCCACTATTTATGTTAGTTTTTGTAACAAAATTACCAATTTTTTGAGGTGGTGGTTCCACACTTGGATTCATAGCTCTAATCCTTCTCAACCGATTTTGCTGGATTCCAATTCCAATCTGCTTAGGATAACTACAAGCAATTTGACACCAAGTTTGTTCATTTCTTTTGAGTTTTTAAAAAGAGAGCGTGTTTTCAACAGACGGACAGACATACGGACCTGGCTAAATCGACTTAGAATTTTTCAAGGAGCCAGAATATATATACTTTATGGGGTCTGAGATGAATAATAAAAAAGTTTCACATGGAATGACAAACTAAGTATACCCTCTTCACAACTAATTGTGGTGGAGGGAATACAAAAATTGACTGCCAGCATAACTCGTTCTGATGCATTTATCTTATGAATGTGCCTTGATACCAATATTCCGGGAGTTTTAAAATCAAATCACCTGCTACTTCGTCTTTTAATTTGGTTTTAATAAAGTAGTCGAAAAACAAAATCGTCATCACTGCTGATTCAAAATAAAATGATGTTGATGTTAAATTCACCTTTTAAATGTAAAAAAAGTGTATTTCGTATCAGACGTTCGTAAAATAATTGCATATCATTGCGGTCGAAATAATATTTTCGATTTGTAACTACTTCATTGCTACATTTTATGCTACTTTAATGCTATTTCTACTTCTGCATCTTTTGCTATCTCTTCTGATTTTTCTGTTAGATATTAGCTGGTATTTTTAGACCATTTCTGCTTCTTCATTGTAGAAATAATAGCAGCAAACGAAATTTAGAACTCTGTTACTCTTCAAATTGTATTTTTTCTACTACGACTACGACTATGCTAAGAAACTGTGAAGATAACACTAGTGGTAGTAAAAGTACGGCTCCAAGTCCTTTATATTTTTTAACTAGACTTTCTACTAATTTTCCTTGCTACTTTAAGTCAAATTTTTTAAAGACTAGGTTATTATGGCCTATGCCAAGGAATTATATTAGTCATTAAGAAGCTACTATTTACATTTTCATAAATAAAACATTTTATTTGGCTTTGGATTATTTTAAAAAGCCAAATTCTCGAAAGCATTACCAATCGGCAAACCAAAGGACATCGGAAAATAAACTTTTATTTCAAAAGAACCCAGAATATGCGATAAACACTTTATGTGGTCTTAGATCAATATTATAGAAATAACAAAAAAAGAAACATTTTAGAAATTACAAAATAAGTTTTTATTACCCAAAAATTAATAAATAAAAATTTAGCCATTTCTAGACGTGAAATTTGGCAATACTGTTTGACAATGAAAAATGCTTATTTGTGCATTAATTCTATTTATAGATGCAAGTATGAGATTAATACTTTTCTTATAATTATCAATTCTCGAATTAACAAAAAACAACAGCTCAAATACATATGTGTTTGTAAATGGGCTTAGTTATTTTTATTTTTGTTATCAATTTTTTTTATAATGTTGTATAATATTTGTTTGTCTTTTCTGTTTTTATACCCATATTACCGTTGTGGAGGAGGTATCATTCGTTTGTGCTGGTGTGTGTAACACCTAGACATTTTATTATACCGATCGGCTCAGAATCACTTTCTGAGTCGGCCTTACGATGTCTGTTCGTGTGGCAGAATTAATTACACTAGCCAACAAGGTTTTGAACTGGAGCAACTAAATATCTTTCCTAGGGTAATTCGGTAGGCTGATTTCGAGTCTGTAATTGTTTTTTCTCTATTACGTCAGATTGTTTCTTACATAAAAAATCACTAGTTTGTTTAAAAATCAATGAATTTTCAAAAGTAAATGGCGTTATTTGAACGTCGTTTGTATTTTGTTGGTTCGGTTTCACGTATTAGAGTATAGCAATATTCTCCCAGCATGCTTTTGTAACAAAAACCCTTTCCTTTATTTCTTAAGCCAGACCCATAAATTTTGTCTTTTAATTTTATTAAACGTTATATTTGCCATTAGACCAAATTTACTGACTGCATACATAATTTTTTTACGATGATTTTTTCTGTAATACAGTCGCAATAACAGGGTCAGCACTTTTAAGATCATTAATCAAGACAACATGACCACGAATGAACACATTGCCTTCATGCGGCATTGAAAAAACGAAAAGAGTGTTGCTGCTGTTGAGAGTAGACGACGTTGTTCATCATGTCCACTAAGCTGAAGGACATTTTCTCGTACAGATATACGAGTAAGTAGAATACCAGGCACTTAAGCAGCCTCAATAACATGAATGACAGCAGTAAAGTTGTGTATTTGCTGTGTGTAATAATTTAAATTTATTTATATCATTTCATCAAATGTTGGATTTAAAGAAAAAAAGAACTGAGCTTGTGATATTTAACAGCAGTTAATTTTGATTTTTGTCTTAAGTGTGATAGATTTCTTAAATTTCATCTTGACATCTTAATTTTTTTTTAGAGATTGTTAAGTTAAAATGATTCAGTTTAAAAATATTTTATTTGCCATGAATCTAATCTATTTTATCGTTAAACTAGTTGAATAAAAAAAATAGTTCTAATAAATTTTTTAAAAATTGCATATTGATTTACATTTTTATTAAGAGTTCAAACAATGACAAAACTTGTTAGAATTAAAATATTCTAAATAATTAAGATGATATTTAATTATTTATATTTTCAAAGTATTTTCTTTACAGAAGGTGGTTTGAAAAGTTAAAAATATTCTCTCTACAATAGTGGAGAGGGTATATTGCTTTTGTGCTGATGTGTGTAACACCAAAAAATATTGGTCCAAGACCCACCTTTTAGTATACCGAACAACTCAGAAACACTTTCTGAATCGCCCTAATGACGTCCATTCGTCCGGGCGGCTGGCTGGTTTCCTTTCCATGTATCCTTATGCGCAAAGTAAAGGTCGCAATTTTGAAAATAATTTGATGAAGTTTGGTACATAAGTTTTAATTATCATATGAAAAAAGTCTAACGCAGAGAAAAAACATTTTTCAATATGGTCACCTCAAACCAAACTATTTTTATCGAAAAATTTTGAAAAAAATTATGGTTAATTTAACCATGTTATTGCCACCGGAAACCATATTATGGTTAAAGCAGTCCTCCATCCAAAAGTTACGACCCTATTATACACGCAGAGAAAAAATATGGTTGGGCATGGTTACGGCAACAACACTATGTTTAATGTAACAATATATTGTTGTCGTACACAAATAATTGTTATTTTTATTTAATATCAACAATATTATAGTTACTGTAAACATATCAATGTTTTTCGCAATTATGAATTTGAGTATTGTTGACCGAAAAATAATTATTTTTCTAACAACTTAATTATGATAACTTTCTAAACATATTATATTTCTCACAACCATATCATGATATTTAATAGCCATAACATGATAACTTTCTATACATTTATCATATTATGTTAAAGATGCAATCAAACTATTTTTACTCTAATCATATTATGTTAGCGCCATTTGTAGAATAATTTTGAAGAAGTTGTGTCGTTTTTTTTATTTGTGAGCGGTAAAACAATTAAAAGATAAAATTCCATAAAAAAATAAGTTTAAAGAAATTAAAAAATTAGAATATTAGCGGAGTTCATTCAAGTATTAGTGATGTAATAGTGCAAATGCAAAATATCATAGTTTTTTGTAAAATCCAACAACAAAACACACAGAGATTTCGTTATATTTTATAAAAGTGCTACGATATTTCTGTGGTTTTCATGGGCAACCGCGTATGTCTTAAAACAAATTGTTCAGGAAAGCCGAAAACCCATTCTAGATCAAACTATGGGCTAGGTATTGCACATTTTAAACTTTGTCATTACGTTACAAAACGGAATTGATCCATCTTTTTTCAAAAAAATATAAAGAGCGTTCAAAATTAGGCAATATGGCATCAACATCTTTAAATCAAAAAAATGGACACACGCGGTTGCCCATGAAAACCACAGATTTTTCATTTGCTCTTTTGCAAGCCTTATATTGAACTCCGCTATTTGATTAACATTAAGAAAAATTGTAAAAAGCCACAAAATAAAAAATCGATTCAAAAATATTTAAATTTATTTTGTATTTTTATGATAGCTATGAAAGGTGCTGTATCATAATATGATTGCTTCTAAATTTATTATGATTAACATGATGATAATATGATTGATTACTTCTTAGCTTATTATGATTAATATGACAATAATTTGATTACTTCTTAACTTAGTAGATTAACAGAATAATAATATGATTAAGGGAAAAATATTATGATGACATATTACGAGTATATTGAGTCATAATATGTTTCAATAATAATCTTAATATGGTGACTACAATCATAATTCTTATCATAATATGTTGCTCTTAGAATATGTTTACCACAACCATGTTTTTTCTTTGCGTGTAGTTGCCTCCGAACATGTTATCGCTAAAAATAACACAAACATGTTAAACACTTATAATAGCATGGTTGTTTTTCTCTCTTACAAAGACTTAGATTACGTATATCTGGAGAACGGCAAGAGATACAACTTCCAAAATAGGTACAAGCAGCTTGGTGATAAATACACAACATCCGACATAATGTGGGCGGGTTTAGACAAATACCTAAAGAATGATATTTAGTTAACTTTTTTTTATTATCGCACCATGGTGATGGGTATATAAGATTCGGAGTATCCGAATAGATATTAATACTATTTTTGTGACGAGGTGTATTTGTGTGAAATGTTTTGGAATCAATAAAAAACTCAATTTCGAAACAACGATATATTTCTATTTGCATACTATTATAATATAATATTTTTGTCTTTTGTATTTTGGTTTTACTAATATTTTCACCGTACATATGGCTGAGTTCAGTGACGTAAAATATGGCACGATTGTGCCATTTGTGGCAATATTGAATGTTTGTTGGCCCTGTGGTATTTTCTAATCAGGTCCAAATTCAACCGAGTGCTGATTAATATGATTCAGGTTTAAGTCGTCAAGTCTTGAGTTTTTAGGAGAGAGAGAGGAAAATAATTAATTTATTTATACATTTATTTGGAACACAGTGCAACAAGAACGAGTTAATCACAAATTTAACATATAAAGTAGCGTTCACTTTTTTCGTTTTTCCTAAAAACTCAAGACTTGATCGCTAAAACCTGAAACATATGAATCAGCACTTAAGGCCGTGTAAGATACAAATTCTTCGTGACGTTTCTTATTTAGACAGAAAACCGTAAAGCAAAAGGTGTATAACACCATAAAAACTTTGACAGCACTTACGCATTGTGTGTTAAAAAAAAAAAATAAACAAAACAAGATTTTACTAGCAGATTTTTAAAGGGCGCAAATATATGAAAGTTGCCTTAAGCAGCTCATACACTTGCAATATAATTGTTCAATTTTTCTATTGTAAATTATAGCTCCAATGTGTATATGTTATTCGAAGGTGGCACAATATATTGGCAAGAATCAAAATCCTTTTAATTTTTATTGCACAACGAAAAGAAGTGCAATATACTGGGAAATGTGTTGGCAACAATGAACGATGAAGTTTTGCTTCAAAGGTTGTGTTTTGTTTTTAATAAGAGTTGCGCCATATTTTCATTGAAAACATAATGCCACTATTTGAATAATATAGGGCAATGTAGAAATAATATGGCGAATAACATATACAATAATATTGAAAGTGGATGGGGCGCTTTACTTAACTTAACTTAAAAGTACTTTATGTGAAATGTTTCGTATAAGCATGAATATTTCATCTTAGATGTCAAAGCGAATCTCTAACTCAACTCGAAGCAAAAGTTTTATCTGGCATGGCCTGAGTAGAACATAATGTGTGTCGTATTCAGTGTGGCCATATCCAAAAATATTTTACAGCTAAATCGGCTTTAAAATAATGCTAAAAAATGCTAACAAAAATCTTAAACTGCCAAAAAATAATGCTAAAATTTAAATTGTATTATTTTTTGTTATTTTAGTTAATATACCTTTATATGGGCATTTCCTAGGGTCACGAACGTACGTTCGTACGTTTTTGCTGTACAAATAATATAGAAAACAAAACTTTTCCTAGTTATAAACATAAACATGTGGTCACGAACGTACGCAAAATAGATGTCTACTTTGGCTGACAGTAGTGAAATGTAAAAATCTGCGTAATGGAACGGAATATTCAAAAGTGATTAGTTTATTTTAAAAGTGTATTAATGTAGGTCTCTATCCAGTATTTACACAATAAAATATCTCTATTGGCTTTTGTTTAATTGGCTTATGTACCGGTCGCAAACGTTACGATTTTTTTGTTATCACCATGCATTTTCTAATAAATATCTTAAAATTTCCGTAGCAAAAAACTTAATACTCAATTTACAATTGATTGTAATGAAGAGATTATGAAGAAAGAGTGCAAACATAACATATTTTTTGCATGCAAAATAGTTATATAAAAATGGTAGCTTAAAAAGAAAATATAAAATTTTCGAGTTTCCAGCGCAATTTCCTCAAGTAAAACAGCTGAGATATGCTATGAAACCTTTACAACATAGACTTTTTTATAATAATAAACAATAAAAGACGATGATTATCAACATTTTAAATGTTCATCCTGGTTTACCTTTCTGAGGAAATACCCATATATGATTTATTTTACATAATTCTTCCTTATAAACTTACATCATATCAATAGAACAAACTGATTAAAATAAATAAAATATTTAGTAAACATAAAAAGTCTTAAAAATATAAAAGAAAAAATCAAAGGAACTTGACCTATAAATGGCTTTTATTTAGTATTTCAATAAAATTTATAACATGTTTAATAAAAAATTTCATTTTATAAATTAAATACGTCATCAAAATTAATATTATGCTTCAAATCGAGATATCATTATAATATATGTATGTCCTTATCGCATTTTTATGTGAGATCGTACATTTTTTTAAAACTATGGCAAAATTTTAAACCACACTTAATATAAAGTAGCGAATTCAAAGTCTTTAACGTCAGTCTATTTCGAATTGTCATTTTCAAGAGATTTATACAACTAAAAACCTATTTTAACTTCCGCGTTGCTAAATGGCAAAACCCAGAACTTTATTGCAAAAGAAGCTAATTCACTGAATGGATTTTCATTTAATGCATTTTTATATCCATATACATTTATCCAGAAATCAACTGTTGAGTTCTTGTTTAACAATTCATATGAATTTAGTTTCTGCCACTGAGTTCCAAAGTTGTAATTTCTTCTACAGTGAAATCCATTATTTCTTCTTTAAAATGTTCGCTTAAGTTGCATTTATTAGCTTTTAAACTGTTTTCTACACAATAAAAGTTAGTATTTGTTAAATTATTAAAACTTTTTGTCAATCGTTGTCTAAGTTGACATATTAATTGAGCTATAAAATCTCGGCATGAAATTCGTATTTGTTTTTCTATTTCAAAAGTTATGGTATCACTTTTCGTTTCCAAAAATTTTTCAAAATCGTTATTGGAAAAAATCAGCTTAACATGAATTTAATGGATCAAACTGATCAAATTTTAAAACAATTTGATATGAAAGATCTTTTAAAAGATTGTACAGTTTCTATAGCAAAAGAGTAGGGTCTTGTATGTGCATTAAACGGGCCTTTGTTCCTACTAGGAACCACAGGACATAATATATATAAATATACATATATATATTCAACAAAAAAGTGTGGTAGATTTTCAAAAAAATATTACTTGAATATTCTTAAATTAAATAATGCTAAAAAATGCTAAATATTTAGTTGAAAAATGCTAAAAAAATGCTAACTGCTAAATGAAAAATTTGCAGCAAAATCAGACAAAAAAATGCTAAATCTAGCTGCAAAAATGCCAGAATGGCCACGCTGGTCGTATTTAAATGAAACAAATATATAAAACAAACTTTTAAGCAATGTGAATTTTGTTGTTGTTCTTAATAAAATAAAACACCTTAACTGTATAACTTTTACTAATGTTGTAAATTTGTTTTACTCAATACGCGGCAATTTTGTTTATAACCAAACCCGTTTAGGCATACATACATAAGCTTCATCATTTATTTACTAATTTTTGCGATGACTGATTTCCCAAGTAAAGTTGGATAATTTATAAGCGTTTGACAGGGTATTCTGAGTTTAAATATTGAAAAAAAACTATAGGGCTTTAAATAATACAACCTTTACCTAGCCATGACTTGACACATAAAATTTTTGTGCAATTTAATAAATGATAATTTACTAATACAGTCAAACAAACTATATAAATAAACAAATAGTAGTAATTATCAATGAAAAAAACTAAATTGCTAAAACAATTAATTAAACAACATTATTAAATTATAGAACACACAGATAATTGTACATGAAAATAATGTAAACATGTAATTACATTAACTTTAAAGGTCGTTTGCTCTCTAACAAAAAGAAAATATAAAAAAATAATATAAAATAATTTTATAGCAATTGATTTGCCAATAGTATTGTAAAAACCTTTAAGCAAAACAAAAGTGCGCGTAAAATATTAAAAACTTTTTCGAAGATTTTTTCAATAACAACATTAATAAAAAAAAAAGAAATTATTAATATTAAATCGCCACGGAATTTATAATATGATACGTTGGCAAAATAAAATCGCTGTGGTAACAGGTGCCAGTTCTGGTATTGGCGTAGCCATTGTTAAGGATCTTGCCAATAATGGCTTGCAAGTCATTGGTTTAGCCAGACGTGTCGAACGTGTTGAGAATATCAAAAAGGAATTGCCGAAAAACTTGCAAACAAAATTGACAGCCCTAAAATGTGATGTGTCAAATTTGGCATCGGTAAATGAGGCATTTGACAAAATTGTAGCACATTTTGGTGGCGTTGATATTTTAGTGAATAATGCTGGTGTTTTAAAAATGGGACAATTGTCCACAATGGATGTGGCTGACATAGAACAAGTTCTGCAAACGAATGTCATGGGTGTCGTCTACTGTACCCAACGTGCTTTCAAGTCAATGAAAGAACGTAATTTTAATGGACATGTGGTGCTTATTAACAGTGTGGCTGGGCATACAGTTATAAGCAGTGCGAGTGGTACAGCTCCAGAGTTTAATATTTATCCGCCCAGTAAATTTGCTATTACAGCAATGACAGAAATTTACAGGCAGGAGTTTAAAGGTTTGGGTACAAAGATTAAAATTACGGTTAGTGGATAATTGTACAAAATCTTAACTAAATAATATATGAATTCGAAATTTTGGATTTTTTTTGTAGAGCATTAGTCCTGGTGCTGTGGATACAGAAATTATAAATGATAATATTAAGGATTCTTTGGAAGGCAACATTCTAAAACCGGAAGATATTTCTTCGGGTGTTTTATATGCAATTGCAACACCACCTCATGTGCAAATTCATGAAATGATTATTAAACCTGTGGGTGAAATGTTTTAAAAGAGTTACTTTTCGGTTGTTTATTTTGTAAAATCATTTTAAATTTACTTATATTATAATGAATTAAAAGAAAAGTAAAATAATGTACATATCACCACACTAAAGCGTAACCAGGCACAGCTCAAAATTTAAAAGTTTAGGAGAATCAGAAAACTGGCTTTAAAAACATGTTTGCGGTTTTTTAATCAAATTGAGTTTCACAAATGTTAAAGAAAAAAGGTTTAAGAAGATAGTGGCACAAACTAAATTTTCGTGGTCGCTATAGATTTGATTTGTGAACTGGTATGGAAAAAAAGAGATTTTGATAAATTTTGAGTTGTGCCTGTTTATAATTAAGTTTGCGATATGTATAAATCTGTGGCCGTATGGAAAAACTAGATAACTCCATTTTTCGAAAACAAGAGAAAAACACACTTATGACCGTTTTCTCAATGTATCGACAAACTGTCTGTTACCTATTGTCAACATAAATTTATTATAGCGATAAACTGTCCGTTAACGATTTTGGGTTTCTCAATATACCGACAAAAAACATTGGTTTGAGTTGGCAACACCACTCAAAATACATGTAAAAGATGGGAGTCAGCTGATTGAGTTTATCTGTACGTCAAATAAAAGGAAAATAAATAATTGGAAGATGAGTGCCGGTTAGCATTGCGACAAAATAGATGCAAATGAGACATTGAGAAAACAAAATTTCTTTAATGTGCAGTTTTTCGTTGGGAAAAAAGATAATCGCCTATTGAGAAAATGGCCATTAAAGTTTTAAACATATTTCGCTTATTAAACAGAACATAATTTTTAATAGTGTTTAAGATTTCTGGTTCCATTGAACTAATTTTTGGGCACTAAAGCCGAGAATCAATGTCACTTATCTTGTTTTTTTCGAAAAATGGAGTTATCTAGTTTTTCCGAAAAAACTTTTTTTTTTCAATTTTGTTTGAAGTTTTACGGAATTAAGACAACTTAAGAAATGATTTGTGGAAAAACATTAACTATTTGACTCAGCACTGTAAATTACCCGTTTTTTTGCGAAAAAATTAAGTTACCCAGTTTTTCCAAAAAATATTTTTTTTTCCTTTTATATATGCTTATATGGGCATTTCCTGGGGTCCCGAACGTACGTTCGTACGCTTTTGATGTACAAATAATATAGAAAACAAAACTTTTCCTAGCTTTTTTTTTTTGCGATTCGATAGCATTTGGGTAGCTGTATGTTTAGTGCAAAAGATGAGTTTCATCGAGTTTAAGTTTTCATAATAATAGTTATTAACATGTGGTCGCGAACGTACGCAAAATAGAAGTCAACTTTGGCTGACAGCAGTTAAATGTAAAAATCTGCGTAATGGAACGGAATATTCAAAAGTGATTAATTTATTTTAAAAGTGTATTAATGTAGGTCTCCATGCAGTATTTACCAAAAAAAAATATCTCTTTTGGTTTTTGTTTAATTGGCTTAAGTACCGGTCGCGAACGTACGGGTCGCGAACGTACGATTTTTCCATATGTTTTTTTATTATTATCACATTGCAGTTTCCCATTAATGTCTTCAAATTTCCTTAACAAATAACTAAATACTCAATTTACAATTGATTGTAATGAAAAGATTATGAAGAAAGAGTGTAAACATAACATATTTTTGCATGTAAAATAAGCATATAAAAATGTGTTTAGAAGTAGAAAATATAAGAAAATATAAAATTTTCCAGTTTCCAGTGCAATTTCCTCAAGTAAAACAGCTGAGACATGCTATGAAACCATTCTTTTATAACAACATAGACTTTTTTAATAATAATAAACAATAAAAGACGATGATTATCAACATTCTATTTTTTCATCCTGGTAGACCGTTCTGGGGAAATGCCCATATGTATTTCAAAAACTAGCATTAATTCCGCTACTTCGTGAGCGTTTTTCTTTCTTTTGTGGACATTTGTATTTATATGCCAAAGTTTATGTTTCTTTCATGACATTGCGTGTTTAATTTTATGTTTATAGGTGCAATTTTAACGAAAATTTAAAAAAGTACCTACCAGTCAAAAACAAAAAAGTAAAAAAGGTTCACTGAGGACCTTACATGTTTCATTTAATTTTTTTAGGTACAATACTAACGGAAATTTAAAAAATACCAGTTAAAGAACAAAGAGTACCAAAAAATTCACTCACAGGTTCTTATTCACTAGGGTATTCATTCGGTTAACCGTTAATCGGTTAACCGATAAATTACAACCCGATTAACTGATCGGTTAATTTAGAATTGTCTATTTTCGATTAACGATTAAACCGGTTAATTTCAGTCGATTAACCGATTAACCGATGTTAAATAATTTTGAATTTTTTGTAATATTATAACAAATTTTTTGTGTTTTAATAAATTGTTTCGTCTCATATACATGTTTAGAAAATGTTTTTTTATACAATATCAGCCCAATTATGAATAAAAATTCCCTGGGAGTTTTCTCCCTTCTCCCGTTTTTCCTATGTTAATTCAATTGTAAAAATGGGAAAAGGTAAAAAACTCCCGGGGAATTTTTAATCATAATTGGGCTGTATATTTCCTTCTAGCAAAACATTTTTAACAGAATTACCCGAAACAATTAGAAGTGTTAAAAGTTTTAAAAAATTAAATCAGGACTCTAATGGCATAATGAAAGATTTTATATGTTAAAAGAAATCCAGGAAAAGAACTGAGAAATTAGAAATTCTTTATTATGGCTGCTTCTGATTCCTCCAGCACTCACGATAAGAGAGCAAAAAATTTTCCAAGTCAAGTGTTGTCAAAAACTAAAGAAAATTATCGCTTTAATCCTAAACATTTAAACAAAATTTTATTTTTTCAAAATTTATTTAATCAGATCTCTTTAAACTATTGAAATAACTAATAAATAATAATAATCTAATTTTTTAATTTAGTTATAAAATTCTGTTTAATAGGGAAATACTTGTCAATAAAATTATTTACTAACAGAAATCTTATTAAAAAACGATGTTTAAAATTCTTGCGTTTTGAGTTTTCGATTTCCAGAACACCCATGATGATGTATTACTTTAAAAATACATATCACATATTTATGAATTATTTTGCTTGCTCGTTTTAGATCAAGAATTGTTAATTTTGTTTTTTTTAATAATAAACCCCAAAAAAAAAATAATTTATGCATTTTTAATTTTTGAAATTACCTTATTTATTAAAAAAACTTTATTAATCGGTTAACCGATCAAAAACCAAATTAACCGATTACTAACCGATTAAACCAAAACCTCGGTTAATTAATCGAGCGATTAACCGATTAAAGCAAACGCCCGATTAAATGAATACCCTATTATTCACTCAGGACGATGCATGTTGAATTTTATGTTTTTATGGAAAATATTAACTACATATATTCAAAGAAAGTTTCACTTGTAAAACAAAAAGCTAAGGAAAGGAATTTAGTTTCCCGTTTTTCCCCCTTTTTGGAACTTTTTCCCCCGTTAAAGTATCAGAAATTACAATATTGTAGTGGGAGCTCAAAAATTAATGTTCGATTTCCAAAAAGCACCGAATTCGTATTTGAACTCATATGTGATATAAACTTTATTTTTTATGTTTATTGGTAGAAAATACATGTTTCACCAGTTTACTCCCTAAAAGGGGCGAATTTCAAAATAGTACCTGACACCTGTCCGTTTATTTTTCTAAAGAACAAAGATACCTATTGCATTTTTTTGAATTTTTCGAATTTTTTCGAATTTTAAAAAATTCCGTCTTAGTTGGTGAGAGACCAACCTCATCTCTAAATTTCAGTTTTTAGCTTCAGGCGTTTAGGCTGTGCAGTGTTGAATCAGTCAGTAATGTTACAATTTTAAATTTATAGATAAGCCGAGTTTTTGTCTGTTTTTATGCAGAAACTGAAATTAAAGGTTTACCCTTTATGGCTTAGCCTTCTTGATTTTATGAAATTCATGGGCCAGTTTATGGGTTATAAAATTATTTTTTAGTTTTTAGTTTAGCTGACCAAAAACACTGTCTTATCTTTGCAACAGAAAAAAATATTATTTGGTAAGTCGAAAGCTTTTTCAAAGTTACTGTACCACATAGATTACGGTAGATCTTTATGGGTTAAAAACTATTACTCGGAAAGATTTCGGGTGTTTGGCAGTCCTATTCTATATATCAAGAACTTCAGAAATGATATAAAATTCTATATTCTATAAAATTCTTTGATTTATCGGGAGTGGCAAATTTTAGGTTTAAAATTTTGACCCAAAGAGCTTGTGACCCGAATTTTTTCTATTTCGCTCTTTTTCTCTTAGTTATCGACACAACGTCGTTTTTAACTTCCAATTATTCTGTTTCTTAAGACATTATGGAGCTACCTTGTTTTTTCAAAAAATATATAGAGTTATCTAGTTTTTACAAAAAAATTGGTATTTTTCTGATTTTTGTTTTTCAAATAACTTTTAAATGAGAAACTATATTAAAATTTCGATCTGACAGAGTGATAGTAAATGAAACACGCTTTCTATTTTTGGTGTTATCTCGCAAAAAGTGGAGTTAACTAGTTTTTCCATACGGCCACAGAAATATGCATCCGAGAGTTATTCTGGCTGTCATTTTTTACTTATATACAATTTTTACATATTAATAATCAAGTAAAAGTGAAACATTCGCCTTTGCCGAATCTAACCTTCACCATGATGCGATATGAAGGTCATACAAGTACCGTTCTTAAGATATAAATAAATCTATTTTGTGCCACGCCCACTTACCCAATCCCGCCAACACTTTTTTGACGGATGTTGTGTTTTGATACCCAAGATGCTTGTACCTAATTTGGAAATCTTGGTCCTAGCCGTTCTCTATATGTATAAAAAAACAACAAGGGTACTATGTGTAAAATTAGAGACTGTCGTAGTTTTTTGCTCAAATCTCAGTCATTTATGCACCGATCTGGTTGAGTTTCAATAGCAAACTTAAACGGAGAATGGTTGAAATAAATATAACACAATCTAGTCACCAACACTTGTGGGATCTTCGGAAATCCCATTTCAACATACACACGAATAGACGGAGAGACAGACTTCGTAAAATCAACTTCGCTACCCATAAGAACCCAGAATATATATACTTTAAAGGGTCTAACATCAATATTGTAGAAATTACAAACAGAATGATACCCTTTTACCTTTGGTGAAGGTTGCTAGTAAATTGATCTTTAAAATCTTTAAAAATAAAGTTAAAAAATTATTATGATTCGAAATTTTTCAGAAAAAAAACACAGAATTTGTGTTGAATACTGTAATGATTTAAAATCGGATGGTTGGCTAAACCATAGGGCAGTGTCACATGTTTAATAAAAATATATATATACATATAACAAAAAGGAAAAAAAAAATTAAGATAAAAGCTATTTTAAGATATTAAAGTGGTTATTTTTGATAATTTTTTTTTCCTTGCGGAAAAAGTGCATCTCATATTATTTTGCACGGAACTTCACGCAACAGCTAATCATTTTTTGTAATTTTTTATTTTGTATTTGTGAAGTGGGGTTTATAACAAGCGTTTCAAAAAGAAAAATGTAGAAAGCGCAAAAATTAAGAATAAAATTATTTTTTTTGTTTTTTACTTTAGGAAATAATTAAAATGAAATTGTTGTACTTTTTTTAATGACAATTATAAAAACAGTGGTTTTTGTCATAGATGGGAGTAGTGCACTAGTTCAAAATCATTGCAATAATTTTGTTGATGGTGAGTGATGAATTGAAAATTAGCAATTTCACTAAGCATGAGTGATTGAAATGTTAAAATTTTTTACGCTAAAAAATAGTTTGATTTAAAAAAATCAATCATCAGTTTATTGCAGTTTTTTCACTCATTTAACTAAAAATTTTGCACAAAATTTAAAACACAAAACTTGTGTTTACATGATTAGAGACAAGAATTATTCCGTTATTGACAGAATTAAAAGTTTAATTTCCTTTGCTTATGCATATCATCAGAAAAATCAAAAACCCATGCACGTACAAAATTAATTTTTTTTACAGCTTTTTGATTGCAAGTTCAAATTTTGAACAACATACTTGAATTAAGTTTAGAGTTTATGCATTCATTCACAGTTACTAATAGTGAAAAAATTTGCAATACCAATTAATTTTTTTAGTGCTAGTGAAAAAAAAACCACTCATCACTAAAGCTGGTAAAAAATAGTATTTTTTGCAGTTTTATTTAGTGAGAGTGCATTGTTGATTTAAATCAATATTTAGTGCACTACCCCCAGCTATGGTTTTTGTAACTCAAAATTTAAAAATTTTCAGTAGAAGCAAAACAATTTTTAATTTTATATCAAAGGTATATAAAAAAGAAGTTTTAAACTAACAGCTTTAACTGGTAGTTAATTGTAACTGAACTTGCTGAAATTATCCGTTAAATGTATCAAAAATAAAAAACTGGTCGGGTCCAAAGGATTTTGGTTAACAGGTTTGGTCGAATAGAACATTTTCAGTGGCAACGCTGATCTTCAACAAATAAAACAAAAAATATTATGAAAAAATTACTAAAAGATTCATACTTAAAATTTTAATGTTTTTTGAATTAAAAACAATTGTTTTTCCACTTTTTCTTCATAACAAGTCCTTTGGAGGTTTAAAGAAAGTGGCGCACAAGTGCATACCAAAAATAAACGATTAAAAACAGATTTTTTTTAACGCAAACAATTTTTTTTTAAGAAAGTAAACATTAACCAAAAAATGACATATTGGGGTTCCCACCACCAGAGATAATTATTGCGACATATATTGCAGTAAATGTCAAAATTATGTTATCTTTAATGTAGACAGCAATTTTTTGTACAATGGTTAGTCCATTTTCGTTGACAATTATTGCTAACATAAACCGTTGGTTGTCAATTGAAAAAAGAAGCAAAAAATAAAAGTTGTTTTTATTTATATAATTTTTTTCTCTTTCGATCTTTATTATTTTAATTTGTTTATTTTAAGTTCTTTTTTATATAAAAATAACAATTTTACTTTAACAACCTGTGGTAAGCAAAAAATTATTAGATGCCGTAGTGCTCCCACCTCGTTGTAATTTCACCATGTTCTGTACGTGTGAAATGCAAAAACAAAGTAAAAACCAGGGCTGTGGAGTCGGAGTCGGAGTTGAAGAGTCGGAGTTGAGGTTTTTGTACCGGAGTCGGAGTCGAAGTACCCACAAAAACTAGCGACTCCGACTCCGACTTTTTTGCATTAAAATTTTTGCAATATTTTTCAAAATAATAAATTTTAATGACCAATTTCTCCAATTCTTTTTAAATATCAATTCATATTTAAATATAATTTTTATTATAATTTTATTTTAGTTTGACATAAAAAAACAAAGTTTAAACATAAATTGATATATAAATAAATTAGTGGAATTGGCCATAAGAGGGTCTGCTTTTTGAAATTGTGAAGTCAGAAAATAAGGACCAGTATTCTTTTCATATCAAAAATTAAAAAATTGAGATAACATCTTATTTTGACAATTTATAAGAATAGTTATATAGATTGTATCGAAGCATGTCCTTTTCTATGTTTTAATGTGACCTCAAATTTCTGTAACAAAAACCAGCGGGTTCACTATTTGAATTTCGCCAAGATATCGTTAATGAAATAGAGCCGAATTAAGGAATTCAAAAATTAAATTTGTAAAGATGTTGTTTTTTATTTATCGTATATTAACAAATATTTTTGTAGCCATGTTCATGAATATGACTTGAAATCAGCTGTAGCTCCTGTGGTGAAAGCATTAAGTGAACTACATTTTAAGTTCCAACCTTCAAGGTGAATTACAATAGAATAAAAGGAAAAGGAACTTGGAAAAATACATGACATTGTTCCAGATATAATTCCCATCAATGTGGGGGTTAACCCGAAAAATGATTTGAGAATACTTTTATCTACTCACTTTAGGGAAAATTGGAGAGATAATAAAGACTTGCAATTTCAAATTTCGGTCTTGGACAATAATAATATTGAATTAGGAACGGAAAAATACAATGGCGAGTTCTTGGTGCCTTTAACGTCTAAGGCAATTGGACTTGGTGTTGTTTTCAACTTTTCTATTTCGAAAGCTACATTAGATAGGACATATGGAAATTCACACATCTATAAATTCCAACAGTATAAAAAACGTTTTTTGAAAAAGATGTGAATTGGTGTAGTTTATCTCTCCCCTACAGAACTATTTTTACATTTTTTAGCACTGTTTGCATAATTTTAATAAATTAATATAACCCTTAAAATATACTAAAGTTCAATGATCCCATACGGATTGAAGCAAAACTAGTTTCTTTCGAAAGTTCGTAACAAAACTCGTTCGTTCCAAAATTAAATCTATTATTTTTCTATATTTCAGTTGGTTTAAATTTCTAAACTGTTGAGTTATAAGTCAAGAATGTCATAACCAGAGAAGACAAAAAAAAGCAATATTCAATACTTTTACAGCAAAAAGAAATTATAAAAAAAGCAACAAAAAATTGATAAGACAGCAAAAAAAAAAGCACTAAAAAATGTTTTATTCTAATCCTTCCACATCATCAAAGTTATTACAATACACTATCATGTGGGCTTTTATGTTTTCAAATTTTAATTTTCTACGTTAAAAGCGTTTTGTATAAAGAGAAGCTTCTTTCTACATCAACGGAGGTTGACGGTGCATATTTAAATTTGAGAATTTCATTAGAGCACAAACTTTTTACATATTCATCTTTTGGAACAGTACCAGACTCTAAAATATATTTTATTTCCAAAAACTGCTGATATCCGGGATTTCTTTTTAATATTTTCTCACATTTCTTTTTATATTGTTGGTCCTCGATCTTGCATAGTCCGACTAAAACTGCCGATAAAGCTTTAGTGCTCTCTGAAATTAATAAACCCGCAGTTTGCAATTTTTTTATAGCAACCAAAATGTTTGCAAAATTGTATTTTAGAAATGCAAGTTGAGAACTTAGTTCGGAGTTTTCAAATATTTTTTTGGATTGCACAATTGAGTCGGCATCTTGACTGTCAAGTTCTAAAACAACGGCTTTAACTTCTTCAAGATGTTCAGCGTAGTACATTGCCGCTTCTAACCAAGTACCCCAACGAGTTGGGCATGGAGACGGTGGAAGTGCAACATTAGGATTCATTTTTAGAAAGAGTTGTTTTCATCGCGGTGCCTGTAAAAATTTTGTTTTTGTAACATATATTTTTAACATACATATCGTTACTTTAATATATAAAAGCCCTAACTAACATTTTCCGTACTTTACAGGAGAAGGAAAAAACTTAATAAAAATTATATTCTTGCAGTCGCGATTTTTTTTAAACGCAGTTTTTTATTAAACTCTCTAAACAATTTAATAAAAAACTGCGTTTAAAAAAAATCGCAACTACGATACTACAATTTTTATTAAGTCTTTTCCTTCTCCTGTAAAGTAAGGAAAATGTTAGTTAGGGCTTTTATATATTAAAGTAACGATATGTATGTTTATATTAAAAAAACGCAAGAACTTTCAAGTTCTTTTTAATACACTCTTATTCCATTTTATATAATTTTCTTAAGAATTCTGTTTTATAGAGAAATATTTGTCATAAAATTCTTTTACTACAAAAATCATATTAAAAAAACGACTTTTGAATTCTTGCGTTTTCGATTTCCAGAACACCTCCGATTAATAGTTATATTTACCTTTAAGAAAATATTTTTAACATTGGAAATCAATTTATTGACATTTTCAAAGTTTGTTCGAATGAATTCAGCTAATCGATGGATACCATGTGCAAAACATGTTAAATGAAGCATTTTCGGATACATTGCCCTTAGAGAAGATATTCCACTTAGCATATATGCAGCTGCATCCGTTACTACAAGTAACACTTTGTTATATTTTATGCCTTAATACAGAAAATTAATATCAAATCTAAACTTGATTTCTTTTCTACTTTACCATCTGGCCACAATATTTGTAACGAATCATTACAAAATGCTGCAATAGATGCGCCATTTGCCGTTTTAAGTACTTGCATGTTCAATAAATAAGATTTATTGTCTTTCAATTCTTCTAAGACTCCAAAAATAAAATTTGCAACATATCTCTGTTCGCTGTCCGTAGTTTCATCTACAGAAATCCATGTATATTTGTCTTTGGCTGCTTGACGCATTTTTTCTATAGATTCCCTATACAATTCTGGTATGTATTTCTGGCAGATGCAAGTTTCAGACGGAACCGACATTTGAGAATATTTCTCAATGAAATTTTTTAAACTGGGTGAACTAACTTTTTTTATTGGTATATTGGATTCTAACAATGCTTTACAAAGATCCTTTTGAAATGTTGTGGCAGTTGGAGTCACTGGATATTCCGTAGTTAGTTTTATGTTTTTTACATTTTTTCCAAAATCCAAATAAAATATTTTGCAGCTTTCCTACTCATATGTTAGTAACTATGTAGTAGGTTAAAACTTAATGCGCGGCACGTTAAAATTAAAATATCGATTTGAAATTTTTACAGAATCATTCTCTTGCTATATTTAACCATTTAACAGGTACTAAATTAAAAAAGAGTTTAAAGTCAAATAAAAACTAGTCTCTTAAATTAATGCTAGGTTAGAGTTGGAGTCGGAGTCGGAGTCGTACTTAAAAAATTTCAGCAAAAGGAGTCGGAGTTATAACTATTTCTTAACGACTCCACAGCCCTGGTAAAAACAGTTAGGCCTAATTGTGTAAAACGCAAACGCAACACCAAAAATTACATTGAACAAAATTATGACAAATCTTTGGCATTGTTTTTGCTTTCAATGTTATTTTTGGCGTTGCGTTGCGTTTTACACAATTAGGGCCTTAATTCATTATAGAGTTCGGTTTTTTGGCAGCTGAGTTTGGCTTTATTCATTTCAATATGTCAATATGCTATGATTAGGTCACATCCGCATATTATACACATGTTTGTTTGCTTGTGTTTCTATATTTTAGCTGTACTTATACGCTGATGTGACGTTGATGCGCAGAAGCATTTCATTTTTAAAATCTGAATGCGTTATCTTGGTTTCTTTGTGTCATGTATGATTAAGAGTACGTGATTAAAGCTTATGCTCTCCAATAATCAGTATTTATGTATAAAACATAAAAACAAAAGCTAATGGAAAATAGGTCACATCTAATCTTATAAGCAATTCCTAAGCAAAAACAATTATTATAGAAAGCGGAAAATAACAATAAAAATTAAAAAAATATTCATTCGCACAAACCCCGTTAAAATGGAACGTTGGCAAAATAAAGTCGCTGTTGTTACCGGTGCTAGTTCAGGTATTGGTTCGGCGATTGTTCGGGATCTTTTAAAGGAAGACGTTCAAGTTGTAGGATTGGCCAGGCGCAAAGAACGCCTTCAAGAACTAAAGAACAGTTTATCTGATAAACACAAATCTCTTTTAACCGTCATTAGATGTGATGTTTCCAATCAAGAATCGGTTAATGAAGCCTTCAATGAAATTATTGCAAAATTTGGTGGTGTCGATATTCTTGTGAATAATGCTGGTTGTTTTAAATCTGGCCAGTTAGTTTCAATGAAGGTCGAAGACATAGAAAATGTATTGCAAACCAACGTCATGGGCATAGTTTATTGCACACAGAGAGCTTTTGAATCTATGAAAGAACGTAATGTTGATGGTCATGTTGTTTTAATTAACAGTATTGCGGGTCATAATGTTTTTGCTGGCATAATGAATCAAATGCCAATAACAAATATTTATTCACCATCGAAGTTTGCAGTGACTGCTATAACGGAAATCTATAGACAGGAATTTAGGAGTTTGAAGACAAAAGTTAAAATAACTGTAAGTATTATTTCTTTAAATATTATTTAAAATTTTTAATATGCTATTTATTTCTGCTTTTATGAAATAGAGCATCAGTCCTGGTTTGGTGGATACCGAAATTGTTGAAGACTCCATAAAACAGGCGATGAAAGATTGTATGCTAAATGCACATGATATATCGAATGCTGTGTTATACAGTCTTTCCACTCCACCTCATGTTCAAATTCATGAACTAACAATTAAACCAGTTGGTGAATTGTTTTAATTATTTTTTATCAAAATAAATTAAATAATAATTATGAAATATTTACTAAGTTTACTTATTAATTAATTTCTAAAATGTTTACATTGCACCCTACACATCTTGTGAGTGTAAATAAAAAAATTTTTAGGAGTTTTTAAAATGGATCCTATTGGGGATTTAAGTACAAACGTGAAACTATTACCACAGAATTTTATTAGGATAAGGCTGATACTTGTGCCGATTGATTGATATGAGATTGAGCCGTTTTAAAATGATTTTCGGAATGGGGCGTAATTGGGATTTATAGTAAGCTCCATACCTATTATTTCAAAATCATGACTAGCTACTATACAAATAACTGTTGTCTAGTTGGATTAAAAGGACTTTATGACTAACTTTTGTATTCGCCAATTGATAGTTTTTTTAATATATTTACTTTAATAATTTTTCTTACAAGGTTTTTTTGTACTGTGAGGACTTGTTTTATTTTAAAAATGGAAAAAATAATCGGACTTAAGTTCTTTTTTGTTTTCTTAACTTACACAGAAAAATATATAAATTGAATTCAATTAAAACATTTGTTATATTAATTAAAGCTTCGATCGCAACAAGCAGCAACATTTTCAGTGGTGTTGATAATATAGCAAAAATTTTTATCGCTACCACACATTTTTTCAATTAAGAAAACTTTTGCAAATGTTTGCCACACAAATATTTTATATTTCTTTTTTATTCAAAACTAAATAAAATTATTTTAAGCGTCATTTATATAAGGTGTGTTCATTTACAGAAAATTATTGCTAATTTTCAATAATTGTTACTAGAAAGTTTTCACGTACTCGAAAAACTAGCAACTAAAGAGTGAAAATAGAGCATAAAAATTTGAGAGACAAAAAATTTATGAAAACTTTCTATTAGTAAAATTTTTACTAGCAAGAATAATAAAACCACCTGTTTGATGTTTTTGTTTAAAAAAAAATAATTTTCATAATATTTAAATGAAAAATTTTTCAACAACATGAAATATTTATTTTACTAAAATTTGGGAACTACAGCTGAATAGTGTCGATGCACCTAACTTGCTAGTTTTTGCTGGTAAAGCGATCATTTACTTTTTAATTTTTTGAGAAATAAGGAGAACAATTTTTTAAGCTGAAAATTGACTCTCTCGTTGCAAGTTTCTACTAATAAAGTAAACGAACACACCTATTTTCATACAAATTGTTGCTGAAGTAAAAGTAGACTCAACTTTTTCAAAAACTTAAATTACATTTTTGTTTGGAAAATGAAAGGAAAATACCTGAAATACTTTAGGAAGAAGTAAGATAGAAGAAACAAGTTAGAGTGCTATATTCGGCTGTGCCGAATCTTTGATACCCTTCACCGATAGTTCAAATAATTCAGGAGTGATATCTATATGATGTCTATTTATTATTAATTTATTTTTATAAAAACAGACATCAGCTTTACAATTGGTTACGGCTTAGACCTATATTAAATTATTGACCGACAATCTTGAGTAAAATATCTTGATTCGTAACAGTTTAAGCCGAACTGGAATGATTTTCAGGAGGGGGATTTATATTGGAGCCATGGTAAGTTATGAACCAATCATCCCAAAATTCCGCAGAGGTATTTCTTGTATTAAAAAAACTATATTTCAATAAATTTCAATACAGTGGTGAAATTTCTTTTAGCGTTTACAGTGAATTTCAGAAGGCTGCTAAATATGGGATCTAAGCTAGATTACACAGAAAAAAATATCTCAAGAAAATTTTTAGCAACACAGTTTGTTAAAAATAAAGTTCTAGGTCAATAAACTTATTGTTTCATTCAATGAAAAAATTTATCAAAATTACACTTTGCAAAATAGCACTCAATAAAACATATTTAATAATGAAATAATTAAATATTTCTTTATATTCAATAAAAAAATATTTGAATCAAAGTAAAGACGGTATTTTTATATCTCTTGTCCATTTTTTAATAGCCATAATTCTCATTCGCTTTACAGTTTTATACGAATAATATATTTAGTTTCGCCAAAGTATTTGGAAAAAGGTTTCCTTATGATCTGGCATAAGCAGCCAGCGAAATGCGCATAGGATCAAAAAATAAAAATTGGGAACTTGGCACATCATCATTAATAAATAAATTAGCAAAGATTCGATAAAACTTTTGTTTGATTTATTTAACATTTCCAACAATCCAAAAGTTATTTTGGGCAACAACTTTTTTTATTGACTCAATAAACTTGGTTGTTGACTAAAAATTCAACAACTTTACCTAAAATTTTTTTTATCAATGCAGCAAAAATCGTCATCGCAGAAAATTCAAAATTTTTTTTTTATCAAATATGCGATTTTTGTATTCAAATATGAAAATTATTTTTTTCTGTGTGGTGTAAATTATAGACCGATCTTCATAAAATTTTACAGTGTCATATCTAGTCCTAAAAAAGTGAGACGTGTCAAATTTTGCTATGATAGCATTAATAATTACGGTTTTAGGGGTACTAAACTGTTTTCCGGGAGTAGGGTTAATATGGGACCTAGGGTAAATTATAGACCGATCTTTCTTAAAAGCTTACAGTGCACTTAGGGAAAACGTTGCTATTTTTGGCATAAATTCAATTGGTTTTTGTTTAAAATTAAAAATCTGCTTTCGTTTTTTGAATTTGTATACTCTTACGGTTATATAAACGTTTTTTTTATAATTTTTATGTTGCACTCTTTTATTTCATGAAAGCAAAAAGTCAGTTGTTTCATGGTTACATTATGAACAGAAAATGCGCGCGAAATTTTTACTTACTTTGATCGTGGGTAAAACATTAATTTAAAACACAGTGAAAAAGTTTAAATATGGAAGAAGTTAGACAAGGTATGTTAAGCAATTTGTGATATTGTTTAAGAAACAGTTGTGTGTTATTGTCTAGTAATTCAGTGTGTTGTTGGTGTGTTATTATAGGTCGAAACTAACAAACATACGTGTGCTGTGTGAAATTTAACTTCTGTGTATAGAAAGGTATTTGCAATATTTTCGAAAAAAGTTATTAATCAAACTGTATTTAATCATTAACAATTTTTGCTCCTTTTTTTTTGTTTGGGAAAAAACTTTATTTAGTAGTTTCATACGAGTTTTGCCATTCAACACTGCTTGAAGTTTTTAGCCGCAAAAAAGTCAAAGTCTCTTTGCGAAAACTGTTCCTTCAGGAAAGATTGTGGACGGAAATCAGTCTCAATGTAGACAAATCCAAACAAAATAGCAACGATGGAAATACTGCAAAAGGAGCATTTAGAAATGTTGAGCTCTTATTTTCCATTTTAAATTTCGATTTAAATATTCTCAAACACTTTTACATTATATTGATTGCCATCTCTTGTGAATGTAAGATTGATACAGAAAAATTGAAAAACTTTTGTGGCCAAACATTCAATATGTATTTTGAAAAGTATTCTAGGTATCTAGTGTCTCCAACTGTGCACAAAATGTTGGTACATGGGCACCAAATAATGGATACTTGCATACTTCCTGTTCTAGGAGAAAATGCATCAGAAGCAAGAAACAAGCTGTATAAAACGGACAGAAGATCGCATGCACGGAAAGGTAGACGATTGGATAACATGACAGACGGTTTTAATAGAGCATTGGATTCTTCAGACCCACTAATGTCCACCCTAAGTTTAACAAGACGAAAAAAATCAACAAAAAGAAGAACCTGCCCAGAGAACCTAAATTTATTGTTTATTGTTTGATTTTTCTGGATTTCAATCCCAAACTGCTTAGGATAACTACAAGCAATTTGACACCCAGTTTGTTTATTTCTTTTGAGTTTTTCGAAAGTGAGCGTGTTTTCTATAGGCGGGGCACCTCCCATACAAAGACCTTATAGATTTGAGTTTATCTGTACAACGAAAAGAGTCAAATTTGGTACGAATATCTTGGTTATCAGTTCACAACATCTGACAAAATATTAAGCGGATTGGAAAATTTTTTCAATAAAATTTTAGCATATTTTAACAAAATTTCAAATTCGGAAAGAGAATTTTGTTGTTAAAAATGGGAAGCTCGATTTTGTGTTTAGATCTATGGTTTCTTGGGCAAAACTTCTTAGAATTCGTCGTAGATTAGGATATTGACAACCGCTTGGTCAAGAAAAAAATTTACCCACTCTAAAATATATACTTTATGGGCTCTGAGATGAATAATAAAAAAGTTTCACACGGAATGACAAACTTAGTATACCCTCTTCACAACTTATTGTGGTGGTGGGTATAAAAACGAAATTGTAGCTGCCACTGTGAACGAAGCTTAAAAAATTAATTAAGTATGCACCAGTAAACAAATTTATAATATCAATTAAATATTATTTGACATTAACAACATTTTAGTTGATTAAAACTATTTTTTTTTTTTGATTAATGGTTTTATGTGAAAAAAACATTGGCAATAATTTTTTCTTTGTAGTGGTGGACCTAGTGTTATAGTGCTTAACTACCTTATGCACAAAGTATTTCTCTGCTTAGTTTTGTCCTCCTAACTAACTTGGTGTGGAGGCTTGTTAAGCTCTTCAGTTCGGATGGAGTTATTTGCCAACAAACTACAAGTTTTAAATCTTTATCGTTTAGTTTTACGACCAATATTCTACTACACTTTTTTAATGTTGAATCTAAAAAATAAACAATCGTAATTTCTCATATCTAAGCTCATATCTTAGCTGTTTATGAGCCGATACTGCTGAATTTGGGTAGGAAAATTCTTGGATCTCATTGTGATAGAAATATATATATATATATATAGTGTCTTTCATTATTATATCAACTACCTACCATGCTCATAAAACTTCAGAATACATATACATGTTACTGCCCGTCTATACCAGAGGTAATATTGCTACATATATTGCAGTAAATGTCAAAATTATGTTATCTTTAATGTAGACAGAACCTTTTTGTACATATTTATTGCCGGCAATTTATGTTGCAATTATTGTAAGTCAATTTTCGTCAACAGTTATTGATAACATAAAATGTAAAATTTGGTTGTCAATTGAACAAAAGGAGCAAAAAGAAAAAACAAAATAGAAGCAAATTTTGTGGGAAAGAAGTTAAGTTTGTGAAATGGTAAATTATAATTGAAGTAAAAGAATTAAATAATTAAAAATAAACACTTAGGGCCATTATTAGAACCTAATGATAAAGTTGCTGCTAACTAACGTGAACAATAGCTATCTTGAACGATAAAGTGACCAATAAGTTTTTTCCATTATTACAACTGTCCGATAAAATAAAAAATGTAATTTATATACTGTGGCAACATTGCAGTATATACCGACTACTTTTGGTTGTTTAAAATACGTAGTGGCAACGACTTAGTTTTGTTTAATTTTTTAATTAAAAACAAAAGTTAAAAAAAAAGTTTTAAACCCGCAATTTTTGTGTTAATTAATGTATTTTTTGTTTTAGCCTTTAATTATACAATTAAAATTAAATAATTTAATTTGACATAAAACTGTCATTGAAGTTACCATATCTTCAGCAGAAAATATGGCATCTTCAAGTTCTTAAAGTTCACTTGTAAAGTTACCATGAAGACAAACCTGATGTTAGCTTATCAGTCACTTTTTAGGTTAATGTTAACTTGTAATAACCAAAAACTATTTCTCTGTCAGATAGCATCCTAAAAATAACTATTTGTAAGTTGTAATTATGGCCCTTAATAATTTTTGCATATGACCTTAAACTTAAACAAATTAATATACAATTAAATAATAAAATCAAATGAGAAAGAAATTATAATAATAAAAATAATTTTTGCAAAAAGGCGTTAGTTTTTACACAACACCTTTTCCTTAATTTTTTTTTTAAATAATGACTGAACATTAGGGTGGTCGTTAACTGTATGGAGCATATTTGTTTTCTATTTTTCCATGCTTTCGCCCCGCAATTATGTGGGTATTGATTTTAGGACAATCGGCGAAGGCTAAGCCGTCCCTCACGCCCGCCAAAGTTTGTGAAAAATTGTAAATTCTGATTTCTATGCCTCATTACTTGAAAAATATTAATTTTACATAAAAATAAATTACCAAGAAGTTGTTACTAGTGAAGTTTCCAATAACTTTTGTTTTAACAAGTTTTCTCTAAATCTCATATTGAACAAAACGCAACTAAAAAAAAAAAAAAAAATAGTAAAACGCATATCATTTGTTTCTAAAATACCTACCCGCTATCTCTCTTCCTTAAGGGGGCCCTCATACAAAATTGTTAATACAGACTAGGAATATATGGAAGAAAAAGCCTCATAACTGCCAAGGAATCGCTCCTAGGGGGATAAAAATCTTTATTAGTTTATTGTGCTAAACATTTTCTTAATTGTGATTGTGTAGTACATCATTAAAATAATTAAATAACATTTCACTGTTTGTGAACTTCAAACACAAAAATAATACTGTACTTATCCACAAACCACAAACTTCGTTGTGTTTGGTTCAGCACATTAATGTTCGTTTTTTTTTAAGGTTATGTCATATCCAAAATGTCATAATTTAGCTGAAACCAAACGTCATCAAATCGTGTTAGCCACCCCTGATATATCTTGATAGGTGAAAACTCATTTTATGTAGCCGCAATAAAGCGAGGTAGTATTAATGAGACAAAAGTTCAGGTCATTCTGGAGGATGATTTTCGCAAAGTAATTACAAGATTTGAAGCACTTAATAAAAACTTCTATACATACCATTTGAAGAGCAGTAAAGGTATTCAGGTAGTGATTAAGGGCATTGACTCATGCGAGGACCCAGAGGAAATAAAAACATTTTTGAAAGAGAAGGAATTCAAAATAAAGAACGTATCAAATATTTAAAATAGGGGAAAAAATCCCCAACCACTATTTCGAGTGGAGTTAGAACCCGGCGACATAAAGCTTAAAAAAATGAAACGCATCCGATTTACAATTTGAAATATATTCTGTACAGACGAATCACTGTAGAAGAGCCGCACAAAAGAAATGGACCCGTTCAATGTTTAAACTGCCAAGAATTTGGTCATGCTCAGTCATACTGCTACTTACCCCCTGTTTGCGTAGTATGTGGTGATTGACATGGTACAGTTCTTTGCGATAAGTCTTTAAACGACCCCAACGTTAAAAAATGTAGCAACGTGGCGGTAATCACACTGCCAATTATAGAGGTTGCCCTGTATACGCTATCGTCAAGCAGTCGGTTGGACCGAGAACTAATCCCCCTCTTATGCAGGTAACAAATCAAGTAAACACTAATGAAATGCAGGCTCCGCAGCCTAGTAATAACAGCCATGAACTGTTTAAAAATTTGTTTTTGGAACGCAAACGGCATCCGCCAATATAAAAATGAATTAGAATACTTTCTTAAAAATAAACAATTTGATGTCATGATGGTTTCTGAAACTCACTTGACCTCAACAAATACGTTTAAAATCAATGGTTATGTACTAACGGGTCCGCCATCTAATGTTTTTTTTTTCAACTAGTGCTTATTTCGTGAATGGTAACACTTAGCTCATGTCTGATTTGACAGATAATTAGTTTTATCCTTCCGCTGAACGAATATGGTTGTGTATACGCTTGAACAACGCTGGGAAATATTGCGACATTACTTTGAAAATCATGGTAATGTTGCAGAATGTGTGCAAAAATTGCGTACGGATTTTGGAAGAAGAGAAGCACCGTCAGCTCCGTATGTTCGTATATTTTGCATAAAGACCTTGCTTTGACGCCATACAAATTCCAATTGGTTCAGGAGTTGAAGCCAACTGACCATCCAATGCGTTTTCGCTTCGCTAAGTGGGCCTGCGATCGACTTACAGAATATGCCGATTTTACCAAAAAAATCATCTTTTCAGATGAAGCTCATTTTGATCTTGGCGAGTATGTAAAGAAGCAAAATTGGCGCATTTGGGGCACAGAAGACCCGCACGCATACATTGAAAAGCCGATGCACCCCAAAACGAGTCACTGTTTGGTGCGGATTTTGGTCCAGAAGCAAAATTGGGCCATTTTTCTTCGAAATGAGCAAGGAGTGGCCGTTACGGTCAATGGCGGTCGTTATCGGGCCATGTTGAACGAATTTTTGTTCACAAAAATTGAAGAGGAGGATATTGGCAACATTTGGTTTCAACAGGACGGCGCTACGAACCACACAGCCGAAGCTACACTCGATGTTTTGCGCCCTGTTTTTGAAGATCGCATTATCAGCCGCAGAGCTGATGTCGTTTGGCCACCTCGGAGCTGCGATTTGACACCGTTAGGACTATTATTTGTGGGGTGCCGTCAAAGATAAGTGTTACGCCGACAAGCCAGAGACAATTGACACTTTAAAGGACAATATCGCACACAATCGATAATGTGCTTAAAAATTGGACCGATCGTGTAGGCTACTGCATGGCCAGCCGAGGCAGCCATTTGAATGAAATTATTTTCCATTATGAACCGGAAGGATTGTTCTTTCAAATAAAAAAAGAATTTTGAGAAAATATTTAGTAGTTTTTTTTTATAGCATTTTCAAAAAAAAAAAAAAAAAAAGTTATTTGGCGGTTCTGCCATTTTGATAAAAACCAGAGTCAAACACCAAATAATGTGTGATCGTCGTAGAGATTATCTCCAAGCAACGAAAATTTGCGTTGAAGAATTAAGTAGAAACCTGGTAATTTCATCCCTTTACTCACCACCTAGATTTGTAATATCAGAAAGCCAATATTATGAATATTATAAGTCATTGGGGTCCTGTTTCCTGGCTGCTAGCGATTACAACGCTAAACATACCTTCTGGGGGTCACGTCTAATAACACCAAAGGGTCGTGTTTTGTTTAATACAATCTCTAATATGAATTTAAATGTTGTCGCGAGCGGACAACCAACATATCGGCCTGCTGATCCGCAAAAAATTCCAGATGTCATCGATTTTGGCGTGGTTAAAAACATCGCCACAGAAACGATTCACGTTGAAGCTTCATTAGAATTATCCTCTGATCCCACACCTACAATTGTTACTTTAACAAACACTAATAGAATTGTATCTCCCTCTGGTTACATAGCGACGTCAGCTACACAAATAAATTGGTTAAAATATAAAATATGTCTCAGTACCCATTGTACAGAAAATATTCCGCTTAGCACTCCGGAAAAAGTGGATCTCTCTATTGTCAATTTTGACAGTTATTTAAACTAGCTGTTCAAAATTCCATCAAAACCCTCAAAAAAACCAATAATAATAAAATATATTCTACAGATGTCGTGAGCCTCTTGAATGAAAAAAGGAGAGCGCGAAGAGAGTGGCATTTGCACAGACCTCCTCAACTTAAGAAATTATTAAAAGAGTGTTAAAAAAAGGCTAAGAAAATAACTGCAGTCTCAGAAAACAGCCTTCTTGGAAAAATATCTTAAGGACCCGGGTGCAACTCCACAATCAGACCACTTATTACGGCGTGCAGCTAGAAATCTCAAAAGGCCAGTTATCTCGAAACCACCATTAAGAAACCTGAATGGAAGTGGGGCAAGAAATGATAACGAAAAAGGAAACCTGTTTGTAAATCATTTGAAAAACGTATTTACCCCAAATACATCGGACGAGTTACCGCCTGTTAATGTTAGAGCAGCTATCTCCCTAAGATTTGAGATAAGAGAAATAGTAAAGGCTATTTGTGAATAAATAAACACCAAGAAGGCACCTGGTATTGATAAGATCAGTAACAAAATGCTTTTGGAGCTATTTCGCATAGCAAAGAAAATTATTCTTTTTATTTTTAATGCTTTTTTACGCCTTGAATACTACCCTCAAGAATGGAAGGCGTCCTTAGTTACGATGATACCAAAGCCAGGAAAAGATCACACAAAAAATGATTCATATAGGCCTATTAGCTTATTATCTAATATATCAAAGCTGTTTGAGAAGTTCTTAGCGTCAAAATTAACCCCAATTTTAGATGACAATGGTTGTATACCTAACCATCAATTCGGTTTCAGAAGAGAACATAGCAGTATTGAACAAACTCTTCGAATAGTTAATACCATAAGAAAAGCCTTTGAAGAAAAAAAATATCGCTCAGCACTCTTCATCGATGTTTCGCAAGCTTTTGATAAAGTCTGGCATGAAGGCCTATTACATAAATTGAAGCAAAACTTACCAGCAAACACACACAAGCTGTTAGAAAGCTACATGGTCGGTCGTCAATTTATTATTAAAGAAGGAAATTTCTTAAGTGCCCCTCAACCAATTGGCGCTTGAGTCCCACAAGGCAGCATCCTGGGCCCTCTATTATACTTAATTTATATTTCGGACACGTCAACAAACAACTTCACCCAAACTTCAACATTTGCGGACGATACAGCGTTTCTAAGCGTGCACAAAAACCGCCATGCAGCATCTCGTTACTTACAGGATCTATATTTCAACTAGAAATATGGTTAAGACAATGGAGGATAATGGTCAATGAGCGAAAATGCGTAAATATAACATTCACCTTGCGCCGGGAATCATGCCCCCTATTAAAATCAATAATCAAATAATTCCTCAACATTCGCATGTAAAATATCTCGGTATACATCTAGATCGGCGGTTAACGTAGAAATGTCATATAGAGGCAAAATTAACTCAAATGAAACTAAAAGCCATTCAAATTCATTGGCTTATTGGAAGAAAATCTGTCCTTAGTCTCGATTGCAAGCTTCTATTTTACAACTCTATATTAAAGCCTATCTGGTGCTACGGCATTCAACTATGGGGCACTGCCTCTGCCTCTAATATCGTAAAAATTCAAAGGCGCCAAAATAAACTAAACTAAACAAACAAACAAACTAAAACAAACATTCATAAGGATCTCAATGTGCCATTAGTAAAAACTATGATTACAAAATATTCAGTAAGATACATATTTAAAAAGGCTTAAACAATACCCAAATCCACTAGCTCGAAATATTTTAAATCATGGCAGCCACACTCGCTTAGGAAGAAGAGACACTGCAGCACTCACCCAATCAGAAGCGCGATAAACACCTACATATGTGAACAGAAGCCGTGATGACGAAATTTTTTGTCTGCCACTGGCAGGACACAAAATAAGCATTAGGATAAGATTTGATTAATTATTGTTAATTCGTATTTAGTATATGAAGATTCAATATATAAATATTGAAAAAAAAACAAAAGTTTTAAAGAGAATACTTGGGGCAATAAAAAAAATATTGTGAAAAAAAGTGTCTTTTTTAAAAATGTAATATCTGCAAAATATTAAATTTTAAAAATGGACCAAGTCAAAAACCCAAATTTTTTGGCTGATATTTTTTATGTTATCCCTCAACTGTTCTTTAAAAATCTTGAAACTTTGAAGGAGGTATTTTTTTTTTCTTTTTTAGGATATGATTTTTTCTTTCTCAACCTTAAAAAAATAATCTTAAAATGAAATTTTAATATTGCGATTTGGAACAATAAGTATTTATTAAATCTGATTTGTTTGATTTAAGTTGTTTGAAAAAAGTAACGACATCGATAAAGTCACTTTTGTTTATTTATTGCATTTTTTGTTGGAGTTCAACGTGGGCACTTTCTAAGAAAAGTACATTCTTTGTCACGTTACGTCTTCAAGAAATTAACCTTTATACGTTTTTAAAAATAACTTGCAGGAAAGGCCTTCGGGTCAAAAATCACCTTAAATAAACTTAAATCAACCATAATAGTCCATAATATGAATCGGATGTAAGTTAAACTTACACTTTCTAAATGGGTGAAATTTTACCCCAGGGACTTTTCGTAATTCTTCAAATAATTTTGTAACCTTTAGATATATAAAAACAAAACTCACTGGTATTAAAGCAAAATTTAATTTTAAAAAATTAGAAAAAAGTCTCATTTAGATCTAGCAAAATGTGTAAGTGATATTTAATTTCGAAACATAAAATGGGTGAAATTTCACCCTAAGACCGTAAAAGGGTAAAATGAGTTTTATACATTATTTTACCGAAGTCCTTTTTTCCTTGTCTCTTTTCCTACCGTTGATGCTTGGGTAGAAGGGGATTGTTCATTAACACAAGTCCATGCACACTATGAGACTTTTAAAAGTGTCAGCTCCATAATTACTAAAGAAGTTAAATACAAAAAAAGATCTACATACACGCAGAGATAAACATGTTTTATTATGAGCACAACCAACAAAACTATTTTTAAACTAATTTAACCATAATATGGTTGTCGGCGACAATGATTTGGTTAAATTAAACATAATATGGTTAAAATTTTTTTAAAAATGGTTTCGCTGCTTTTTCTCTGGATGTATATATTAAATATATAACGAAAACACTTTTGGGCGCAAGGATTTTCTCCTCTATGGTATAACAAAGACCGGCTTTGTTAACAAAAGCGTCTCGGCAGAGGCGGCCTTCGGCCGGGCGCAAGGCTTTTCTCCTTTATGGTATAACAAGTACCGGTTTCGCTAAGTAAAGCTTCTAAAATCTGCTTGTTTCCGAACACAGGCCGACTACGCAGAGAAGCTTCAGTTAGCGAAGCCTGTTTTTGTTATACCATAGAGGAGAAAATCCTCCGGCTTTGCAGAGAAGCTTTAGTTAGTAAAAACGGTGTTCGTTATACCATAGAAGAGAAAATCCATGCGCCCGGCCGAAGGCCGGCTGTGCAGAGAAGCTTTAGTTAGCGAAGTAAACCAATGGCAGACTTAGGATTTTTCGGTACCATTTACCACAGTCTTTATTTCTTTTTATTAAATTTTCTTTTATCCAAAACTGTTACAAGATACTTGCTTGGCACAATGTTTTATACCAAGTTGTAGAGGAAATTAGAAGCCAATTCGATAATATGTATTGCAATTTTTAATGAAATGTATCCCAAACAAAAATTTAGATTAGTTTTTTAAGTTTTTTAAAGATATTTGCATAAATTTTTCATAATTCTTCGAATGTGTATTCTAAGTCAAATTACAATTTTATAAAGCTTTCATACTTTAATAGTCTTATTTCCTTCTTTATTTTCCAGGAATACTTTCTAGGCACTATCAGAATTTTTTGTTTACTAACTTTAGTTAAACAGAAAGCTTATACAACTTCTCAAATAAAAAAAAGCTCAAATAAATAAACAAAAATCTTAATGAAATACAAAAGTAACATTTTTATTAACTAATGTGTATTACATTGAACTACTATAAGAGCTCTATTAATCTATCTATAAAGGCTTTCTATACACATTGTATTTCCTTTTTGATAAAAATAAATGAAAATCTATTGACTTACAAGACAGTTCATAAATTGCCTTGATTGATTTTGTTGAAGGTGTAAAATAAATAATAATGAATTGGCAAAATTTATAAAATAAAATTGTAATTATCATGATTAGTCAACAAATTCGTTCTAGTAGTTTAAATTAGTATGGCGCAGGTTTGTTTAGTATTTTGAAAACACTATGTTGCATTTATTTATTTAAGCATGTTAATATTAGTTCGGGGTTTTCAACAAAAACTTGGTTTTCTAAAACAAAAAATTTAGATGAAGATGCTTAAAACTTTTTTGTACTACAATGAAAAATGATATCTGGCAAATGTCCACCACGACCACGCTGATGAATGTCGATTCTTTCATCAAAGTTTTGATTCACTTTTTAGCAAAATGTCGGGTCTATTTCGTTAATCACATCACGGATTTTGAGTTTTAAGGGTGCAATCGATTCGATAGGCTCCGTATAGGCTCTATCCTTAACATAGCCCCACAAAAAATGGTCCAGTGGCGTTAAAGCACACGATCTGGCTGGCCACTTAACAGCTGATGTTCGCGAAATTATGCGATCGGGAAATTTGGCTTGCAATTATTTTAAATAAAAGTTTTTTCTACTTACTTTGTCGTACTTAAAAATTAAAGTGCGAATAGCACGAAAAAGAACTTAAAACAATCCAAAATGGGATAACTTTCGAAAACAATATGCATTCATATGCGTGTTTTTGTAGAAACAACAACAAGACTACAAGAAGAAAAATATAGATTATTTTCATGTTTAAAAAATAAAGTAAATAGTAATAATTCCTATATTCTATTTGTTAAAATTATTTAGTTAAATACATAAAATTTTCAAAGTAGAATGCTTATAAAAGCCATAGAGAGCAAGATGCTGGTGTTCTATAATTGAAGCACAGCCGCGAATAACGTTGTAAAAGCCAATTTTTGCAAAAACTTTTTTTTTTGCAGATAACCGTTAACATTACTCTCTTGAACCGTTTAAACCTCAAATCACCCAAAACTATGCACCTTAACGCACCTGAAACGTGGAATAACGTTTTAAATGCCATCGCGATTGTGGATATGTAACGTTTTTCCACTAAAAAAAGTTATAAACTGTAAATTTGCATGTCATTTAAATTTTAAATTTCTTGATATTTTGCATAAAAGTTTTCAAAATAAAATATAAAAAAATTAATATTCTTGACGGTTAAAAACGTTTTTTTGCTCTCCTGAAAAATAACTATTTTGTAACTTAAAACGTTATTCGCGGCTGTGCTTCAATTGATACTTCTTCTGAAAACAAAGGGCGGAATACAACAATCGTCAAATTAACATGTCTAACTTGTAAGTAAATAATAATAATATTCTATCTATCTCTGGTTCACTTGGGTATGTGTTATTTGATAATTTCAACTACGAATCGGTATTTATTCAACTTAGAAATTTTTGAATCAAGCAGAGTTTTTGATCCCGTTTTCGGATTATTTTAAGTACAGGGCACTTCAATAATCGGTACTTGAAACAAGCATTCTGTACATGATTTAAGGAAATCCGTACTTACCGTACTAATGACACCGCGATTTGAGTACAGATGGATTGATTTGTCCTTTCAGTTTAATGTTTGTATGTTTTTTTACTTTACTAAAAGAAGAAGAAATTATGAAAAATTAATATATTTTATTAAATTTTATTTTTTTTATTTTATGTAATTTAACTTTTACACTTTTATATTATTTGTTTTTTCTTTTGGATTCGCTAGAATTCGGTGAATACGAATGCCATAAAATAGCCGAATATTCGGCGATACGAATATGAATATTCGTAACTTCACTACTTTGTACGACCCTATTGCAAAATATTAATTATAGGTTACTATTCTTATCATTCAAAAATTTAAAAATTTAAACAAACAATCATTACGATAAATACTATTTTTGTCTTTTTTTCCATGTTAAAATAAAAAAAAAATTTGCTAGGAAAAAAGTATATATTTAGCTTAATGTGGGTCAGTGTAACTGGCTTGTAATCTTATCAAAATATCGTAAATTTTCTAAAACGTTCAACAGTGTTTAATAAAACTTGAAGGTGCGAAGATCTCCGTTTACAGGTGCAAAAAACTTAGAAAAAATAAAATAAACATAATAAAATGGAACGCTGGCAAAATAAAGTGGCTGTTGTAACTGGTGCCAGTTCGGGAATTGGTTCTGCCATTGTTAAGGATCTTCTTAAAAATGGCATGCAAGTAATTGGGCTAGCCAGACGTGTAGAACGTGTTGAAAAGATTAAAAACCAATTTCCAGTTAGTTTACAATCGAAGTTAACAGCCATTAAATGTGATGTCTCGGATTTGCAGTCGGTTAATAAAGCATTTGATAAAATCATTGCCCAATTTGGTGGCATCGATATTTTAGTTAATAATGCTGGTTGCATGATTAGCGGTCTGCTATCAACGGGAAACATTGATAACATTCAACAGGTACTACAAACTAATGTAATGGGTATTGTGTACTGTACCCAACGGGCTTTTAAATCTATGAAGGAGCGTAATTTTGATGGTCATATTATTTTAATTAATAGTATTGCCGGTCATAAGGTTATAGCGATTGGAGATCAAGCACCAGATGGAAATATCTATTCACCAAGTAAATTTGCTGTTACCGCTATTACCGAAGTTTATAGACAAGAATTTAAAGGGTTGGGTACTAAGGTGAAAATAACAGTAAGTTAAAAATTTTATTATATAGTCTATAACAAAAATTTTAAACTATACTTTTAACACCTTTACAATGTCAACATATTTAAAATATTTATATTTAAACATCAAATTTCTTCTAACGATAAAAAAATTTTCTTTTGTTTAACTTCAAGAGCGTTAGTCCTGGTGCTGTTGATACTGAAATCATACCCGATAACGTAAGATCATTTATTGGAGATGTTATATTAAAATCTGAAGACATTTCTTCGGCTGTTCTATATGCCATTTCAACACCACCTCATGTCCAAATCCATGAAATGACTATAAAGCCAGTTGGCGAAAAGTTCTAAGTGAATTTGTTAAAAAAAGTATTGTAAATTATTTTGTTATTTGCATTAATGTTACAGAAAAGCCAAAATATTATTTAAAATTTTTGTTATGAAAATGATTTTAATTTATGTATGCATGTATGTATGTATATTGGAAAATAAATCGCAATTAAAAAAAACGGAGTTAAGTTTTAATAGTACAAACTTTCAACTGCGCAAATCTTTGAAAAACTCGAATTTAAAATGTTTCATGATTTTCAACATTAAAACATTTTGAAAATAATATAAAGTAATTAGCAGGGAAATCTGCACTTAATTTGCCATTTAAAGTCCGATCTCATCATATCGCAAATCGTTGTTCATGGTTTGACAGTGGCTTCATTTTTGCCCTTGGTGACTTTTTTAAAGCTAAGTTTTGGAAGGACTTTCTTGGCACCTGAAAAAATTGGACACTTGGGGGAAGGATCCGAGATGGCATAAATGGCGCCCAGAACTTGAGGTCGGACATCAACAATAAATTTCAGTGTGTTTATCAAGAATGAAAATTGGGAATTAAGCACGACAAACAAAATCTTATAACTTAAAAATGTTGTATTTCCAAAAATTACTTTGATAAGAAAATTTTTAAATTTTTATACTTACGTTTTTATTATATAAAGTCCATAAGCACCGCGACCCAAAGGATGGTAAATTAAGGCTACAATAAAAGCCAATTATTCTGCAAGGTAGAAAAAACTCGTTCTAAATTTAAGTTTTTTCAAGTGCGAATAAAACTTAAAAGAACTTAAAACAATCCTAAATGGGATAACTTTCGAAAACCAATATGCGTGCATACGCGTGTGTTTGTAAAAGTTGGTTATATAGAAACAACAACAACACTACAAGAAGAAAAATTTAGATTATTTTCATTTTTAAAGAGAATAATTTCTATATTCTAATTGCTAAAATTATTTAGTTTAATACATCAAATTTTCGAAGTAGAATAACTACGAAAACCATATTGGGCATGCTGCTGGTGTCTTATAATTAAACCTTTTTTTGTCAACAAGGGAGGAATACAACAAAAGTAAAATAAACATGTACAACGAATAGGTAAAATGATAATATTCTCTCTGGTTCTGTGGGGAAGTGTTGAGGTTAGAACCAATATAATCTCCCTCTCGGATTAGTTCAAGAAATTCTTAAATCAGATATAAGATTAAATCAACCATATAATACTTGAATCAAGCGCGTTTTGAGAGTTTTGTGCATTTTGTTAGTTTTACTTAAATTAATCTCATTTTCAAATTTTTTCAAGTACGAATTCGGGATTAAATATTGATAAGTTAAGTATTATCCGTACTTGAATCAAGAATTCTGTACTTAATTAAAGGAAATCCGTACTTACCGTACTATTGATACAGCCTTGGCTTGAGTTAAGTACGGATGGATTGATTTGTTTTTTTTTCAGTGTAAGAGATTGTATACTTCTCCTGAGGTCATTAAGATAACTCCAAGGAACTTCATTCAGTTTATAATCTATATGTCGCTGAACAATTTTTTTCTATGAATAAAAGATACTTTTTAGATAAAAATTGCCAAAAATCGACTTTATCAGAATTTAAACTTCAAATGAATATAATTTCTTAATTGAAAAATTTTTTTTCACAATTTGCAAAATGTAGAATATTAATTGATCTGCTGGTAATTCACAAAAAATATTTTAAAAATGTTAGGATACATTTAAGTCTTATATAATAAAAAATAGCATCGGGCTAAAATTAAGAATTTAGGATAATTTTTAGTTTTTGTAATACCCGAGGTGTCCTGCTTTAAGCACCTATGGCGCCTTTCCTGATAAGTCTATAGACCTCAAATCCAAAACTTAAACCCGACTACAACTCTTTATTTGTCACTTCAAATTGCATTCTCCGGACTTATTGCTTTCAAAATATAGATTTATTGACATTTTTTTTTTCAAATTTCCCACACTGTGCAGCGGTCATATAAATAGAAGTGAATCCCTGACAATCTGGCCGACGTCCTATTCAGCTAAGCAAATGGAAGCATTTGCAAAGCACTGAAGCCTGCTTTTTCGCAAGAATATCATTATTTTTATGATATTTAAATTATGGGGATAAAGTTTAATTATGCATTTCTTTTCAATATAGAAAAGTATAAAATTTTAACTTAATTTCGAGTTCTATTAACATGATTGCGCGTTTCTACTGTTTTGTTAAAAAAGACTTATTATTTTAATTAAAATTCGTATTACTTAAATTAAAGTTTCAAACAGTGTTCAAAAATAAACACTAAATATCACTCCTTAGTGTTCGGTTCGGAAGATTTGTGGAAAATACAAACGTTAATAGTGTCTGTGTAGAAAATCATTAAAAAAATAACGTTTCCCTGTAAGTCATCTTCCGAACACAAAAATAATACTGTTCTTATCAAACTCAACAAAAGATGAGAACATTTAGTTCCGTTCGGTTTTTTTTTAAATCCACAAACTTCATTGTGTTCGGTTCGGCTCATTAATGTTCGCCCCTTTTGGCTGATAAAAAAATAAACATTTTTTACATAAACAAAAAAAACGTACAAAAAAAAAAAAAAAATAAAAAGCCACCAAAATAATTTTACACAAACAAAAAATATACACAATACACACAAAAGCTGTTCGTGGTGCGGTCGTTGCTAAAATTTTTTGTTTGTTAATTTCTTTATCAATGTAAAAAACGAAACATTATAAAACATTAAAATATAATGTTTGTCTGCAGTATGACTTCAATTGTTCTGTTTTTAACGAAGAACAGAACAATGTATAATGTTCGGCTCTTTCTTGAAAATAGTTACGAACGGTAATAAGGGTTGTGTTCGTCTACACAATCACTAAACAAATTTATATCGCTCCAGGGTGTGTGAGTCAAACGCTAAATAATGTACTGTTTATTTTAGAACGCTGGTCTCAAATAGTTTTTATTACAGCTCATTTTTAATGTTGTTCAAATAGTGCTTTCTGCTTATTTGAATGTTCAAATCGATCAAATTTTAATTTGTAAATAGTGCTATCAGACGCTAATATCTGGAATTAAAAAAAAATAACAGATGTTTGATTTAGACGTCGTTTTTAAATAACATTGTAAAATTAATTTTAGTTATTATTCTAAGGCCCGTTTTCACGACTTACCTATAAAGTTCGAAATAGTTAACGGTACCTTTAGCACTAGTGAGGAATAAAGTTACCTTCAACTATTATTCGTTTTCACAACTTCTGTATAAAATAAACTTAACATTTTTGAAAATGTGGCAATACTAAAGAAAATACCGACTATTTTTGCCAAAATAAAAATACGAACTGGCAACTACGTACTTATTTTACATTTACAAGATATACGTATAATTGGAGTTGCCATATATAAAAAATATGTGAATATAATATGGCAATCTCAAATCTAAACCTTACGACAAAAGTTAGAGGTAGAACGTTCCTCTCTTTAGCTTATCCTTCGCTTTTAGATTAAAGGGAACTTGTGATAATTAAAAACTCATTATCTGTTCGATAACTTCCTTCATTAAGCTATCGTTAAGTCGTGTAAACGGGCCAAAGAGTTATCCAAAAAATCAATTTTTTCGCTCTCCTGTAAAATTGTGATTTTGTAGATAGCACTATTTGAATACAACTCACAAAATCCTTTTAATATTTAAGAAACGTTTATAAAAGAAAATTTTCATAAAATTTATTTTGTAAATCTTTTTTATATGTAAAATATTTTAATAACACAGGCAAAAATTCGTTATAATTTATAAAAAAATTTCAGCTAATCAATGGAACTTTTAAAATAAATCTGTAAAAATTTTATATTTTAATGCTAAATTTAGTTGGAAAAATGCTTAAATGTTCACATTGATACTTTTACCCAAATACTTTCAGATTTCGAGAAAATATTTTTGCAGATGCTTTAGCCACCTATGCCGGTGGTTTTTCACATACATTTTTAATTTAGGATTTTTTCTTTGTTTTTATAAACTTTATTTTGCTTAACTTTGTTTTTCACAGTGTTAAATATTGGATTTCAAACAGTTTAAGGTACTTTTAGACGATATTTATTTTGTATTTGCTGTTTTAGATGTAAAATCCATATCATCGGCTTAATATGCAAACCTGCTTACTTCCTTTCACCAAATTTTTTTTACAGGAAAGACAAAAACGTTTTTATATTTCATATTTTATAGCTTAAGAGGAAAACCCAAAATATAGTTGGTTTTACACACTTCAAGACTCAAATTTAAGAAAAACTACAAGCCGTCCGATGAGGCGCAACTTTCTCTTCCACACGGCATTAAATTCTTAATTTACTTAAAAAGTTGATTTAGCAGGCTTGCATATTAAGCCGACAATATGCAATTGCACATGTTTGTCAAAACCATAGTATAATAAGTACCAGGTATGTTCATTAGGGAGAGTTTTCATTATTTACCCATGTAATGTCAAAATAATTTATTTGATTTTTGATTAATTTTTTCCATTTTTTCTTTTGTTTGACGTTATATGGGTTTTGAAATTGAGAACAAAATTTCTAATGACTATACCTTGTACTTATTTTACCATGGTCAAAACTAACAAATACAAGAGGTTTATAATTTTTGCTTTCACACGTTCGCTTTTGGTTTTATCTAACATAACCTAAACTCGTTGACAACAGCAAACTACATACTGATTTATATTTCCATTTACTTTCAGTTGTACTTTAGTTTATTACAAATGTTGTTTCTTTAAAGAATACATATGTGCAAAAAAATATATTTCAATATATGTACTAGAGTATCCGATTTTTTGATTTTATTTAAATAATTCGAATAATTCAAATAACACTAGCCAACAAGGTTTTGAACTGGAGCAACTAAATATCTTTCCTAGGGTAATTCGGTGGGCTGAATTCGAGTCTGTAATTGTTTTTTCTCTATTACGTTTCTCTATTATGTTTCTTACATAAAAAATCACTAGTTTATTTAAAATTCAATTAATTTTCGAAAGTGAATGGCGTTATTTGAACGTCGTTTGTATTTTGTTGGTTCGGTTTCACGTATTAGAGTCCAAAAGTAGCCTCTCAATTTTCATTAAATCTTGGTGAGCACGCTCCCTTTGTTCGCGCTCACTGCACCTACTTTTTTTTGGAAAAAATCTAAATGCGAATGAAGAATATGCAAAACTTAGTCGGTGTCCACGATTTGTCCAAGTTTCTGACTGCAAAACCAAAATAATATAAATATGCATGTTTTAATGATTTCGATATTGCATATCCTTTTTTTCCAACCAAATATTCACCACACACAAAACAAAAATAGATTGAATCAGTAACACACGATCTCCTTGACATGCTTAAACGCTACTATTATGAAGATTAAGAATGAATGTGGGCTTTTGTCAAATAAATAATTGCGAAATTGTAGTGTCAGTATTGACTGTTTTATAGTATTGCCAGCATGAGATAAAATATGAACAAGACGTGATAGCCCAATTTTTATGACAGATTCGAATTCATGCTTTATTTCTGCAGTCAAATTTTCTTTCATACATACTTACATCTTTATGTGAAATGATACCTTTTTTAAGGACTTAATCCTCGTGCATGTTATGAATAATTTGCTCCGAAACATTTGAATTTGAAGATGAAAGGGGAAAGACGAATGGAAAAGAGAAGAAGGTATCCAAAGTGCTTAAATGCTGCAAAACAAAAGCTTTATTGTATGCACATGAATGCAGTTTCAAAAGAGAATTGAAGAAAGTTTCTGCAGCAAACCTTTTATAATATGAACAAGGACTAAACAGAAAGAAACAATAAAACAAATATGTAGATACACAATAAAAAACAATTCAATACAAAAACTCTATAAATTTTAAATAAAAAAAAAAAAAAAACTAAATTCTTCTTTTGAAAACAAAGGGCGGAATACAACAAAAGTGATATACACCAAAACCCCACTTTGCGTCGCTAATTAGGACCGTAAAAATTCGACGCAAAGCGAAGCACGATTTTCCGTACATTTGTATTGATTTTCACTTAATTGGTTCCGAGATTCATAATTTTAGCTGAAAAAAATTTTTGCTTTGATAGCCTTTATAAAGGATAATTCTATTTTAGATCTTCAAATAAAGTTCAAGCTCTCTTCACCAATCGCCAATCCAAATAGTAAGAAGTGGCTTCATTTTTTTCATTAAGAGACTTTTCATTTTTGTAACCCGTTTATGTTGTAACGATGTTCAACGAATTTCTTAACTTTATCAGCGTCACTGGAACAGCAAATGGATTTTATTGTAGAAGGGTCTAGTTTAAGGTTTCTTTCAATATAAACAGCCTTTTCCCCTGATTTAGAACGCGCCAAAATGCCCAGTTTTTGTTCTAAGCTTGTTTGCTTTTTTTGACTCGTTGCTGCAAAATATTTAAATTGAACGTCGTTTACTTCAGCAAATGTTATTTGAAACCAGTTGCAATCAGCAGACAACCTTTACATACAAAAAGGGTGGTTAAATTTAAAGGGCCAATGTTGATTTTGAATAAATTACAAATTATTTAGGAAATTATTGTCATTTCTTTTTATTATGATAATATTGGTATGGTTCAATTATGTATGGAACAAAATATCGGCTAAATGGCCGCCGCGACCTCGGCGGCACACCTCCATCCGATGGTCTAAATTTTCGATGACGCTGAGGCATAATTGAGGTTCTATGTCGTTAATGTGCCGAATTATCTCATCTTTTAGCTCTTGAATTGTTGCTGGCTTATCGACGTACACCTTTTCTTTCAAATAACCCCAAAGAAAGAAGTCCAACGGTGTCAAATCACATGATCTTGGCGACCAATTGACATCGCCGCCACGTGAGATAACACGCCCATTGAATTTGTCACGCAAAAGGGCCATTGTTTCGTTAGCTGTGTGGCAAGTGGCACCGTTCTGATGAAACCACATACCGTCCACATCCATATCTTCCGATTCGGGCCATAAAAAGTTCGTTATCATCTCACGATAGCGAACACCATTCACAGTGACTGCCTGACCGGCCTCATTTTGGAAAAAATACGGCCCGATGATGCTGCCAGCCCATAAACCGCTCCAAACAGTCACTCTTTGTGGCTGCATTGGTTTTTCGATAATCACTCTTGGATTATCATTCTGCCAATTGCGGCAATTCTGCTTATTGACGAATCAGCTGAGGTGAAAATGTGCCTCATCACTAAAGATGATTTTCTTCGAAAATTGATCATCCACTGTTGCCGTTTCTTGCCACCATTATAACCATTGACGACGTTTGTAATTGTCAAGAGGCTTTAGTTCTTGAGTCAATTGCACCTTTTAGTCGTGTAAATGCCAGTCATAAAATGATAAATGTGCATCAACGACGAGCGTGAGAGGTGCCATTGTTGGGCACGACGACGAGTTGAGAAGGACGGCTCTTCAGCCACACTATCGCAAACAGCAGCAATATTTTCTGCAGTACGATTAAATTGACCAAAAAAATCACAAAGTGCACGATATGCATTTTGATTTTAACGCCCATTTTTGTAATAAGCCTTAATAACTTTAACGCGTTGCTCGATTGTGTATCTTTCCATGGTTCAAATTTAGTTAGTCTGAAATTGCGAAATTTCAAATGAAATGCAGAGAAAAACTTGACGTTTAGGTGTGGTTCATATTCAACATCGGTTCTTAAAATTAAATAAAATTAAAAAAACCACCCTTTACTTGCATTAGACTTAAACGAGAAATCACATTTTTCAGTTTAATATTTGTACACACATTTTTATATTAACGACGCAAATCGAGGCACTAGTGACGCAACTTCGAAGCCATGCGATGCAAAGTGACAAAACGACACATCTTTGAAATCAGAAATTTTAAAAAGACGTAACTTCAAACAACGAAAAGCAGGGTATTGGTGTAAACATGTCAACTTGTAAGTAATTTATAATATTCTCTCTATCTCTGGATCTCCTGGGTATGTGTTTTGGTTAGAATCAATCTAATCTCATTTTCGGATTATTTCAAGTACGGGATTTAGTCAACGTAACAATTCTTAAACACAGGGCACTTCAATAATCCGTACTTAAACCAAACATTCTGTACATGATTTAAGGAAATCCGTATATTCCGTACTAAGGACACCGTTTCGGCTTGATTTAAGTACAGATAGATTGATTTGTTCTTTCAGTGTAATGTTTGTTTGTTTTTAACTTCACTAAAAGAAGATTTTATTTTTCCTTAAAGACAAAGGTATTTTTTTTTTATAAAAATTAATTAAAAATTAATATTTTAATATATTTTTTTTAATGTTTTATACTTTAATATCATTTTTTTTCTTTTGGAATGTATTAACAAAATATTTGCTTGAATTTGACTAATACGAATGTGATAAACTAGGCGAATATTCGGAGATACGAATATGAATATTCGTAACTCACTTAGTTCTTACTATTTCTTATCATTCAAAAATTTTAAATTTGTTTTTTGGAAAGTTTAAATAAAATTAAAGTATTAAACTTATCAAATAACTAGTTATATTATATGTTAGGAATAAATAGTATACATTAAGCTTAATGTGGGTCAGTGTGGCTGGCATGTTATCTTATCAAAATTTTCTAAAACGTTTAACAGTGTTTAATAAAACGTGAAGGTGCGAAGATCTCCAGTTAAAGGTGCAAAAAAGTTAGAAAGAACAAAAAAAAAAAAAAAAAACAATAAAATGGAACGCTGGCAAAATAAAGTGGCTGTTGTAACTGGTGCTAGTTCGGGAATTGGTTCTGCCATTGTTAAGGATCTTCTTAAAAATGGCATGCAAGTAATTGGGCTAGCCAGACGTGTAGAACGTGTTGAAGAGATTAAAACCCAATTTCCAGTTAGTTTACAATCGAAGTTAACAGCCATTAAATGTGATGTCTCGGATTTGCAGTCGGTTAATAAAGCATTTGATAAAATCATTGCCCAATTTGGTTGTGTCGATATTTTAGTAAATAACGCAGGTTGCAGGATAAGCGGTCTGCTATCAACGGGAAACATTGAAAACATTCAACAGGTGCTACAAACTAATGTAATGGGTATTGTGTACTGTACCCAACGGGCTTTTAAATCTATGAAGGAGCGTAATTTTGATGGTCATATTATTTTAATTAATAGTATTACCGGTCATAAGGTTATAGCGATTGGGGATCAAGTACCAGATGGAAATATGTATTCGCCAAGTAAATTTGCTGTTACTGCTATTACCGAAGTTTATAGACAAGAATTTAAAGAATTGGGTACTAAGGTGAAAATAACGGTTAGTTAAAAATTTTATAATATAATCTATAAAATTTTTTAAAACCTTTAATAACACGTTTACAATGTCAACATATTTAAAATATTTATATTTAAACATCAAATTTCTTCTAACATTAAAAAAATTTTCTTTTATTTAACTTCAAGAGCGTTAGTCCTGGTGTTGTTGATACTGAAATCATACCCGATAACGTAAGATCATTTATTGGAGATGCTATATTAAAATCTGAAGACATTTCTTCCGCTGTTCTTTATGCCATTTCAACACCGCCTCATGTTCAAATCCATGAAATAACTATAAAGCCAGTTGGCGAAAAGTGCTAAGTAAATTTATAAAAAAAGTATTGTAAAATATTGTGTTGTTTGTATTAATGTTGCAGAAAAGGCAAAAAAATATTTAAAATTTTTGTTATGAAATTGATTATAATTTATGTATGCATGTATAGTTGAAAATTAATGGCAAAAAAAAAAAAAAAAAAAAAAAAAAACGGAGACCATTTTGCAAAACAGCAAAGGGTTATTCGCTTGCATTTCAACTAGGGCAGACGGCCTTGAATGGCCTGGATTGCCAGTTTTTTTTGGGTGTTGGCCAGGTTCCAGCTAAAATACAATTTGTCCAGTTAAAAAACTTTATTTAATTTTGAAAAATTACTTTTTTTATTAATTATATTTATTATTGTTTAGAACAAAATCATATTATAAGAAAAAATTGTGCCGTAGATGTAACCTACATCAGTCAATAAATCACATACTTGATCAATGCCAAGAATATTCTACAGAAAGAGTACAAATTTTTGACACGACGCTTCCCAGCTCTTGTCTGAATGATCCAAGCTAAAATAACATCTCCAAAATTTTCAACTTTATTAAAAAATGTAATTTATTGAACAATATGTAAATAAGTATCTAGAATATATGTATAGAGTCTATAACCATCGGAGTCGAAGGCAATAGTAGCTAGCACTCCCTACTTATATTATATAGTGTCATTTATTGTATTATATAACATTAATAAAATAAAAAATAAAATAAATAAAATAAATGTAAGGAAAAAATTTCTAAATCGAACAAACTTTAAAAACGATCCAGTGTTTAAAGCTCATTAAATAAATTTGTTTTATATACTTCATACTATGAGTACAGCTAATCTTCATTAAAATGTATCTTAAAATAAAAAAAGAAAGAAAAATTTAACTGGAAATCTCCACTGATTTCAATTTCACTCGATCCATAACATCAAATTCATTTTCATTTTTTATTTATATACCTATTAAAATATATTTTTTTTGTTGTTAAATTTTTTCATTATGCCAACTCGGCTCTAAAATGCCTATAGGGCGCTACACTACACTACACTACATTGTTATGAATTTAAAAAAAAAAAAAAAAAAAGTACATAAACACTTTTTTTTAATATGTACCAAGTTGAGTTACTATTAGAGTTGTCAATTATTCGCCTTTCAACTTTGTTCGAATGAGACTGGTCTTTGAGACTGGTATTTGCCCTTAAACCTATTTTTGATGCAGTACCTTTTAAATGGTTGAATATAGCAAAAAAATGATTCTGTAAAAATTTCAAATCGATGTACTATAATTTCTAACACGCCCGATTTAATGGAGCAAATTAGTTGAACATTTTAATTCTGAAGTGTTATGCCATCCTTGATTAAAAACTTAACATTAAAAAATTGAAACCAACTGAAATATAGAAAAATAATAGATTTAACTTTGGAACGAACGAATTTTCGAAAGAAACGAGTTTTGATATAATCTATATGGGATCGAACTAGTTTTGCAACACTCTATAACCCACCAAGAAAATGAATCATTAAGCCTAAGTATATTTTCAAAGTTATATTAATTTAAAAGATTTGTTATTCGTGCTTAATTCCCAGTTTTTATTCTTGATAAAAACACTGAAATTTATTGTTGATGGGATAAGCTATTCCTATGCGCATTTCACTGGTTGCTTAGGCCAGATCATCAGGAAACTTCATCCATAAACATTTTGGAAAAACTAAAGATATTAAACCAAATAAACCTGTTAAGAGTATAAGAATCATAAGCAACAGCTCTACTTGTAACAATATCAAAGTTTAAACAAAAACATCAACAATAAACAGTGAGTTTATCTCTTCTTACATTCCCCACTACAATTAATTGGAATTCTTCCAACATTAATTGTAGTTGTAAGTAGGTTAAGATAAAACAACTTGCAAAAGCATGTTGCCAGGTAGTTTTTTTTTTTTAGGCCGTGCACTTGCCAGTTTATTATCAAAAGTAATTTCTTGGGAATACAAAATTTTAATTTAAAAGATTTGTTATTCGTGCTTAATTCCCAGTTTTTATTCTTGATAAAAACACTGAAATTTATTGTTGATGGGATAAGCTATTCCTATGCGCATTTCACTGGTTGCTTAGGCCAGATCATCAGGAAACTTCATCCATAAACATTTTGGAAAAACTAAAGATATTAAACCAAATAAACCTGTTAAGCGTATAAGAATCATAAGCAACAGCTCTACTTGTAACAATATCAAAGTTTAAACAAAAACATCAACAATAAACAGTGAGTTTATCTCTTCTTACATTCCCCACTACAATTAATTGGAATTCTTCCAACATTAATTGTAGTTGTAAGTAGGTTAAGAAAAAACAACTTGCAAAAGCATGTTGCCAGGTAGTTTTTTTTAGGCCGTGCACTTGCCAGTTTATTATCAAAAGTAATTTCTTGGGAATACAAAATTTTAATTTAAAAGATTTGTTATTCGTGCTTAATTCCCAGTTTTTATTCTTGATAAAAACACTGAAATTTATTGTTGATGGGATAAGCTATTCCTATGCGCATTTCACTGGTTGCTTAGGCCAGATCATCAGGAAACTTCATCCATAAACATTTTGGAAAAACTAAAGATATTAAACCAAATAAACCTGTTAAGCGTATAAGAATCATAAGCAACAGCTCTACTTGTAACAATATCAAAGTTTAAACAAAAACATCAACAATAAACAGTGAGTTTATCTCTTCTTACATTCCCCACTACAATTAATTGGAATTCTTCCAACATTAATTGTAGTTGTAAGTAGGTTAAGAAAAAACAACTTGCAAAAGCATGTTGCCAGGTAGTTTTTTTTAGGCCGTGCACTTGCCAGTTTATTATCAAAAGTAATTTCTTGGGAATACAAAATTTTAATTTAAAAGATTTGTTATTCGTGCTTAATTCCCAGTTTTTATTCTTGATAAAAACACTGAAATTTATTGTTGATGGGATAAGCTATTCCTATGCGCATTTCACTGGTTGCTTAGGCCAGATCATCAGGAAACTTCATCCATAAACATTTTGGAAAAACTAAAGATATTAAACCAAATAAACCTGTTAAGAGTATAAGAATCATAAGCAACAGCTCTACTTGTAACAATATCAAAGTTTAAACAAAAACATCAACAATAAACAGTGAGTTTATCTCTTCTTACATTCCCCACTACAATTAATTGGAATTCTTCCAACATTAATTGTAGTTGTAAGTAGGTTAAGATAAAACAACTTGCAAAAGCATGTTGCCAGGTAGTTTTTTTTTTTAGGCCGTGCACTTGCCAGTTTATTATCAAAAGTAATTTCTTGGGAATACAAAATTTTAATTTAAAAGATTTGTTATTCGTGCTTAATTCCCAGTTTTTATTCTTGATAAAAACACTGAAATTTATTGTTGATGGGATAAGCTATTCCTATGCGCATTTCACTGGTTGCTTAGGCCAGATCATCAGGAAACTTCATCCATAAACATTTTGGAAAAACTAAAGATATTAAACCAAATAAACCTGTTAAGCGTATAAGAATCATAAGCAACAGCTCTACTTGTAACAATATCAAAGTTTAAACAAAAACATCAACAATAAACAGTGAGTTTATCTCTTCTTACATTCCCCACTACAATTAATTGGAATTCTTCCAACATTAATTGTAGTTGTAAGTAGGTTAAGAAAAAACAACTTGCAAAAGCATGTTGCCAGGTAGTTTTTTTTAGGCCGTGCACTTGCCAGTTTATTATCAAAAGTAATTTCTTGGGAATACAAAATTTTAATTTAAAAGATTTGTTATTCGTGCTTAATTCCCAGTTTTTATTCTTGATAAAAACACTGAAATTTATTGTTGATGGGATAAGCTATTCCTATGCGCATTTCACTGGTTGCTTAGGCCAGATCATCAGGAAACTTCATCCATAAACATTTTGGAAAAACTAAAGATATTAAACCAAATAAACCTGTTAAGCGTATAAGAATCATAAGCAACAGCTCTACTTGTAACAATATCAAAGTTTAAACAAAAACATCAACAATAAACAGTGAGTTTATCTCTTCTTACATTCCCCACTACAATTAATTGGAATTCTTCCAACATTAATTGTAGTTGTAAGTAGGTTAAGAAAAAACAACTTGCAAAAGCATGTTGCCAGGTAGTTTTTTTTAGGCCGTGCACTTGCCAGTTTATTATCAAAAGTAATTTCTTGGGAATACAAAATTTTAATTTAAAAGATTTGTTATTCGTGCTTAATTCCCAGTTTTTATTCTTGATAAAAACACTGAAATTTATTGTTGATGGGATAAGCTATTCCTATGCGCATTTCACTGGTTGCTTAGGCCAGATCATCAGGAAACTTCATCCATAAACATTTTGGAAAAACTAAAGATATTAAACCAAATAAACCTGTTAAGCGTATAAGAATCATAAGCAACAGCTCTACTTGTAACAATATCAAAGTTTAAACAAAAACATCAACAATAAACAGTGAGTTTATCTCTTCTTACATTCCCCACTACAATTAATTGGAATTCTTCCAACATTAATTGTAGTTGTAAGTAGGTTAAGAAAAAACAACTTGCAAAAGCATGTTGCCAGGTAGTTTTTTTTTTAGGCCGTGCACTTGCCAGTTTATTATCAAAAGTAATTTCTTGGGAATACAAAATTTTAATTTAAAAGATTTGTTATTCGTGCTTAATTCCCAGTTTTTATTCTTGATAAAAACACTGAAATTTATTGTTGATGGGATAAGCTATTCCTATGCGCATTTCACTGGTTGCTTAGGCCAGATCATCAGGAAACTTCATCCATAAACATTTTGGAAAAACTAAAGATATTAAACCAAATAAACCTGTTAAGCGTATAAGAATCATAAGCAACAGCTCTACTTGTAACAATATCAAAGTTTAAACAAAAACATCAACAATAAACAGTGAGTTTATCTCTTCTTACATTCCCCACTACAATTAATTGGAATTCTTCCAACATTAATTGTAGTTGTAAGTAGGTTAAGAAAAAACAACTTGCAAAAGCATGTTGCCAGGTAGTTTTTTTTTTAGGCCGTGCACTTGCCAGTTTATTATCAAAAGTAATTTCTTGGGAATACAAAATTTTAATTTAAAAGATTTGTTATTCGTGCTTAATTCCCAGTTTTTATTCTTGATAAAAACACTGAAATTTATTGTTGATGGGATAAGCTATTCCTATGCGCATTTCACTGGTTGCTTAGGCCAGATCATCAGGAAACTTCATCCATAAACATTTTGGAAAAACTAAAGATATTAAACCAAATAAACCTGTTAAGCGTATAAGAATCATAAGCAACAGCTCTACTTGTAACAATATCAAAGTTTAAACAAAAACATCAACAATAAACAGTGAGTTTATCTCTTCTTACATTCCCCACTACAATTAATTGGAATTCTTCCAACATTAATTGTAGTTGTAAGTAGGTTAAGAAAAAACAACTTGCAAAAGCATGTTGCCAGGTAGTTTTTTTTTTTTATTTTTTTTTAGGCCGTGCACTTGCCAGTTTATTATCAAAAGTAATTTCTTGGGAATACAAAATTTTAATTTAAAAGATTTGTTATTCGTGCTTAATTCCCAGTTTTAATTCTTGATAAAAACACTGAAATTTATTGTTGATGGGATAAGCTATTCCTATGCGCATTTCACTGGTTGCTTAGGCCAGATCATCAGGAAACTTCATCCATAAACATTTTGGAAAAACTAAAGATATTAAACCAAATAAACCTGTTAAGCGTATAAGAATCATAAGCAACAGCTCTACTTGTAACAATATCAAAGTTTAAACAAAAACATCAACAATAAACAGTGAGTTTATCTCTTCTTACATTCCCCACTACAATTAATTGGAATTCTTCCAACATTAATTGTAGTTGTAAGTAGGTTAAGAAAAAACAACTTGCAAAAGCATGTTGCCAGGTAGTTTTTTTTATGGCCGTGCACTTGCCAGTTTATTATCAAAAGTAATTTCTTGGGAATACAAAATTTTAATTTAAAAGATTTGTTATTCGTGCTTAATTCCCAGTTTTTATTCTTGATAAAAACACTGAAATTTATTGTTGATGGGATAAGCTATTCCTATGCGCATTTCACTGGTTGCTTAGGCCAGATCATCAGGAAACTTCATCCATAAACATTTTGGAAAAACTAAAGATATTAAACCAAATAAACCTGTTAAGCGTATAAGAATCATAAGCAACAGCTCTACTTGTAACAATATCAAAGTTTAAACAAAAACATCAACAATAAACAGTGAGTTTATCTCTTCTTACATTCCCCACTACAATTAATTGGAATTCTTCCAACATTAATTGTAGTTGTAAGTAGGTTAAGAAAAAACAACTTGCAAAAGCATGTTGCCAGGTAGTTTTTTTTTTTTTTTTTTTTTAGGCCGTGCACTTGCCAGTTTATTATCAAAAGTAATTTCTTGGGAATACAAAATTTTAATTTTACTTATTACTTTTGATAATAAACTGGCAAGTGCACGGCCTAAAAAAAAAATAAAAAAAAAAAAAAACTACCTGGCAACATGCTTTTGCAAGTTGTTTTTTCTTAACCTACTTACAACTACAATTAATGTTGGAAGAATTCCAATTAATTGTAGTGGGGAATGTAAGAAGAGATAAACTCACTGTTTATTGTTGATGTTTTTGTTTAAACTTTGATATTGTTACAAGTAGAGCTGTTGCTTATGATTCTTATACGCTTAACAGGTTTATTTGGTTTAATATCTTTAGTTTTTCCAAAATGTTTATGGATGAAGTTTCCTGATGATCTGGCCTAAGCAACCAGTGAAATGCGCATAGGAATAGCTTATCCCATCAACAATAAATTTCAGTGTTTTTATCAAGAATAAAAACTGGGAATTAAGCACGAATAACAAATCTTTTAAATTAAAATTTTGTATTCCCAAGAAATTACTTTTGATAATAAACTGGCAAGTGCACGGCCTAAAAAAAAAACTACCTGGCAACATGCTTTTGCAAGTTGTTTTTTCTTAACCTACTTACAACTACAATTAATGTTGGAAGAATTCCAATTAATTGTAGTGGGGAATGTAAGAAGAGATAAACTCACTGTTTATTGTTGATGTTTTTGTTTAAACTTTGATATTGTTACAAGTAGAGCTGTTGCTTATGATTCTTATACGCTTAACAGGTTTATTTGGTTTAATATCTTTAGTTTTTCCAAAATGTTTATGGATGAAGTTTCCTGATGATCTGGCCTAAGCAACCAGTGAAATGCGCATAGGAATAGTTTATCCCATCAACAATAAATTTCAGTGTTTTTATCAAGAATAAAAACTGGGAATTAAGCACGAATAACAAATCTTTTAAATTAAAATTTTGTATTCCCAAGAAATTACTATTGATAATAAACTGGCAAGTGCACGGCCTAAAAAAAAACTACCTGGCAACATGCTTTTGCAAGTTGTTTTTTCTTAACCTACTTACAACTACAATTAATGTTGGAAGAATTCCAATTAATTGTAGTGGGGAATGTAAGAAGAGATAAACTCACTGTTTATTGTTGATGTTTTTGTTTAAACTTTGATATTGTTACAAGTAGAGCTGTTGCTTATGATTCTTATACGCTTAACAGGTTTATTTGGTTTAATATCTTTAGTTTTTCCAAAATGTTTATGGATGAAGTTTCCTGATGATCTGGCCTAAGCAACCAGTGAAATGCGCATAGGAATAGCTTATCCCATCAACAATAAATTTCAGTGTTTTTATCAAGAATAAAAACTGGGAATTAAGCACGAATAACAAATCTTTTAAATTAAAATTTTGTATTCCCAAGAAATTACTTTTGATAATAAACTGGCAAGTGCACGGCATAAAAAAAAACTACCTGGCAACATGCTTTTGCAAGTTGTTTTTTCTTAACCTACTTACAACTACAATTAATGTTGGAAGAATTCCAATTAATTGTAGTGGGGAATGTAAGAAGAGATAAACTCACTGTTTATTGTTGATGTTTTTGTTTAAACTTTGATATTGTTACAAGTAGAGCTGTTGCTTATGATTCTTATACGCTTAACAGGTTTATTTGGTTTAATATCTTTAGTTTTTCCAAAATGTTTATGGATGAAGTTTCCTGATGATCTGGCCTAAGCAACCAGTGAAATGCGCATAGGAATAGCTTATCCCATCAACAATAAATTTCAGTGTTTTTATCAAGAATAAAAACTGGGAATTAAGCACGAATAACAAATCTTTTAAATTAAAATTTTGTATTCCCAAGAAATTACTTTTGATAATAAACTGGCAAGTGCACGGCCTAAAAAAAAAATTAAAAAAAAAAAAAAAATACCTGGCAACATGCTTTTGCAAGTTGTTTTTTCTTAACCTACTTACAACTACAATTAATGTTGGAAGAATTCCAATTAATTGTAGTGGGGAATGTAAGAAGAGATAAACTCACTGTTTATTGTTGATGTTTTTGTTTAAACTTTGATATTGTTACAAGTAGAGCTGTTGCTTATGATTCTTATACGCTTAACAGGTTTATTTGGTTTAATATCTTTAGTTTTTCCAAAATGTTTATGGATGAAGTTTCCTGATGATCTGGCCTAAGCAACCAGTGAAATGCGCATAGGAATAGCTTATCCCATCAACAATAAATTTCAGTGTTTTTATCAAGAATAAAAACTGGGAATTAAGCACGAATAACAAATCTTTTAAATTAAAATTTTGTATTCCCAAGAAATTACTTTTGATAATAAACTGGCAAGTGCACGGCCTAAAAAAAAAACTACCTGGCAACATGCTTTTGCAAGTTGTTTTTTCTTAACCTACTTACAACTACAATTAATGTTGGAAGAATTCCAATTAATTGTAGTGGGGAATGTAAGAAGAGATAAACTCACTGTTTATTGTTGATGTTTTTGTTTAAACTTTGATATTGTTACAAGTAGAGCTGTTGCTTATGATTCTTATACGCTTAACAGGTTTATTTGGTTTAATATCTTTAGTTTTTCCAAAATGTTTATGGATGAAGTTTCCTGATGATCTGGCCTAAGCAACCAGTGAAATGCGCATAGGAATAGCTTATCCCATCAACAATAAATTTCAGTGTTTTTATCAAGAATAAAAACTGGGAATTAAGCACGAATAACAAATCTTTTAAATTAAAATTTTGTATTCCCAAGAAATTACTTTTGATAATAAACTGGCAAGTGCACGGCCTAAAAAAAACTACCTGGCAACATGCTTTTGCAAGTTGTTTTTTCTTAACCTACTTACAACTACAATTAATGTTGGAAGAATTCCAATTAATTGTAGTGGGGAATGTAAGAAGAGATAAACTCACTGTTTTTTCTTGATGTTTTTGTTTAAACTTTGATATTGTTACAAGTAGAGCTGTTGCTTATGATTCTTATACGCTTAACAGGTTTATTTGGTTTAATATCTTTAGTTTTTCCAAAATGTTTATGGATGAAGTTTCCTGATGATCTGGCCTAAGCAACCAGTGAAATGCGCATAGGAATAGCTTATCCCATCAACAATAAATTTCAGTGTTTTTATCAAGAATAAAAACTGGGAATTAAGCACGAATAACAAATCTTTTAAATTAAAATTTTGTATTCCCAAGAAATTACTTTTGATAATAAACTGGCAAGTGCACGGCCTAAAAAAAAAAAACTACCTGGCAACATGCTTTTGCAAGTTGTTTTTTCTTAACCTACTTACAACTACAATTAATGTTGGAAGAATTCCAATTAATTGTAGTGGGGAATGTAAGAAGAGATAAACTCACTGTTTATTGTTGATGTTTTTGTTTAAACTTTGATATTGTTACAAGTAGAGCTGTTGCTTATGATTCTTATACGCTTAACAGGTTTATTTGGTTTAATATCTTTAGTTTTTCCAAAATGTTTATGGATGAAGTTTCCTGATGATCTGGCCTAAGCAACCAGTGAAATGCGCATAGGAATAGCTTATCCCATCAACAATAAATTTCAGTGTTTTTATCAAGAATAAAAACTGGGAATTAAGCACGAATAACAAATCTTTTAAATTAAAATTTTGTATTCCCAAGAAATTACTTTTGATAATAAACTGGCAAGTGCACGGCCTAAAAAAAAAACTACCTGGCAACATGCTTTTGCAAGTTGTTTTTTCTTAACCTACTTACAACTACAATTAATGTTGGAAGAATTCCAATTAATTGTAGTGGGGAATGTAAGAAGAGATAAACTCACTGTTTATTGTTGATGTTTTTGTTTAAACTTTGATATTGTTACAAGTAGAGCTGTTGCTTATGATTCTTATACGCTTAACAGGTTTATTTGGTTTAATATCTTTAGTTTTTCCAAAATGTTTATGGATGAAGTTTCCTGATGATCTGGCCTAAGCAACCAGTGAAATGCGCATAGGAATAGCTTATCCCATCAACAATAAATTTCAGTGTTTTTATCAAGAATAAAAACTGGGAATTAAGCACGAATAACAAATCTTTTAAATTAAAATTTTGTATTCCCAAGAAATTACTTTTGATAATAAACTGGCAAGTGCACGGCCTAAAAAAAACTACCTGGCAACATGCTTTTGCAAGTTGTTTTTTCTTAACCTACTTACAACTACAATTAATGTTGGAAGAATTCCAATTAATTGTAGTGGGGAATGTAAGAAGAGATAAACTCACTGTTTTTTCTTGATGTTTTTGTTTAAACTTTGATATTGTTACAAGTAGAGCTGTTGCTTATGATTCTTATACGCTTAACAGGTTTATTTGGTTTAATATCTTTAGTTTTTCCAAAATGTTTATGGATGAAGTTTCCTGATGATCTGGCCTAAGCAACCAGTGAAATGCGCATAGGAATAGCTTATCCCATCAACAATAAATTTCAGTGTTTTTATCAAGAATAAAAACTGGGAATTAAGCACGAATAACAAATCTTTTAAATTAAAATTTTGTATTCCCAAGAAATTACTTTTGATAATAAACTGGCAAGTGCACGGCCTAAAAAAAAAAAACTACCTGGCAACATGCTTTTGCAAGTTGTTTTTTCTTAACCTACTTACAACTACAATTAATGTTGGAAGAATTCCAATTAATTGCAGTGGGGAATGTAAGAAGAGATAAACTCACTGTTTATTGTTGATGTTTTTGTTTAAACTTTGATATTGTTACAAGTAGAGCTGTTGCTTATGATTCTTATACGCTTAACAGGTTTATTTGGTTTAATATCTTTAGTTTTTCCAAAATGTTTATGGATGAAGTTTCCTGATGATCTGGCCTAAGCAACCAGTGAAATGCGCATAGGAATAGCTTATCCCATCAACAATAAATTTCAGTGTTTTTATCAAGAATAAAAACTGGGAATTAAGCACGAATAACAAATCTTTTAAATTAAAATTTTGTATTCCCAAGAAATTACTTTTGATAATAAACTGGCAAGTGCAGGGCCTAAAAAAAAAAAACTACCTGGCAACATGCTTTTGCAAGTTGTTTTTTCTTAACCTACTTACAACTACAATTAATGTTGGAAGAATTCCAATTAATTGTAGTGGGGAATGTAAGAAGAGATAAACTCACTGTTTATTGTTGATGTTTTTGTTTAAACTTTGATATTGTTACAAGTAGAGCTGTTGCTTATGATTCTTATACGCTTAACAGGTTTATTTGGTTTAATATCTTTAGTTTTTCCAAAATGTTTATGGATGAAGTTTCCTGATGATCTGGCCTAAGCAACCAGTGAAATGCGCATAGGAATAGCTTATCCCATCAACAATAAATTTCAGTGTTTTTATCAAGAATTAAAACTGGGAATTAAGCACGAATAACAAATCTTTTAAATTAAAATTTTGTATTCCCAAGAAATTACTTTTGATAATAAACTGGCAAGTGCACGGCCTAAAAAAAAAATAAAAAAAAAAAACTACCTGGCAACATGCTTTTGCAAGTTGTTTTTTCTTAACCTACTTACAACTACAATTAATGTTGGAAGAATTCCAATTAATTGTAGTGGGGAATGTAAGAAGAGATAAACTCACTGTTTATTGTTGATGTTTTTGTTTAAACTTTGATATTGTTACAAGTAGAGCTGTTGCTTATGATTCTTATACGCTTAACAGGTTTATTTGGTTTAATATCTTTAGTTTTTCCAAAATGTTTATGGATGAAGTTTCCTGATGATCTGGCCTAAGCAACCAGTGAAATGCGCATAGGAATAGCTTATCCCATCAACAATAAATTTCAGTGTTTTTATCAAGAATAAAAACTGGGAATTAAGCACGAATAACAAATCTTTTAAATTAAAATTTTGTATTCCCAAGAAATTACTTTTGATAATAAACTGGCAAGTGCACGGCCTAAAAAAAAACTACCTGGCAATATGCTTTTGCAAGTTGTTTTTTCTTAACCTACTTACAACTACAATTAATGTTGGAAGAATTCCAATTAATTGTAGTGGGGAATGTAAGAAGAGATAAACTCACTGTTTATTGTTGATGTTTTTGTTTAAACTTTGATATTGTTACAAGTAGAGCTGTTGCTTATGATTCTTATACGCTTAACAGGTTTATTTGGTTTAATATCTTTAGTTTTTCCAAAATGTTTATGGATGAAGTTTCCTGATGATCTGGCCTAAGCAACCAGTGAAATGCGCATAGGAATAGCTTATCCCATCAACAATAAATTTCAGTGTTTTTATCAAGAATAAAAACTGGGAATTAAGCACGAATAACAAATCTTTTAAATTAAAAAAAAATTTTGTATTCCCAAGAAATTACTTTTGGTTATATTAATTTATAAAAATTAAGCAAACAGTGCTAAAAAATTTAACAATAGTTCTTTACGGGAGAGATTAACTACATCAATCTTTTTCAAAACAATTTTTTTTTACTGTTGGAATCAGAATTTTCTATCGATGTGTAAATTCCCCTAAGTGTTATCTATTGTAGGTTTTGAGATAAAAAATTTGAAATTAACACCAAGTTCAAATTGCTTAGACGTAAAGGATATCAAGTGTAATAAGTGTTGCTTACCACTGAATTTGTAGAGGCAAAGAACATCGGGAGTTCTTTTTTGTAAATTGTGAAGCGAGGTCTTTTGTTTTTAATATAGATAAATTAAAACTCGTGTTCGAAACTCAACACTTAATATCGTTCCTTAGTGTTCGGTTCGGTAGATTTGTGGAAAACACAAACGCTAATAGGGTTTGTGTAGAAAATCATTAAAAAAATAACGTTTCTTTCGAACACAAAAATTATACTGTTTTTATCCAACTCAACAAAAGATGAGAACATTTAATTGCGTTCGGTTTTTTTTTTAATCCACAAACTAAATTGTGTTCGGTTCGGCTTATTAATGTTCGTCCCTTTTGGCTGGTAAAAAAACCAAAAATTTTTTACAAAAACAAAATACACAAAAGAAAAAAAAACAAAAAGCATAACATACACACAATACACATCCAAGCTGTTCGTCGTGCGGTCGTTGCTAAAATGTTTTGTTTGTTCATTTCTTTATCAATGTAAAAAAAAAACACTATAGAACATTAAAATATAATGTTTGTCTGCAGTATCACTACAATTGTTCTAAGAAACGTTTATATAAGAAAATTTTCATAAAATTTATTTTGTAAATAAACGCGAATGAAGAATATGCAAAACATAGTCGGTGTCCACTGTTTGTCCAAGTTTCTGACTGCAAAACCGAAATAATATAAATATGTATATTTTAATGATTCTGATATTGCATATCCTTTTTTTCCAACCAAATATTCACCACACACAAACCAAAAATAGCTTGAATCAGTAACACACGATCTCATTGACATGCTGAAACGCTACTATTATGAAGATTAAGAATGAATGTGGGCTTTTGTCAAATAAATAATTGTGAAATTGTAGTGTCAGTATTAACTGTTTTACTGTATTGCCAGCATGCGATAAAATATGAACAAGTCGTGATAGTCCAATTTTTATGCCAGATTCGAATGCAACGCACCGAGATTAGTTGAAAAACATCCCATGGGAACAAAACATACATACATCTTTATGTGAAATGATACTTTTATTAGGACTTAATCCTCGTGCATGTTATGAACCATTTGCTCCGAAACTTTTGAATTTGACGATGATAGGGGAAAGACAAATGGAAAAGAGTAGAAGGCATCCAAAGTGCTTAAATGCTGCAAAACAAAAGCTTAATTGTATGCACATGAATGCAGTTTCAAAAGAGAATTGAAGAAAGTTTCTGCAGCAAACCTTTTATAATATGAACAAGGACTAAACAGAAAAAAACAATGAAACAAATATGTAGATAAACAATAAAATAACAATTCAATACAAAAACTCTATAAATCTATCTATATATTTTATTTTATATCATCTATATATATATAAAAGAAAGTGGCGTTAGTTACTACGTTTATAACTAAAGAACGGCTGGACCGATTTCGATGATTCGTACGAATTCAGAATGTTCCCTGACCAATTCAGAACAATAGCAAAAAAAAAAATCTAAAATAGGTGGCGCCATTGAAAATGACTCAGTATGAATTTAACCGTAAACTCTGCATTTGACGATGTGGTGCTCCCGATAGGTGGCGCTGTTGTCGTGATATTTAAATTTTTTTTATTGATGGTAGATAGCGATGGGGTAAAGTTATTATTTAGAATATCCCGAGCAGCGCCGGGCCCAAACAGCTAGTTTTAAATAAAAAAAAAAAAAAATTCTTCTTTTGAAAACAAAGGGCGGAATACAACAAAAGTGAAATACAGCAAAACCCCACTTTGCGTCGCTAATTGGGACCGTAAAAATTCGACGCAAAGCGAAGCACGATTTTCCGTACATTTGTATTGATTTTCACTTTATTGGTTCCGAGATTCATAATTTTAGCTGAAAAAAAAATTTTGGTTTGATAGCCTTTATCAGCGTCACTGGAACAGCAAATGGATTTTATTGTAGAAGGGTCTAGTTTAAGGTTTCTTTCAATATAAACAGCCTTTTCCCCTGATTTAGAACGCGCCAAAATGCCCAGTTTTTGTTCTAAGCTTGTTTGCTTTTTTTGACTCGTTGCTGCAAAATATTTAAATTGAACGTCGTTTACTTCAGCAAATGTTATTTGAAACCAGTTGCAATCAGCAGACAACCTTTACATACAAAAAGGGTGGTTAAATTTAAAGGGCCAATGTTGATTTTGAATAAATTACAAATTATTTAGGAAATTATTGTCATTTCTTTTTATTATGATAATATTGGTATGGTTCAATTATGTATGGAACAAAATATCGGCTAAATGGCCGCCGCGACCTCGGCGGCACACCTCCATCCGATGGTCTAAATTTTCGATGACGCTGAGGCATAATTGAGGTTCTATGTCGTTAATGTGCCGAATTATCTCATCTTTTAGCTCTTGAATTGTTGCTGGCTTATCGACGTACACCTTTTCTTTCAAATAACCCCAAAGAAAGAAGTCCAACGGTGTCAAATCACATGATCTTGGCGACCAATTGACATCGCCGCCACGTGAGATAACACGCCCATTGAATTTGTCACGCAAAAGGGCCATTGTTTCGTTAGCTGTGTGGCAAGTGGCACCGTTCTGATGAAACCACATACCGTCCACATCCATATCTTCCGATTCGGGCCATAAAAAGTTCGTTATCATCTCACGATAGCGAACACCATTCACAGTGACTGCCTGACCGGCCTCATTTTGGAAAAAATACGGCCCGATGATGCTGCCAGCCCATAAACCGCTCCAAACAGTCACTCTTTGTGGCTGCATTGGTTTTTCGATAATCACTCTTGGATTATCATTCTGCCAATTGCGGCAATTCTGCTTATTGACGAATCAGCTGAGGTGAAAATGTGCCTCATCACTAAAGATGATTTTCTTCGAAAATTGATCATCCACTGTTGCCGTTTCTTGCCACCATTCTAACCATTGACGACGTTTGTAATTGTCAAGAGGCTTTAGTTCTTAAGTCAATTGCACCTTTTAGTCGTGTAAATGCCAATCATAAAATAATAAATGTGCATCAACGACGAGCGTGAGAGTTGAGAAGGACGGCTCTTCAGCCACACTATCGCAAACAGCAGCAATATTTTCTGCAGTACGATTAAATTGACCAAAAAAATCACGAAGTGCACGATATGCATTTTGATTTTAACGCCCAATTTTGTAATAAGCCTTAATAACTTTAACGCGTTGCTCGATTGTGTATCTTTCCATGGTTTAAATTTAGTTAGTCTGAATTTGCGAAATTTCAAATGAAATGCAGAGAAAAACTTGACGTTTAGGTGTGGTTCATATTCAACATCGGCTCTTAAAATTTAATTAAATTAAAAAAACCACCCTTTACTTGCATTAGACTTAAACGAGAAATCAAATTTTTCAGTTTAATCTTTGTACAAACATTTTTATATTAACGACGCAAATCGAGGCACTAGTGACGCAACTTCGAAGCCATGCGATGCAAAGTGACAAAACGACACATCTTTGAAATCAGAAATTTTAAAAAGACGTAACTTCAAACAACGAAAAGCAGGGTATTGGTGTAAACATGTCAACTTGTAAGTAATTTATAATATTCTCTCTATCTCTGGATCTCCTGGGTATGTGTTTTGGTTAGAATCAATCTAATCTCATTTTCGGATTATTTCAAGTACGGGATTTAGTCAACGTAACAATTCTTAAACACAGGGCACTTCAATAATCCGTACTTAAACCAAACATTCTGTACATGATTTAAGGAAATCCGTATATTCCGTACTAAGGACACCGTTTCGGCTTGATTTAAGTACAGATAGATTGATTTGTTCTTTCAGTGTAATGTTTGTTTGTTTTTAACTTCACTAAAAGAAGATTTTATTTTTCCTTAAAGACAAAGGTATTTTTTTTTTATAAAAATTAATTAAAAATTAATATTTTAATATATTTTTTTTAATGTTTTATACTTTAATATCATTTTTTTTCTTTTGGAATGTATTAACAAAATATTTGCTTGAATTTGACTAATACGAATGTGATAAACTAGGCGAATATTCGGAGATACGAATATGAATATTCGTAACTCACTTAGTTCTTACTATTTCTTATCATTCAAAAATTTTAAATTTGTTTTTTGGAAAGTTTAAATAAAATTAAAGTATTAAGCTTATCAAATAACTAGTTATATTATATGTTAGGAATAAATAGTATACATTAAGCTTAATGTGGGTCAGTGTGGCTGGCATGTAATCTTATCAAAATTTTCTAAAACGTTTAACAGTGTTTAATAAAACGTGAAGGTGCGAAGATCTCCAGTTAAAGGTGCAAAAAAGTTAGAAAGAACAAACAAAAAAAAAAAAACAATAAAATGGAACGCTGGCAAAATAAAGTGGCTGTTGTAACTGGTGCTAGTTCAGGAATTGGTTCTGCCATTGTTAAAGATCTTCTTAAAAATGGCATGCAAGTAATTGGACTAGCCAGACGTGTAGAACGTGTTGAAGAGATTAAAACCCAATTTCCAGTTAGTTTACAATCGAAGTTAACAGCCATTAAATGTGATGTCTCGGATTTGCAGTCGGTTAATAAAGCATTTGATAAAATCATTGCCCAATTTGGTGGTGTCGATATTTTAGTTAATAATGCTGGTTGCAGGATAAGCGGTCTGCTATCAACGGGAAACATTGATAACATTCAACAGGTGCTACAAACTAATGTAATGGGTATTGTGTACTGTACCAAACGGGCTTTTAAATCTATGAAGGAGCGTAATTTTGATGGTCATATTATTTTAATTAATAGTATTGCCGGTCATAAGGTCATAGAACTTGGGGATCAAGCACCAGATGGAAATATCTATTCACCAAGTAAGTTTGCTGTTACCGCTATTACCGAAGTTTATAGACAAGAATTTAAAGGGTTGGGTACTAAGGTGAAAATAACGGTAAGTTAAAAATTTTATAATATTATCTATAACAAAAATTTTAAACTATACTTTTAACTGATTTACAATGTCAACATATTTAAAATATTTATTTAGAAAAACAAAATATTTATATTTAAACATCAAATTTTTTCTAACGTTAAAAAAATTTTCTTTTATTTAACTTCAAGAGCGTTAGTCCTGGTGCTGTTGATACTGAAATCATACCCGATAACGTAAGATCATTTATTGGAGATGCTATATTAAAATCTGAATACATTTCTTCCGCTGTTCTTTATGCCATTTCAACACCGCCTCATGTTCAAATCCATGAAATAACTATAAAGCCAGTTGGCGAAAAGTGCTAAGTTAATTTATAAAAAAAGTATTGTAAAATATTGTGTTGTTTGTATTAATGTTGCAGAAAAGGCAAAAATATATTTAAAATTTTTGTTATGAAATTGATTATAATTTATGAAAATATAATTATTGAAAATTAATGGCAAAAAAAAAAAAAAAAACGGAGACCATTTTGCAAAACAGCAAAGAGTTATTCGCTTGCATTTCAACTAGGCCAGACGGCCTTGAATGACCTGGATTGCCAGTTTTTTTGGGTGTTGGCCAGGTTTCAGCTAAAATACAATTTGTCCAGTTAAAAAACTTTATTTAATTTTGAAAAATTACTTTTTTTTATTAATTATATTTATTATTGTTTAGAACAAAATCATATTATAAGGAAAAATTGGGCCGTAGATGTAACCTACATCAGTCAATAAATCACATACTTGAACAATGCCAAGAATATTCTACAGAAAGAGTATACATTTTTGACACGACGCTTCCCAGCTCTTGTCTGAATGATCCAAGCCAAAATAACATCTCCAAAATTTTCAACTTTATTAAAAAATGTAATTTATTGAACAATATGTAAATAAGCCATAGTAGCTAGCACTCCCTACTTATATTATATAGTGTCATTTATTGTATTATATAACATTAATAAAATAAAAAATAAAATAAATGTAAGGAAAAAATTTCTAAATCGAACAAACTTTAAAAACGATCCAGTGTTTAAAGCTCATTAAATAAATTTGTTTTATATACTTCATACTATGAGTACAGCTAATCTTCATTAAAATTTATCTTAAAATAAAAAAAGAAAGAAAAATTTAACTGGAAATCTCCACTGATTTCAATTTCACTCGATCCATAACATCAAATTCATTTTCATTTTTTATTTATATACCTATTAAAATATATTTTTTTTGTTGTTAAATTTTTTCATTATGCCAACTCGGCTCTAAAATGCCTATAGGGCGCTGAGGCACTACATTGTTATGAATTAAAAAAAAGTACATAAACACTTTTTTTTAATATGTACCAAGTTGAGTAACTATTAGAGTTGTCAATTATTCGCCTTTCAACTTTGTTCGAATAATTCAAATAATTGCTTTTGTTCGTTCGACCAAACGATTAAATCAAAAAAATTATTCGATTAATAGATGAGAATAACGAACAAAAAAATTATTTTTACAAAAATATTAGTATGGAAAATCTTCCATTCCATCCGCTATGACTTCTTCTTTTTTTGATGCATAACATTTTTCTATTAATTCCATATCGTTGTATTACTTTAAGGCATCGTAAAACCCTTTATTCCTTAATAATCCGATATTTCTTTGGATTTTCGAAAGGCGTTGGCATGGTAGGATGGTAGATCATCTTCAGCCAAACTTCTGTATACAATTTCTTCAATAGAACAGCCGCTGTCTCTCTTAATGCATTTTTTCATTAAACCAAGTTCGGCATTTCTTGATGTCGTTGGATTATCTTCCACTTCATCATTTTCAATGGTAACTTTGTGACACGAAAATGGTAAAGGTATACATACATATATAATTTTAAAAAAATATATAATACAATAACAACATTTTCTACTTTCAAGATAAGATTTATATAAATCAATTCTTTATTTTTAAGCTTTTTGTTTATTTCAAAATTTTTCACCTGAAATTGAAAAAACCCTTTCGTAAAAATTTTTTAACGTTTGATTTAAAAATAAAGCAGCTGATACAATTGAGAAGGTGAGTTGTAAAAATCGTTCGGTTCAAAATTAAAAATACGAGATGGCAATTGATTCTAATAGTTCTTTTGGCGCTTTATTAGACGAAATATTCTGATTGCATCGATGCATGTCCGTGATAAAAAAATGGAAGAGGACAATTATGTAGTATACTTCTTCTCATAAAGCGCCAAAAGGACTGTTAGAATCAAGTGTCATCTCGTATTTTTAATTTTGTAACGAACGAGTTTGTTAAGATTTGTTTAATAAGAATATAAAGTACATTTTTGAAATACTTTTAGTACTCAACACGGCTTTTGCTTACTAAACATTGCGATAAATTGCAACAATATTTTTTAACTTTCCCACATTTTGTATAAAATCACTAAAAACATATGAGAATAAATCAAATTCTAAGCCTTTATTTAATTTATTTTTTAATAAAAAAAAATTGTTCGATTAATCGACATTAATTAATGGATTTATTCGTTATTCGAAAACCGTCGTTTTAAAATTATTCGAGCAAGAGTTTGGTTTTGTTTGATCGATTAATCGAATTATTCTTAATCGGTTGACAACTCTAGTTAATATATACGGTGGCAGCAATACTACAACAAAACAAAAGCCATAGAAACAGCAGATGTTTACAGCTCGAAATGTCAACTATTTATAAATACAATTTTTCATTTTTTCATTTTTTCATACGAAAAAAAACTTATTTAAAATTTTTGCAAAAATTATTATAATTTTTTTTGATGTGGAACTTTTTTTTTATAAATACTAACAACTCTGGTTAAAAAAAACGTTCAACGCTATGGAATCACTTTCTGATCTTATCAATTAAGATCTAACGATGTCCGTCCGACAGTTTGTTAAAAATAAAATTTTAGGTCAACCAACTTTTTGTTTGATTCAAAGAAAAAATTTTTCAAATTTACACTTTGCAAAATAGCACTCAATAAAACATATTTAATAATGAAATAGTTAAATATTTCTTCATATTCAATAAAAAAAATATCTGAATCAAAGTAAAGACATTATTTTAACAACTCTTGTCCATTTTTAAATAGTTCATAATTCTCATTTGTTTTACAGTTAAATTTGAATAATATATTTAGTTTTGCCAAAGTCTTTGGAAAAGGTTTCCTGATGATCTGGCCTAAGCAACCAGTGAAATGCGCATAGGAACTTACATATCCCCGCATAATAAATTTTAGTGTTTTTATAAAAACATTAAAATTGAAAATTTATGACATCATCATTAATAAATAAAAAAATTAAGATTTGATTAACATTTTGTTTGATTTATTCAACATTTTCAACAATTTATTTTAACAAATCAAGTAAACATTTTGTTGAAAAAAATTATTTTGGGGAACAACTTTTTTTATTGACTCAATAAACTTGGTTGTTGACTAAAAATTTAACAATTATACAAACAAACTTTTTTATCAATACCGCAAAAATCGTCATCGCAGAAAATTCAAAAATTTTTGTAATCAAATATGCGATTTTCGTATTCAAATATGAAAATTATTTTTTTCTGTGCAGTTACACAGCCACTTTATACAATTAAACTCTTTCTGTAACGTCTTTTTACCATCATACTTTGTAACGCCTTCTTTTTTTTAAATATAGTTTTTGTATAAAGGAACGTCTGTTAGTTCCCCTTCTCTCTGTTGTTGGTATAGTAACGTTTTTTTTTTTTTGCTTTTTTAATAAAGTTTTATCTATTAAGAATTTCTCTTTATATATTGGAATGAAAGTGATTTACGGAACCAAATATTGTCCATTTCTGCAAATTTTGGGTTTTTGCACGAAGTTGTAACAAAATTGGAAACAAAAAATCTTTCATTGGTTTTACAAGTGAAGGTAGGTAGTGAAGGTAGTGGACACCGTAAGAAAAATGTCCGGTGTTCCAGGGGATATAGCAGACAAAGTTAACAAAAAATTTAAATCAGTTTTATTAAAAAATTAAGGATTTTCGGTACTTAAAGATATTGGGGATATTTTGGGAGGCAAGCGGAATTGTGAGTCCAATCGTATAAAATATACTTCAAAGCGTATACTTAATTTTAAATATGCTCCCTTAACATCTGTATACGTAGAAAGAACTTTTTCTATGTACAAGAACTTGCTGACTCCAAATAGGCATTGTATTCTTTTTGAAGATTTATTGCATCAACTTATAATTTACAGTTACAACGTATTAAACGAATAAAGTGAAATATAAACAATAAATTTGAGTTGCTTTTTTTAATTTTAACAGCTTACTTTCATGTTTTTAAACGCTTTTTTTAAGAGCTTAAAACTGTTTTTTAGTGCTTTTTTTGGTTGCCCTAGTGATAACAGATATTGGTCGTCTCCAAAATCCAAGTCTGTAAGATGATTGCTAAATGTCCATGTAATGCCTCTCATATTTCTTTCATTAGCTCATCCAGCACTATGGTGGAAAGTAGTGGTGAGAGAGGGCAATTTCGTTTAGAGCCAGCATTCATTGTTAAAGGATTGCTACAGATGCCATTGTGTAGGACTATATCTCAACAACGCCCAAAAGATGTTAATTACTTTTTCAGGTACACCTTCCTTTTTATACATTCCAAAATTGTGGCTCTATGTATCGTTTAAAAAGCTTTTGTGAAATCAAGAAACACCATATTGATGACATAATATAGAAAGGTCGTATATTTTAGAAGACAAATCTAAATGTACCTCCATTAAAAAGTAACGGAGTTACAGTAATTAAACAAAACTCTTTTTAAAAATTGTTTGAAAGAAAAAACCCTAACTGGTTCAAAGTTGAAGGCATATTTTTTTGGTTTTTATTAAAACCAGGGTTGTGGAGTCGTCAAAAATAGTGATGACTCCGACTCCATCCGCTGAAAATTTTTAAGTACGACTCCGGCTTCGACTCCGACTCCTACTCCAACCTTGATGCGAAATGTGTATGAGACTGGTCTATATTTGACCTTAAACCTATTTTTGATGCAGTACCTTTTAAATGGTTGAATATAGCAAAAAAATGATTCTGTAAAAATTTCAAATCGATATACTATAATTTCTAACACGCCCGATTTAATGGAGCAAATTAGTTGAACATTTTTATTCTGAAGTGTTATGCCATCCTTGATTAAAAACTTAACATTTGAAAAATTGAAACCAACTGAAATATAGAAAAATAATAGATTTAACTTTGGAACGAACGAATTTTCGAAAGAAACGAGTTTTGATATAATCTATATGGGATCGAACTAGTTTTGCAACACTCTATAACCCACCAAGAAAATGAATCATTAAGCCTAAGTATATTTTCAAAGTTATATTAATTTATAAAAATTAAGCAAACAGTGCTAAAAAATTTAACAATAGTTCTTTACGGAAGAGATTAACTACATCAATCTTTTTCAAAACAAGTTTTTTTTTACTGTTGGAATCATAATTTTTCTTCTATCGATGTGTGAATTCCCATAAGTGTTATCTATTGTAGGTTTTGAGATAAAAAATTTGAAATTAACACCAAGTTCAAATTGCTTAGACGTAAAGGATATCAAGTGTAATAAGTGTTGCTTACCCCGGGTCTTCACGTAGCAATATTTATTGCGGCAAACGTCAAATTTCATTGCTCCATAAAATTTGCGACGTATAGACCGCATATTGCCATGAGTGGCAATCCATTGCGCAATGATTGCTCTTCTTATTGCTTGAGCAATTATTGCTTAGCAATATGCTGTCAAATCAGTTGTAATTTATCTAACATTTCATTTCTCTGTACGGTTGTTTTTTGTTTGTGTGTTTATTTATTAAAAAAGCAATCAATAAATATATTATTATATATTATATTTTTTAATAAACGTGAAGATCAACAAAAGCAAACGACGAATTTATTTTTTTTTGTATATTTTTATTTTTTCAATAGAACAATTCAACTTTTTTTTAACGCAAATAAACAAAAAAGTAATACAAAACACAGCTACGACAATTACAATTAATTATTTTAATAATTTAAAAAAGAAAGTTTCACAACCACTTCAAAACACAACATAAAACATTTGTTATAAATATGTACAGCCACAAAACTTTATACGACTACTCGCGGTGAAAATTGCAAATTTATGGCAAAGCAATTTCAAGTGTTCTCCAGCAATAAATTCAGCAATTATTGCTCCATTGTTCTGTCATTGTTCTGCCGACGTTTTTGCTTGTACTTAGCAATAAATATTGCAACGTGGAGACCCAGCGTTACCACTGAATTTGTAGAGGCAAAGAACATCGGGAGTTCTTTTTTGTAAATTGTGAAGCGAGGTCTTTTGTTTTTAATATAGATAAATTAAAACTCGTGTTCGAAACTCAACACTTAATATCGTTCCTTAGTGTTCGGTTCGGTAGATTTGTGGAAAACACAAACGCTAATAGGGTTTGTGTAGAAAATCATTAAAAAAATAACGTTTCTTTCGAACACAAAAATTATACTGTTTTTATCCAACTCAACAAAAGATGAGAACATTTAATTGCGTTCCGTTTTTTTTTTAATCCACAAACTAAATTGTGTTCGGTTTGGCTCATTAATGTTCGTCCCTTTTGGCTGGTAAAAAAACCAAAAATTTTTTACAAAAACAAAATACACAAAAGAAAAAAAAAAAAAAAGCCAGCAAACTAATTTTACACAAACATAACATACACACAATACACACACAAGCTGTTCGTGGTGCGGTCGTTGCTAAAATGTTTTGTTTGTTCATTTCTTTATCAATTAAAAAAAAAAACACTATAGAACATAAAAATATAATGCTTGTCTGCATTTTCATAAAATTTATTTTGTAAACCTTTATTATATGTAAAATATTTTAATAACACAGGCAAAAATTCGTTATAATTTATAAAAAAATTTCAGCTAATCAATGGAACTATTTCTACAAACTTTTAAAATAAATCTGTAAAAATTTTATATTTTAATGCTAAATTTAGTTGGAAAAATGCTAAAATGTTTACATTGATACTTTTACCTAAATACTTTCAGATTTCGAGAAAATATTTTTGCAGATGGTTTAGCCACCTATGCCGGTGGTTTTTCACATACATTTTTAATTTAGGATTTTTTCTTTGTTTTTATAAACTTTATTATGCTTAACTTTGTTTCTCACAGTGTTAAATATTGGATTTCAAACAGTTTAAGGTACTTTTAGACGATATTTATTTTGTATTTGCTGTTTTAGATGTAAAATCCATATTGTCGGCTTAATATGCAAACCTGCTAACTTCCTTTCACCACATTTTTTTTTACAGGAAAGACAAGAACGTTTTTATATTTCATATTTTATAGCTTAAGAGGAAAACCAAAAATATAGTTGGTTTTACACAAGACTCAAATTTAAGAAAAACTACAAGCCGGCCGATGAGGCGTAACTTTCTCTTCCACACGGCATTAAATTCTTAATTTACTTAAAAAGTTGATTTAGCAGGCTTGCATATTAAGCCGACAATATGCAATTGCACATGTTTGTCAAAACCATAGTATAATAAGTACCAGGTATGTTCATTAGGGAGAGTTTTCATTATTTACCCATGTAATGTCAAAATAATTTATTTGATTTTTGATTAATTTTTTCCATTTTTTCTTTTGTTTGACGTTATATGGGTTTTGAAATTGAGAACAAAATTTCTAATGACTATACCTTGTACTTATTCTACCATGGTCAAAACTAACAAATACAAAAGGTTTATAATTTTTGCTTTCACACGTTCGTTTTTGGTTTTATCTAACATAACCTAAACTCGTTGACAACAGCAAACTACATACTAATTTCTATTTCTATTTACTTTCAATTGTACTTTAGTTTATTAAAAATGTTGTTTCTTTAAAGAATACATATGTGCAAAAAAATATATTTCAATATATGTACTAGAGTATCCAATTTTTTGACTTTATTTAAATAATTCGAATAATTCAAATAACACTAGCCAACAAGGTTTTGAACTGGAGCAACTAAATATCTTTTTATCTAATTGTTTTTTTCTCTATTACGTCAGATTGTTTCTTCCATAAAAAATCACTAGTTTATTAAAAATTCAATTAATTTTCAAAAGTGAATGGCTTTATTTGAACGTCGTTTGTATTTTGTTGGTTCGGTTTCACGTATTAGAGTCCAACAATAGCCTCTCAATTTTCATTAAATCCTGGTGAGCAGGCTCCCCTTGTTCGCGCTCACTGCACCTACTTTTTTTTTTTTTTTTTTTGAAAAAATCTAAACGCGAATGAAGAATATGCAAAACATAGTCGGTGTCCACTGTTTGTCCAAGTTTCTGACTGCAAAACAGAAATAATATAAATATGTATATTTTAATGATTCTGATATTGCATATCCTTTTTTTCCAACCAAATATTCACCACACACAAACCAAAAATAGCTTGAATCAGTAACACACGATCTCATTGACATGCTGAAACGCTACTATTATGAAGATTAAGAATGAATGTGGGCTTTTGTCAAATAAATAATTGTGAAATTGTAGTGTCAGTATTGACTGTTTTACTGTATTGCCAGCATGCGATAAAATATGAACAAGTCGTGATAGTCCAATTTTTATGCCAGATTCGAATGCAACGCACCGAGATTAGTTGAAAAACATCCCATGGGAACAAAACATACATACATCTTTATGTGAAATGATACTTTTATTAGGACTTAATCCTCGTGCATGTTATGAACCATTTGCTCCGAAACTTTTGAATTTGACGATGATAGGGGAAAGACAAATGGAAAAGAGTAGAAGGCATCCAAAGTGCTTAAATGCTGCAAAACAAAAGCTTAATTGTATGCACATGAATGCAGTTTCAAAAGAGAATTGAAGAAAGTTTCTGCAGCAAACCTTTTATAATATGAACAAGGACTAAACAGAAAAAAACAATAAAATGTAGATAAACAATAAAATAACAATTCAATACAAAAACTCTATAAATTTTAAATAAAAAAAAAAACTAAATTCTTCTTTTGAAAACAAAGGGCGGAATACAACAAAAGTGATATACACCAAAACCCCACTTTGCGTCGCTAATTAGGACCGTAAAAATTCGACGCAAAGCGAAGCACGATTTTCCGTACATTTGTATTGATTTTCACTTAATTGGTTCCGAGATTCATAATTTTAGCTGGAAAAAAAAATTTTGGTTTGATAGCCTTTATAAAGGATAATTCTATTTTAGATCTTCAAATAAAGTTCATGCTCTCTTCACCAATCGCCAATCCAAATAGTAAGAAGTGGCTTCATTTTTTTCATTAAGAGACTTTTCATTTTTGTAACCCGTTTATGTTGTAACGATGTTCAACGAATTTCTTAACTTTATCAGCGTCACTGGAACAGCAAATGGATTTTATTGTAGAAGGGTCTAGTTTAAGGTTTCTTTCAATATAAACAGCCTTTTCCCCTGATTTAGAACGCGCCAAAATGCCCAGTTTTTGTTCTAAGCTTGTTTGCTTTTTTTGACTCGTTGCTGCAAAATATTTAAATTGAACGTCGTTTACTTCAGCAAATGTTATTTGAAACCAGTTGCAATCAGCAGACAACCTTTACATACAAAAAGGGTGGTTAAATTTAAAGGGCCAATGTTGATTTTGAATAAATTACAAATTATTTAGGAAATTATTGTCATTTCTTTTTATTATGATAATATTGGTATGGTTCAATTATGTATGGAACAAAATATCGGCTAAATGGCCGCCGCGACCTCGGCGGCACACCTCCATCCGATGGTCTAAATTTTCGATGACGCTGAGGCATAATTGAGGTTCTATGTCGTTAATGTGCCGAATTATCTCATCTTTTAGCTCATGAATTGTTGCTGGTTATCGACGTACACCTTTTCTTTCAAATAACCCCAAAGAAAGAAGTCCAACGGTGTCAAATCACATGATCTTGGCGACCAATTGACATCGCCGCCACGTGAGATAACACGCCCATTGAATTTGTCACGCAAAAGGGCCATTGTTTCGTGTGGCAAGTGGCACTGTTCTGATGAAACCACATACCGTCCACATCCATATCTTCCGATTCGGGTCATAAAAAGTTCGTTATCATCTCACGATAGCGAACACCATTCACAGTAACTGCCTGACCGGCCTCATTTTGGAAAAAATATGGCCCGATGATGCCGCCAGCCCATAAACCACACCAAACAGTCACTTTTTGTGGGTGCATTAGTTTTTCGATAATCACTCTTGGATTATCATTCTGCAAAATGCGGCAATTCTGCTTATTGACGAATCAACTGAGGTGAAAATGTGCCTCATCACTAAAGATGATTTTCTTCGAAAATTGAACATCCACTGTTGCCGTTTCTTGCCACCATTCTAACCATTGACGACGTTTGTAATTGTCAAGAGGCTTTTGTTCTTGAGTCAATTGCACCTTTTAGTCGTGTAAATGCCAATCATAAAATAATAAATGTGCATCAACGACGAGCGTGAGAGTTGAGAAGGACGGCTCTTCAGCCACACTATCGCAAACAGCAGCAATATTTTCTGCAGTACGATTAAATTGACCAAAAAAATCACGAAGTGCACGATATGCATTTTGATTTTAACGCCCAATTTTGTAATAAGCCTTAATAACTTTAACGCGTTGCTCGATTGTGTATCTTTCCATGGTTTAAATTTAGTTAGTCTGAATTTGCGAAATTTCAAATGAAATGCAGAGAAAAACTTGACGTTTAGGTGTGGTTCATATTCAACATCGGCTCTTAAAATTTAATTAAATTAAAAAAACCACCCTTTACTTGCATTAGACTTAAACGAGAAATCAAATTTTTCAGTTTAATCTTTGTACAAACATTTTTATATTAACGACGCAAATCGAGGCACTAGTGACGCAACTTCGAAGCCATGCGATGCAAAGTGACAAAACGACACATCTTTGAAATCAGAAATTTTAAAAAGACGTAACTTCAAACAACGAAAAGCAGGGTATTGGTGTAAACATGTCAACTTGTAAGTAATTTATAATATTCTCTCTATCTCTGGATCTCCTGGGTATGTGTTTTGGTTAGAATCAATCTAATCTCATTTTCGGATTATTTCAAGTACGGGATTTAGTCAACGTAACAATTCTTAAACACAGGGCACTTCAATAATCCGTACTTAAACCAAACATTCTGTACATGATTTAAGGAAATCCGTATATTCCGTACTAAGGACACCGTTTCGGCTTGATTTAAGTACAGATAGATTGATTTGTTCTTTCAGTGTAATGTTTGTTTGTTTTTAACTTCACTAAAAGAAGATTTTATTTTTCCTTAAAGACAAAGGTATTTTTTTTTTATAAAAATTAATTAAAAATTAATATTTTAATATATTTTTTTTAATGTTTTATACTTTAATATCATTTTTTTTCTTTTGGAATGTATTAACAAAATATTTGCTTGAATTTGACTAATACGAATGTGATAAACTAGGCGAATATTCGGAGATACGAATATGAATATTCGTAACTCACTTAGTTCTTACTATTTCTTATCATTCAAAAATTTTAAATTTGTTTTTTGGAAAGTTTAAATAAAATTAAAGTATTAAGCTTATCAAATAACTAGTTATATTATATGTTAGGAATAAATAGTATACATTAAGCTTAATGTGGGTCAGTGTGGCTGGCATGTAATCTTATCAAAATTTTCTAAAACGTTTAACAGTGTTTAATAAAACGTGAAGGTGCGAAGATCTCCAGTTAAAGGTGCAAAAAAGTTAGAAAGAACAAACAAAAAAAAAAAAACAATAAAATGGAACGCTGGCAAAATAAAGTGGCTGTTGTAACTGGTGCTAGTTCAGGAATTGGTTCTGCCATTGTTAAAGATCTTCTTAAAAATGGCATGCAAGTAATTGGACTAGCCAGACGTGTAGAACGTGTTGAAGAGATTAAAACCCAATTTCCAGTTAGTTTACAATCGAAGTTAACAGCCATTAAATGTGATGTCTCGGATTTGCAGTCGGTTAATAAAGCATTTGATAAAATCATTGCCCAATTTGGTGGTGTCGATATTTTAGTTAATAATGCTGGTTGCAGGATAAGCGGTCTGCTATCAACGGGAAACATTGATAACATTCAACAGGTGCTACAAACTAATGTAATGGGTATTGTGTACTGTACCAAACGGGCTTTTAAATCTATGAAGGAGCGTAATTTTGATGGTCATATTATTTTAATTAATAGTATTGCCGGTCATAAGGTCATAGAACTTGGGGATCAAGCACCAGATGGAAATATCTATTCACCAAGTAAGTTTGCTGTTACCGCTATTACCGAAGTTTATAGACAAGAATTTAAAGGGTTGGGTACTAAGGTGAAAATAACGGTAAGTTAAAAATTTTATAATATTATCTATAACAAAAATTTTAAACTATACTTTTAACTGATTTACAATGTCAACATATTTAAAATATTTATTTAGAAAAACAAAATATTTATATTTAAACATCAAATTTTTTCTAACGTTAAAAAAATTTTCTTTTATTTAACTTCAAGAGCGTTAGTCCTGGTGCTGTTGATACTGAAATCATACCCGATAACGTAAGATCATTTATTGGAGATGCTATATTAAAATCTGAATACATTTCTTCCGCTGTTCTTTATGCCATTTCAACACCGCCTCATGTTCAAATCCATGAAATAACTATAAAGCCAGTTGGCGAAAAGTGCTAAGTTAATTTATAAAAAAAGTATTGTAAAATATTGTGTTGTTTGTATTAATGTTGCAGAAAAGGCAAAAATATATTTAAAATTTTTGTTATGAAATTGATTATAATTTATGAAAATATAATTATTGAAAATTAATGGCAAAAAAAAAAAAAAAACGGAGACCATTTTGCAAAACAGCAAAGAGTTATTCGCTTGCATTTCAACTAGGCCAGACGGCCTTGAATGACCTGGATTGCCAGTTTTTTTGGGTGTTGGCCAGGTTTCAGCTAAAATACAATTTGTCCAGTTAAAAAACTTTATTTAATTTTGAAAAATTACTTTTTTTTATTAATTATATTTATTATTGTTTAGAACAAAATCATATTATAAGGAAAAATTGGGCCGTAGATGTAACCTACATCAGTCAATAAATCACATACTTGAACAATGCCAAGAATATTCTACAGAAAGAGTATACATTTTTGACACGACGCTTCCCAGCTCTTGTCTGAATGATCCAAGCCAAAATAACATCTCCAAAATTTTCAACTTTATTAAAAAATGTAATTTATTGAACAATATGTAAATAAGCCATAGTAGCTAGCACTCCCTACTTATATTATATAGTGTCATTTATTGTATTATATAACATTAATAAAATAAAAAATAAAATAAATGTAAGGAAAAAATTTCTAAATCGAACAAACTTTAAAAACGATCCAGTGTTTAAAGCTCATTAAATAAATTTGTTTTATATACTTCATACTATGAGTACAGCTAATCTTCATTAAAATTTATCTTAAAATAAAAAAAGAAAGAAAAATTTAACTGGAAATCTCCACTGATTTCAATTTCACTCGATCCATAACATCAAATTCATTTTCATTTTTTATTTATATACCTATTAAAATATATTTTTTTTGTTGTTAAATTTTTTCATTATGCCAACTCGGCTCTAAAATGCCTATAGGGCGCTGAGGCACTACATTGTTATGAATTAAAAAAAAGTACATAAACACTTTTTTTTAATATGTACCAAGTTGAGTAACTATTAGAGTTGTCAATTATTCGCCTTTCAACTTTGTTCGAATAATTCAAATAATTGCTTTTGTTCGTTCGACCAAACGATTAAATCAAAAAAATTATTCGATTAATAGATGAGAATAACGAACAAAAAAATTATTTTTACAAAAATATTAGTATGGAAAATCTTCCATTCCATCCGCTATGACTTCTTCTTTTTTTGATGCATAACATTTTTCTATTAATTCCATATCGTTGTATTACTTTAAGGCATCGTAAAACCCTTTATTCCTTAATAATCCGATATTTCTTTGGATTTTCGAAAGGCGTTGGCATGGTAGGATGGTAGATCATCTTCAGCCAAACTTCTGTATACAATTTCTTCAATAGAACAGCCGCTGTCTCTCTTAATGCATTTTTTCATTAAACCAAGTTCGGCATTTCTTGATGTCGTTGGATTATCTTCCACTTCATCATTTTCAATGGTAACTTTGTGACACGAAAATGGTAAAGGTATACATACATATATAATTTTAAAAAAATATATAATACAATAACAACATTTTCTACTTTCAAGATAAGATTTATATAAATCAATTCTTTATTTTTAAGCTTTTTGTTTATTTCAAAATTTTTCACCTGAAATTGAAAAAACCCTTTCGTAAAAATTTTTTAACGTTTGATTTAAAAATAAAGCAGCTGATACAATTGAGAAGGTGAGTTGTAAAAATCGTTCGGTTCAAAATTAAAAATACGAGATGGCAATTGATTCTAATAGTTCTTTTGGCGCTTTATTAGACGAAATATTCTGATTGCATCGATGCATGTCCGTGATAAAAAAATGGAAGAGGACAATTATGTAGTATACTTCTTCTCATAAAGCGCCAAAAGGACTGTTAGAATCAAGTGTCATCTCGTATTTTTAATTTTGTAACGAACGAGTTTGTTAAGATTTGTTTAATAAGAATATAAAGTACATTTTTGAAATACTTTTAGTACTCAACACGGCTTTTGCTTACTAAACATTGCGATAAATTGCAACAATATTTTTTAACTTTCCCACATTTTGTATAAAATCACTAAAAACATATGAGAATAAATCAAATTCTAAGCCTTTATTTAATTTATTTTTTAATAAAAAAAAATTGTTCGATTAATCGACATTAATTAATGGATTTATTCGTTATTCGAAAACCGTCGTTTTAAAATTATTCGAGCAAGAGTTTGGTTTTGTTTGATCGATTAATCGAATTATTCTTAATCGGTTGACAACTCTAGTTAATATATACGGTGGCAGCAATACTACAACAAAACAAAAGCCATAGAAACAGCAGATGTTTACAGCTCGAAATGTCAACTATTTATAAATACAATTTTTCATTTTTTCATTTTTTCATACGAAAAAAAACTTATTTAAAATTTTTGCAAAAATTATTATAATTTTTTTTGATGTGGAACTTTTTTTTTATAAATACTAACAACTCTGGTTAAAAAAAACGTTCAACGCTATGGAATCACTTTCTGATCTTATCAATTAAGATCTAACGATGTCCGTCCGACAGTTTGTTAAAAATAAAATTTTAGGTCAACCAACTTTTTGTTTGATTCAAAGAAAAAATTTTTCAAATTTACACTTTGCAAAATAGCACTCAATAAAACATATTTAATAATGAAATAGTTAAATATTTCTTCATATTCAATAAAAAAAATATCTGAATCAAAGTAAAGACATTATTTTAACAACTCTTGTCCATTTTTAAATAGTTCATAATTCTCATTTGTTTTACAGTTAAATTTGAATAATATATTTAGTTTTGCCAAAGTCTTTGGAAAAGGTTTCCTGATGATCTGGCCTAAGCAACCAGTGAAATGCGCATAGGAACTTACATATCCCCGCATAATAAATTTTAGTGTTTTTATAAAAACATTAAAATTGAAAATTTATGACATCATCATTAATAAATAAAAAAATTAAGATTTGATTAACATTTTGTTTGATTTATTCAACATTTTCAACAATTTATTTTAACAAATCAAGTAAACATTTTGTTGAAAAAAATTATTTTGGGGAACAACTTTTTTTATTGACTCAATAAACTTGGTTGTTGACTAAAAATTTAACAATTATACAAACAAACTTTTTTATCAATACCGCAAAAATCGTCATCGCAGAAAATTCAAAAATTTTTGTAATCAAATATGCGATTTTCGTATTCAAATATGAAAATTATTTTTTTCTGTGCAGTTACACAGCCACTTTATACAATTAAACTCTTTCTGTAACGTCTTTTTACCATCATACTTTGTAACGCCTTCTTTTTTTTAAATATAGTTTTTGTATAAAGGAACGTCTGTTAGTTCCCCTTCTCTCTGTTGTTGGTATAGTAACGTTTTTTTTTTTTTGCTTTTTTAATAAAGTTTTATCTATTAAGAATTTCTCTTTATATATTGGAATGAAAGTGATTTACGGAACCAAATATTGTCCATTTCTGCAAATTTTGGGTTTTTGCACGAAGTTGTAACAAAATTGGAAACAAAAAATCTTTCATTGGTTTTACAAGTGAAGGTAGGTAGTGAAGGTAGTGGACACCGTAAGAAAAATGTCCGGTGTTCCAGGGGATATAGCAGACAAAGTTAACAAAAAATTTAAATCAGTTTTATTAAAAAATTAAGGATTTTCGGTACTTAAAGATATTGGGGATATTTTGGGAGGCAAGCGGAATTGTGAGTCCAATCGTATAAAATATACTTCAAAGCGTATACTTAATTTTAAATATGCTCCCTTAACATCTGTATACGTAGAAAGAACTTTTTCTATGTACAAGAACTTGCTGACTCCAAATAGGCATAGTATTCTTTTCGAAGATTTATTGCATCAACTTATAATTTACAGTTACAACGTATTAAACGAATAAAGTGAAATATAAACAATAAATTTGAATTGCTTTTTTTAATTTTAACAGCTTATTTTCATGTTTTTAAACGCTTTTTTTAAGAGCTTAAAACTGTTTTTAGTGCTTTTTTTGGTTGCCCTAGTGATAACAGATATTGGTCGTCTCCAAAATCCAAGTCTGTAAGATGATTGCTAAATGTCCATGTAATGCCTCTCATATTTCTTTCATTAGCTCATCCAGCACTATGGTGGAAAGTAGTGGTGAGAGAGGGCAATTTCGTTTAGAGCCAGCATTCATTGTTAAAGGATTGCTACAGATGCCATTGTGTAGGACTATATCTCAACAACGCCCAAAAGATGTTAATTACTTTTTCAGGTACACCTTCCTTTTTATACATTCCAAAATTGTGGCTCTATGTATCGTTTAAAAAGCTTTTGTGAAATCAAGAAACACCATATTGATGACATAATATAGAAAGGTCGTATATTTTAGAAGACAAATCTAAATGTACCTCCATTAAAAAGTAACGGAGTTACAGTAATTAAACAAAACTCTTTTTAAAAATTGTTTGAAAGAAAAAACCCTAACTGGTTCAAAGTTGAAGGCATATTTTTTTGGTTTTTATTAAAACCAGGGTTGTGGAGTCGTCAAAAATAGTGATGACTCCGACTCCATCCGCTGAAAATTTTTAAGTACGACTCCGGCTTCGACTCCGACTCCTACTCCAACCTTGATGCGAAATGTGTATGAGACTGGTCTATATTTGACCTTAAACCTATTTTTGATGCAGTACCTTTTAAATGGTTGAATATAGCAAAAAAATGATTCTGTAAAAATTTCAAATCGATATACTTTAATTTCTAACACGCCCGATTTAATGGAGCAAATTAGTTGAACATTTTTATTCTGAAGTGTTATGCCATCCTTGATTAAAAACTTAACATTTGAAAAATTGAAACCAACTGAAATATAGAAAAATAATAGATTTAACTTTGGAACGAACGAATTTTCGAAAGAAACGAGTTTTGATATAATCTATATGGGATCGAACTAGTTTTGCAACACTCTATAACCCACCAAGAAAATGAATCATTAAGCCTAAGTATATTTTCAAAGTTATATTAATTTATAAAAATTAAGCAAACAGTGCTAAAAAATTTAACAATAGTTCTTTACGGAAGAGATTAACTACATCAATCTTTTTCAAAACAAGTTTTTTTTTACTGTTGGAATCATAATTTTTCTTCTATCGATGTGTGAATTCCCATAAGTGTTATCTATTGTAGGTTTTGAGATAAAAAATTTGAAATTAACACCAAGTTCAAATTGCTTAGACGTAAAGGATATCAAGTGTAATAAGTGTTGCTTACCCCGGGTCTTCACGTAGCAATATTTATTGCGGCAAACGTCAAATTTCATTGCTCCATAAAATTTGCGACGTATAGACCGCATATTGCCATGAGTGGCAATCCATTGCGCAATGATTGCTCTTCTTATTGCTTGAGCAATTATTGCTTAGCAATATGCTGTCAAATCAGTTGTAATTTATCTAACATTTCATTTCTCTGTACGGTTGTTTTTTGTTTGTGTGTTTATTTATTAAAAAAGCAATCAATAAATATATTATTATATATTATATTTTTTAATAAACGTGAAGATCAACAAAAGCAAACGACGAATTTATTTTTTTTTGTATATTTTTATTTTTTCAATAGAACAATTCAACTTTTTTTTAACGCAAATAAACAAAAAAGTAATACAAAACACAGCTACGACAATTACAATTAATTATTTTAATAATTTAAAAAAGAAAGTTTCACAACCACTTCAAAACACAACATAAAACATTTGTTATAAATATGTACAGCCACAAAACTTTATACGACTACTCGCGGTGAAAATTGCAAATTTATGGCAAAGCAATTTCAAGTGTTCTCCAGCAATAAATTCAGCAATTATTGCTCCATTGTTCTGTCATTGTTCTGCCGACGTTTTTGCTTGTACTTAGCAATAAATATTGCAACGTGGAGACCCAGCGTTACCACTGAATTTGTAGAGGCAAAGAACATCGGGAGTTCTTTTTTGTAAATTGTGAAGCGAGGTCTTTTGTTTTTAATATAGATAAATTAAAACTCGTGTTCGAAACTCAACACTTAATATCGTTCCTTAGTGTTCGGTTCGGTAGATTTGTGGAAAACACAAACGCTAATAGGGTTTGTGTAGAAAATCATTAAAAAAATAACGTTTCTTTCGAACACAAAAATTATACTGTTTTTATCCAACTCAACAAAAGATGAGAACATTTAATTGCGTTCCGTTTTTTTTTTAATCCACAAACTAAATTGTGTTCGGTTTGGCTCATTAATGTTCGTCCCTTTTGGCTGGTAAAAAAACCAAAAATTTTTTACAAAAACAAAATACACAAAAGAAAAAAAAAAAAAAAGCCAGCAAACTAATTTTACACAAACATAACATACACACAATACACACACAAGCTGTTCGTGGTGCGGTCGTTGCTAAAATGTTTTGTTTGTTCATTTCTTTATCAATTAAAAAAAAAACACTATAGAACATAAAAATATAATGCTTGTCTGCATTTTCATAAAATTTATTTTGTAAACCTTTATTATATGTAAAATATTTTAATAACACAGGCAAAAATTCGTTATAATTTATAAAAAAATTTCAGCTAATCAATGGAACTATTTCTACAAACTTTTAAAATAAATCTGTAAAAATTTTATATTTTAATGCTAAATTTAGTTGGAAAAATGCTAAAATGTTTACATTGATACTTTTACCTAAATACTTTCAGATTTCGAGAAAATATTTTTGCAGATGGTTTAGCCACCTATGCCGGTGGTTTTTCACATACATTTTTAATTTAGGATTTTTTCTTTGTTTTTATAAACTTTATTATGCTTAACTTTGTTTCTCACAGTGTTAAATATTGGATTTCAAACAGTTTAAGGTACTTTTAGACGATATTTATTTTGTATTTGCTGTTTTAGATGTAAAATCCATATCGTCGGCTTAATATGCAAACCTGCTAACTTCCTTTCACCACATTTTTTTTTACAGGAAAGACAAGAACGTTTTTATATTTCATATTTTATAGCTTAAGAGGAAAACCAAAAATATAGTTGGTTTTACACAAGACTCAAATTTAAGAAAAACTACAAGCCGGCCGATGAGGCGTAACTTTCTCTTCCACACGGCATTAAATTCTTAATTTACTTAAAAAGTTGATTTAGCAGGCTTGCATATTAAGCCGACAATATGCAATTGCACATGTTTCTCAAAACCATAGTATAATAAGTACCAGGTATGTTCATTAGGGAGAGTTTTCATTATTTACCCATGTAATGTCAAAATAATTTATTTGATTTTTGATTAATTTTTTCCATTTTTTCTTTTGTTTGACGTTATATGGGTTTTGAAATTGAGAACAAAATTTCTAATGACTATACCTTGTACTTATTCTACCATGGTCAAAACTAACAAATACAAAAGGTTTATAATTTTTGCTTTCACACGTTCGTTTTTGGTTTTATCTAACATAACCTAAACTCGTTGACAACAGCAAACTACATACTAATTTCTATTTCTATTTACTTTCAATTGTACTTTAGTTTATTAAAAATGTTGTTTCTTTAAAGAATACATATGTGCAAAAAAATATATTTCAATATATGTACTAGAGTATCCAATTTTTTGACTTTATTTAAATAATTCGAATAATTCAAATAACACTAGCCAACAAGGTTTTGAACTGGAGCAACTAAATATCTTTTTATCTAATTGTTTTTTTCTCTATTACGTCAGATTGTTTCTTCCATAAAAAATCACTAGTTTATTAAAAATTCAATTAATTTTCAAAAGTGAATGGCTTTATTTGAACGTCGTTTGTATTTTGTTGGTTCGGTTTCACGTATTAGAGTCCAACAATAGCCTCTCAATTTTCATTAAATCCTGGTGAGCAGGCTCCCCTTGTTCGCGCTCACTGCACCTACTTTTTTTTTTTTTTTTTTTGAAAAAATCTAAACGCGAATGAAGAATATGCAAAACATAGTCGGTGTCCACTGTTTGTCCAAGTTTCTGACTGCAAAACAGAAATAATATAAATATGTATATTTTAATGATTCTGATATTGCATATCCTTTTTTTCCAACCAAATATTCACCACACACAAACCAAAAATAGCTTGAATCAGTAACACACGATCTCATTGACATGCTGAAACGCTACTATTATGAAGATTAAGAATGAATGTGGGCTTTTGTCAAATAAATAATTGTGAAATTGTAGTGTCAGTATTGACTGTTTTACTGTATTGCCAGCATGCGATAAAATATGAACAAGTCGTGATAGTCCAATTTTTATGCCAGATTCGAATGCAACGCACCGAGATTAGTTGAAAAACATGCTTCGTTTCTGCAGTAATTTTTTTTCCAAATTTGTAGACCAGTTTTATTATATCCCATGGGAACAAAACATACATACATCTTTATGTGAAATGATACTTTTATTAGGACTTAATCCTCGTGCATGTTATGAACCATTTGCTCCGAAACTTTTGAATTTGACGATGAAAGGGGAAAGACAAATGGAAAAGAGTAGAAGGCATCCAAAGTGCTTAAATGCTGCAAAACAAAAGCTTAATTGTATGCACATGAATGCAGTTTCAAAAGAGAATTGAAGGAAGTTTCTGCAGCAAATCTTTTATAATATTGACAAGGACTAAACCGAAAAAAAACAATTAAACAAATATGTAACTAAACAATAAACAATAAAATAAACAAGTCTAACTTATAAATAAATAATAATATTCTCTCTATCTCTGGTTCTCTTGGGTATGTGTTTTGGTTAGAATCAGTCTGATCTCACTTTCTGATTATTTCAACTACAAATCGGGACTTAATCAACTTAGAAATTTTTGAATCAAGCACAGTTTTAGATTAATTTTATCTCACTTTTAATTAAATTAATCCCATTTTCGGATTATTTTAAGTACAGGGCACTTCAATAATCGGTACTTGAACCAAGCATTATGTACATGATTTAAGGAAATCCGCACTTACCGTACTAATGACACCGCTTCGGCTTGATTTGAGTACAGATGGATTGATTTGTCCTTTCAGTGTAATGTTTGTTTGTTTTTTACTTCACTAAAAGAAGAAGAAATGATGAAAAATTAATATTTTTTATTGAATTTTATTTTTTTATTTTATGTAATTTAACTTTTACACTTTTATTTTATTTGTTTTTTCTTTTGGATTCGCTTGAATTCGGCAAATACGAATGTGATAAAATAGGCGAATATTCGGAGATACGAATATGAATATTCGTAACTTCACTACTTTGTACGACCCTATTGCAAAATATTAATTATTAGTTACTACTATTTCTTATCAGTCAAAAATTTAAACAAGCAATCATTACGTTAAATACTATTTTTGTATTTTTTTTGCAATATTGAAATAAAATTTAAGTATTAAACTAATCAAATCACTAGTTATATTATATGTTAGGAAAAAAGTACATATTTAGCATAATGTGGGCCAGTGTGACTGGCTTGTAATCTTATCAAAATATAGTTAAGTTTCTAAAACGTACAACAGTGTTTAATTAAACCTGAAGGTGTGAAGATCTCCGTTTAAAGGTGCAAAAAAGTTAGAAAGGATAAACAAAACATAATTTAATGGAACGCTGGCAAAATAAAGTGGCTGTTGTAACTGGTGCCAGTTCAGGAATTGGTTCTGCCATTGTTAAGGATCTTCTTAAAAATGGCATGCAAGTAATCGGGCTAGCCAGACGTGTAGAACGTGTTGAAGAGATTAAAACCCAATTTCCAGTTAGTTTACAATCAAAGTTAACAGCCATTAAATGTGATGTCTCGGATTTGCAGTCGGTTAATAAAGCATTTGATAAAATCATTGCCCAATTTGGTGGTATCGATATTTTAGTTAATAATGCTGGTTGCTTTATTAGCGGTCTGCTATCAACGGGAAGCATTGAAAACATTCAACAGGTGCTACAAACTAATGTAATGGGTATTGTGTACTGTACCCAACGGGCTTTTAAATCTATGAAGGAGCGTAATTTTGATGGTCATATTATTTTAATTAATAGTATTGCCGGTCATAAGGTTTTAGCGATTGGGGATCAATCACCAGATGGAAATATGTATTCGCCAAGTAAATTTGCTGTTACCGCTATTACCGAAGTTTATAGACAAGAATTTAAAGGGTTGGGTACTAAGGTGAAAATAACGGTAAGTTACAAATTTTATGATACAATCTATAACAAAAATTTAAAAACCACACCTTAAGCAACTTTAATAAGTTTTAAACAATAAATTTCTTTTATATAATATGACTTTTGTTCGGCCTTTATTATTTCAAATATTACTAAATTTTCGAGCTTAAGGTCTTTTTTTATATTATTATTTCAAATTTTACTGAATTTTTGAGCCGTAATTAAATAAACGTAAAAAGTTTTTTTTTTATAAAAAAAGACTTTAAGCTAAAAATGTTAGTAATATTTTCAATAAATTTTTTCTAACATTAAAATTTTTTTCTTTTTTTTTTAACTTTAAGAGCGTTAGTCCTGGTGCTGTTGATACTGAAATAATACCCGATAACGTAAGATCATTTATTGGAGATGCTATATTAAAATCTGAAGACATTTCTTCCGCTGTTCTTTATGCCATTTCAACACCGCCTCATGTTCAAATCCATGAAATTACTATTAAGCCAGTTGGCGAAAAGTTCTAAGTGAATTTATAAAAAAAAAATATTGTAAATTTTTGTGTTATTTAAAATTTTTGTTATGAAAATTATTTTTATGTATGTATGTATATTTGAAAATAAATCACAATAAAAAAAAAACGGAGTTTAGTTTTAATAGTACATACTTTCAAAGTTTTTCTTGGGATTCAAAAATTAATTAACAAGGTTTCGTTTAAATGTGCTAAATTCCCATTTCATACTATTGATGAACTGAAATTTATTGTTGATGGGATAAGCTATTCCTATGCGCATTTCACTGGTTGCTTAGTCCAGATCGTCCATTGCGCAAGTGTTTGAAAAACTAGAATCTAAAATGTTTCATGATTTACAACATTAAAAAATTTTGGAAATAATATAAAGTAATTAGCGCTAAAAAAGTGTTTTATGCGCATTAAATATGCAGTCTGCTTGTCCTTCTTTAGTCCTCAATGGGGCATAGGGCTTTAATATGATTTCTCTAACGAACCCCTGTTTCTAACTTCAGCTGCCGCTTCGTCCAACGTGAACTCATATTGCTCAAGTTTGTTTCAAGCCGCACGTCTCGATGTGTTGCTTGGGCGACCACGTTTTTTAGAACCTTGAAGATTCCATTTCAATGCCATTCTGGTGATGTTTGTCCTTTTCTTAGAGAGTGGCCTATCTACCTTCATTTTCTTCTTATTAACTGTTTTCTAAGTTCCCCTTTGTTATCCATCTGCCAAAGCTCGTGTTTGTATATAGTGGCGATCAAAAATATTCGATTGATAATATTTGGAAACTGGAGTTTCTCATAATGTTAAATTAAAAACTATTTTTTTGGTGTATTTCATATACTGTTTTCCTAAATAGCATACGATAATGATTAGAAGCATTTTTGCTAGACTTAAGTTATTTTACCAGACGAAAGAGAATTAATCGAAATTTAGCATATCATAAACTTAAAATGAGTTTTTTTGTTTTAAAACCTTTTTGCAAAACTGCAAAGAATTATTCGCATGCATTTCAACGTATCCAATGCGTTACTTACTTAAAAGAATTTGCTTTGTACAGTCTCTAGGCCTAACGGGGGTGGGAAGGGCGTAAATGGCTCCTCATCGGGGTCAAAGCTAGGGAAAAACGATACAAAAGCCAAAAAAAGCTTCACAACTGTCGCTGATTCGCTCCTAGAGGGGTAATATGTAAGAATGACTCCCACTAATATTTCCCCCCTACATTTTTTATTAACATACTAACCCACTATCTGTGCTCCTTAAGGGGGCTCCCATACTAAATACTATTTTTTATAAAATTACCCGCCACCGCACTAACTAGCCCCAGAGTGCCCCTAGAGGAGTCAAATATTTCTGGCAACATTGATACATGTCAAAATTTTCGTGTGAAATAATCAAAGTTGCTCAACATTTTTCACAAATTTGAACGGAGTACCAGGCTTCAAAAAAAAAAAAAAAATTAATACTGTAAAAGAACAAATTTTCGATTAATCGAAATAAATTATTCAAGTTATTTTTTAATCGAAAATAAGAAATTTTAAATTATTCCAACAGTTAAATGCCCAAAATTAATCGAATAACGGTTAATCGTTTGAATACCATTATAAATATATAGGCTATTTGCTTGCCCTTGTAGTCTAGACATTTGAATAAAATTTGACATATTAAGCCTCTCTAAAAGAAAAGCTATAAGCTACACCCCAGCGGTAAAAGTTAATACATATCTTGTATAATATTTGATGCCGGAATTTATTATTCTTAACACAGAACATGTCCTAGGATTGTAATAAATTGTCTTGCGAATGAATTAAATATTTATTCTTTATAACAAAAAAATTAGTAGGCGACATAAATACAGCAAAAAATAACGGATTTTTATAAGGAAAATATATAAAAGTAAAAGTTGTACATATAAAGTTATAATCACGTGCTATGTACTTTAGAAGAAAGCGCGCAAGTACATAAATGCGACATGTATTCGTGAATTGAATATAATTCAAGTGTTGGCAGTAATATCAAAAGATAAAAAGGTATTCAACTGCACAAAGCACAACTAGTGTTATTCGACATATTTTTTGTACTATGTACCTTGCCACTAGACGTTTACTACTCGAAAACAAATATATTTTTGGTGAGAAGTCTAATATCTATGTAAATTAAACTTAGACTATGTCGTTTATTACATACTGATAAACTAGATTTTGATTAAAGTATTGACTAGGCTTGCCAGACGGTCTTAATAATTCTTGATATACAAGAATTTCCAGTGCTCGTCAACAATTAAGAAAAAATATGTTTTTTCCAATTTTCTAAGACCAAACACGTTATTATTTTTTAAATTTGCTAACAGTTTTCCTAAAAAGAAATGTCTAAAAAGCAAATAAATATTTCATAGTGCTGTTTTAGTCTATTTGCGTAAGAATCTATTAAGCATACGTTTCCTAATTTGGGGTCGTTATACAGTTCTGGTTTTTGTACAATAATAGATATAAGTAGAATTTTGTTGGTTTTGGCACTTGTACCCCTTTGCATTTTAGCTCCTCAATTAGAAACGTTAAACAGCTGACTCAAAACAAAAGCGTGCAGCTATTTTTGTTGCATATAATGAGTTTATTTGCTTGTATTTCTTACTTTTAACTGGTTTTAAGAATTGTGTTATTTTTATAAAAGATACTTTTAGGAAGTTTTTAATTGTCATTAATTTTTTTAAAATCAAGATAATTTTAGTGTATGTCAAGAATTCTGCAAAGTTGAATCTGGCAAGCCTACTTATTTACTGACCTTGTTATGATAATGGAAAAAGATAGCAAATTTATGAACACAAATTTTCATATGCTTGTATAAACACATTCCAAACTCTTAAGTTTTTAGAAAAAAAAAAATATTTATTATATTAGGTGCGTTTGAGTATTTCTACAGTAAAATACAGTAAATGAGAAAATTGAAAAATTTTCTCTCACAAAAAGCTGTTGTCCAAAAAAGTTCGCGAACGCAAATTTTGTTAAAATTCGTAAAATAAAGGCAACAGCTGATGACAGATAATTAAAGTGTTGAGAAATGTTTACACTTTTGACTACTTAACTCGTTTTTTTATTGGTACTCGATTAAATACTTTTTATAACACAAACATTTTTGGAAAATACAAAGAAACTATTTTATGTAATCTTACATGTTTGTTTGTTTTTTATTTTATTTTATATTACTAATTTGTGACGGGTTAATTTATTCAAAAGAACATGAATAATTTTTTGCTATTGATAACTTAAGTACCCAAGTACTTAACACTTTTACAACTCTAAAAAATTAACAGAACAAAAAAAAGTTTCAAAAGTTAGTATTTAGCCAAATAAATGGTTCACAAAGAAGTTTAATTAATTAATATGTATTCACTTTTGTTTTTGTTTAATTTTTATTTCAACATTTCTATTATTTAACAATTTTTTTCACAATTTGTAAGCATTTTGTTTGTTATTTTTGTTTGTTTACCTTTTGATACATATGTTTTTTTGTTTTACTAAATTTTACTGCAAAAATTTCTGCAGTAAAAATTTGTAAACACTCAGACAAGAACTGTCACTTTTCGCTCTCAATTTGTGTTCTCATTTACTGCATTTTGGGTACTCGAACGCAATTTCGTAAAATGCAGTAAAGTTCAGGAAAAAATAGTACAAACTTTTGTGTTCACGAACGCAGCTAATGTGGAAGAGTATCAGTGTTGCCACTTTGTGGGTAATTACCCAAATTTGGTGTAATTTTTACTCTCATGTGTAGAGCGTGTGTAATTTTTTGCTGTGTAGATCAGGCGTAATTTAAAATTTTTTCATTTAAAACTATAGTTAAAAACCCTGGAGGAAGATATTTTTCCAATATTACAAAAAGTAATGAATTTTGTGTCTGCTTTAACATTTAAAATGCTTTAGTTGAGAAATATTTAGCACCCCTTAACCATTGTTATACATACTGATTTAAGAAACAGACTGTCATCTGAAACCATTACATACATTTTATTTGCTGAATAAAGTACACAAAGGAACGGCAATAACATTTTGCGCCTTTCCTAGATATATGCAAGTAAAACTTTTTTTTTAAGTTTAAATTCATTGATTAGAAGTTTTTAATGTTATTTTTGTTAAATTGTTTTGAATTACTGTATGAATATTTATAGTATGACTAATAAAAACGGAACACGCTTAAAAATTTGTCTGTAAGTACTGTGGTGTAGGGCATCAAATGTTCGGAATTGGATACTTTCTAATTTGTTCTTTTTTGTAAAAGTTTTTTTTTATAATTAAACGTTTATTGGATATAAGGTGTAATTTTGTTACAATCGGCTAATTTTGCGAGATCTCAAGCGTAGTTTTGAATTTTCCTGGTGGTAACACTGAAGAGTATACTTAATATTGAATATCCTCTATCTATAGCAAGCTCAGAATGACGAGAAGTACATGGTATATATGCCATCTGTCGGTAACATAAAATTGAACTTTGTGTCTTATGCGTAAAAAATGGCTAAAAAATAAATATTTTTTTCTTTTGTATTATTTGACGGATTATTTTTAAAGGCTGAAAAAGAAAAAAGTAATTTATTTTTTACCTTTTTAGTTTTTGTGGTTTTAAAAAGTTTATTAATTTGAAAAACAAAAATAAAAAGGATTCAAATTCGTATCGAATTTTAGAAAGAAAAAGAATTTTTATTTTTTATATATAATATTTTTTTTTTATTTTTTTATAAAACGCTTAACTAAATTAGATTTTTGTTTATTTTTTACTTTAAAAATAGTTCCGCTAGAATTTATTTTTTAAAAAGTTCGTCGATTCGACGAAGAGTAACCTTAATCTACTAAAATGCGCAAAATATTCTAAATGTTCTGTGTTCTACTTCACACAACGTTCAATCACATTATTTCACTGTAAACATAAATAGCAAAACAAACATAACAACATATTACGCCCACCAAAATAAAACAAGCATAACTTGAAAAGTTTTTCTCTGCTGCTTTGTTAGTGCTTGTCTTGTCAAAACAAACAGAATATCAACACAAAAAACAGACAATGCAATAAAGAAACGGTAAATTATAGTAAAAGCATCGACTTCGCTAGAACATTAAAAAAAAAAACGTAAATAGAAATTAAAAAAAACTCACAGTGATCTTAAGGGCCAAATACACTGGTTAAATGCTTGTCCAGCAGGCGAATTCACTCGTCTACGTGTGCTGGACGTAATACTCGCCGTCATATCTAAATATTTTTATTTTCCATCAAGCGTTGTCGGTGTGACACATACAAACACGTTTTTACAAATACCACCACAATGCTTGATGAGTAATTTGATCAGTGTATTTGGGTCTTTAGCTTAAAAACAGAAATGGATACATTAAATGTAAGCGAAATTGTATATGTTTATATTTTTTATTTCTATACAAAAAGTAAATTCTTCTTGATTTTTTTATATAAAAAAATTCTTAGACCTAAGTACCTACATATCGTCGTTGCTCCGACAAAATCAGCTATGTGTTTTTTACTGGTTTTTCAAGAAAGCAAAAAACGGTTTTATGTATTTACCTTAGCATATATTTTTAAAGTGAAATTAATTAGTTGAACAAATGTTAACATTGCTGTAAGTATTTCGTAAAATAAAACTCGAATTATTGGCTATTGGGCAGCTATAACAATTTTTTTCGAAAAAATACACATAACTCATTTTGTTGGAGCATTTTTAATAATTATTTTAATTTTTTTTTTACACATAGCTGTTTTGGATTGAAGAAATAATGAATATTTTTATTAAAACTTAGCATATTTTAAGCAATATCTGTGTTAAAATTTTTATTTGGAAAGTTAAATAAGGAATAATATAATAGTTTAAGGACTTTTAAGAATTGTAACTTAGAAAAATTTTTAAATACCTGCAGATATAGATATCATTCTACCTAGATAAGACAAATATGTTGAATCCGATAAATCGGACATAAGTAGAATGCTTCGTCCAATCATGACGAAAACTATGACCAGTCCAATTTCAGGGCTTGGCAATATAAATATTGCAGCCCCTTTGATAAACCCATTTTGTATCTTTCAGATGACTTTGTTGAATTTAAGACATCATTTATTTTACTGCAATCATTCCTTGACAACTTATACACGAGCGTAAGCTTACTAAAAGAGCTACTAAAGCGTTATACGAAACTCGTGTTTCCAAGGCAATGAAGTTAAGAAGTAAACCACAGTTGATTTGCAAATTTGATAGCTGAATGCCCACTGGCATCTCAAGTTGCCAGGTAAAAACACAAATTTCCAAATTATATACGCGAAGTCGCTGAACAAAGTATGTATTTTGGACAAAAAGGACAATGTGTTTCATTCCACAATTCCAAAATAATGGGTTAATCCTAATTAATTTTGGGAAAAGAGCCAAAATTAATGTATTTAGTATTTCAATAACAAACATTAAAAATTTTATAAAATAGTAAATTGAGAGCAAATGATTTAAATTATCATAAAATGCGTGTTAATCTTAATGCATATATTTTTTTTGAGTGATTGCAGACTTCTTTATTTTGATCATTCTATTTACAGTTTCTAAGTGCACCCAGAGCAAACAACTCTTGCACTATTATGGCACTTTTGGCACTATTTATGGTGCTTTTTGATGCCTCAAAATGCCAAAATTTTATCCATAGTGCCAAACTAAGAAAAAGCACTAACTTGGTGCTATTTAAATTTTTCGTTAGTGCCTTTAGTGCTTTTACAATTTTTATTTTTTTTTGTACCATTTTTTAAAACTTCGATTATATAGAGGATGATTAAGATAAGATTTGCTATTTGAGGTACAATTTTGGGAAGGCCTGTAAAGATTTTAAGATTTCAAATGATAAAGAAAGTGATAAAAGAAAGTTGCATTCGTTTTACCAAAAACTTTATTTACGAGGTTAAAACTAGGCTTCCTAGAAATTTGGAAATTTTACAAAACGTTTCACTTTTTAGCGTTGACAACATATTTAGTAATCGCAATAAAACGATATATTTGTTTGCGGTAAACATTTTTTTTAAGATGTAGACACTGTTTCTAAAATAGAAAATGGTTTGGAAAATATTAGAAATTGTGAATGGAAAATAAACAACGATTTTGAGTCATGTAGAAAAACATACAGTCGGAAATCATACAAAAGAACGCAAAGACTTTAAAAACAAAAAAGAGGCGTAACTTGATATAAGCAAGATGTTAATTAAAAATAGCTGACAGATAATGCTTTTATAACGAGCGTTGTTTAACCTGCCATTTTTCATGCGCTTTAGTTTGTAAAGGCACGGCACTCGTCTCCAAATAACCGCGTGTTATGCACTTCTACCTCTAGTGCTATTGAAATAAGGTTTGACTTAGTATCAGAATACAAACATACATGTTTTTTCTATTTTACACCTTATATGTGTTCTTTATTCAGAAGCGTACATAGGTTAAAATAATTGAATAATATCATACTCCAATTGTTTTATTAAACTTTGCACGATTTTAATTTAGATTTATTAAAACGATAAAATATAAGGTTTTTTTTTATTAAAATATGGGCTGTCATTAAGTTTTATAAACAATGGTCGGTCTCTGCAAATTTTCGGTAATTGCAACAGGCCAGATTTTTTCGAGCTCGCACTTTATTACTTTAAAACTGTTTAATGGCCAATTTAAACTCAGCTGATGTAATCCAAATAATTTGGATGATGTAATTTTTATTGAAGGTAATAATAATAAATTTAAAAATGTTTATATACAAATGTAATTATATTTATTATTTAGTTTAAAATGAAAATGGTCACCCATTAACGCCGTCGCCTTTTTTTAAATTTTGGAGGTATATAATATTCGTCACAGCTGAATGCAACTTGTTTTGTGTTTACTTAAATTGTGAAAATGGTTTCGTGCTTTTGTATGCTTTTTTTTGTTCGAAATAGTGCTTTTTAGTGCCTTTTTTAAATTTTAAAGTGCTTTTGGCTCTCAAAAAGTTGGCATCACTGATGGTCACCTCCAACAAAATTATTACTAGCGAAAAATTTTAAACTTTAATCGGTTAATCGCTCGATTAATTAATCAAGGTTTTGGTTTAATCGGTAAATTTTGTTATTGATCGGTTAACCTATTAATAAAATTTTTTATAAATGAAGTAATATCAATAAATAAAAATGAAAAATTATTTATTATTTGGAGTTTATTAGTTTTTTTTCTTTTTCAATATTTATTTATTGAATCTTCATATACTAAATATGAACTAACAATAATTAATCAAATCTTATCCTAATACTTTGTTTTGTGTACTGCCAGTGCCAGACAACAAATTTCGTCATCACGGTTTCTGTTCACATATGTAGGTGTTTATCGCGCTTCTGATTGGGTGAGTGCTGCAGTGTTTCTTCTTCTTAAGAGAGTGTGGCTGCCATGATTTAAAATATTTCGAGCTAGTGGATTTGGGTGTTGTTCAAGCCTTTTTAAATATTTTACTGCATATTTTGTAATCATAGTTTTTACCAGTGGCACACTGAGGTCCTTATGAATGTTTGAGTTTTTAACATACCATGGAGCGGCTGTGATTATTCGAAGAAGTTTATTTTGGCGCCTTTGAATTTTGCCGATATTAGAGGCCGATGCAGTGCAGTTGCTCATTGACCATTATCCTCCATTGTCTTAACCATATTTCTAGTTGAAATATATGATGCTGTAGGTGAGGAGATGCTTCATCACCGTTTTCGTGGACGCTTAGAAAAGCTGTATCGTCTGCAAATGTTGAAGTTTGGGTGTAGTTGCTTGTTGGCATGTCCGAAGTAAAAATTAAGTATAATAGAGGGCCCAGGATGCTGCCTTGTGGGACTCCAGCGCCAATGGGCTGAGGTGAACTTAAGAAATTTCCTTCTTTAATAATAAATTGACGACCGACTAAGCAGCTTGTGTGTGTTTGCTGGTAAATTTTGCTTCAATTTATGTAATAAGCCTTCATGCCAGACTTTATCAAAAGCTTGCGAAACATCGAGGAAGAGTGCTGAGCAATATTTTTTTTCTTTAAATGCTTTTCTTATGACATTTACTATTCGATGAGTCTGTTCGATTGTGCTGTGTTTTCTTCTAAATCCGAACTGATGGTTTCGAATACATCTATTTTCACTTAAAATCGGTGTTAGTTTTGAAACTAGTAATTTCTCAAACAGCTTTGACATATTTGATAATAAGCTAATAGGCCTATATGACTCAACTTTTGTATGATCTTTACCTGGCTTTGGTATCATGGTAACTAAGGAAACCTTCCATTTTTGAGGATAGTATTCAAGGCGTAAAATAGCATTAAAAATATAAAGAATAATTTACTTTGCTATGCGATGTAGCTCTTAAAGCATTTTATTACAGATTTTATCAATACCAGGTGCCTTCTTAGTGTTAAGGTCACAAATAGCCTTTTCGATTTCTCTTATCTCAAATCTGAGGGGAATAGCTACTCTAGCAGCAACAAGTGTTCACTCGACCGCAATATTATGAGATATATTTGGTGTAAATACGTTTTTCAAGTGACTAACAAACAGATTTCCTTTTCAATATCGTTTCTTGCCCAACTACCATTCAAGTTTCTTAATGGTGGCTTAGATATAACTGGCCTTTTTAGATTTCTAGCTGCACGCCATAATGACTAGTCAGATTGTGGAGTTGCATCAAGTTCCTTAAGATATTTTTCTAGACAAGCCGTTTTCTGAGTCTGCAGTAAATTTCTTAGCCTTTTTGTGTACTCTTTTAATAAATTCCCCTGGGGCCCTATGCTCCTTATAGGATCGTCGGGAACATATATATATATATATTTATATATATATATATATATATATTTAATAAATTCTTAAGTTGCGGGGATCTGTACAGTTGCCACTCTCTTCGAACTCTCTTCTTTTCAGTCAAGAGCCGCTCGACATCTGAAGAATATATTTTTGTTATTTTTAATTTTTTTGGGTGTAGCGCTGGAATGTTGAACAGCTAGTTTAATATAACTGTCAAAGTTAACAATAGAGAGATTCACATTCTCCGGTGTAAAAAAAAAAAAATAATAGCATAACAATTCTTGAACTTAACGAGCAAACAAAAAAATAATTTATAACTATGTTATACATATTTTTAAATTAATACATATATTTATATTCTGTATTAATTAAAAAATAAACTGCGTGATCATTTTATTTCAATAGTTTAAGCAGATCTAATAAAATAATATTTTCTTTGGTTAATTTGGCACTTTTCTTAAGTTTTGATAAAACTTGACATGGATAAAATTCTTTTAATTATCGTGGATGTTGGAGAAATCGAAAGCAACCCATAATACAAAATTTCTAATTTCTCAGTCTTTTTACTGGATTTCTCTAAACATATAAAATCTTCCATTTTTTAAATTTTTAATACTTTTAATTGTTAGTTGTTGTGTTACTATCGAGAGTTTCTTCTGTTGGCAGGACATTATCTAACTTATCCTGGCAAAGCTCAGCACCGAGCATTTTGCAAAAAAAATTCATTTCCGAATTCCTTAATTTCTGTTTTTGTACTGTATTTTAAGAATGAATTTCTTAAGGAAAATATATTGTATACAAAAATATTTCTAAACACAACTTTTTTGGTGCACTTTAGTAACTTTTTTGGTGAATTTTGGTACAGATAACATTGTAAAATTCGACATGATGGCATTGGAGAATGAATGCATTTAAAGAAGCGTGTTGGTTTGCAACTGCCGTTTTAAAACTCACCCATAATTAAAAACACAAAAAAATGGTTTAATTCCACAAAAAATCAAAAATTTTGTTACATCGGTTAATCGGCTAATCGACTTAAATTAACCGGTTTAATCGTTATTCGAAAAAAGCCAATTTTAAATTCACCGATCAGTTAATCGAGTAGTAATTAATCGGTTAACCGATTAACAGTTAACCGAATGAATACCCTAGTAGTTATCCATCCAGAAGCCACAATCATATAATGGTTCCCTCCGAAAAAAAACGACTGTAAGTGAAGAATATCGAAAAATAGTTTTGTATTATTTTTGGGATTTATCCACATGGGATGCTAAAGAAGCGTACTGTCGATAGATTGTTGATATATTATTAATTTATTAAGAGTTACTAATACAATTGCAAATTATGTTCAAACTTAATTCACCGAGCAATAGTAACGAAGACCTTTAGCTCGTTGTTGTAAAACAGACCAGATACTCTGGTGGGCATCGAACCCGCAGCCATCGCACTGATATAACAGCTCACTACCAACAAACCTACCGTGGCACCCTTTTTTGACATAAAATAACTGAAATACTAGTTAAAATCTATATGTTGTGAAAAACAGTTAAGTGAATTTTTACACCTAGCTGTTTTTGTACAAACATTCTGTATATGAGTTAAGCTACGGTCACACTTATTAAATATTTGATCAAATAAGGGTAACCCCTACTTTTGTTAATAGTAAGTGAGATTTAAAATAATCTTAATATTACAAAATAAACTAATTATACTACTAGGCATAGCAAAAAACAGTTTTTTGTAAGATGTGGTGTTTTAATCAAAATAAATATTGATATTAAGCGAAATGATTTTTTAGTTTAGTTGTTGGTCCCGTTTTTTTCGTCAAATATTTGATAAGTCTGACCGTAGCTTAACACATAGCTGCATTTGTTAGCTTCTGAACTAGTAAAGATATCATTAAATGTTTGGTGGGTAGATGTATCAGTAACAAAGGTTTCAAAGGGTATAGTAAAAAAATTTAAAATTTTGCACCTAGCCGATGTTGTCAGAGCAACGACGATATGTAAATTATAAAATTAAAATAAAAAAATTATTAAAGTACATTTTTGCAAATAAAAAAAATTAATAGTAACAATAAACTTTTTAAGCTTTTTTATATTCAGAACAAAACGCAATTTTCTCTTTGGTCTATGCCATAGATATCTATGTCCATAATCAACACATTCAAACATACTTTGAATGTTCTATTTTTGTTTTAATGTTATACTTCATCTTTGTTTTAATTCATCTTTATTCTAGTGCAGCATTGTTCTAGTGCAGGGTTGTTCTTTTCATCTATATTTTGATCGTAAAGCAAAACAATTGTTTTTGGAAGTATGTGTTTTGTAATAATCCTGCAGGAAATGTCACTAGTGAATCAGTACTGATTCACTACTGATACTGTCACCAGTACTAGTGACTTATTATACCCCCGACAATACTTTTTTACTATAGACATTTATCATGTGCGTGTCATTGGAAATCTACTACTGACGTTGTCACTACTGAGTAGGTGGTTCTTTTGGGAACATATGTAGACATTGCCACCAGAGACTTACTAGTGCATTTAAGTAATTCTAGTCTACACTTTTGATACTTTTCTAAAAAAGACGTCGTTAAGAAACTTTTGTTAACATTTGATGTTTTATTAAAAAAATTAAAAAATTAAGAAATTCATTGCATTAATTTTAAATATTTAAACTAAATAAGATACATTTCAGCCTTTTAAAAAGTATTTAAAAAAAGTTTCATTAAATTTCATTAAAAAAAACATTAATTTTCTTTGCTTGATGAATCGCCTTCAAATTAATATTTTTTTTGTGCTTTGCTTCGACCCATTTTCTTAAAATATTTTTTTTTTTTTGGCGCTGGAAAGCTCCTCTAAGCGTTTTATCGGCTGCTTCACTAAACGTTGATATTACGTGTGGATATTAAAACAAAAAACCATTTATAAAAATATTACAAATTTTGAGATCTTAAATATTAAAGTTTTTACCTATTAAAGCTCTCTCTTAAGAGAGAGACATATACACACACTATCTAAATTTAATGAAATTGCTTGTAAGCAATTGTTCTTGTGCTTGTGTAGCTCTTTAGTTCTAAGAACAAAATTGTTTTTAGAGAATATTTACTTCTACTTGAACAAGTTTTAAAAGCACATATTAATGGCAGAAATTGATGGTTACTACACCACTTTTTGAAGAAATTTTAAATGATTTATATTTTACAAATTTCATACAAGTTTTTAAAATTTTTGTTTCACAGATGCAATTTTGAAATTCCAAATTATTTTTTAAGGTCTACCCAAAAATGTTTACTACTAGAAATTTAAAAGATATTAGTAAGCCCCAAATACAACATTATAAAAACAGCGATAGAAAATCTAATTTTCTTTCATCATTTCTTTACAAATTCGTTTTAGTTATTTATTGATATTTGGTTTTTTCTATTAAATAACATTAAGCCGAAAAAACATTACATTATTTCCCAGCAATTAAATACAGATTTTTCTTTAACACACACCTCCACTACTTAAGCCCTGCACAAGTGTATCCCAGACATGACCAAGATATATGTATATATTCATACTTGATTTCAAGTACCCAGAACAATTATTTGCCAAAATCTCAATGCAGAAAATATATCAAGAATTTTTTTTTCTATTTTTATTGATTAACCAGCACAGGCCTTAACAATTGTTGAAAGACATTCTTTGGTATTGTTTGGTATTTTATTGTCGAAGCTTTTGACCATAAATGTTTCAGAAAGTATTAACTTCCCCATCAATTTCTAAAGAGTCCATTAATACTGGCCTGACCTCCCACTCATACGTAAACAACTGTGTGTATATGTATTGAGGAAATTTATGATTCCTTACAGTTTTAACAATGCCATCCATATTCGGTATAATAGAGATCCTGCATTTTATTTTGGTAAACCTTAAAATCTACACACGAATGTTTTTATACATACACATAAAATACTAAGAGATGAATGTTTGTCTATGTATAAGACTTTTTATATAAGACAGTTGTTTTTATTTGATTATTTTCTAACGTTGCACAATGGAAAGCATTTAACAAAAAAATTTAGAAACATAACAATTGTGATTTTTAATTGAACTGTTGGTTTTTAATTGAAGTATTTGATATTCATAAAAAAAAACAAATGTACGTAAGTTTTAGATATTTTAGTAAGCTAATAGGGCCTTAATTTTTCCATTGTAAATTAAAAACACTTTTACATTTTTTTCCCAACGTTTCGTCAATTTTTTGTTGACTTCTTCAGGGAAACATTTTTAATGTGTGTAGATATTACATTTAATAAAATATAGATAAAAGAAATAAATTTTAATTATTAATTTTAATTTTAAAAATTACATTATTTTAATTCTAATTTGTGTAATTTTAACTTTATCGGTAAGTTTTTAACAAAAGTCTTGACAAAAACTACGAAAAAACAAAAGTAAAGAAGAAATATTTTTTAAACCTTAAAATGCTGCAAAAATTATCTTTTAATTAAATTATAAAAAAAAAATGCTGCAAAGGGTTAAATATGCTGCTAAGGGTAAAATATGCACTATCAAATCTATGTCAAAATTCATTAAAAGCTTTAATGCGAATAAATAGTATATTTTTTCTGCTTTCATTGGTCCGACAAGGAAAAACATACAATTGCATATCTACAATTTCCCTGGTGATAACATATCGATACAATTTTTGGTAATGTTTTCTTATTCATGTAATTTTTTTTCTTCGTCCCACTGTTTATTTGCTGCTAGAAAACAACTTCATTAAATGTCATCCAAAGCAATGATTTCCTAAATTCACCCCAATGTATGGCCGGCTATAATAATAAAACGAAAAAGAACTACAATCTAGAATCAAAAACTTAAAATAAAATATTATTTCATTGTATTAATAAAGCTTTTTGGAAAGAACGTTTAGCCTCTTAACTAAAATCCCAATAGAAGCTTAACAAATGCTACAACATGTGTGACAGTTGTATATATGTCGCTCCTTTATTGCAACATAGTCATATCTCAAAAAAATCAAACTTGGCAAAATGCAATTAAAGTTTTTCAAAATTAACCTTAACCCAGGCTTAATGAAATATATTTTGCTATATCTTCGGTTCAATTTGATATATAATACTGATACTCATATAAATAAGGTATAAGGGACTCTTTTGCTTAAGTAACTTGAAATTTTTGATTTTTTGAGATATGACTATGTTGCAATAAAAGAGCGATAAATACTAGTGATGTTACGAATATTCGTATCCGTATAGCCGAATAGTCGCCTTTTTCATGATATTCGTATTTGTATTCGCCTTATTAAAGCAAATATTTCGCATATATTTTGAAAATACGTAAAAAATACAAATTTTAAAAATATTGAAAGAATCTGGGAATTTAGTTCTCTTGGTGAGTACAAAAATTCTGATAGTGCATAGAAAATATTACTGCAGAATATGGAAGGAATAAGACTATTAAAGTATGAAAGCTTTATAAATTGTAATTTGACTTAGAACACACATTTGAAATAATATGAAAATTTATATTTAAAAAGTATTAATTTTTAATAATTTTTTTTAAAAAAACCTTCGTCCCGAACAATCTAGAAATGCTTTAACTTCAGTGAGTAAAGTATAGTAAGATATAAGAAATCAACAATAAATTGGTAAATATATTTGAAATGCATTAGGCATTGAAAGGAATTCGGAGAGATCTTTTCGTTCTGCTTAATATACAATAATTAAGAGTGGGGAGCTAAACAGTTTGAAGTCCATTATTAAACACTGTGAGAAACAAAGTAAAAAACTAAAAAGAAAATCCCCAAAGAACACTTAATTACTAAGTAAAGCGCAAAAAGAGTGAGACAAACAAAATCTGAAAGTCTGTGTGAGTTCCAAAACATCAAAACACGTTGCAGAAATGCGGTTTTTGTTTGTTGTGCTAAATTTCCAATTTTCATTCTTGATAAAAACTCTGAAATTTATTGTTGGGGGATAAGCTAGATTCTATGCATCAAAAAACTTAAAATAAATAGAAAAAAGTCGTTTTTGTTATTCTCTGTATAAAAATTTGGGAATTAGTTTAGTCGACACTGAGTTCATTGGGGACTTAGCGCCCAATCTCTTACCATGTAGAATAATTGCTTGCACAAAATTTATATATTGCGGTACTTATGGCAGTGGCATTTAGGTGCGAACTTAATAATTTCAAATTCACTCATCGGAAGTCATAATCAGGGAAACTGTTAATACACAATTACAAGTATTTCCTTGTGCCACTAATGAAGGAAAAAACAATATATTTATTTTTTAGAGCTTTGTCGATTTAATAGTAAATATTTTTAATTTTTGCAGCACTAAATTACTAAGTAAAGCGCAAAAAGAGTGAGACAAACGAAATCTGAAAGTCTGTGAGAGTTCCTAAACATCAAAACACGCTGAAGAAATGCGGTTTTTGTTTGTTGTGCTTAATTTTCATTCTTGATAAAAACTCTGAAATTTATTGTTGGGGGATAAGCTAGTTTTTATGCATCAAAAAATTTATAATAAATAAAAAAAAGTCGTTTTTGTTATTCTCTGTATAAAACTTTGGGAATTAGTTTAGTCGACACTGAGTTCATTGGGGACTTAGCGCCCAATCTCTTACCGTGTAGAATAATTGCTTGCACAAAATATTCCTTATATTGCGGTACTTATGGCAGTGGCATTTAGGTGCGAATTAAATAATTTCAAATTCACTCATCGGAAGTCATAATCAGGGAAACTGTTAATACACAATTACAAGTATTTCCTTGTGCCACTAATGAAGGAAAAAACAATATATTTATTTTTTAGAGCTTTGTCGATTTAATAGTAAATATTTTTAATTTTTGCAGCATTTTTTTTTTTTTGGATATTTTAACCAAACAAGCTTTTTTTTAGTTTATAGTGTATATTCCATATAAAAATAAATCTTATATAAATCTAAACCTTAGAACATTATTGTATCCTGGTTGGTCCATTACAGCCCATGCGTCCCAAAGAGTAACACGCAAAAATTTGTCTGAAAATATTGTGACGCAAGCTTGACTGTTAATACTTTTTTTACTAGTTTATTATATGCAGTCTTTCCGATCTTATTGAGGAACAAATTCTAAAAAAATTTATATGAACAATATAGACAAACCTTCATTATAGTCAGGGCCAATAAATTTTTTATAATATGCTGCATGTTGTCCTTCAGGTTCAATGACGATCTGTCAAATTGCCTTCAAATAATATTAATCAGATACTTGACAGGTGCAATCGAACTATGCATAGCACATAAACTTAGGTCCTAATTATGTAAAACGCAACGCCGTAAAATATTTTGTAACTTTGTTGTTGCTTTCTACAGAAATTCACAATGCTTTATAGAATTTCAAACGCCTCATAACTTGTGGCAAAATTACAAAATATTTATGACTTTTTTTGGCTTTCAATTTAATTCTTTGGCATTGTGTTGCGTTTTATATAATTAGGGCCTTTATGTCGCCTCTGCTGAACTTAGTTACAAATTTTTTAGAAACGGATAGGATTGTTTTTAGTTATACCCGTAACACTTTTGTGCTTTCTTTTTTCTGCGTATTGTTCCAGGTCACTAATTTTATGTCATCTGTTTCTTTCACCCATTCTTTTAATTTAAGGTGCTTTCCCCAATCTTTGCAAGACTTTTGTGAATAGGTTTTTACTAATGATTTAAAATGTTCTTCTTTGTTGATTTTTATTTCAGTGAAACATTAATGAGTATTTACTAGAGTTGTCAAACGATTAAGAATAATTCTTTTTATCGATCAAATAAAAACAAACTCTTGTTCGAATAATTTTAAAAAGGCGATTAATCGATTAATTAAAGCCGATTAATCGAACAACTTTTTTTATTAAAAAATAGATCAAACAAAAGTTAAGAATTTGATTTATTCTCATACGTTGTTAGTGATTTTATAAAAAATGTAGGAAAAGTAAAAAATATTTAACCAATAGCCCCGATTATAATTAACCTCAATGTTTAGTAAGCAAAAACCGTGTTGAGTACTGATAGTATTTCAAAAATGTTCTTATTAAACAAATCTTTGGCAAAAAATTGTATCAGTAGTTTTCTTTTTAAATCAAACATTAAAAAATTTTTAAGAAATGACATTTTTCACTTTCGGGTGAAAAACTTAGAAATAAGCAAAAACCTAAAAATAAATAAAGAATACGATATCAAAAATGCCAAACTTGTTCCAATGAAAAAATACAAAATGGAAGAGACAGCGGTTGTTTTTTTAGAAGAAATTTTATGTAGAAGTTTCGCTGAAGATGGTTGTTTGCGGACCTACCATCTTCAGCGAAACTGTCTTTCGAAAATTCAATTTTATACCGGATTATTTAAGAATTAAGGGTTTTACGATTCCTTTAAGTAATGCAACGATATAGAGTTAAGATGAAAACTTGTACGCATCAAAAAAGGAGGAAGTCATAGCGAATATGAGAAAAAATAAAGAAGAAAATGGAAGATTTTGCAAAGTTGTAGAAGAATGGACGGATGTATCTTATTTAAAATACGTAATTTTTTGGACAAATAATTTGTTTTTATTCGTTATTCTCTTCGATTAATCGAATATTTTTTTAGATTTAATCATTTGATCGAACGAACAAAAACAATTATTTAAATTATTCGAACAAAGGTAAAAGGCAAATTATTAACAACTCTAGCATTTACATTGTTGCATTTTTTAGATCTAATTCAATGTAAGAATCTTCCGTTTTTTTTCTTTTATATATGTATTAAACATAAAAATAGAAAATATTAAAAATATCACAAGAACTAAAAGAAGCTAGAAAATTTTTAAATAATGCTAGAAAAAATGCTACATGCTAAATCAGTTTTTTCATGCCAAATTATTTTAAAATATCGAGCGGAGCTAAAGTCCAGGGCGCTAATTTTGGCAGTCGTTATCAGATACTTTTTCGATTTGAAAGCCATTTTATTTGTTATTCTTTTATCGAATCGAAAATTTAATTTCAGTGCAGTGAATACTCAAATAAATGCTTAACGACACTAAAAAAATAATTTCGATTCGTTCAGTATCGACTGAAAGAATTAGAAATATAATTGCCTTCGAATCGAAAAAGTATTCGATTACGACTGCCAGAATTACCCCACATATTCGATATTCGTAATCGTATTGGGCGCAGATATTTGTACTCGTATTCGTTAATATTTAAAATTGATATTAGTAACATCACTAATACAATAAAACATAGATTCACATATATGTATGTCACAAATTCATGTACATATTTCTAACTAGTGTATCAGTGTGTGAGTTTATATGTGTGCTTTACAAAGTTAAAGAACCTTTTTATTGTTTTATTCCTTAGAAATTTTGGTTGTCTCCCATATTTACGTTTGTACAACTACAAGTACGTAAAGAGTATATTTTCTTTCAGATTCTATTTTGAAATTTATTGTTTTTTGTTGTTGATATATAATTAATTTCCGTTGCCAAATGTGCTTTAATGATGACATTGTTAATGAAAAGCAGTGATATTAGGGCAATTTAACTGTTTGTATGTATACGTAAGTAATTGCCTAAAAACTACTAGTGTGTTGAGAGGAACATGTGAAATGAATGTCACAAAGATTTATTTCGGCTTTTAGATAACATAAACTTTTTGTTTTACGTAAGCTTTTGAAAAAAGTGAAAGTAATAATAAAAATTTTATGAAAGATCTAATTTTAATTGGTGTATATTACATCTAAATTACCATTATAATTACATGTAATGTGTAATTTTTAGTTGTTTGTTCAAAGTTAAGAACAGAGCATGTTTTAAGCTGTTTAAATAAGTTTTTGCATATTTAGCTGGATTTTTAGAAATTAATGTAGAAATGAATTTCCTAGCAAAAAATATGAATTTCTGTCATAATTGATTATATTTGGGTGTTGGGTGAACTATCTCGAATACTATTTTGCCAAAGTTGGCCTCATTACAAATTAAAAAAATATATTTTAAATAAAATCTAATATGTGGGCAATGGTTACTTTTTTTAAAGGGTTCCAATCAGAGGACGCATTAATATTTATTGCAATGTTTTCCACTCTTAAGTTTGAGATAACTCATCATAATCATACTTAAGCCCCTTTTACACTGTTCTACAAGTCGTTAGATTTTTACTCTTACAGAATCTAATTTTTTTTTGATCTAATTGTTAAAAAATCAACTACAACATCTTTTTCATTACATTGTGCGTATAACTCATCGAAACAAATAAAAACTCTTTGTGGAATATTGAAAGCTGTTTAGTGTAAACAAACATTTGTATTTTTGTTTTCGAAGCGCTTTTATTTTTGGCGTGATTTTAAAAGATATTAAAAAAAACTAATAAAAGTAAGAAGCTTACAACATAAAATTTAATATTCCTTTAATATTTAATAATCTTTATTCTGATGTTAACGGCAGCTGTTGTTTATATTTTCATCAAGGGTGGGAAAGTTGAGACGAATGTTACTTTTCCCGTCTGTGTAGCGTATTGAATTAATTTTTACAACAAATATGAGTGATGATTTTAAAATTTCAAAAAAGCACTTTTTAAATTTATTTCTATCATTTTTATTTTTTTTGTTCGAAAAAAGGTGATAATTTGCGAACATAATTTTGCATCCCGGATTTTCTTTTTGAGTTTTTATTAAAATACAACTCTGATAAAATTAAAAATCTTATCGCTGAGAAAAATTTGAAAAATGCAGCAGTGCAAGTCTCGCGATTTACAGTGAGCCATTGCAAAGCCAACAAATTGATCAATAAACGTGATATGCAGACAAATACCTCGTTTGGTAAGCTCATCTGCTTTCTGGTTTCCCTGGCGGTTCGCATACCCTGGTAATCACCTTAGCGTTACCTTCAAATGCTCATTTGAAGACATCCGACATTCTTCAGTTAACCTAGATGGCGTATAGACACCCGCTAGGGATGCAATGGCAGCCTTACTTTTGAAAGAGACCTTTTATGTCCAGAGTCTCCTTAAAGAAACCAACGCCAACTCTAAGAACACATGAAAATTTGCAAACAAAAATAATTCATTTAATAGTATTTATTGTGTTACCAATTATTCTTGACCATAAATGGCTTTATAAAATGTTGTTAAACAACTTAAGATTACAAATCTCAAGCCAAAAATTTACAAAATAAATTTTTTGCAATAAAATTTAAAATAAGAGATAAGTCATTCTCTTTGTACTTTACAATTTTTTAGAACTATATGGGGTATTCACAAGATGTTCTATCATGTTATATTGTCATAATGTTCTAACATTTATCAATGGTTTAAAAATATTGTTGTTGCTTTGTAAACAAAAAGTTTCTTGAATAAAATGAAAAACAAAAGAAAGTAAAAAATTAAAACACAGCTTTTTGAATCAAAGTCTCGGTTTCTTTTTTAGAAAAGACTTCAATCATTAAATATATATTTTCAAAAGTTTGGTAATGATTGCGATATTCATGGATGGACTCTTAGATGTGGATAAAGATGACTGTTATAGTGATTTAGAACCTAAAGTTTATTGAAAAAAGGTATTCAAACTAAAAACTAGCCCGGGGGAAGATATATTTCCAATATTTGAACATATAATTAATTTTTTTTTATCTTGCAACTTTTAAATGACTTAGTTTGAAGAATATTTAAAGCCCTTCATAGTTGTAAAACCGAATTATGAAAGGGACACTTATTTAAAACTCTGCATGCATTTTGTTTACTAAATAAGGTATGAAACTAAAAATGGTAGACACCACAACAAAATTAACTCTTATCGCAGATTAATACACGGCATTACCATTTGAAATTGATTTCAAACAAATTAGCACCGCGCCTGTCCTTGACGTAAGGCATTGCAGACGCCCAATTTTGTTCCTCTTTTTCGAGCATTGCTGGCTGCATGTCACGAATAAAATAACAATGTCGACCTCCAAGACGTCAATTGTTTTTGCTTTATCGGCAAAAACCAGTGACTTCACAGCCCTACGGAAAACAATGAAGATAAGTCACTTTGCACGGCCTTGAAGACTTATTGACAGTTTATTTTCTTTAAATCGCCTTAATTTGTGAAAAAATAAGTTGCGTCAAATAAATCATGAAGTCGCCTATAAGTTGCGAAAAGCAATGGTTGATTTTCAAGGAAAATTTAGATAATTTGATGGCGTTGTTCAAGCATGAATCTATTCATGATGCTGAACCTAAGCAAAAAGTGAGAGCAGTATGACAGTTCGTTTGACAGCTAACCTTTCGTTAGCTCTATAAAGGAATGGCAATGATAATTTTAAACCTTCTCTAGATATATGCAACCAAATGTGGAAGTTAAACATTATTTTAGGAGTTTTGTTTTTAAATCCTTAATGTTATTTTTGTAAATTTATTTAAAGTTACAATAATAATCTTAACAGTTTGACTAATATTAAAATTCTATCTATGAGTTTGTTGGGTATTTTGTTTCTTTGTAAATGTCTTTTTATTAAATAAAACTTAAATTTCGGGTAATTTTGCTTTATCTAAAGTGTAATCTTAAATTTTGCTGGTGGTAACACTGCTGCCGACGTTTTAATTTTGGGCTTTAGAATATTTCGCCTAAAGTTGAAGACTCCATTCTGTTTGAATACTTTAGAATATTATATTGATATTCTTTTAATAGATATAACTATAATCATCATAAGAACAATTGTGATTTTTAGTTGAACTGTTGATTTTTAATTTTTGATATTTTTAGTTAGGCTTGAGTTCATCAAATTTAATTTTCATTAAATTATTTTTACTGAAGGAAGGAATTTTTACAACATCAAATTTTATTAAAATTTATTGATAATTTTCTTGGCTTAGCTGGGGCTCGAACCCGGCTTGAATTTACATGTTTCAAGAATAACCACTTTCTTTCATCAGAAAGCCAACAGTCAAACATCAATCTTTCACCAGTGGTACTGGTAGTTCGAAATTTGCTGTAATTATCATTTTTCAATTTATTAACATGTTGCCTCCTTTTCTTCTTTTTTTCCTATTAATTCTGTCAAGACTTGAAAACCTGAATACATTTGCTTATTATGTTTTTAATGAAAAAAAAAATTTTATAATCATCATATTGAAGACAGAAACAATAAATCTTCTAAGGATTTAAAATCTGAAAAAATACGATTCAGTTTAGTTAAAGAAATACATTTACAAGATTTGAATTCAATTTAAGTTTAAGTACCAAAGAACTCAATGTACAATTAATATTCTTTGGTGAGGTGCAGTTAAACAATAATTATTAAAATCAATGAATTAAGATACAAACATTTTCGTAATATATACCAATAATTATTAAATTTAAATTCGTAATACCAATTTCCTAGCACTGGCAAACTCTAATTTAAATTTAATTACGCGTCGAGTGGTGGCTAACTGACTATCAGGGCTGTGGAGTCGTTAAGAAAAAGTTATAACTCCGACTCCTTTTGGTGAAATTTTTTAAGCACGACTCCGACTCCGACTCCGACTCCGACTCCAACTCCGACTCCTACTCTAACCAAGCATTATTTAAGAGACTAGTTTTTTTTTTGACTTTAAACTCTTTTTTAATTTAGTACCTGTTAAATGGTTAAATATAGCAAGAAAATGATTCTGTAAAAATTTCAAATCGATATTTTAATTCTAACGTGCCGCGCATTGAGCTTTAACATACTAGTTACTAACATATGAGTAGGAAAGCTGCAAAATATTTTATTTGGATTTTGGAAAAAATGCAAAAAACATATAGTGCCCGATTAAATAGACCAAATGAGTTGAACCTTTTTTCAATTCTAAAGTGTTATGACATTCTTGACTTATAACTTAACAGTTGAGAAATTTAAACCAACTGAAATATAAAAAAATAATAGATTTAATTTTAGAACGAACGAGTTTTGTTACGAACTTTCGAAAGAAACGAGTTTTGCTTCAATCTGTATGGGATCATTGAATCTTAGTATATTTTAAAGGTTATATTAATTTATTAAAATTATGCAAACAGTGCTAAAAAATGTAAAAATAGTTCTTTAGGGGAGAGATAAACTACACCAATTCACATCTTTTTCAAATAACGTTTTTTATACTGTTGGAATTTATAGATGTGTGAATTTCCATAAGTCCTATCTAATGTTGCTTTCGAGATAGAAAAGTTGAAAACAACAGCAAGTCCAATTGGCTTAGACGTTAAAGGCATCAAGTGTACTTAGTGTTGTTTACCACAATATTAATAGAGGCAAAGGACAGTCCTTTTTTGCAAATTTTGAAGTGAGGTCTTTTGTTTTTAATATACATTTTATTTATTAAGTCAAATCATTCTCAGGAAAATTTTATAAAGTTTATTAAAACATGCATATGCGCCTTCAGATTTATATAACACATTTTGAAGAGAAATGTAACGTAAAAAAATGTTGTTAGCCTTCTATTATTTTTGGGAAATAGTACCCCTTTTGTTGTTGGACTTGGTGCTGTTTGTCTCAAGGCATGGAACAGTACCATAGAAGGTAACGAACCTTTTAGGACGTAATTTTTTAAGTATATCATCGACATAAAAAAAATATGTTAGGATCATATAAAATATTCGTACAAATGCACATTTTTATAACATAAACATCATTTGCGATTATCAACATGTTTGCGCGGTCTGCTGTAAAGTTTTCAAAATGTGGCTTGATGTAGTTTATCTCCCACCTGCAGAGTTAAAAAAAATGTGAATTTTTAAACTGCTAAATTTAAATCTTTTTCTTCAGTGTACTCGCCATTGCATTTTTCCGTTCCTAATTCAATATTATTATTGTCCAAGACCCCAAAGTGAGTAGATAAAAGTATTCTCAAATCATTTTTCCCACATTGATGGGAATTATATCTGGAACAATGTCATGTATTTTTCCGAGTTCCTTTTCCTTTTATTCTATTATAATTCACCTTGAAGGTTGGAACTTCAAATGTAGTTCACTTAATGCTTTCACCACAGGAGCTACAGCAGATTTCAAGTCATATTTTTGAACATGGCTATTTTTGGCTATATGGCTATATATTTGTTAATATACGATAAATAAAAAACAACATCTTTACAAATTTAATTTTTAAATTCCTTAATTCGATTCTATTTCATTAACGATATCTTGGCGAAATTCAAATAGTGAACCCGCTGGTTTTTGTTACAGAAATTTGAGGTCACATTAAAACATAGAAAAGGACATGCTTCGATACAATCTATATAACTATTCTTATAAATTGTCAAAATAAGATGTTATCTCAATTTTTTAATTTTTGAAACTCACCTACTCATATGAAAAGTATACTGGTCCTTATTTTCAGACTTCACAATTTCAAAAAGCAGACCCTCTTATGACCAATTCCACTAATTTATCTAAATATCAATTTATGTTTAAAATTTGTTTTTTTTATGTCAAATAAAAATAAAATTATTAGAAAAATTATATTTAAATATGAATTGATATTTAAAAAGAATTGGAGAAATTGGTCATTAAAATTTTTTATTTTAAAAAATATTAGAAAAATTGTAATGCAAAAAAGTCGGAGTCGGAGTCGCTAGTTTTTGTGGGTACTTCGACTCCGACTCCGACTCCGGTACAAAAACCTCAACTCCGACTCCGACTCCGACTCCACAGCCCTGCTGACTATGATCGGATTAAATGCCTGAGTTATAGCTAAGATTATATGAAAGATTTAAAGTTTTTCATCAATTATTGTAATTAGGTAAGATAGGTAAGATGTACTATAATTAGTCACTATTGTAAGTAAGAAGCATTTCGAACAAGATATAATACATTTAAATTGAGCCAGACTTTTACTTTAGATAATGGCGGTGTGAAAAGTATACAGCGAAAAACACAAATGTTATTGTCTAATAAGTATGACGTAATGGGAAAAACTGAGCTCATATTCTTGCCAAAAAAACATAATAATCAGGTAGAATGGTTGAAAAAACTTTTGAAAAGTTTTAAAATGCCTGTCTGTGTAATTGACATCGACACAACATTCTTAGAAAATACTAATATGTCGATTACTAATGGCAACCTAACTGAAGTTGAGTTGCCAGCAGCGAAAGCAGGCAACATCGCTCATGTTAAAATATATAATAAAAAAAAGATTTTTATATAAGTTAATACAATAAATATTTTACCCTAAATCATTTCTGCGACACATACTTCTTTACTTTTTTCTCTTATAAAAATTCTTCACTTTGTTTACGTCAGCGTCTGCTGTTTAAAACGAAAACAAAAGTATAAGGTTACAAGCTACACGCGCAACCAAAATGTTGTCGCATCAGCAAAACAAGGGTTTAAGGTTTAGATAAAATATTGTAATTTTTTATTCTTTAAGTCAGTTCAGTTTCTGTACTCGTTGAATTAAGTAAAGTATGGGCATAGCCCATTAAAAGTAAAAATAAGAATTAAGCAAAGTATGGGCATAGCCCATTAAAAGTTAAAATAAAGAAACATTAAAAATAAAACTAAAGAAACATTAAAAATAAAAATAAAGAAACATTAAAATTTAAAATAAAGAAACATTAAACAAAATTTCAACTTTAGTTTTATTAATTGGCGCCCGAGCAGGGACCCTGAATAAAAGTGTCCTTAAAAAACAAAAAATCTTTTTTTACATAAGTCTAAGGAAAGGTGCCCTAGTAGCTAACGCAAACGGGAGCAGAACCTACTTAGCAGCGCTTCTAAGTGTTAAAAGTATTAATAAACTTAGTTAAAAAAGGAAAGTTAAAAGAATGTGAAATACGAAATTAAAATATAAATTTAATAAAAGAAATATTCAGAATTATCCAAAATAATAATAACAAATAAATCTAAAACTAAATTAATAAAAAGAACCTAAGCAAAAAATATTAATAAACTTAGAAATAAAAATAATAGTGACAAAAAAAAAAAAAAAAAACTCAAAAATAAATAAGCAAACCCGAAACGGAACTAAAATAATTAACAAACAAATGTGACAAATAAACTAAGAACTCAAATAAATGAAAGAAAATAGAAAAAATTCTTTTTAATAAACTTAGAATCAGCAAAATAACCGTGACTAATAAACTGAAAGTAAATAAATTGGAGATACTGATATTAAACATAAATTAAACAAAGTGAAGTTAACAAAAGGAACCTACACCAATAAAACTAAGCCCAAGATTAAATCTATAGAACCGTGAAGGAAATAAACAACCGAGAAGGCAACAAGTGACTCATCAGGGGAACGAGAAACACCAGAAGAGAGATGATTTTTATAATGTAAGATAAATATTAAGAATTATATTGAATTTCCATTTTGTTATTAATTAAATTAAAAACTAGACTATCTAAAAAGGCAATATCTACCTTAATAAATTCAATTAATATTTGAAAGAGTGAAACTTTATATTCATAAAAATGAGCCAGGAAGATCAGATAGCTGCGACTTTGTCAAGGCTAAATATCAGTACATCAAATACTAACATTCCATCCTCATTCACTAACAATCAAAAAAAGGAACTTGCGAATTTAATAACAGAAACAGTTTCTTCTATTTTGCATCCGAAACCAGAGGATGATGTAGAACCGATAGTAGATTTCAGTAGGGATATCGACTCGTCGGAGCGAGTGCCCGATGTCGTTAAGAGCCTTAGGGAGTTTTCTGGTAGGTCCGGGGAATTTAGTTCATGGAGGAAATCAGTGGACAGAATTCTTGTGATGTACGGACAGAATAAAAACACACCAAAGTATTTTGCGATTTTGCACACCATCAGGCATAAGATTATAGGAGAGGCGGATGTAGCGCTCGAGTCATGTCGAACTCCATTGAATTGGAGTAAGATTAGGAAGTGCCTCATGTTGCACTATGGGGACAAAAGGGATGTCAGTACCCTTGAGTACCAGATGACAACCCTTGCTCAGCGTGGAAACACGATTGAGGGTTTTTACCAGCAGGTATACCAATATCTTTCCCTAATATTGGACAAAATAGATTGTCTCGAGTTAGGGGAGGAATCACTAAGCGCTATGACTAGGGCATACAGAGAAAAAGCCCTGGATACATTTATTCGCGGATTAAATGGGAATTTACCAAGCCTTCTAAGTGTCAGGGAGCCAACCAGTCTACCTCAAGCTTTGCAGCTGTGTCTCAAATTAAATAACATGAATTATAAAGCTAATCATGCCAATAATATGGGTAGGGTGGAACAGAACGTAAAACATGTTAACCAACAGCGATCATACCAAACTAAGCCACACTTTTATCCCGAGCTGACAAACACTCACACGTTCAGGTTCCTAGAACGACCCATCCGTTTCCATATGGACAAAATAGGGTTGTAGCAAACCACTTTAATAATCTACCACAAGTACATTTTAGACCACCCCTACCACCCAAACCACCAATACCTATGGACGTTGACCGATCCATCCAAACAAGGCAAATAGACTACCAGAATCGACCAAGGTACCAAACAAATCCGAACTTCGTTCGTCCAACCTTACAATTACCCCTCAACCAATCATACCCCGGTGGCAACTATAATTATAACCAGGCCAACAAGCGGCCATCCTCGCAAAATACGCACCAGCCAAATAAGGTCCAAAGGGTATTTTATACCGAGACAGGTGAATTTGCTTCGCCAGAGAATACCACCGTTAGTGTAGAATTTCCTGACGACTGCTACGAAGAGAACCAAACTTTTCAACCTGAATACGAATCAGAAAATATCGAAGTCGAACAAACAGATATTTTAAATGACAATATAAATTTTTTAGATTAAATTCCTCGTTGCCGTATTTTAAATTTATGATGAAAAACGGCAATGAATTAAAATTTCTCTTAGATACAGGTTCAAATAAAAATTATATTAATCCAAAATACATTAGAAATCCAATCCCTAATAAACCCTTTTTCGCAAATTCAGTCGGCGGTACCGTAAAGATTACTCATCATGCAAACATTGATATTTTCAATGAAGAAATTGGAAAACTAAGATTTCACATCCTACCAAATCTCCAAACATTCGATGCTATTATAGGCAATGACACATTGAAATTTTTAGATGCAATTATTTTCACTAAAGAAAATTATTTTACACTTTTGAATAAGTACAGATATCCCATTCATCAATTACAAATAAATTCTATAACGCATACTACTTTAAGAATAGATCACCTTTGTCCCGAAGATAACATGCAGTTAAAGAAACTTTTCAAATCCTATCCAAATCTTTTTTCCGAACCAGATAAAAAACTAACATATGTAACAAATGTCAAAGCAGAGATCAGGACGAAAAGTGATAGACCCATTTATTCAAAGTCGTATCCATATCCAATGCCTCTTAAGAAAGAAATAGATAAACAAATTGAAGAATTACTAAAAGATGGCATTATTCGTCCTTCAAAATCCCCCTACAATTCACCAGTGTGGATTGTACCAAAAAAGCAAGATGCTTCAGGAGAGAGGAAATTCCGTATGGTTGTAGACTATCGGAAATTAAACGAAGATACCATACCAGACAAATACCCAATTCCGGATATTACTACCATACTAGCTAACTTAGGATTTAATCAATATTTCTCAACCATTGACCTCAAAAGCGGATTTCATCAAATCGCTCTAAATGAAGACGATATTGAAAAAACTGCTTTCTCGATTGCAAATGGAAAGTTCGAGTTTACTCGTCTTCCATTCGGGTTGAGAAACGCCCCAGCAATCTTTCAGCGCACTTTAGATGATGTGCTAAGGGAACACATCGGGGTCCGTTGTTACATTTATATCGATGATATAATTATTTTTGGCAAAACAAAAGAAGAACATTTTGACAATTTAAAGAAAATTTTCAATACACTAGAGAAAGCTCGCCTTAAAGTGCAGTTCGATAAGTGCGAATTTATCAAGGAGGAGACCGAATTCCTTGGTTTTATAGTTTGCCAAGAAGGTATTAGAACTTCGCCAAAAAAGACCGATGCTATTATGAATTTCCCCCAACCCAAAAATCTTCACGAATTACGTTCATTCCTAGGAATGATGGGATATTATCGTAGATTTATAAAAGCATATGCTGAAATTGCCAAACCTCTTACGGAAATGTTAAGAGGAGAATTGGGAAGAATACCCAAGAATTTGTCAAAAAAGACACAACTTAAATTTACCGAACAACAAATACGGGCATTTAATCAGTTAAAAACGTGTCTGACATCAGACGATGTAATGCTCCATTATCCTGATTTCGACAAGCCCTTTGAGCTGACCACTGATGCGTCCGGCTACGCTTTAAGAGCAGTTCTCTCGCAAGAAAGAAAACCAATAAGCTTTCTTTCCAGAACTCTAAGCAGAGCCGAGGAAAATTTCGCAGCAAACGAAAAAGAAATGCTGGCGATAATTTGGGCCCTACAATCGCTCAAATGTTTCCTATACGGGTCAAAGAAGGTGAAGATTTTTACAGATCACCAGCCACTTACCTTCGCCCTTAGCAATAAAAACACAAACGCTAAAATGAAAAGATGGAAGGCTCAACTAGAGGAGTATAACCATGAGCTTATTTACAAGCCAGGAAATACAAACATAGTCGCAGACTTTCTTTCCAGACCACCAATAACAAATATTAATTCTTTGACCGTCCGTAGAAACGCCTATAAATGTTTTTAAAAACCAAATTTTTATCACAGAAAATGCAAAATCTTCATATCAATTTCAAATTGTTTTTCCAACAATTCATAGACATATAATAACCGAGCAAACGTTATCCGAAAATACACTGAATACCCTTTTACAAAAATATCTAAATCCCTCTGTTCTAAATGGCATTAAGACAACCGAACCTATTATGTTAAAAATCCAAAAAATCTATCCAACTCACTTCTACACTCACAATATTATTACAGTAACGGACTGTAGTTTATTTAAGAAATATTCCGTTTAGTCATTTTTAAATAAATAAACATTTAAAATTCCAAGCAAATTTATTTTTAACTGATTCTAACAGTTATTCAAAAAACTAAGTGCATATTAATACGGATTTTCAGTTGCAGTTAATATTGTCAGTTGATTTGGTAAACTTCTTCTTTACGAAAATTAAATGAAAATGTAATTTAAAATAACGAAAAGTTCATTTAATTTTTACTGTCAAAAATTTAACCGCGAATTCCGTAAAAATAAATCAATATTCAGTTATCTTATATAAATTAATTGTCAAAAAATTAACTACATATTCCGTAAAAACAAATAAATATGCAGTCATTTTATAAAATTTTACTGTCAAAAATTCAACACCATATTCAGTAAAAACAATTAAATATTCAGTTATTTTATATAATTTTACTATCAAAAATTAATTTTACTTATCTATAAAAAATGAATTGCTTGTTTTGTGTAAGCAATTCCCATTTTCTATTTGTTAAAATAATTTAGTTAAATACATCAAATTTTAAAAGTAAAATAATTGCGAAGCCATATCGGTCATGCTGCGGGTGTCTTATAATTGAGAGTTCTTCTGTAAACAACGTGGTCAGTACAACAAAAGTAAAACAAACGTGTGTAACTGGGTAAGTAAATAAAAATATTCTCCCTCTCTCGCTTATAAGTAAAACAAACGGGCAGGTGTAGGTGTCTGTCTGGTATTTTTTAGAAATTCGGCTCTTTTGTGGAGTAAACGAAAATTTAATAAAATAACTGAATATTTATTTAATTGTTTTTACTGAATATGGGGTCAATTTTTTGACAGTAAAATTTTAATAAATAACTGAATATTTAATCGTTTTTACTGAATATGGTGTTGAATTTTTGACAGTAAAATTTTAAAAAATAATTGAATATTTATTTGATTTTACGGAATATGGTGTTGAATTTTTGACAGTAAAAATTAAATGAACTTTTTGTTAAAAATAAATGAAAAATAGGTAGACCGGTTTTTAATTGAACTTTCATTTATTTTATATTACAATTTCAGTTAATTTTACGTACAGAATATTGTGAGTGTATAATTATAGAATTCGTTTTACCCAACTAGTGGTGCAAGACATCACAAATACAGAAGATCAAGATAGAATCATAATCGAGGAGCATAACCGCGCTCATAGAAATGAAAGGGAAAATAGAATACAGATTCTGGAAAAGTTTTACTTTCCCGCTATGGCAAGAAAAATCAAGAAAATAGCAAGATTGTGTAAAATTTGCAAAGAAAATAAGTATGAGAGACATCCAAATAATTTAAAACTGGGAGCTACACCATTACCCGAATATCCAGGACACACCTTACACATAGATATTTTTTCAACAGACAAACATAAGGTACTGACCTCAATCGACAAATTTTCTAAACTGATCGTAGTCAAGAAGGTAGAAGGGAAAAGTATAGAAAATATAAAAAAACCACTCAGGGAAATAATACTCTACTTTGGAGTTCCAAAGGTCATAGTCTTTGATAATGAAAAAACATTTTGTTCACAGCCAATAAAGTTTATGCTGGAAAACGAGTTTAATATTACAATTTTTACCGCACCACCCTACAAAAGCGAGGTAAATGGCCAAATAGAAAGGCTCCACTCGACACTGTCCGAAATTATGAGATGCTTGAAACAGGAGCATCCCGGAAAGGATTTTGACGAGTTGTTGCAATGTTCCGCAAATGAATACAATCATTCCGTACATTCCGTCACGAAAAAAAAACCCGTTGACTTATTTTTCGGTAGACCGACTTCGCTAAATCCCGATAAGAGGGAAGAGATCTGGAAAAAAAATTTTGAGAAACTAAAGGCAAAACAGGAAAAGGATTTACAGCACCACAATAAAAACAGACAGGAAATGACCAATTATGAGATAGGAGAAAAAATTTTCGTTAGGCAGAACAAAAGATTAGGAACAAAGCTTTCAAAGAGGTACAAAGAGGAGATAGTAAAAGAGAATAGAAACTCCACTGTTACAACAGAGTCAGGCAGGATAGTTCACAAAGACCGTATTAGAAAATAATCAATCCATATTTTTTTAGATCCATTTTTTCACTGAAATTTCTTCTCTGCTACGGTTCAGTCGAAATACTTGACTATTCCCGATCTGAAATCGTTACCATTGAAGATGGCCCCGGGAAAATTCAGACCGGAACGTACAGGATCATTCATGTGATAAATCTAACAGAGTACCTGGATATCACAGAGGACCTAAAGCATAACTTCATCAAAAACATACCTTCATCTCATCCCCTTTATCCATTTGTAGCAGAAGAAACCAACAATGTAAACATAACCATTAACAACATACTTCCTAAAAATCGAAATAAACGATCGTTAAATTTCATTGGATCAGCATTAAAATGGGTAGCTGGAAACCCTGATCATGATGATCTTGAGGCCATAAATAATAAATTTAAAGAAATAGTAGATAATAATAATCAACAATTAGTAATTAACAAAAACATTTTCGAAAGAATTAACAACATAACTCAGATAAGCAATACTATTATAAAATCATTAAAAAATAGTAATGAATATCTAACTGCACTAATACTACAATATAAATTTAAAATCGATTTGATAAAAGAAGAAATAGGAAACATTAATAAAGCAATTCACTTCACAAAAGCTAACATTATTAACACATTCATCATTTCAAACCAAGAGGCTCACAAGATTAATGATATTTTTGTAGGAGATAATATACCGTTTCATTCATTAGAAGAGTCATTAAATTTTGCCGATAGTCAAATAGCCTTCAAAGGAAATATATTATTTTATATTATAAAAATACCAAAAACTGAAACAGAAAAATGTAACTCTATTTTAATCAAACCTTTAAGTAATAATAATTCAATCTTAAAAATTATGTTTGAAAAAGTATTAAAATGTAATAAGAAATACTATGGTATTAAAACAGATTGTAAACAAAAAAACGAAATTAAATTTTGTAAACAAAATGAAATTGTTGATTTGGAAAAAGACGATTGTATTAAAAATTTAATAGAAAATAAACCATATGATTGCACTGTAACAAACACAGAACACGTTAACAAAATAGAAGAAATAAGCGATGGATTAATCTTATTAAATAATTTTAACGGAAATGTCCTAATAAAAAATAATACAAAAAATCTAAATGGAAATTATCTAATAAAAATTATAAATGATACGTTAAAAATAAATAACTTAACTTTCCTAGCTATAGAAACACTAAACCTAAAACCTTTGCCTGCATTACTTAAACATGCAAACTCTCGCTCTAAGTACGAAGAGGTACTTTCGTTGGAACTTATGAAGGAGTTGAATATTAAAAACATAAAAAAAATTAGTTCTCTGGATTTGTTAGTCAAGTCCAGTATGGTTACACATTTCGGGTTATTAGCCTTCTTCATAATATTGGTCCTAATATTTAAGTTTAGGAAGTCTAAGACAAAAGAAATTATTGTAAAAAACGATGAATCCTCCAAGACACCGATTAAAATTGCCGCAAAGCACATAAGTCTGAACGACATTCCTTATTTTTAAACCAAACCGAGGACGTTTGGAATTTCGGAGGGAGGAGTTAATACAATAAATATTTTACCCTAAATCATTTCTGCGACACATACTTCTTTACTTTTTTCTCTTATAAAAATTCTTCACTTTGTTTACGTCAGCGTCTGCTGTTTAAAACGAAAACAAAAGTATAAGGTTACAAGCTACACGCGCATCCAAAATGTTGTCGCATCAGCAAAACAAGGGTTTAAGGTTTAGATAAAATATTGTAATTTTTTATTCTTTAAGTCAGTTCAGTTTCTGTACTCGTTGAATTAAGTAAAGTATGGGCATAGCCCATTAAAAGTAAAAATAAGAATTAAGCAAAGTATGGGCATAGCCCATTAAAAGTTAAAATAAAGAAACATTAAAAATAAAACTAAAGAAACATTAAAAATAAAAATAAAGAAACATTAAAATTTAAAATAAAGAAACATTAAACAAAATTTCAACTTTAGTTTTATTAATTTATATAAAGGGTGGTTAAATTTCAAGGGCCGATGTTGATTTTGGATAAAACACAAACTATTTAGGAAATTATTGTAATTTTATTTTATTATGATATATTGGTATTACTCAATTATGTATGGAACAAAATATCGGCCAAATGGGCGCCGCGACCACGGCGGCACACCTCCATCCGATGGTCCAAATTTTCGAAGACCCTGAGGCATAATGGAGGTTCTATGCCGTTAATGTGCCGAATTATCTCATCCTTTGGCTCTTGAATTGTTGCTGGCTTATCGACGTACACCTTTTCTTTCAAATAACCCCAAAGAAAAAAGTCCAACGGTGTCAAATCACATGATCTTGGCGGCCAATTGACATCGCCATTACGTGAGATAACACGACCATTGAATTTGTTGCGCAAAAGAGCCATTGTTTCGTTAGCTGTGTGGCAAGTGGCACCGTCCTGCTGAAACCACACATCGTCCACATCCATATCTTCCAATTCGGGCCATAAAAAGTTCGTTATCATCTCACGATAGCGAACACCATTCAAAGTAACTGCCTGACCGGCCTCATTTTGGAAAAAATACGGCCCGATGATGCCGCCAGCCCATAAACCACACCAAACAGTCACTCTTTGTGGGTGCATTGGTTTTTCGACAATCACTCTTGGATTATTATTCGCCCAAATGCGGAAATTCTGCTTATCGACAAATACACTGAGGTGAAAATGTGCCTCATCACTGAAGATGATTTTCTTCGAAATTTATCATCCATTTTCATAATTAGTCTGGATAACTTTAACACGTTGCTGGATTGTGTATCTCTCAATGGTTCAAATTGAGTAAGTCTGAAATAGAGAAATGTCAAATAAAATTCGGAAAAAAACTTGGCGTTTAGGTGTGGTTCACATTCAACATCGGCCCTTACAATTTAACCACCCTTTATTAGCATGAGCGGCGTTGCCTGATTTCGCATAAAACAACGCATTAAATAATGTTGAATTGATGTAGACGTCGACTTAATGTAACAGCAACTAAAAGTTGATTGGGAGAATATCTTGCGGAAAATGCAAGATTAAATTTTTTTAAGCAAAAAGCTTAAAATCTTTTTCTGTATATATGTAGGAAGTAACAGTGCTTAAAATGTCTAATACTGCCAGAAATCTGTTATTAAAAGCTTTTATTTTAAAAGTTTTGGTTGCGATAACTAAATATTCTTCTAAGAATTCAAATAATAAAATAAAATCTAGAACAACAGTGAACAGAAAGAAATCTAGCTACAATGAATATTTTTCTCAAATGAAACAGTTGGCGTTAGTTCAAAATGTTTATCTTACCAAAAACAAATTAAGACCCAAGGTATATTTACACAAGGTAAACTCGTTGGCTCATATGTTTGTCAGCTGTTTACTTCTAGTTGCAACCCAAACGTCAAATATCGTATATATGAGCTAAAATTTGTACATGTGTGCGTTAAATTGTTTTTGTTTTATATGAAAACAATTTTGACAACTCGGTTCCTTTTATAGAGCAGCATGTCTACACTCCCAAATGAGTCTACCTTGTGTAAATATACCTTGTTAAGACCCTTTGAAAATAAACTCCCAAATAATAAACTGTCATTACTCCCCCATTTCAGTTGGTAACAATAAAGTTATACACTGATTAATGTACTTTGTAATAAAATATGTGGTTAGATAATTTATTATCAAACCCATTTTACGTACATTAAATTTTTTTCTTCATTCTGAGTATATTATAAGAAAAAATCATATTTATTTGCAACAGGGGATTTGATTCGTTTCAAGTTTATTTACTTCTATTGTTTTAAATTCGTTGTTTCTTGACTGCAACATGGAATTAAGGAGATTATTAATATACACTTAAGCCACGATTTGCGCTATTAATGGGGACCGATGAAATGCGACGTGCGATGTTTGTCGATTAACAAACATTTTTTGTATAATAACAAAAAAATGGTTAATAAAAGATACACATTTATATTTTAGAAAAAACTAGTCATCTGAATAAGTTTTTATGCCCTCCACCAAAGGTGGAAAGATTATATATAAGTTCATTTTTATATAAGTTTGTCATTGCATTTGTAATGTCTATAAAATATGTAATGCCTTTAAATATATGTACCATAATATTGTTCTTAGGCCCTATAAATTTTATATATATGTGCGGAGTTGATTTAACGATGTTCGCTTGTTCGCCTGTTCGTCTGTCCGTATCTCATTTTTTTGGAGTGCATGTTAAAATGGGTTTTCGGAAGACCACAAATATGATGAAGACAATGTTGTATTATATTTGAATCACAAATAGTTCAGAATATATTATATAATTTAGGCAGATCGATCCACAACTGGCTGAGATATGAGAAAAATACTTAGATTTTTATTCTTAAATCTATAATTTTTTCTTATAAACCTTTGCCTTTTTAAGTTTTATAAATATCTTTGAACTTGATTTTTTCACACCTGAAATGAACTAAGTAGAATACTATTCGTGAAGCAAATTCAGTTCATAATCGCCGTGTTAAAGACCATATAAGCTAGGAGTACCAAATTTGGCTCAAAAATTTTTTTTATATATAAGGAATACATATTACAAATTAGATCTGTCCAGTACTTCACCAGAACCCAATAAAAGTGTACCTTCGAATTTAAGGTTTGAATACTCTGGTGAAGGGTATATATTTAAGATGCAGCACAGATTATCTTTACTTGTTAGTCATTGTCTAGACTTGCAATTTTTGTTGCAGCCTTCGAGTTTGAGTTTAGGTATGAGTTTATGGGTGAGAGAAGTGAGAAGATTGGGGAGGGGAAATCAGTTTCATGTACTCTGCAATTCCGTTAAGTTTCGTAAATCTTACACGTTTTAACTTAAAGTTGGCTGTAGTTTTATTTGTATATATATATAAACTAGCTTAACCCGGTGCGCTTTGCTACCCCCAACGAAATAAAATTATTTAAAATTTTTTAAAACAGATCTCGTGTATCTATAACAAAGCATCTTGTACTAAATTTTAATGGTTTTACAGTAACCGTTCTTCCGATGTGTATATAGACATTTCAAATGTATTCGTGTGGGACGTGCTATACCTACTTTTCCAATTGAACTTACATTTTGAAAGATATTGTGTATTATTATCTAAGCTATTGGAATACTTTCACTGTAACAGTACTCAATATATGTAGGAATCTTTAATTCATTGTATGGGAGGTGCATCGCCCACTTACAAATTAAAAAATATTAATAGCCTATGTTAAGCGCCGGGTAATCAGAAAATTACTGTAAACATTTCAGGAAAATCGGTTCAGTAGTTAGGAGGTTTGCAGTCTATGTATTATTTATTGCTCCCCCTGCACCTACCCCCTTAATTTTATTTTGAAAGTTTATTATAAAAGTGGATCCTACAAAGCATGACGACTTTTTCGATTTTTGGTATTTAATATTTTCGTTCTATGGGGGTACTAACCTTCCTCTATCTACCCCGCCCATTTTTATTTGAACATTTATAGTTTACCACAATAGTGGCTTGAACCACTTTTGAAGACTCTAGCTAAAATGGTTCTTTAGTTACGCGATATTTAATATATGCATCCATTGGGGGTTATTGCTCCCTCTGCGGCTACCCTCTCTATTTTTATTTCAAAGGTGTAGTTTACCATAAGAGTGACTCCTACAAAGTTTGAGTATTCCCACTATAACAGTTCTTAAGATATGCCATATTTACATTGGCGTCCTATGGGGGGTACCACTTCCCCTGCTGCTATCTTATTTTAATTTCGGGGCTCAGAAGATACTACTGCAAAACGTTCAAGAAAATAGGTACGGCGGCTCTTAAGATATGCGATACTTAATATTGGCCCCTATCGAAAAAATAAGCAGCCTATTTTATTTTCGGGGCTCACGTGATGCTACTGTAAAAATTTCAGGAAAATCGGTTCATTAGCTTAGGAGTCTATAAGCCAACAAACAAACATACAAAGATACAAACATTTTTAATTTTTATATACATATGTGAGGCGCAAAATAGAAAGGGACCTAAGGGTAAAAACCGGTTTTGTTCAGGAGAGCCATTTTAAAGATTTAAATACGTGTATCTTTGGTGTACTTTGGCTGACAGTAGTTTTTTTTTTGTTATATATTCACCATAATGTATTTTGACATTTTTGTGAACATGAATGAATTTTTTTTTTTTTTTTTTTTTTTTAATCTGCGTAATGGAACGAAATATTCAGTGATTAATTTATTTTCAAAGGGTATTAGCGTAGGTCTCCATCCAGTATTTATAAAATAAAATAACTCTTTTAGTTTTTGTTTAATTGGCTTATGTACCGGTCGCGAACGTACGATTTTTCCATATGTTTTTTTGTTTTTATCACCATGCATTTTCCCATAAATTTTTAAATAACAAATTTTTAAATAACTTTGAAAAGTTTTATGCTTAAAAATAAAATCTGATGTGGTTAAGAAAAAAGCAGTATACGACTAGTCCAGTGTATATTGCCTGGTTATGAGTGTATAGTAATTCTTTTATTTTTGAAATCAATTATCAAATAGAAACTCTATCAACTAACAGACATGATCATTTAAAACATATCCCCGACCGATCTTATATTCATTTCATAAAGCTGAACATGAGGTGGCGTCGACAACGCAAACATAACGCCTTGTGATATGTCCTCTGGTTTCAAAAGTGACGCAATAGTATGTCTCATACTTTCAGGTATAAACTCAGTTTCTGTAGCACCAGGACTAATGCTCTGTAAGAAAACAAATTCAATTTGTCGAATTATTTAAATAAATAAAAAAAAAAAACAAACACACACTTACTGTAACTTTGATTTTAGTACCTAATCCTTGAAATTCCTGACGATACATTTCTGTTATGGCAGTTATGGCGAATTTCGAAGGTGCATAAATATTATTATCGGGTGTATAATTGGGTACGCATCTTATCCGATGACCCGACATACTATTAATGAGTACAACATGTCCATTAAAAGTACGTTCCTTCATGGACTTAAAAGCTCTTTGCGTACAATAAACCACACCCATAACATTCGTTTGTAAGACTTTTTCTATATCTTTCGGATCAGCCGTACACAATTTACCTTCAGTCATACAACCGGCATTATTCACTAAAATATCTATACCACCAAAGAGGGAAATGATTTTATCGAAGGCTTCATTAACCGATTTAAGATTGGTAACATCACATTTTAGAGCAGTTAAATTGTTTTGCAATTTCGTAGGCAATTGTTTTTTGGCTTCCTCAACACGTTCTACTCGCCTGGCAAGACCAACAACTTTCAAACCATTTTGAATGAGATCCTTGACAATGGCTGCACCAATGCCTGCACTAGCACCTGTAACAACTGCCACTTTATTTTGCCAACGTTCCATAATTAATTTTGGTTTTGAAATAAATTTTTATTATCGTTTATAAAAGAGTCTATAAAATACTAAAAATTTTGTTGACATTTGCAATAGTTTTATATGTTAATGTTATCTTTTGTAAGTAGTACTTTGTAGATTGTTATCAATATTTTGAAGATAAGAAGATATATTTTTGCTCAATAGCTTTGTTGGTGATTAAGGCAACTATTTGTTAATTTGAATTGTAAATACTCGTTAGAGCTTTAAAAGATTGCAATCGATATAATTGCAATCACATGATTTCACATTAATGACAAACAAAAATTCGAAAAGTACCAGATGAAAAAAAAAACCTAGCAACATATTTCATTCTTTAGGTTCTCATTCAATCAGTTACCTGCACCAATAATATTATGTTTTTAAGTTCAGTATTATAGATAATTTAAAAATGATCACATGATAATTTAAAAATGATCACAAGTAAATGAAATATACTTTTTTCTCGCCACAGAGGTTCGGTTAACAAACAAAGGAAGAAAGCGTTTTTAACTGTTTGCCTGTGCCGACTTATACATTAGATTTATTTAGTCGAAATATTCCAAAACCGGTTTCTGAAAAAAACAAATTTTTATTTAAGTTTCGTTCACAATAGGCAGCAACTTTTTCACTGGTGTTCACAATAGAGAAATATTTTTTTTCGCACATTTTAAATAAAGAAACCCTTTGCAAATTTTGCCCAGAACAATATTACGTATTTATTATTATTTGTTAGAGCATTTTGTTAAAATTTTCATTCAAAACTAAATAAAATTATTTTAAACGTCAGAAACAATTTCATAAAAATTGTTGCTAAAGTTCCAGTTGACTCAACTTTTTAAAAAAACTTTAGTTACATTTTTGTTTGAAAAATGAAAGGAAAATATATGAAATACCTTGGGAAGAAATAATATAGAAGAAAAAAACGAAATTGTTGCTCTGATTGTGAACAGAGCTTTATTATGTGTTCTGCAAATCTGAAATTATTAAAAAGATTTTAATAAAATGTATACTGTGCAGTTCTGTGAGGAAATACCCTTCAATTGGTGTATATTTTGTTCAAATCGGTAGACATACAGAGGAGGAACGTGTTCTTAACTGTTCTGCCTTTGCCGATTTATATATACATATTGTTACAAAAGTTGAATTATCTAAGAGTTGTTTATAGTTATAGTTATAAGTAGGGCCCGGACTTTTATGCAGTTAAAATAGCATTTTATGCGCATAAAAAATTCACTAAAAAAAGAAATATATGCGCTAAAAATATAAAAAATATGCACTTGAAATTTTTTATTAGTGACAAAAAAAAAAAAACGGAAAAATAGCAAGAAAAAACAAAAATAACATAAAAAACGTTAAAACTTAGTCTCATTAACGTAAGTAAAGCACAATACCCGCAAAGGTAGAAGTTAAAATTAAGTAAAAAACAAAAATATAAAGAATAATCAAATATAAAACAATCATGTAAATAAAGTTAATTGTTAGAAAGATATTTGAACCTACATATAAAATGAATTAAGAAATAATTTTTTTTTTAATATTTTTAAAATTAAACGGAAGTGATAGGTGCATGATTAAATGCTGATAATTCCTTTGTGGTCTATTAATTTTCACTACGCTGTTTTCATAAAAATTTAAATTAAATATACTAGCACTTTTTTTATTGTTGTAAATCCTTCATTTTTGTTTAAACTTTGTCAATATTGATACGAATTTGTTTACTAAGCCTACCGTCCACAACATACACCTTATTAATGGCGATATCAATTTACATAAATTACTATTGTTAAATCCTTTCACCACATCTTTGAATTGTTAAAAGTCTTAAGCATAATACATAATTGCTTTCAACTACGTTACGCACCTGGTTGTTATAGGCTGTGAAGGAAGACATTAATCGGGATACTTCTCTTTATATGCGGCAACACGCGAATGTGCTTTACAAAATATTTTTTCTTATAAGAAATCAATAAATAAGTAACATCGAAGTTGTTGTCTCTTATCTCTTCTGCCGCAGGGTGCATGGCAATATAAAGCAATTAAAAAAAATTGTTTTAAAATATACAAGAAAAATGTGCAATATCAGCAATATATGCAAAAATATGCATTCAAAGTAAAATATGCAAAAATATGCACTAACAAATCGATGCCATTTTACTGTAAATTTCTTGATTCGCATAGATATTTAGTTTATGGTATTCTCAGATTAGCGACAACAAATATGCATTTGCATAAAAATCCGGGCCTTGGTTATAAGTTATCTTGTAAGTTATAGTTTTATGTCATTTTAGTAACTTAAATTGTCATGTATAATTTTCAACACAACTGTATTACCCTCCTAGAAGTTACTACATGAATTTCCCAGTCATTTCTAGAAATGGTTTTAGAACATAATAGATTGTTATTACAGGGAGGTTCAGGAAAAATCTAGAAATAGTTATGAAATATAAAAAGGGGTGACTCATGAATAATTAGCTTAGTTTGTTTGGAGACATTAACGGTTCTGTTCGTAACGAACAATTGTGAACGAAATAATTAATTTCAATAAAGTTTGTTAAGTTGAATAAGTGTGTGTATTAATTTGGATTTACAATTAAAAGAACTCAAACGCGTTTATTAGAGGAAAAACGTAACAATATCTTTAGATTGTCTTTTCGATTTTCACATAGACTTTTGTTTTTGACGAAGGCAAAAAAAAAAAAAAACAGATATCTGTAAGTGTCCATTTGCTTTATTCTATTTTTGTCGTTGCGATTCTTACCTTATAGGCGAGAGGGGAAAGTGGAATTAAAAGGGATACACAAGCGAGTGTACTCTTCGATTCGTTTTGTTCGCTCATCCATTCTCTCATTGTTCTCTTATTTGACGAAAAAAGTGTTTAAGTTCGGTGGCACAGAAAAAGTTTTGACGACAAAAATCGAACAATGTAATATCGTTGTATCATTTTGTAAGAAACTTACATACAACGTTCTTCCCTTGACTGAATCCCAAAATTATGCTATTAGGTGCATAATTTTTGTTGATTTGGTGTTTTAGCAATGTACAGAGTTATGTTAACGTTTATCTGCAAAAAACAGGTTTTGCACATTTTGCATTTTACAACGCAATTCGCAGCTTTGATTGAACTATCAAAAATGTAATTCGTTTTATGAAGTAACATAGTTTTCTATATTTTTAAAATTATTGTAAGACAAAAAAATTTTAAACAAATAACTTTAATTACCTAAATTTAATTAAGATAACAACAAGTATGAATGCTATATTCGGCAATGCCGAATCATATGTACGCTTCACCATGGTGTGGTAAGAACAGAAAGTTATAAAAATACCTCCTTCTCCAATCTGTAACGATTTTTTTTGTTTTTATTTTCAAAATTAAGAATTAATTGGTAAAATCATTGTTATTTGAATTTGTGGCGAAAACCCTGACGATTATTTGGGATATTTTTTTTGTGGCGTGGTGAATATTTTTTTTACATACTCTTAATCATATAATATTAATTACGCACTTGTAACAGCATTGAGTTTTTGCGTAAGAAAGAGATGTTAAAGTAAACAATACCGTTTAATTTGTTTTACCTAGCCATATAATGTATTTAATGTATTTCTTATTAAACTTTATGCGTTTATTTTCAAGCCTAAATGTTTCATTTGCAGTTTAATTGCCAAACAATAAAGTTGTGATTAAAAAGTGTCTTGAATTTAGTGTGAGAAACTTAGAATTCCATGTGCAAACAGATAAAATTTTAATTAAGTGAAATTTAATAGAATTAAACCAATTTAAATATTAATTTATCCAAAGGTAATTAAATATTAAATCGGTGTCCTATTTTGCCCAACTAAAGTCGCTATGTAATTAATAAGAAATAAATAATTCTAGAAAAATCCACAAGGACAGGTGGTATTTTATTTGTAAAGGTCACAGCGATAGGTGACAATCAACTGACCTTTGCCACATATTTTATTTAAAATTTTCCTATACCATCTGGAATTTTCCTAAAAACGTTGCGAGGGTTCCTATTACAAAAAGCTCAACAACATTTTATGCAGAGTATGGTGTATATTCTAGTTTGACACAAATTCTAGAAGGACACGCGATCTTAACCGTGACTTGAGGCCTCATTTACGTTTTTATGGAAGAGTACCCTAAGTATTAAACTCAAAAAAAAAAAAAAAAATTTAACTCGTAAAATATACTTATATAATAACACAATATTCTAATAATTCAAGTATTCAAAATTCTACTCTAGTATACCATGCTTTTATAAAGTCATTAAAATATTAAAAAAATTTCACTAATAATTTTTCTAAAATTTTCTAACCTACAAAATATATAACATGCATTGGTAATTTATACTAATTATTAAAATTAATTTAAAATTCTATTAATTCAAAATCTAATTTTATACCTTAAAATATATAAAACTAACAGCTAACAAACTTAAACTAAATGCTTGTATGATTAAATAATTTTTTTAAAACACATCTTAAATCTTAAGGTATAAATTACTTTCATTTCAAAACATGACTTAATTATGTTTAATCAAAAATTTTAATTGAAAATATGCCTAAATTATTAAAATTGTCAACATTAGATTCTCTATTACTTGATAAAATTATTAAATCTAATTTGTATAAATAATAATTACATTATTGATGAATTCCTATATCATAATTTTACTATCCATTTAATATGTATTTTAGTTGTATGGCCAACCCTACATTTCTTTTGAATTCTTTATTTTACGCATTTTATTTTATACATTTTTTTTTGTATCTTATTGAGAGTAATTGGTTTTTATTTTATTAATCTATAAGATTATTTTTTCCCATATAGCCCATTTCTATTCATTCCTTGCTGAGCTCACCAATGGAACATCAATAAAGTAAAAACTAAGAAACAGGTATTTTAAAAAGAACATAATGAATTGTGAGTAAAATCATTTTTAATTACTCTTAATTTTTGCGTAAAATTAATAACTTATGAATTTCATTTCATTTCACTCTAGTGAGAGTACAATGTAATTTTCTTTACTTTCTCAATGTTAATCATATTGTATTTTTTTCTTTTCTTTATTCTTCTTTATTGATCAGTCATACATTTAAAATAATGAATTCTTTTAAATTATTAAATTAAAAATTTGCTTGTTATTAAATGTTGAATAACATATTGTTTCTAAAAATTTACTTATTAATATTAGTTTTAATATCTTTACTTTAATGCAAATTTAAATAAAAATGAATTGCTAAATTTTATTTTTAAAGGGAATGACGAGCAATTTTACTTATAATTAGAAATATGTACTAGACTTTGTATAAGGGACATTTTTATATAGGCTGTGTAGTGATTACCAAGATACTTGTACGTGATCTAGAAACTGGCTCTTGCCAGGGATTTTTGGGTAAAATAAGAGGAAGTCTTTTTGTTTACATCTCAGCTATTTGTGAGCCGATCTGGCTAAGTTTTAATAGCAAACTTTTCGGCACTATGTGTGATTTAAATGTATAACAACTTAGTCCAAATTGTATATGATATCTTCGTAAAACCCATTTCAAGGGACGGACATTGTTAAATAAATCTCGCTACTCATAAGGTCCCAGAAAATATATTCTTTATACGGTCTTAGAGCAATATTTTAGAAATTACAAACGGAATGGCAAACTTATATACACACGCCAAGAAAAAACATGTTTGTGGTAAACATATTCTAACAGCAATATATTATGATAAGATTCATGATTGTAGTCACCAAATTACAATTATTATTGAATCATATTATGACCAAATATACTTGTAATAACACATCATAATATATTTCCCTTAATCATATTCTTATCCTGTTTAATAAAAATAAGTTAAGGAGTAATCATGTTATTATTTTGTTAATCATAATAAGTTACGAAGCAATCATATTATTATCATGTTAATCATAATAAGTTTAGAAGTAATCATATTATGATACAGCACCACTTTCACAACAATAAAAATTAATTAAAATATTTTTTTAATGTAAATACAATTTGTTTATTTTTTTTACAGCCTGTTCGTCGATTTGGAACGTTAACGTTCGCATAGAAAATTATATTTAAAACAAAAACAAAATTCGAAAATTTGTTTTGGTTTTAAATGTAATATTCTATGCGAACGTTAACGTTCGAAATCGACGAACAGACTGCTAATTTCTTTAAACTTGTTTTTTATTCTAACGCGTATTTTTTTAATTGTTAAACTACTCACTAACAAATAATTCGATAGGCATATTTAAAACAAACGACTCAACTGATGCAAAATTATTTTACAAATGGCGATAACAAAATATTATTAGAGTAAAGATATTTTGATTGTTTCTTAAACATATTTATTATGAATAAACGTATTGAAAGTTATCATGATATGGCTATCAAATATCATGAAATGGTTGTAAGTAATATAATATGTTTTCAAAGTAATCATTATTTAGTTGTTAGACAAATTATTATTTTTCAGTCAAAAATACTCAGCAACTATAATATTGCTGATATTAAATAAAAATAACAGTTTTTTGTATACGACAACAGTATATTGTTACAATAAACATAGTGTAGTTGCCATAATCATGCTCAACCATATTTTTTCTCTACGTGTACCCTTGGCACCTGTGATGGAGGGTATCAAATAGAGTGAGAATCTATGCAATTCATCGTATGCAGGTATAACAGCGTATGTCAAAACAGACAATTCTTGGCCAATAAAAAAAATTAAAACAATTAGTTTTTCCGAAATTTTGGAAAAAATATGCAAAGATATTAAAGACATTAAAAAGAAAGTCTAATAGGCTTATATTTTTGTATATGACAGTATCGATATTAATTTTAAAAAGCCTAGTTGCCTAAAATAACTCTTACTTTTGAAAATCACTCTCTGTACCATTAATTCTTCTTTTTGTAAGAAGGTCCCTTGATACCTTTTTGATTTTCAAAATCCCTTAACATCTCTATGTTGTATGGGTTGAGTACCTTTGTGCCTTTTTATTATACCCTTCACCACTTCTATTAGTGAATAAGGGTATACTAAGTTTGCCATTCCGTGTGACACTTTTTTACACGCAAAGAAAAAACATGGTTAATGCAATCACAAACGCAAATTATCATTAATGTTTGTGGTTATGATTGTGTCAAACACGTCTTAAGTAACAATATATGTTCAGACATAATGTTTTTAGCTAATTATTGTCTCAAACATATTATTATGTTCAGAAGAAAAACGCAAACGACCTTTCCAACCATGTTTCTATATTTCCTTACACCATGCAAAATAACTATTTCAACATGTTATATGGTTCTTACAATAAAAACAATTACAAATTTATTCTCTAAAATTTATTTTTTATTAAAAATACATATGTATGTACATATACTTTGTTTTAAATATACACTAAAGCATATGTTTAAAATTAAATTAAATACATACAATTAAGACTTGTAAAAACAAAGTCAAACACAAACTATCTATTTTTATATATTATAAAATCCACCGTATCGATATAATGTTTTACGGTAATTGAAAAAACTCGGGGCTTCTAATAAAATTTTGTATCAAAATTTCTATCCCGTCTTCAACGTTGTAGGTGTTTTTTTCTGCAAGAAAGACAACGGTTATACATGTATGTGTATATTTTTATAATTATATTTAAATTACTTACCTGTCTTAATAAACGTATAAGTTTTGCAGTTTTTCTCCCTGATAAAAGTTTTTATTATTTTGTAATCATTCAAGTCTTCCGATTAGCTGATGATCGCAGACGTAAATGACGTGAAAGCAATTTGAGTTTCTTTATAAATACACATTGTTTGTTTTGACAATAAATGTTTGCTCAGTTAGAGAATGTGTTTTTGAGCAAACAAAAATTATGGTACTAAACATACCTTTGGTGTGCAACGTATATTATGATTTTAATTGTATAGTTGAAAATATATACATTATAGTAGCAATCATTTCACATAATTTCATATGTTTAGCTAGATCAGAGTAACTTTTAAGGTGTAAAACTCCATATAATATTATTATAGTGATTTTAAAAATGTTAAGGACAAAAAATATTTTTTCAAATTATATTAGGACTATAATAAATTTATTAAGGTAAACATATTAGGCAAATATGAACAAATATGGTCGTAGTGAACACTCATTAATCATGTTTTTCTCTGCGTGTATTATTCATTTCAGACCCCATAAAGTTTATATTATCTAATTCGTTGCGCAACTCTAAGCCGATTTGGCCATGGCCGTCTGTCTGTCTGCCTGTCAGTTTGTCCGTCTGTTGAAAACCCGCTCTTTTTCGAAAAACTCAAAAGAAAAGAACAATGTTGGTGGCAAATTGCTTCTAGTTATCTTAAGTAGTTTGGAATCGAAGTCCAGCAAAATCATTTTAGTAGTATAAGAGTTATGAATCCAAATGTGGAACCACTACCCTAAAAGCTAGCTTTCCCTCAACAATAAATTTCAGTGTATTTATCAAATATGGAAAATTTTGTATTCCCGTAAATAACTTTGGGAATTTATTATTTTGTTACAAAAACTTGCATAAATGGTGTTAAAATGCACGGATTGATATACGATTTTGCACAGATTTGTTTAATATGACGATAAATCATATTGTTACATTTCGGTCCATAATTTACCATAGACCCAATATAAAGCCTTCTCTCGGAAAATAGTTTAGTGCGCCTAAAACTGCAACGAATAATGTTTTTGGTCTTTCGTTTCATAACGCTTTTGATCACAGTAAACTATGTCGTAAAGATAGTTTCATAATTTTCCATGCCCCCCCTGGGAAATTATTTAAATACGTTGAAAACCGCATCAGATTTAGATATTGTAGTAAAATTTGATTTAATTAAGTTTCATATGGCAAGAAAAATACCAAGGAATTTTGTAATTATCGGTTCATTATTTACTTTATGCCTCATATTAAGCAGCCTGAACTGAAATTATGTAACTTTTTTACGACAAAAATTTGTCGTTAAGAAGTCAAAATAGTTACCGAAAATTGTCGTTAAGAGCTATTCTGTAATAAAATTTCAACAGCTTTTATCGGTAAACAATATCGGTAGCTAACGACAAGAAAAAAGTTCGTGTTAAATAATAAAGATAATATATCTACTGTTAACAGATTAAAAATATGTAGCAAATAAGCCAATTTTTAATGCAGAAAAAGTAAGAAAGTATAATCGGTGAAGCCCGACCATTAACCGCAGTATTTGGGACCCATTTGAAATCATGTTTCCGCCAAAAAGAGTCTGTTGTGAAGTTAGGAATAACATAAGAGACTTCAATGCCAAATATTATCTAAATATCTGCTGCTATTTGTATGATTACTACTATAAGATGACATAGAAGCTATTATAAAATTTACTTTTTTTAAGCTATTTCCAGTAGCGCCTTTGTATTGGAGCTATGGTCAAATATAGACCGATTCCGATTAAATTTTCTATGATTATTTAGTAGGGTGATCGATTATTCGACTTTTTTCAATAACCGGTTTTCAAATATTCCGAATAGTTGATATTTTAAAAAAACCAGTTTTCGGTAAGGCATTTTCAAAATAACCGGTTAACCGCTTTTAATTCGAATACATAAAAATACAAAAATCAGATTAGTTTTTGTAAAAAAAAGTTAATTAGAATAAAAAAAAAAAACAATTCACGAAGGTAAGGAACCAACAAAATACATAGATATGTCTTAAGGTATGTTCAGACCTAACAAATGTTTGACGACAAAATAAAAAAAAGCGTGACCAGTAAATTTATTAAACTTAAGCTTTATTAAATTGCAATATAATTTATTAAGCTTGAGGTTTTTTTGTTTTATATAAAAAATTAAATAACATTTATTTATTAGTTCCAATATTTCGATACAGCAATGTGTATCATCGTCAGGGAAATAATTAAACAATTAAAATAACGTTCACAAAATAATGAAAAAATAATAACAATTGTCACATAGAAAAAAGAATTAGAAAAAATTTTTTAAACAAATAATCTATTACATTCTAAAAAATTTTAATTTTTTTATCAACGATATATTTAATGTCGTCAATTTTGTTAACATTCATGCATATGCTGATGATATCCAATTGTATATACATATCTAGTCGCATTTGTCTTGTTGATGATATGTGTTACAAACTTAATGAGGACCTTAAAGCTGTTTATCAGTGGGCTATAGCTAACAACCTTATGCTGAATCCGGCAAAATCAGTTTTATTACCCATCAGTAGGATGAAACTTGTTTTTAATCAGCTTCCAATTGTCTGCTTAGGCGACACTCCACTTGCATATGTGGAAAAAGTGAAGTGCCTTGGTTTTTACATCAACTCAGCCCTGTCATGCAGTGATCATATTAAAAATGTAGTACGCAGTGTGTATATGACACTGCGCAATCTACGAATAACCTCTGGTTACACACCGATGGAGATCAGGAAACGTCTTATTGTACAGTTAATTATGCCCCTTATTGCAACTTCTGCGGTGGTGTATAGCAAATTGGACTCGGTCACTCTACAAAAATTACAAGTCTCGTTTAACAATGCAACTCGTTATGTATACGTTATTCACAGATTTAGTAGTGTTTCATCTTGGAGAACCATGATTCTTGGTTGTGACTTGGTAGACTACCTTCGCATGCGAAACCTATTATTTCTTCACAAATTATTAAATGATCGATCACCGACATACCTGTTTGACAAAATTTCATTCGGTAGATCGGCCAGGGGTGTGACCTTAATACCCCCTCGTTTCAACAATTTAAACTCAAGCAGATTTTTCTTCATCAATGCCATAAAGCTTTGGAACTCGTTGCCCTCAAATATAAAACTAATTGTTGACAGACAGAGATTCAAGAAAACTCTTATGGATTATGTTTCACTAAATGGCTAGCCTTTAACTCCATCTTTCTCTTTATTATTATATATATATTTTTTTTTCTCCTCTTTTTTATAACTGCTTAGTAAAATTTTTTTAGTATGTACCATTTAATTTTGCTCTAATTTTTATTTTCTTTTGGTTTTATCACTTATTGTTTTGTTCAAAACTTGATTTTATAATTATATTATTATTACTATTTTTATTATTACTACTTTTATTATTATTATTACTTTTATAATTATTATTATTATTATTACTATTGGTGTTCATTATGTAATCCTCTGGACTATAAAAGAATTTAATTCTTAATGTCCTTATAGCTGAAATAAATAAATAAAATAAATAAATAAATTAGTTTTAATTTGTTGGTGGCAAAGCATGTCTATATGAATCAGTAAACTTCAGCCATATTTTTGAAAAGTTATATATTTCAATTTTTTGTTTGTTTTAGTATTATAGAAACAATAGTAATATGAATAAGCTTTTTGTATAAAATATGAAATATCTGTCAATTCAATCACAATTTAAACCCTTCCATGAGATTGTTTGATTCCTTCAATTTTTTTTAGGTTCTTGGTAATTTAATAAATAAAACTGAAGAATTTTTCCATATCGTTGATTTCGCCGGTATGGTGTAGTTTTAAACATGAAGATATGCAAGAACTACTTAAGAGTTTTTCATTCATTATTGGCAGCATATTTTAGTAAAGTAGTCAAGTTTTACTTGTCGTATATTTATGTCAAGCTTGTAGACTAATAAAAAGTAATTATTAAGTCGTGACGTTGAAGAACATTTGTAACTTATCATTTTAGAGACGTTTAAGCACCATTGCCTTTTAAATCAGTTCAATATTATCACCAGAGACAACATCTTTATAAAGATATATATAGTATTTAGAATACTTTCAAATTGCTAATTACTTTTTGAGCTGAACTTTTTTTGTAGTATTTTGAATTGTTTTTGGTTATATAAGCGATTTGTATTTACATTGCCCATAATGTTTTTTTGACTTTTGTTACATTTTGTTTTGACATTCTTTATAAAAAGTTTAAGTTTGCTAAATATTCAATTAGAAAAATACTTAAATTAGGGGAACATTTATAACAAAAGTAAGGAAAACGTATATAAATTACTCATTACTAAAATAACCGGTTTATTTTACTAAAATAACCGGCTTATTCGATATTCGAAAAAAGGACATTTTAAAATATTCGACTTGGGCAAAACTAAAATAACCGGTTAAAACCGGTCGAATACTATTTGATCGATCTCCCTATTATTTAGGTTGCCATAAAATATTGTTGGTCCTTATAAAGCCTAAATGCCTACAAAACAAGATGGTATATGGCACAAAAACCCTATTCTGGAAAGAACTTTGCGCACAAGGTTAGCTTAGACAGACAACCAGCCAGACAGATTGAAGGACGGACCTCGTTAGATCGATTTCGAGTCAATCGGTTTACTAGCCTGTGGGGAAGAACGTATAATTAAATGTGTAACACACATAAGTACGTATGAGCAGAATGTTGTGCTAGAGTGGCTCGGGCACCTTGCACTTTTTCCCTATATATAAAAAGATTGGAAACTAACCAATTTTTAATTTTTTTTGTTTTAAAAAAAATTTTTTCAAGCAAATTTATTTTATATTTTTTAATAATTTTAAATAATTTCAGCCTTGACATTCTTATATTTTTACCGACATAAATATTTGTTTATTTAAAATATAGAATAACAAATTCATTAAAGTAACCAACATTTCTCGTTGTTTAACGATATCGGCAGTTAAATTCAAAAAGTAACAGAATTTTGGTACTGTGAACCACTTAAAGAATATAAAACGCTATAGCAAATTCCATTTCTAGAGCAACATTTTCATTGGGTGTTCAAAATTAGAATTTTATTCCAGAAGGTAAAGATAAATAATAAAACGATTTTAAAAGAAGACTGTAACATGAAAAATCCCACTTTGTCTTAAGTAAACATTATTATCTATATATATAAAAAGAAGTGTACACTTTGATGTCACCACTAACTGCGAAAACGGGTAGACCGATTTAAACCAAAATTAAAGGGTACTTTGGGGATAGTCTGAAGATGTTTTGTGTGAAGTTTGCACGAAAACGGCATAGTGGTTCCGGAGATATAGCATTTAGATTTTCTTATATATTATTCCCATACAAATATCAACAAACTGCCTTTCCTTTTCCATATTATGATTTTTTATTGTCACTTGAAAAGTTATCAAACCATGTATCGTAATGTCTTATGTGTACAATGACATTCGAAATAGATCTTAATATATATTTCATATCGCTAGAGGGCGTAAAATAGGGCAAAACGGTTAAAAGCTCCCCCTTCCAATATCTTCTTTACTAATCAACCGATTTTCTTGAAATTTGGCAGGCAAATAGTATAACATCTAGAAGAAACTATGGCCTTTAATTTTTATTATTCAGGGCGTGAAATTAGGCAAGAGAGGTAAAGGTTCCCCCTTCCTATATCTTCTTAACTAATCAAAGGGTTTTCTTAAAATTTGACATGTAGACACTGTAATAAATAAAGTTACTCTAATGGTGTTTTCTTTTCTACAAAAAATGTGACATTTTATTTTAAAAAAATTGCGATATGGTATCTGTTTCTTAAAAATTTTGCTCCCAAAAAGGGTGGCTTGTCTTATTCTAAAAAACTCATCCTTTTCAGGAGCAAAATTTTTAGGAAACAGACACCAAATTGCATTTTTTAAAATAAAATGTCACATTTTTTGTAGAAAAGAAAACACCATAAGATATAAATTTGTTGGAAATTCCAACAATCAGGGCAAAAAGGGTAAATGCTCCCTTTACCCATGTCTTTTTAATTAATTATCCGATGATAGTTTCAAGTCTTGAAGGAACTAAAGGCTATACATTTTAACATTTACGGCGTAAAATAAAGCAAAAAGGGTAAAAGCAAGCCCCTCCTATACCCTTTTAAATAATTAACCGATTCTTTTGAAAGGTTTAGGTTTTTTTTTTAATTTTTTTCTCCGGTTATTTTACTTCGGCTATGCAATAGTACTCGATTGGTCGTTAAAAATTGATGAAAAACGTTATCGAAGCAACCTTTTTGAATGGTAAACTCCGAGACGAAAATGTTTTGCTTTCACGAACTTCGATGATTGCTACAGACGTCCCAAGTGAATTTCCTTTAAGATTGGAATTTGCAATGATAATCAATAAGTCACAAGGCCAAACGATGTCTGTTTGCGGCTTAGATTTGGGCACACCATGTTTTTTACACGGACAATTATACGTGGCAAGTTCTCGCGTCGGCAAGCCATCGAGCTTATTTGTGTTGGCTAAAGACGGACTGAAAAAAATATCGTACACGCAATTGCTCTTCTTAACATGACAATTTTTTGTCATAATAAACGTTAAACTTCATATAAAAAAAAACGCTGATAAAAATTTTAAAATTTTTTATAGACTTTGACGTTTGGTATAACAAAAAATTGTCTGGCGAAGACCCCATGTAATAAAAATTGATTGTCTCTGTTTGCTTTTCATATTTCCGGATAAAAAATTCATCACTTTTTTATGTTTAACTTTTGAATATGTAACGATCAGGAATAAAGAAATAAATAGCTATTGTTTTTTCATCGCATCATGGTATAAGGCGCTTTATTCCTCTTTCTTTCACTTGAAATTAGGTTTATGGCAAAACAACGTTTGCCGGCACAGCTAGTATATGTTGAATTTGTGGTTCTATATAGGGTGTTCAGTCGATTAATTTTTGTTCGATTAATCGCACAATTTTATTAACGATTAATTGTTCGAATAATTTAAAATTGCTAAAGGATTAATCGAAGAATTTATACCGATTAATCGAATGATGATTATATATAGTATTTCTGTTAAATGTTTAATTTTTTTAATGTTTTAAGTCGAATAAACAAACCAAATTTATGTGTTCGTTGGAATTAGTGAGTAATTAAGCTTTTATTTTTGCTACATTTTTACAACACAATTTAATAATTCATTTCACAAAAGAAAAAACGACAAAAATTTATATTAATTTATCGGGTGTGTTCTAGAAATCGAAATGAAGTGAAATTGAAATCGAACGATAATTTAACTTCAATTATTTACAAAATGACAGTGGTTTATCATAGTTTTAAGGGTTTTTCTTGCAAAAATTTAGATACTTAAGAAATGAAGTAGATAAAATGGAATATTTTTATGAACTTTCATTACAGGGTCGTTTTTAAAATTTGCTCGATTTTAAATCCACTTTATTTCGATTTCTATTACACGCCCGTATTTTTTAACAAAATAGGTCATGCTATTCTCTCTTTAGAATTAGTTTGGTTTAAAAATATTGTACGAAGGATAAATCTAATAGTTGTTAATGTAACAGGTGTCCAAAAATGTATTAACGTAAATGTTCTTCAACAATTTCACTTATTTACCACTTACCCAGCGACCATAACATAGTACTTGAAGAAGATGCTCCACCAACAAAATCAAAGGGGGCTGCTTCGATCGATTCTCTAGAGGAAATTATTTGGAGAAGCATAGCAGAGGATGGAATGTCCGTGAAAAGTTTCAAAAAATCCAAAGTTATATTAGCTCTTTTAAATTCTAATTGCCCGAAAGTAAAGCAACAATTTGGAGCTTCATTAACAAGTTTCATTTAAAAAAAAAGTTTATTAACTCAAGTACAAATTTTTTTTAAAATTATCGAAAAAAAATATCGCAATTTATAAAATTTCTGGATTAAGAATTGTTCGATTAATCGAATAATTTTGAAATTTTATTCGTTTAATCGAATAAGTTAATAAGATAAAACTCGATTAATTGAACACCCTAGTTCTATATGAATACTTAGTTTCTCGAATAAAATATTCTGTATATTCTGAAGTAATCCATTTAAATTTTTGCAATAATCATCATTGCAAAAAATATAAAATTTAAAAAGAAAAACCACAAAACAACCTTTAATTGAAAAAAGAAGTAAGAACTTTTAGTTGGCGTCTTGTGGCTAAGTATCAAAATGTTTATATATTTTATTTTTCTTTTAATTCTTTGAAACTGTAAAATTTAATTAAATTAACACTGTTTTGTGTTGCGTTGAAAAAATTAGTTATTTTTACATTAATTTATCTTTGAGTTTGCGTTAAAGTTGTGAAGATGTAACTGTGTAAGTGCAATTGCATATTGTATGCCAGAATGTGAGTGGATGTCAGAGATGCTGTTTTCATTTGTCCAACAAAACTAAACAATGGCTGGCAGCAAGTTTGCCATCTTTTCAACAGGAAACTAAAGAAACAAGACAATTTCATTTATCTTTATTAACCTTTACAAAAAAAAGGAGGAAATGCTTGGGAATAAAAAGTGGCCAAACTACACACCCTCTTAAGCTATAAGCATTTCATTAGGAGATAGACTTAGAAAAATTTTCACACTCAAGATAAATATTCGAAATTTTGTAAACTATCCCAATGTAAAAAATCATCGAACAACTTGTCTATCCAAAGCTTAAAATTTCCTGTTGGGTTCTAGAAATTATTAAATTGCTGTTGAAATTTTTTCTCCTTTTATTACGTTTTTTTTTTTGAGTGTATTACTCACGTAGAAGGAAGGGTGATATTAAAATCCTTTTTCTAATCAACGTCAACAATGTTGTAAAATGTTTGCTGCCTTTTCCTGAAGATGCAAAAAGTAAAAATTCTGTAAAATGTTACACTTTAAAATTTAGAAAATGCAATAATGAAACGAAAACACACTTTAACTTTAGCGGTGCTGAGAAGGGAAAACTGCGGCCACGGCATCAACGTTAGCATCTTTAAGTTAATTTTCTAAAGCGTTCAGTTTTTCTCTCTGTATGTCTGTATGTCTGTCTGTCTGTCCGTTCTTTCGTTTACTTATTTTTATTATTGTTAAAAAGTTAACCAAATAATTTAATGCTCTTTTTTGTATCTTTTTTCACTTTAACAAACAATGGTAAAAATGCTTTGGAAAAATATTTACTTGTGTGTATGGGAAGGAAAAGGGTTAAAACTTTTCAAATGAACAACAAACCGCAACAAAAAAAGGAAAAGAAAACTTAAAAATAACAATGAAAACAGTTAAAATAACAAACAATGTTTTTATAATGTTACTTATTTTATTTTACAGCTGCTTTTACAGTTGTCATTCTTGCGGTAGCGACTGCAACTACAACTACTGCACTTGTTATAATCAAGTAGAAAAATTTTTGAAAAATTGCTTAAAGCATAAAATTACTGTGTGTTACTTTTTATGTTTTGTATGCGGACTTAAATGTTGCTGTAGATTTTTACTGCATCCAAAGTATTTTAAGGATTCAAATCGTTTTTCCACTTTCCCTTGTAATGAAATGAATTTTATATTTCAAATAAAGTTCAAGGATATCGAGAACGTCAAAAACGAAATATAACATGCACACTTATCCATCAATATTCCTATACCGTAAGACAGCTACTTTTCCTCTCTACCACAAGATGTAACTTCTTATTGTAGTCATTGCCTCAAGTGATGTATTTAGGTATTTGAAAAATTATATTTTCGATTAAATTTAAAAATAATAAAAGATTTTGTTATTCGTGCTTAATTCCCAATTTTTATTCTTGATAAAAACTCTGAAATTTATTGTTGATGGGACAAGCTGTTCCTATGCGCATTTCACTGGTTGCTTATGCCAGATCATCAGGAAACTTCATCTATAAAGATTTTAGAAAAACTAAAGATATTAAACCAAATAAAACTGTTAAGCGTATAAGAATCATAAGCAACAGCTCTACTTGTAACAATATCAAAGTTTAAACAAAAACATCAACAATAAACAGTGAGTTTATCTCTTCTTACATTCCCCACTGCAATTGATTGGAATTCTTCCAACATTATCTCATCAACAATAAATTTCAGTGTTTTTATCAAGAATACAAATCGGGAATAAAGCACGAATAACAAAACCTTTTAAATCAAAATTTTGTATTCCCAAAAATTACTTTTGATAATAAACCGACAAGTGCACGTCATAAAAAAAACTTAACTGGAAACATGCTTTTGCAAGTTGTTTTTGTTTTTATTTAGTTTTTTCTTAACCTACTTATGGCTAATAAATCATTGATAGCTTAAACGCTGGCTTAGTTTAACTAAACTTGAATTTATATGTAGTTTAAACTCAACTACTATAAATCAGTGTCACATGTATTATATGTTGTTAAAAAAATAACATGTGGCAGCCCTACGATAAATCTTATTAAATTCATATGGTCTGTATTGTTCGCTTAAACGCCCAATTATGTGCGTTTAAAGATGGTTTATATGTTTAGTAATTTATAGATTTGATGGTTTAAACGCATTTTAAACATAAAATAGAGTTTAACTTGCTCTGATTTTTTAGCCCTTACAACTACAAATAATGTTGAAAGAATTTCAATAAATTGTAGTGGGGAATGTAAGAAGAGATAAACTCACTGTTTATTGTTGATGTTTTTGTTTAAACTTTGATATTGTTACAAGTAGAGCTGTTGCTTATGATTCTTATACGCTTAACAGTTTTATTTGGTTTAATATCTTTAGTTTTTCTAAAATCTTTATGGATGAAGTTTCCTGATGATCTGGCATAAGCAACCAGTGAAATGCGCATAGGAACAGCTTGTCCCATCAACAATAAATTTCAGTGTCTTTATCAAGAATAAAAATTAGGAATTAAGCACGAATAACAAAACCTTTTAAATTAAAATTTTGTATTCCCAAAAATTATTTTGATAATTTAAAAATTATTTAATACATGTTATCTATTTGTAATAAGTTTATTGTTTTTTAAGTTTCTTTTTCATGCTGGAATGGAAATTTATTATCTGTTTATCAATTTTCAAATCAAAGCCGAATATTTATAAGCTGCAAGAAAATTCTGAAATAAAAATAATATATTTAAGCAAGTAAGAAAGTCTAGTCGGCCATGCCCAAGCATTTGATATCCTGTACCGGAGTATGTTATGAGGTTAAGATTTATATAAGAGTCCTTTGTGCAGAATATTTTCTAGATATCTGCATCCAAATGAGACTTGTTCGTTTTCAAGTGATTTTGGAGAGGTGGCTTAAACGTCACTTGTGGTCAATTTTGGACATATCAGTACAAAATTTTGGCATGACATATCAGCCATCTTAACAGTTAATGTTACAAAATTTTATATTAATATTACACGCAAAGAAGAAACATAGTTGTGGCAAACATATTCTAAGAGCAACATATTAATATAAGATTAATGATTGTGGTCACCATATTACGAATTTTATGGATTCATATTATGACTAAATATATTCGTTATATTACATCATACCTTAATCATATTCTTATCATGTTAATCATAATAAGTTTAGAAATAATCATATTATGATACAGCACCACTTTCACAACAATAAAAAAAAATTAAAATTTTTTTGCATCGATGTTTTTTCTTTGCGTGTAATGGGTATTTTTTTAATTGATTAACCATTCACTTGCAAATAATTCGAAAGGCATATTTAAAACAAACGACACGACTGATGCAAAATTTACAAACGGCGATAACAAAATTATATTAGAGTTAATATATTTTGATTGCATCTTAAACATATTATGAGTACACGTATAGAAAGTTATCATGTTATGGCTATCAAATATCATGAAATGGTTGTGAGTAATATAATATGTTTTCAAAGTTATCATTATTTAGTTGTTAGAAAAATGATTATTTTTTAGTGAACCATACCGAAATTTATAATTGGACTATGGACGTCAGCAGTCGTCGATGGCTGCGAGTGTAAAACGGGAAATCCATTTAAGAAGATCGAGTGGTTGCGAACGAAACATGTCATGGTAACCTGCTGGCCGCGGTTCGAATCCCGGTTACGGTCAAGAGTGAAGGATTATCAATAACAATTTTAATTAATTTTCATGTTGTAAAATTCCTTTCTTCAGAGAAATAATTTAATGAAAATTAAATTTAATGAACTTAAGCCTAATTAAAAATATTAAAAATTTGGATTAAAACCCATAAATAATTCAACAAAATAACCACAATACTAATAATTGGGATAAACATTGAAATGTTTACAGTAACTATTATATTGCTGATATTAAATTATAATAACAAATTTTTAAACAACAATATAATTAACAACAATTTTTAATATTAGTAGTCTCTTGCACTGTTTTTTTTTTGTATAAAATTTTTTTTTGTTTATTTTACCATGAATTGAAATTAAGTTTGTTGTTTTTATGATTTTAGTAATATCAATTTATAATAAAGACAATACATTACGCTGTCATTTTGAGTTTATCAAAGTTATTTTTCGGAAATCAAAATTTATTATTAATAAAATTTCTCTACGACGTGCTAAATGCCTAATTTTTATTTTTGGTAAATACATATTGTTAAGTGAAAGCTAGTTTTTATGTGCATTGAACTAGTCGCTAAGGCCAGATCATCTGGAAACCTTTTTCCAAAAATTTGAAAAAGCTAAAGATATTATACAAATAAAACATTAAATAACAATTACAAGCATTTAAGTCGTACTTGGAAACGATATCAAAGCTTAGACAATACACCAACAATAAACAGTGAGTTTATCTTTTCCTAAATTCCCCTACAATTGGTTGGTTTTTTTCCAACTCGAATTGAAGTTGTAAGTGCGTTAAAAGAAAAAACGAATTGCTTCATTTTATTGTTTTCGTAAGAAAACTAAAATAATTTGTTGAATTTAGCAAGGAATAAAAATCAATATGCGTACCGGTAACGGTATCGTATCGGCATAAAGGCGTATCGTTACATCGCTACTCAAAATCCAATGAAAAAAAAATTGTTACCGTATTTATAAATGTAAAAAAAGAAGATATTTCATTATAAGAATTCCTTGCAAGTTAACTTTTTTTTAACCCTTGCTTTTAATAAAATAACTCACTTTTAAAATGAAAAGAATTTTTATAAAAACAAAACTAAAAGTAAAAAGAAAAGTAGAAAAGAAAAAATTGCTTAAAGTTAATGAAGCTTCATTAACAAGACCATGGAATAATGCTTGTAATCATACTTTATCCAGTTTTTCTTCTTATTTCGCAGTACTCTGCTAATTCGTTTGTTCTAAGAATAATATAACAGACATTTTTATACACCATAAGTTTCTCATTTTTTTTTGTTTTCCTCAAATAATAACTTTGTGAACAAAACAGAATAGAAAGATTTAATAAAAAGTAAGTTGAAAATAGCAAAAATAGTAAAAGACTTGCAGACAGATAAAGAAGTATTCATATTAATCAACATAAATTATGCACATTTTTGATAAGAAATAATGGGTAGTCATAACAGAGATCTGGGAAAGGGGATTTATTCTTTTCGTTAAATGACTGTTACAATATATTTGGTCATAATTATTCTAATTAAGTAATAATTTTTATAAGGAAAGATTATTATTTCTTTAAAAATTTCAAAATATTTTTCTGAACATTTCAGCATTTTTATAAACTACTAGCTGTCCCGGCAAACGTTGTTTTGCCATAAACCTAATTTCAAGTGAAAGAAAGAGGAAAAAGCGCCTTATACCATGATGCGATGAAAAAACAATAGCTATTTATTTCTTTATTCCTGATCGTTACATATTCAAAAGTTAACCATAAAAAAGTGATGAATTTTTTATCCGGAAATATGAAAAGCAAACAGAGACAATCAATTTTTATTACATGGGGTCTTCGCCAGACAATTTTTTGTTATACCAAACGTCAAAGTCTATAAAAAATTTTAAAATTTTTATCAGCGTTTTTTTTATATGAAGTTTGACGTTTATTATGACAAAAAAATGTCAGGGGAAGACCCCATGTTAAGAAGAGCAATTGCGTGTACGATATTTTTGTCAGTCCGTCTTTAGCCAACACAAATAAGCTCGATGGATTGCCGACGCGAGAACTTGCCACGTATAATTGTAAGTGTAAAAAACATGGTGTGCCCAAATCTAAGCCGCAAACAGACATCGTTTGACCTTGTGACTTATTGATTATCATTGCAAATGCCAATCTTAAAGGAAATTTAACGCGTTTGAATTCACTTGGGACGTCTGTAGCAATCATTGAAGTTCGTTAAAGCAAAACATTTTCGTCTCGGAGTTTACCATTCAAAAAGGTAGCTTCGATAACGTTTTTCATCAATTTTTAACGACCAATCGAGTACCATTGCATAGCCGAAGTAAAATAACCGGAGAAAAAATTAAAAAAAAAACCTAAACGTTTCAAAAGAATCGGTTAATTATTTAAAAGGGGATAGGAGGGGGGATCTTTTACCCTTTTTGCTTTATTTTACGCCGTAAATGTTAAAATGTATAGCCTTTACTTCCATCAAGACTTGAAACTATCATCGGATAATTAATTAAGAAGACATGGGTAAAGGGAGTATTTACCCTTTTTGCCCTAATTGTTGGAATTTCCAAAAAATTTATATCTTAGAGTAACTTTATTTATTACAGTGTCTGTCTACATGCCAAATTTTAAGAAAACCCTTTGATTAGTTAAGAAGATATAGGCAGGGGGAACCTTTACCTCTCTTGCCTAATTTCACGCCCTGAATAATAAAAATTAAAGGCTATAGTTTCTTCTAGATGTTATACTATTTGCGTGCCAAATTTCAAGAAAATTGGTTGATTAGTTGTGAAGATATTGGGAGGGGGAGCTTTTAACTGTTTTGCCCTATTTTACGCCCTCTAGCGACATGAAATATATATTAAGATCTATTTCAAATGTCATTGTACACAAAAGACATTACGATACATGGTTTGATAACTTTTCAAGTGACAATAAAAAATCATAATATGGAAAAGGAAAGGCAGTTTGTTGATATTTGTATGGGAATAATATATAAGAAAATCTAAATGCTATATCTCCGGAACCACTATGCCGTTTTCGTGCAAACTGCACACAAACCATCTTCAGACTGTCCCCAAAGTACCCTTTAATTTTGGTTTAAGTCGGTCGACCCGTTTTCGCAGTTAGTGGTGACATTAAAGTGTAGACTTCTTTTTATACATATAGATAGATTAATTAATAAAACTGAATACAAGGAAATATTTCTAATTATTTTTATACTTAGCTAACTTTACCCAGTGCGCTTCGCTATCCACTTAAAAAAAAAATAAATCAAATTATTTTAAAGCAGATCGTGTATTGATATTGCAGCAACTTGTTCAAAACTAGGAAACTTTTACTGGTTTCCTTGTCCTGGAGTATAGAAATTTATACGGAGTGCCCCGGTAGTATAGTTGTCAACCGATTAAGAATAATTCAGTTAATCGATCAAACCAAACTCTTGTTCGAATAATTTTAAAACGACGATTTTCGAATAAATCGATTAATTAATGTCGATTAATCGAACAATTTTTTTTTATTAAAAAATAAATTTAATAAAAGCTTAGAATTTCATTTATTCTCATACGATTTTAGTAATTTTATACAAAATGTGGGAAAGTTAAAAAATATTGTTGCCATTTTCCTGGTTGTGATTAATCTCAATGTTTAGTAAGCAAAAACACAAAATTGAGTAGGTGAGTTGCAAAACTCGTTCGTTAAAAAATTTAAAAAAACGATATGAAAATTGATTCTAACAGTTCTTTTGGAAATTCACCTTAAAAAATTCACGTTAAAAAATTTTCAAGAAAGGGGATTTTTCAATTTTGGGTGAAAAATTTTTAAATAAACAAAAAACTTAAAAAAAAAGAATTGGTTTATATAAATCATATCTTGAAAGTAGAAAATGTTGTTATTCAGGCCTGTTCTGGAAATCACTTTTACACAAATCAAGTGATTTCAAATCACATGTGCCTACTAAAATTACACGTGTGATATTTTAGTGTCACGTTTTTGTGAGTTTTGGTGTGATCTTCAATTGCCGAAAGCACACCGAGAAACACAAAAACGGTATGACTTTCAGAACCCCACAAAATCACACGTGTGATTTCAAAAGCACGTGATTTAAAATCACGTGATTTTCAGAGCAGGCCCGATTCTTTTTTTAAATTAGATATTTATATCTTTACCATTTTCGTAAGTGTCACAATATTAGGACATTAACGACATTAAGAAATGCCGAACTTGGTCCAATTGAAAAATACATTAAGGGAGGCAGCGGCTGTTTTATAGAAGAAATTATAGACAGTAGTTTGGCTGAAGGTTGTAGGTCTGCCAACGCCTTTCGAAAATCCAGAGTAATATCGGATTATTAAGGAATTCAGGGTACGATGCATTTAAGTAATACAACGATATGGAGTTAAGATAAAAAATCTTATGCATCAAAAAAAGAAGAAGTCATATCGGATAGAATGGAGGATTTTCCATAGTAATTTTTATGTAAAAATACTTTTTTTATTCGGTATTCTCATCGATTAATCGAATAATTTTTTAGATTAAATCGTTTGATCGAACGAACAAAAACAATTATTTGAATTATTCGAACAAAGTTGAAAGGCGAATAATTGACAGATCCACCCGGTAGGCTCTGGTTTCCTGCACACAGGCGTAGAGCATCGCGGGATTAGCTCAGGAAATTAAAAAAAAAAAATATTGTACAGGTGATTTCACACCCACTTTTCCAGTTCAGCTCGATTGTATTGATAGCCAAGCTATTTTTTCAAGTTAAGATACTTTTACTTCTACCGTTGATAAGACATACAAAAAAATTTATATTATCCTTTTATTGGAGGTGCTACGCCCACTTTTCCAGTCCAACTCACTTTCTGACAGATCTAAGCAAGACGAATATTTATTTATATACATATTATATATAGGAGATGGAAGTACAGTAGACACAAGAACATCTTATATTTAAGAAAAAACGCATTTAAAAAGTATTTCAAAAGCACCGTGTGTTTTTTCCATATGTGTCAATATAAAAAGTATTTTGAATAAAACCTTTTTATAAGAAAAAAAAAAAAATGATACAAGAAATATTTGCTATACACCAATAATAAAACTACGTATATTTTTTACAAGAAATTTTTTTACACGGAAATTCTGTATTTCCTAAAGTGTTATTATACTTCCTATTTTGTGTATTAGATTTGTTAAGGATTGATTGAATGAAACACTAAATGCGAGAAGGAACTAGAAATACAATATGTACATAAAAACTCTTCGAAAAACCTAAAAATCGCAACAAAAAAAATTAAAAACCGCTACATTCTTGCAAAAACTAAAAAAGTTGGTAACAGTGCCACCATTTATTCTGGAAATCGTCAGGTCATTATTGATTTAGCGCATATCATGGTGAAACTAGCATGATATGCGCCAACATGACGAAATGTCAATTTTAAGTCAAAAATTTGTAAATTTTGTTTAAATAGTTTATATAGTTTCCTATATGCAGGCTTTCAAGGTCATTAATTTAATGTAAATAAAAGATTATTTATTTCATTCTCAATAAAATCCGACGTTTCGTTGGTATTCTTTCCAACTTCTTCAGGGATTGAGTTCTTATTAAAATCTGGCAACATTGTAAAAATACAAAGTAAAAAGTAGTCAATAATAACAATCATTATAATCTTAATTTTTGACAAATTAACTTACAATAATCTTTTTCGTCAGTTTACATCATTTATAAATTATATCACAGTATTTTGTAAAGGTGGACAGCACAACACAAAACTTAAAATATTAAAATAGATGTATGTAAATATAAAAATTATCACAGAAAATTTGTCCTTTTTTAATCACAGTTGTTATTATTACTAAAGTATTGCAATGTTTTTGTTTGACAGTCTTAAAAACTTTATCGATAACACAGGTATATTTGTTTGATAATTCAAGATTTTTTATGATAAAATCATACTCTTTACACTTGGTCAGTTTTCCTACGCAAATATAGTTGCAATGTTCTCAGAACAAAATACAAAAAATAGGTAGTATCTAAACACCTTTACGCAAAATATCCCACCATACTTGAATGCACAAAATATCCAACATAGTGTGTTCATTTATATGCACGTTTTAAGCCACAAGGTTTTGTTTTCTTGTGTAGACTTTTATAATAAATTTGTTATAAAAGTAATCATTCTTATAAGAGATAAATTTCTTATAAAAAAATGATTGCTTAAAAGAAATTTAATTTTATCTTATTTTCGTTACCTACTTTACAACTCGTTAAACTCGTTACTGTTTTAATAAATCTTTTTAATTTATAACCAGGGCAAGTTCTTCAAACTTTTTGTTTAACACATCAGCATTTTTGTATATTTAAAAAAAAAATTAGACTTTTTTTCCATTTGCGACAAAATTGACAACTTGGGCTGTTTATTTCTAAAATTAGGTATATATATTCGATATAATCTGATCGAAAGTTAAAGTAATTCTGTACTTTTATTATCCAAAAAAAGAATATATAGTTTCAGAATGCTAAAACAAATTCAATAATAAAATTCTTATTCGCTTTAGGGTTTTATTCGTATAATATTTTTAGCTTTTCTAAAATCTTAGGAAAAGGTTTCCTGATGAGCTGGCCTAAGCAACCAGTGAAATGCGCATAGAAGCTAGCTTTCCCTCAACAATAAATTTCAGTGTATTTATCAAATATGAAAAATTGGGAATTAAGCACGTCATACAGAAATCGTATTAATTGCGACAGCGGAATTTAAACAATTTCGATGATCGGTGGTACACCGATACTTCGCCTCCGAATAAGTGTTGGAGTCACCTTCAATTGTTGGCTTTACGTAATAAAATGTTTTAAAAAGAAAGTAGAATACTTGTCAAAATTTGTAGCGATACAAAAATTTGTAGCCATACAAAAAAGACTTCCAATAAATTTTAGGTATTGCTTTTTGTGCGTTTTGTATATAAAAAAAAGTTGAGTGCTCGATGAAATAAAACAATACCAATAAATACAAGCAAACAGCTGATAAGTAAAAACGGAGAAAAACTCTAATTTTATCAAATTTTTTGGAACGCAACGTCAAGTATACGTACAAGTACCCCTTTAGAATGACAAGGCCATAAGCAATCAACTATTTAAACTGATTAATTTTTTTTTTAAATAAGACACTTCAAAAGGATACAAAGTAAAAAAATATCGCTCTGGTTACTCTATAGGGGGTTCCTATTCACTGCGTGGTTAGAGGATAATATCAAGCGTTGATTATATTTCAATGAATACACCTTTTATTGATGTGAAAGATTATGATTTATTTATTTTAATTTTAAATTATAATGCAGAGACCTTTATTTTATGTATGTTGTTCACAAGGCTAAAGGAAAAGGAAGTTACAAAAGTTGACATATGTAAATATGTCATTATTGACTTATTATAAAAACATATGTTAATTAAAGTAATTATCGATATCAATAAAGATGAGAAAATGTAAATTACAATAACTAACAAACTCCTCCTTAATTTACAATTTTAATTTACTTTAAATTTAATTTGTTTCTAAACATAATAAACTTTTCCTTAGGTAGACCCTTAGTAAATAAATCGGCTAACATTTCTTCTGTTGGACAGAATTGCACCTGAACTAACTTCTTTTCTACGTAGTCTTTCACGAAGTAAGTTTTGGTGTCGATGTGTTTTGAACGACTACTTAGCTTTTCGTCAGCTATCAATTTTATGGCGCTTTGGTTGTCCTCGTATATTGTTGTAGGCTGGCTGCGGTTCCAATTGAGATCCATAAGGACTCGCTGTATCCATATGGCTTCCTTACAAGCTTCAGACAGCGCTATTAATTCTGCCTCAGTGGATGAAAGTGCCACGCAATCTTGGCGTTTACAAGACCAGCTTATGACACCATTAAATAGAAAAATATAGCCGGAGTTTGACTTACGTGTTAGACGGTCTTCAGCCCAATTGGCGTCGGCATATCCGATAAGTTCACTAGTCGATGATTTTTCTCCAAGCTTTAATTTTAAAGTAGATGTTCCTTTAAGGTATCTTATTAGCTTCTTCACTTCGTCCCAGTCTGCCTGGGTTGGATTTTCAACCTTTTGAGAAAGTATGTTTACCGCTGCTGAAATATCAGGTCGTGTGTTTGTTGAAATATATAATAAGCATCCGATAGCGGCTCGATATTTCTCATTAGTTGGCAATTTTTCACCCTCCGGTTGTTTGTGATATGTAGGGCTTATAGGTATGATCGAATCTTTAGAATTCTGTAAGTCAAATTTCTTGACGACTTCTAAAATGTATTTTGTTTGGTCGATTAAGTAAATGTTGTTTTCTTTTGTAACTCTAATACCTAAGTAATATCAGGCCTAAATTATCAATATGAAAATTTGTGTTTAAAATATTTTGAATTCGATTGACATAATTTTTGTCGCTCGAAATAATCAATATGTCATCGACATAGATTAAAATGAACAAACTTTTCTCAAGGGTATACAGGCAATTATCAGCCTTACTTTGTTTTAAGTTTGCTTTAATAAGCACATTATGTAATGTTTGATTCCATACTCGTGCTGACTGCTTTAGTCCATAAATACTTCTTTTTAGTAAACATACCTTATTGGGATTTTTGTCATCAATGAAGCCAGTCGGCTGCCGCATATAAATCTCTTCTTCTAGTTCGCCGTTTAAGAAGGCGGTTTTCGCATCGAAATGATAAACATCGATTTTCTTTATAGCGGCGATGGAGAGAAGAATTCGAAATGTAGCATGTTTAGCAACGGGAGCAAATACTTGGTCATAATCGACCCCATATTTTTGGCTAAAGCCCTGGGCAACTAGACGAGCTTTATATTTGTTGATTTTACCATCTGCGTCTGTCTTTACCTTATACACCCACTTGCACCCGACTAAGTTTTTGCCATCAGGTAAATTTACTAATTTCCATGTATTATTTTCAAGAAGTGACCTATACTCCTCCTCCATGGCAGCAATCCAATGACTCCCATTATCACACTTTACAGCTTCATTGTAATTGGATGGCTCGCCATTGATAACGATATCAATTTCTTCTATAAGACGCAAAGGAGCAATGCCTTTATTGGGCCGTTCAGATCTTCGTAAAGGCTCGGCGTTTTCACTTGGCTGATTGACATCCACGACATTACTGTCAACGGCATCGTCGTCAACGACATCATCATCTGTATCGCAATTATGATTGTTAAATATATCACGATCACCATGAACGTCACAATTACCATTTGAAAATTTTGTACCATTTATGTAGTTTACAAATTTTACATCACGGGAAACAACAACTTTTCCCTTTTCCGGTAAAAAACATCTATACGCTTTTGACTGCAAATCGAAACCAATGAATATGGCTTCTTCTGCCTTTGGGTCTAGTTTACGACGCTTGTAATCTTGAATTCGAACAAAACACTTTGAACCAAAACGTCTCAAATTGCCATAGAACGGTTTTCGGCCATGCCAGATTTCAAATGGTGTTCCGTTTATTGATTTCCATGGTAACAAGTTCTGTAAGTTGTTCGCAGTCATAACCGCTTCACCCCAAAATTTATTTTCTAACCCGGCGTCCAATAACATACAGCGCGTCATCTCAATTAGTGTTCGGTTTTTGCGCTCTGCGACACCATTCTGTTGAGGCGAATATGGTGCGGTACGCTGGATGGTAACGCCTTTCATGTTGAGATAATCTACGAAATTTTTATCAATATATTCGCCACCACGATCTGATCGTAGACATCTGATTTTATGACCAAATTTGTTTGCTGTAGTCTCATAGAATTCTTTAAATTTCTGGAAGGTCTCGGATTTCTCTTTAAGCAAATAAATAGTGGTGAAACGTGAAAAGTCATCGATAAAAGTTAATACATAGCGCTTACCTGACGGTGTTGTTGTCTGCATTGGCCCGCACAGATCGCTATGAATCAGCTGTAAGTTTTCTATTGATCGATACTTAGACTCCTTTGGAAAGGGTAAGCGAGTTAATTTTCCTTTGATACAGACATCACAGTTTGCTACATTTTTACAACTTTTCCTGCATTCTGCCAATTTTATACCAGTTGCAATATTTTCCTTCTCGATATTACGAATTGCATCCATGCTGCGATGACCCAAAATGCGATGCCAGTCATGAATACAATAATTATTGTCGGTTGTTACACTATTTACGGAATTTTTCACCCTCAACCTGTACAGATTATTTATTGCGTCAGCAAACCCTATTTGTTTTTCTTCTGGCGATCGTATTTCACACGTGTTTTGATAAAACGTCACTTTTATACCTTTTTCAGCTAATTTCTTAACAGAAATCAAATTACCACCAATTTGAGGAACGTATAACACATTATCGATGTGAACATTGTTGCAGCTTCCATTACCGTTTAGTAATTGTAAAACAATACTACCTTTGCCGGATGCAGCTATCATTTGACCATTCGCTACCGAGACATTTTCGCTATACGACCCATCAAACATATCAAACAAATCACGTTTACTCGCAATATGGCATGTAGCCCCAGAGTCAATTATCCAATCGCTACTGTTTCTTGTACCAACAAAAAATAAATGTTCAGCATATTCATCATGCTCTATAACGTTGGCTTTTGATTTGTTTTGTTGTTGTTCTTTATTTACCTTATTAGCCTTCCACGCAGAATATTCTGTGCATTTACTTCGTACATGACCTTTCTTTTTACAAAAGAAACAAGTAATGCTGCTCCCACTCTTGCGTTTAAAATTTGTGACACGTAGTGCATCTGCGCCTTCGATCGTTGATGCAACTCTATCTCGCTCTTGCCTACGCCGGAACTCTTCAATAATTTTTGCACTCACTAAAGATGGTGTTAAACTCTTTTCACCATGTGCCTCCATTGCCGTAATCAGCCCATCATAACTACTTGGGAGTGAACCTAACATGGTAGCTGTCAATAGAAATTCCCACGTTATTGAACTGCCGAACGCCACGAGCTTTTGAAATATTTCGTTCATCTGGCTAACATGAGCCTCCATGTCAGTGTCGTCGTGTGCTCTTTTTGCCATAACTTCACGCAACAACCTAACTTTTACTCCTGGAGAATCACGTTCATAAAATTCCTTTAGCGCGTTCCAAGCTTGTTTTGCGTTGGCTTTGTTTCGTATATGATGAATTTGGTCATCCCCGATACACAGGGCAATTGTGGCGTGGGCCTTTTGATCTGTTTTATCCCATGTGGCAAAGTCTACGTCTGGTCTATCAGTGACTATAGCCGCCCATAAATTTTCACGTTTTAAAAGCATTTCAATTTTGAAACGCCAATTAAAATAATTAGTGGATGTTAATTTTGGCGTTTGATAATTTGCATGTAGATCAGCCATATTTCTTTATTGTTAATTGTTAAAAAGAAAAAATTTAATCTGTTAAATCTTGCCAATCACTGGGCCCATAACCTTTGTTAGAGGATAATATCAAGCGTTGATTATATTTCAATGAATACACCTTTTATTGATGTGAAAGATTATGATTTATTTATTTTAATTTTAAATTATAATGCAGAGACCTTTATTTTATGTATGTTGTTCACAAGGCTAAAGGAAAAGGAAGTTACAAAAGTTGACATATGTAAATATGTCATTATTGACTTATTATAAAAACATATGTTAATTAAAGTAATTATCGATATCAATAAAGATGAGAAAATGTAAATTACAATAACTAACAAAAGGAAAAGGAAGTTACAAAAGTTGACATATGTAAATATGTCATTATTGACTTATTATAAAAACATATGTTAATTAAAGTAATTATCGATATCAATAAAGATGAGAAAATGTAAATTACAATAACTAACAAACTCCTCCTTAATTTACAATTTTAATTTACTTTAAATTTAATTTGTTTCTAAACATAATAAACTTTTCCTTTAGCCTTGTGAACAACATACATAAAATAAAGGTCTCTGCATTATAATTTAAAATTAAAATAAATAAATCATAATCTTTCACATCAATAAAAGGTGTATTCATTGAAATATAATCAACGCTTGATATTATCCTCTAACATGTTTGCAAAATTTTAGATTCTGAAGAGCTGCTTTTTGCTTCAACCGGAGTTTCTAAATTAAATAAATAAAAAGATTCGACTAGGGGTTTTAAATTTCCCTGATCTTTTTTTATTCTCCGGGAAACTTTAAAATATTTTTTTTTATTCCCTGAAATTTAAAGGAGTTTTTTGTCAAGAAAAATATCAAAAATGTTTAAAGATTAATAATCAATAGTGTTTAGTTCAATTCTACATAAATAAGTCTTTTGGCCTGTATTTTCTTCACGAATGCTTGGCATCGTCGTCAAATCTCCTCATCGCACTACAAAAGATGTCAGAGCAAAAATCGAAATAGAAATAAGGAGAATGTACTATTTACGAAATATTTTTCGGAGTTTTCTGTTGTGTTTTATACTAAATTAATACACGCTGCACTTTAGTTTTTAATAATACTTCAAAATATATTCATTATTTAACTTCTACTTTTAATACATTTAACTATTGGAAAAATGAAATGCAATCTTAAACACGTTAATCAGTAATGCGCTCAAAATATGGAATGGAATTATAAAAAGGGAAAGACAAAAATTATGTTTATCTACATTAGAATATAAAGGCATGGCAAATATTAAAAAGGTTGCCATCTACTTATTAGTTACACTACAGTTTTCTTTATAACTGAAGGCATCATGTTCTTGTCTGAAATTCGTTAAAATTGTCGTAAAAATTTTGCCATATTAGGCGTTTCCTCTCTTTTATCCTATAACTTTAATGCCAAATTTTCAGAATAGTATTTAAATCTATATTAAGTTAATTTTCATATATGTAAACTTAAATCGTATTTAAATACAGATTGATTTTTTGAGTTTTATTTCAAAAGTCCTATTTAATTAAGATAAAAGTATGGTAGCACTACTAAATACAAAAACAATATCTTAAAAAAGTGTATTTATTTACAAGGTGGTCTCATAAAACAGCTGTCTGTTATTGTTGTATTGTAAAATTGAGCTCACCTTGCTAAGTTCTAATAATGGAAGCTTAAGTTGAATTTAAATGTATCAGGTTGGTGAATTAAGTTACATTTAAGTGCTTAGTGAAGAACAGAATTTTATATTTAAAACGATTTTAAATATAATTGTGATTTACTAGCAAACCTAAAAATTTAATTTAAAATTTAAAATTTAATTTTATTTAACATGAACAAACTGTTTGTTCGCAAAAACTTAAGTTTAGGTTGGAAACTTTAATAGGAAATTCCAAAATTTGTCGTCCAAAAATTCCCAGACATCTTAAAATATTTTTCATCGGAATTTCCTGGAATATTTTCGAAAAGAAGCCTTGGACTGGACTCTTAACTACAACATATAGAATGGTTTACGCAAGTCTTATAAGGTTCTTAGAAGTACAACATTTAGAACCAAATAATATATGTGAAATATGCCTGTGAAAACAGACAACGGGGGTTATTCTTGAAAATCTCCTAAATCCAATTTATTTCCAATAAAATGGCGCTCGTATAATATTTAAATTTTGTAACTTATATTGTAGCTATTGCTTCGTACGGAATGACTTCTTTTAAGACTATCTTTGAAAAAAAATTTTTGCTTAAAGTTTCAGATCGTCCTTATAATTTTTATTATTTAAACTTTTCAACATTTTTTATTTTTCGAATTTATTCTATGAGTTACATTTCAGTTATGTATTTTATAAAGCTTTTTTGTAATAATTCTATTCCTTAAATTTTTAGGAATGACTTTTATACACTACCATTATTATATTGTAATAAAGTAACCTACGAAAGGAGATAATTCCCAGTTTCTATTTAAACATTTCTGTTTTTATTGTCTGTCCCTTTCAAGCGAATTGTTTACATTAGTACTTTATTTGTTTTTTTCTATTTGCAAAACGTGGAAATTATTTTCTACTTTCCATTTTATTTACTCTGCTTCATCCATTCATGTCTATTTTTTTTGTTCTTATAATAACTCTTGTTATAAACACTTTATTTGTGCTTCCATTTTTTTTTTGTCATTTGTAAAAATAATCTGTCACGTTCTCGTTAATCACTGTATTATGTACGCATTAAAATTTTAATGTCAAATTACTTGAAATGACCTAAATATGTATAAAAAATCCTCGAAGCAAAACACAAACAATAATATAAACACGCAGAAGAGACAAAAGTGAAAATATTGAGAGAAAGTTAGTAATACAAAGATGTGGCTAAAAGAGAAAGAGAGGAAGAGCCTTGAAAAAAATTATAATAAAGTGTTTATTTCTTTTAAGCATTTGGTAGAGTGATATTCAATAGTTCATCAACATTCCACTACTTCGTCACATTAGGTAGTTGTAAAGAAGACTGGAACTTTTTTCTTTTAAATTATGTAATCTTTTTTTATTTCTTTGAAAATTCGTTAAGTAACACAAGTTAACCAATTGTTTATTCATGGACATGAATTGGAATCTGTACTCAGAATATCTCCACCACATCAGATTTTTTTATAAGTTTGGTTTAATTTTTGTATTTTTATAATCTTTTTCAATATATGTACGTCCTAGAATTTTGACCTTTTCCAAATTTTGCAAGTCTGTGTAATTGTAACAGCCCAATAAAAAGTTTTCAGAATTTGCGAAGCGCACATTTTCGAAGTTACAAGTTTTTAACAAATTTTATAAGAAAAAAACTTTCTTATTTCTCCATTACAAACCTGCTCCTGCTACGTTGAAACTTAATTTTTTGCTGGGAGTTGGTCGAGATCCTAATAAAAATTTCTTCTTAGCAACAATCAGCTATTAAATAGTGGATCAAACAAAAGCAAAATGCGCTAGTTATGACATTGTGTATTAAGTTTGTAATCTGATCGGTTCTGCGTACCAGTGAAATATAAATAATTTATAAAATTGAGTTAAGGCAGGGTATCCAAAACGGTTACGCTGACAGATGTCGATTCTTTCATTATAGTTTTTAATCAGTTTTTGGAAAAATGGCGGGTTTTAAGGCTGCAATCGATTCGATTGGCTCCGTATAGACTCTGTCCTTAACATAGCCCCACAAAAAACAATCCAGTGGTGTTAAATCACACGATCTAGCTGGCCACATAATTGATCGTTTTATTGGCTGTGTGAATGTAACTTTAATAGAACCATTATTTTTTAATAGTGGATTTTAATTATTTTTATGCCATTTTCAAGCGAAATTGAATTCATTGTAATAATTACCAATGCATCTACTACGAATAGGTCAAAAAATAAATGTCAAAACTTTATCATGTTGTTGGAGTTGCCACAAGAAAAAACCAAGTTTCTTGTTGAAAACCCTTTTACTAGCATTTAACGCGCTATTTCGTTAGCGTCTCCTTTTCTTTCGAGGACATATTTATATACCAAACTTTGTGTTTTTAAATTTCAACAAAGAAGTTCCAACATTTCTTATCTTGTAGAAACCCATTCACTGAGGACAGTGCCGCTACAATTTTATGTTTCTAAGCTCAATATTTTAGAAAATTCAAAAAGTGTCACTTGTACAGCGGAAAAGTAAATGGAAGAATTTTAATTTCCCGTCTTTTATTTATTACAAAAGTTTGTCATTCTGTGCGAAACGTTTTTATTACTCATCTTAGACCACATAAAGTATATATATTCTGGCTCCGTCTGTTGAAAACACGCTCACTTGCGAAAAACTCAAAAGAACAGAAGCAGTTTGGAATTGAAATCCGGCAACATCGGCTCAGTAGGATAAGAGTTATGAATCCGAATGTGGAACCACCACCCTAAAACATGGACAATTTTGTTACAAAAACTAACATAAAAATGGTGCAAGGATTGATTTTCAATTTTCCACAAATTCGTTCCATATGACAGGAAATCACACTGTCGAATTTCGTGAATATCAGTCCATAATTTACCATAGGCTTCATTTAAAGCCTATTACTCTAGAACGCCCAACGCCGTAACAAATGATGATATTGTAATTATATTTGCTACGTCACAGTATTATAGGACTAGAAATCACACTGTAAAATTTCGTGAAGATCGGTCAATAATTTACCATAGGCCCTTTAATATGCGTAAAACCATAAGGAATAATATATTGCTCACTTCTGAAAAATTCTAACTAATAATCAAAGATTCGCCACAGGCGAATATAGCACTCTTACTTGTTAATGCTTTTTTTCTGCCCACTAAATATATATTCCAATATTTAAGCCCATAATTAAATACGTAAATTTAAATTTCAACTTTTCAGATTCCGACGTTTAGGCTGTGCGATAATTATTTAGTTAATTAGTAACGTCACAATATATAAATTAATGTTTTACAACAAACGTTAAAAAGTTTCAAAAAATTACGCAATTTTTATGTTGTACACCCAATTTTTAATGAAAATTAAATTTAACGAACTTAATTAAGCCTTATTAAAATAACAAAAACTTCAATTAAAAACCAACAGTTCAATAAAAAATCACAACAGTTATTAAAGTTTAGTTTCATTGCTAAAGTGATACTTCTAAAGTTAATTAGTACTTAATTCCAAAAGCGCTCGTTTTTGCCACAAAATAAATTACGTCCGACTTAAGTAATTTCGAAATTAACAACAATAAAATTTTATTAAAGAAAATAAAATAATTAAAATAAAAATCTTAGTAACATTTGATTTTTATTTTAATTAATTAAAAATTTTAAAACAAAGTAAAAATTTGCATAAGTATGTTTTAGAGTACCACATTACTATATCGATACCCTAGACGGAAGCGAACTGACACCAAAGTAGTCCCGTGATAGGTCTTTGGTGGTAGAGACCGGTTCTAGTTTTAACACTTTCTATGGATAAGACCAATCACTTTTACATGGGGTTGTCATTGGAGGGGGTCAATTGACACCATATGACCAGTCACAGATCTATTCTCAATGGACGTGTTTAGTGACAGTTACTTCAACGTAGTATTATTTCAATACAATGTAGTATTGTTTCAATAAAACAAGCCCTAGAATTAAATTCAAGAACCAAATTTTAAAAAGCCCCAAAAAATGTGTCACACCACCGGTGAAGACTGTACTGTAATTTATTACTTTTTCTACATTTTTGTTATTCATAAGCTAGTTACATGATTGGTTCTCCTTTCACTGGTCATGAGTTCTTTCTTTTTGTACCTGCTCTATTTTCACAACTCCCAGGACCAGTCCGTTGGACCAATTGACACAAATTTCCCGCAGGGTAAAAAGTCGATAGCAAAACCAATTGATTTTTGCTAAATGGAGAAACAATTTAGATTGTTTTTCGATTGAAAATGTTTGCGGGGTCTCATTCAATAAGATTCTTTTTGAGTGGGCGTCTCTTTAGAATTGATGTGTTTGTTGTATTTAAGGAGTATGGTAAATTTATTTAAAGTACTTTTTTTATATTTTTTTCTGAAACATGAAATAATTAAGAGTCAAAATGATTAAGTGCTTAAATGTTTTAGTTTTTTGCTTGTTATTTTTTTTTTTAATTTAGCTTATTTTTAGGTATTTAAAAGTTAATTTAGAATAATTTTAGATTAAGCCATAGAAAAGAAGCAGTGTATAAACATTGAGTATACATTATGTGATTAATGACTAATTTTCAGGATAGTATTTAAATCTTTATTCAGTTAATTTTCATATAAACTTAGATCGTATTTAAATACAGATTAATTTTTTGAGTTTTATTTGAAAAGTCTTATTTAATTAAGATAAAAGTATGGTAGCACTACTAAATACAAAAAAAAAATCATAAAAAAGTTTATTTGTTTGCAAGGTGGTCTCAAAGAACAGCTGAATGTTATTGCTTTGCCTGTTGTTGTTGTATTGTTGTCATATTGAGATCACCTTGCTAATTTATTCCAATGGAAACTTAAGTTGGATTTAAATGTACCACATCGGTGAATTTGAAATTTGTGTCAATTGGTCCAACGGACTGGTCCTGGGAGTTGTGAAAATAGAACAGGTACAAAAAGAAAGAACTCATGACCAGTGAAAGGAAAACCAATCATGTAACTGGTTTATGAAGAACAAAAATGTAGAAAAAGTAATGAATTACAGTACAGTCTTCACCGGTGGTGTGACACATTTTTTTGGTTCTTGAATTGATTTCTAGGACTTGTTTTATTGAAAAAACAATACATTGTATTGAAATCATACTACATTGCAGTAACTGTCACTAAACACGACCATTGAAAAAAGATGTGTGACTGGTCATATAGTGTCAATTGACCCCCTCCAGTAACAACACCATGTAAAAGTGATAGGTCTTATCCATAGAAAGTGTTAAAACTAGAACCGGTCTCTACCACCAAAGACCTATCACGGGACCACTTTTGTGTCAGTTTTATTTAAGTGTTTAGTAAAGAAGAGAATTTTGTATTTAAAACGATTTTAAACATTAATGTGTTTTAATATCAATACTGAAAATTGGCCATAAGTATTTAAATGATAAATATTAAAGTGTTGAAAACTATTAACGTGTCTATTTAAAAAAATGTTAATATGAAAGTTCCAATATTTCCTTAATTTTTTACTATTAATTTTCTTTAAATTGATGATTCCAGACAGAGAATTTTTATGGAACTCTATTTTAATTATGAAGCTATTGTACTATTACTTAATTTGAAATTGATCTTGATAATTAAAAAGGTTAAAAACTTAGAAATCGTAGACAACTTAACCGATATGCAAACATTAATTATAGTTCGTAAAAAGAAGCCGTAAAAAGTTAAAAAATTAACACATCCTGTAATGTAAAGCTATTTTTTAAATCGCGTTTTAAAGTTGTTATTTTCCTAAAAGTTTTTTTTTTTTTGAGGAGCTTATAGGATATCATGTCCAAAATGGTTATTCCAAAAGTGGCACCGTGTTCAAAAAAAACTTAATCAAGCAAATATAGTACATTTAAAGTTAGGGAAACGGTTTAAATTTTTTTTTGTTTATTTAAGATGATCTTCACTAAATAAATATACAAATTCCAGAGCTTTTACAATCTTGTAAATAAGAAATATTTATTAAATTTCGAAGAAAAAAAAAAAAAACTTCATGGAAATTTTGGTGAGCTAATTTAACGAAAACATTTTTATTATACTCAGATGTATTTTCATTAAGTCATATACTTAATTTTATTTGGCAGAATCAATTGTTGCTTTCTGATACTTATTCTTTTCAGTTGAATTATACCATATAAAGACAAACTATAATATATATATAATTTAATCTATTTGATCGAAAAACCATGTAGTAAACAAACTAACTACACGGTAGCAAAATAATATTAACAGAATATTTTCTGGCAAGTCAAATAAGATTAATATATTGGGGATTTTATGTTAAGTGACCCATCGATGTCTTCCGATTTGGATGAAATTTGCACCAAGGTTAGTCCCATTAGATATTAGTTTATACACAAATTTTCAACAAGATCGGTCATAAAGTTTATGTGTTAGAGGGGGTCAAAATTGACATTTTGGCCATACAGGTGTTCTTTTTCATCCGTAAAATAAAATGTTGGCCATTTTGAATATTATTTTCTTTAATACATTCGTAAATATGTTACAAATAAAATACAGCAAGTTTTTTAAAAAATATATTTTCATAATGCTTTTATTGCATAAAAATTGCGAACCAGAGCTGGCGAAAGTACTTTAAAAAAGCAATTTAATTTTTTTTTCCCAAAACCAAGATCGGTCATAAAGTTTCTGTGTTAGAGGGGGTCAACATTTGACATTTTGGCCATACAGGTGTTCTTTTTCATCCTTGTAACTTATAACCTATTGGTGTTGGCAAAATTTGTCCCAAGTAGCTTCGATAGCTATTTGATCAATCTTTCAAAAAAAAAATATTTTTTTGTTTATTTTTAAAAAATTTTTAAATTTTTTTTTTTTTTAAACTTAAAACTTTTTTTATTTGTTTTTATCCGGAATGTTTTTCTTTTTTTGCTCAAAAGAAAGCTTTTGTCTTTTGCTTTAAGGTAGTTTTGGTCGCTTTTTGGGATGCGAGTGGCTTACATATGTATAAAAATAAAAAAGTATTTTCAAACTCAAGACGAGGGTCGAGCATCCTACGCGCTGTACCACACAAATATGGCGGTTTAATAAAATTCTTTAATTTGGCCCCTGCAGCGCGTAGGATGCTCCTACGTGGGTTAAATGTATGACCAACCCCACTTTGCGGAATTTCGGTTTTTTTTTAGTAATTTCAATAAGCTAAACCGTTTTTGAGTTACGCGAAAATTTGTTGGGCAACCTCCTCCATTTTCGAAATAACGGTATATCTCGAAAACAAGAGCTAACCTAAAAAAAAAAAAACAGTTAGCACCACTGGATTCAGTGTGCCCGAATTCAGTTAAAACGCTTAGTGCCCGGCTTGTCTGTTGTTTTGTAACTAGCTCAGTGTACTTATTGCTCAAAATTGCAATATTAAAATACTTTTTTAAGGTTGCGAAAGAAAAAAAATCATATCTTAAAAAAAAACCAGAGAGCCAGATTTCATCCTACAGACCAATAAGTCTATTAACTACATTTTCGAAGATATTTGAAAAGCTGTTTGTAACAAGGCTTTTACCTATTTTAGAAAAAGAAAGCATTATATACCTGATCACCAGTTTGGATTTCGTCAACAACATGGAACACCAGAACAGTGTCACAGAATAGTTAAAGTAATATCGGACTCACTAGAGAAAAAAATGTATTGCTCTGCAGTATTTCTTGACATAAAGCTGGCATTTGATAGAGTGTTGCACAAAGGATTGCTATTTAAACTTAAAAAAATTCTACATGCCCCAAATTTTTCATTGCTAAATTCATATATACGCAATCGAACTTTTTATGTGAAAGTTGACGACCAGGCATCAAGTATATATCAAATATTTAGCGGAGTCCCACAAGGCAGCGTTCTAGGCCCAATATTATACACTATATATACTTCTGATATGCCAACATCCGATAATGTCGAAGTTGCAACTTATGCGGACGACACCGCCATAATCTTTACCAACAAATGCCACATTGAAGCTTCATCTGTAATGCAAAGAGAGATAAACATGCTACAGCAATGGTTAAGCAAAAGGAAAATCAATATAAACGTAGAAAAATGTAATCATGTTACATTTACTTTAAGGAAAGAAGAGTGCCCTCCCATATTTATAAATGATTTGCAATTACCGAAGTCTAACTGCGTGAAGTATTTGGGAATGTATATAGACAAACGTATCACATGGAAAGAGCACATAAAATATAAAAAAGTACCTTAATATGAAAACCAAAAAAAAATGAACTGGTTACTTGGAAGCAAGTCCCAACTTAGTTTAGAGAACACAATAAAATTATAAAAAGTTATTTTAAAACCCATATGGACATATGGCATTGAGTTGTGGGGAACGGCCAGTAATTCAAATATTGAGATATTACAACGCTATCAGTCTAAAATATTAAGGAATATTTCCGGTGCTCCATGGTTTATGATTCAAATAGGGATCTAAGAGTACCATTTATTTTAAGTGAAATAAACAGATTTAGTTCTAGGTATGCAAATAGACTAAGCCACCACCAAAACCCATTGGCGATTTCTTTATTAGATGAAACAAATGAAATAAGAAGACTGAATAGGTTTCATGTATTAGATCTCCATTGTAGAAAATGAAACAACGCTTAATTTTTTAAGTATATTTAACAAACGTATGTAAATATAGTTTATTAAACTTATTGTAGTTTAATAACACATGTGAATTATGATTTATTGAAATGATCCAATTTGCTAAATATTGTAAAATAGATTGTAAATAAAAGTATATAATAAAAATAAAAAAAAAAGATATAGATTCCTATTTTGATAGCCATACACTCTCGAAAATTTGTTTTTAAATACTGTGGTGTAGGGCAACATATGGTCGCGCTTGCCCGACTATACTTTCTAACTTGTTTATTGTTATGAAAGGTGCTGTATTATAATATAATTACTTCTTAATTTATTCGATTAACATGGCAATAATATGATTTAGGGAAAATATTTTGATGTACGAATATATTTAGAAATAATATGATTCAAAAACAATCGTAATATGGTAACTACAATCATAAATCTTATCATAATATATTGCTCTTAGAATATGTTTACCACAACCATGGTTTTTCTTTGCGTGTACAGACCAAAAATTACTTATTCTAAATATGTATATGTGTGGCTTGGTTTAAGCAAAATGTTTCTTTAATCAAGAAAATTTTTCTAAATACGAAACAAATAAGTTAAAATCAAGAAATTATGTTTAGATTTTCGATTTTCTTGTTTTAAGAAACAAAATTGATTTCTTTAGAAAATAAACTTCTTTCCTTGTACCACCAGAAATTTAATTCTTCTGAATGATAAATATATGTTTGATTCATTTCAATTTGTTTTTTAAACTTTATTTATTAAAATTGCTTATCAATTAATATTTATTTTCATTTCATCTCAAATTAAAACTTCCATTCCTGGTTTAATTTCATGTTATTAACCAATGTGAATGGTAACTTTTATTAAAGAAGAAGAAATAATAAACAAAAACCAAAAGAAAAGTTATAAATAAAATTGAATAATTTTCTACTTTTAGTTTTATTTTTCTTATTTTTTTTATATGGTAAAAAGAAATTTGTTAATCTTTTTAAATAGTTTACACAAAGTGAGTTGACAATGTTCATTGAATTGATATTTTCCCTTTTTGACATTTAGCCAACGATAAAATAATGATACAACAAATTTGTCTGTTCACAAGAAGGGTTTAAAAAACTGCAGTCGAAACCAAAAACTGTCGAACAAAAAACGAAAATTTGTGATAACTTTTCACTTTTTGAGTTAGAATGACAGTGACTGTTTACAATTAATAAGTCAGAAGTAAAAGCAACAGTTTTTTTTGACAAAGGAAGAAGTGGAAGAAATGTAATTTTTCTTCTTTGACTGCAGTTTTTAAACGCTGTTTACAAGAGCATAAACAAATTTTAAACGATAAGCCATACGACTGAGCCTGTGATTTGTACAATTGAATTTATAATTATTTTCATATTGAAACTAAAATTAATTTTTATAATTTAATAGTATTGTATTTGAATTTAACGGCTTCCATAAAATTTTGTACTAAGAAATTTGTTACTTTTAATTTCAAAACTATTTAAACTATTGAGGCCTACAAAAAACTACAAAACGATCAAGTCTAAAACTAATAAAATTCACTGCCTGTTCAACGATTTCGAACGTTAACGAGTAGACTATAGAAAATTTTTCAATATAAAATTCTATACAAACGTTAACGTTCGGAATCGTTGAACAGGCAGTTAATTTATATTTACTCCAAGTAATTTTATTTGTTTTCTCTCCCACGGAACATAATCTCAACCCTCACTCTTGGGGACAATAAATTTACCCTTTATCATCCCCAATCTGCCTTTAATCGTATATTTATAATATCCCACTAGTGGATTTAAAGTTAAAAAAGGAACAGATGAAGGTTTAACACAGATACAAATGAGTAATTTTCGTTGTGTCCCCATTTGGTCATTTTGATCATTTGTTCCTCTTGCTTCGTTCAGATGTAATATGCCTGACATCCTTTTTAAATCAATAGTTTCTCACTAAAAAAGGATTGTGTGCTTTAAATTTTCAATAAAGATGTACATTACGCAGTAAGTGAAGATATTATTAAGTAAGAAATTGTATATACATGCAATATTTAAACTTAACCAATTACTTTTTATCCTGCTGCAAGGATGTTATAAAGAATTTTATTGGGTCAAGTTACAAATTGTGTTTTTTTTTATTTCTTTGCAACCATTCGGGCAAAAATTATCAAGTTACCTCTTATATCATAAATTTTCCTGCATTGATTATGTGTATATGTATTTAAAAGTCTGGAAAATGCTACTGGAATCTTAATTTTTTCTACAGTTTAGTAAAATCTTAGAATTTCTGCAGTAATGAAGACGGAAAACTAATAAATATTTGCAGTTGTTGTAATCAGGAAACACTCGTTTGGAGTGCATTTAATTCTCGTGTGTTTGTTTTTTTTAAAAATATTGTGTTTTCTTTTATGAATACCAACCTTATGTTCATGTTCATATTGAAGAGAGAAAGAGTTGATCAAGCGTACAATTGCTATTTGAAAAGCTTATTCAAGCAAACATTGTAATAAAACAAATACACAGTTATTTCTATAAGCTGGATTCGCAAATAAATATGGGTATAAGTGATAGAAAAGACAGTGGGACGAATAAGACTGAATGATGAAAATAAAACATTTTTAAGGCACGATTGCACAGCAAAATTTATTTTTCAGAATATTTGTGTTGGACAAAACTTTTTATAAAAAACTTTGCAGTACTTTCTTAGCCTTCTTTTTATTTTTTAGTTTACAAAAGAAATCTTATTTGAAAAAAATTTAATTTCTGTTACACTGTGTAATCACACAAACAGTAAAATATTAAATTTGCGTATAGTGTAATTTATTATGTGGTATTTTGTTTTAAATATTTTCGTCATTCACGTGATCTGCGATTATGTTTCTTTTGATTTTTTTTTAAATTAAGAACAATTTCTGAAAAGGATTATAAGCAGGTAAAGTTTTTTAGTTTGTCTTGAAAAATAAAATTAAATAAATAGCACGTCATACAGAAATCGTATTAATGATAAATTTTGTATTCCCGTAAATAACTTTGATAAATTTTATTAAATTTTTGCCTTTTTTTGAAGATCTTTTTTTAAGGCCCGGGGACAATTTTGGATACAATTCTAACAACTTTAATAAGCTTGGCATATAGACTGAACAAACTAATACACCAAATTTCATTAAATTATAAATAAACTTGCAAGTTTTACTTTGACCAATAGATTTACAAGTCTATTCCAAGACCAATTTTAAACAATTTTCAAGGGTGCATGTATTAGCTTATCCCTACCAATGCGATCCGTATCTTTAGCATAGATAGTGAGCCCATTAGTATACTAAGAGTGAGTCTACGACTGTAATTTATTATAAGCATCAGTACAACACCTTTAACTCTCCCAACATTGTATGTAGGTTACTAGGAAAGTGGGATGATTTTGAATACCCGAGATAAACTATTTTAACGATCGTTGGGGCTGGTAATGCAATCTTCTTTGAAATTCCTTTTTGAGAAAATACCCAATGTTTGAAAGTATTTACATGTCACATGTCTTTTAAAGTCAAGGCTTTACTGTCATGTCAAAAATTCATGTTATATTACATCAATAGACTGTTTTTCTAAAGGGTTAAGACCAAAATCTAAATCCATTTATTTAAGACTCAAAATTTTTGATGAAATACGTATTTTTTTTTAAGAAGTACTTCCAAGTGAGTTACCCATTTTAAGTAGAACAATATCTTTCACTTTAAGCAAAGTTATAGTTCAATACAATTTTCATTTTTCTGCTTCAGTTGAAATGGGCAAAAATAGCATCATGGCCACAAGATGTTTTCAACCCTTGTAATCAACCGAGATTATCATAAAGAGAGATGTAAGTATATTTAAGCAAGTAAAAAGGGTTATATTAAGTAGGAATCAAAAAGTATAGGAAGGTATTTTGTAAGGCAAGCTCGACTAGACATTTCCTTACACAACAATAGCAAATCTTGTATAATAAAATTTTTAGTGTTCAAAAGAAAATCATTTTGAAAATACATACTAATTTTATAAGTTCTGGTTTTTCTTTATAACAACTAGTTGTTTTTATTTTCAAATGTACTTAAAAAATATTTTTGAAAATAGCCACCATTTGTCTTCCAGAATGTGACAAAGTCTAACATGTGATTCATATATCGTAGTATGAACTACATCAATAGGAAACTTATCCCCTGTTGGGATAAGGGTACACTTTAGAAGTTCCAAATTTGGATGAAGTTCGATGCAGACCATGCTCTTTAACACCGATAGTTTTTTGTTATAGACCATGAGATTCAAAATGGGGCTTCAAGAAGGTCACTTGTCAGTTAAAATAAAATTTGGTAAATTTTTTTAACCACAATGGTATGGCGTTGCAAAGTTATTTTATGACTTTCAGCTTTCTACAAAACGTCAGATTGTTACACCGCTGCAGAGGTTTTCAGTACTTTTTCGCAAAAATTGAGTTTTGAAACCCTGTCATATGCGACTCCCACCATATCAGCACTTAAACCGGATAGTATCCCCTTTAAACTGTTAAAAACAAATCTGCTTCTTGTCGAGGTGATTAGGCATATACTCTATCACTTTGTTCCACTCAAATTTGGAATCTCAAAAGCGTGCCGTTATGCGAGCAGTGGATAGCTTTCCTATTGTTCTAGTGCTTTTAAAGATGGACGAATGGCCTTTTATACTTTGGTCATTCTGGAAGGCAAATGTTGGCCATTTTATATATTATTTTCTTTAATACATTCGTAAATATGTTACAAATAAAATACAGCAAGTTTTTTAAAAAAAAATCTTTTCATAATGCTTTTTGTTGCATAAAAATTGTGAACCAGAGCTGGCGAAAGTACTAGAAAAATTAATGATTTTACTAGAATTTAAAAATTTATTTTTCGCAAATAATCATCCTTTTTAAAAATAAACAACAAGTTAATTTTTAATAAACAAATTTCAAATTCTCTTGATAATTAATTTTTTTCTCATGTTTTACTCTGGCGTATGATTTTTTCATATATAACTATGAAAATGTTCAATATAACTCATACGTCCAGTACAACTTCTATTGCGCACAGTATTTAAAAAAGCAATTTAATTTTTTTTCCCAAAACCACTTTCAATTATAGCGTACATATAACAAACTCCATGAGCAACTAATAATTCCCCTGTATAAACAATTTACCTCCCAGGATAGTAAAACGCAGTCATGTAAGAGTTTTAGCTAAATGAACACATACAGACACACGCACACATTCAACAAATAAAACAAATACTCATAACAAAAACTATGATAAGAATACAAAATTGGTTTTTTTTTTATTTGTGTTTTGTTGTTTTTGTATGGTTTTTTTCCAAAAACATCCTGAGGAGTTGAACGAGAAATGAGTGTACGAGTAGCAACAATTTCTTTTGTTTCTGGCATTGAGTGTTAATAAAATCACTCATACGCCATGTGGTGTCATTAAATTATCTGTTCTGCATTGTTCTGCTTCGTTTTGTTTTCCTTTTCATTTTATGCATAAGTATGAATAGAAATGGTCAATGAATTTATCTTAAACTGAATTTAGGGAAAAAGGAATAAGGATGTCTTTAAAAACCGAATATTTAAAGTAAAAGCTTTAAAATGTTAAAGTAGCTTATGTAATGTATAATACTAATATAATACTAATCGAAATTAATGAGAGTTTCAAGTGAACGAACAATTTGTTTTTAGTAAAATCATAAGGTTATATACATATGTGCAAATCCGCTCAGGATATTGAAAACAATATATAGTCAGAAACCAAATTGAACTTATATTAAAACAAATTTTGTTCAGTCATACTCTATGGCACCATATATGGGCATTTCCGTCAAAAGGTCCACCGTGACCGAAAATTTAATAGTTATTAAAAGCTTATTATTTTACGATATTGTTATAGAGAAATGTTAAGTTTTTACTAATTTTATAAATTTACCCAAAAATTTTTACACTTAGATAAACAATTAGACTGCAAAGTTGTGCAAACGTAATTTCTTATTTGTGAGAATGTTTTATTGCATGTTTTCTTTAATATTATCTTCCTTAAAAGAGGTGATATTTGATGAAAATTAATCCAAAAAAATATTCTTAGAGGGTCTGTAATCTAAGGAAGAGTTCGAAGAGAAATATGTTATTCGGATTAACGGTAAATTTTTATTTTTTTTTAATCATTATTCAGTTAAATTATTATGGAAAAATGTCACGTTCGAAATGTCACGTATCGAACCAGATTTTGGCTTAAACAAAAAAAAAAAAATACAAAAAAATACAGAAAATTTTATGAATCAAACCAAAGAAATTTAACTGTTACATTGCTACGTAAAATTCTGAACGTAGTTTGACTAGAAATTGTGCCAGGTTTCGCTGAATTACGCCTTTTTATACATGGCCACAAAAACTTCTTCTATTTTTTTTTACGTTCGAACTTCTTTTGCCATTATCTTTGATCTAGAATCGCGCCCCCAATAAGCTTTTAAGATAATAGTGCTTTCATAGTGCTATAATTTAAAGGTTAAAAGAACGTAAAAATATTTGTTGTTAAAAATGTTATTGCATTTTTGATGCGTACGACTTTCACTTTCAACACTTTGTAATTACGCATATTCAGGTGCGGATGTTCCAAGTGATCAGTATTTATAAATAGAAAAAATTAAGCCAAAACTGGCAAAACTTAAAGGTCAGAAGACAATCTGTAAATTCAAACTCAACAAATTGCTGTCCCTAATAAAATAGGCATTTTATGTTCTGATCAATAACCAGCTTATTTGCATAGATCACCAATATTGAAATATGGAAACAATATACAAACAAACCCCAACAGTTATAACAGAAACATCTATAAGCATACTTGGACTTGGAAAATATAAACCCAAGCAATTCTGTAGGAGTTGTTGGTCTCCTATCAGATGGATCCCAGGTGGTGGATTGGGAAAAATGCCGGTAACAGGAAGTATTGAAATAAAATAGATACACCATACCAAAACCAGCAAATCAGCATCTGTACAGCATCTAAGGTGTGTAAAGCGAGGCGTTGGACTTGCATCAAGCGCCTAGCTATACAAATGTGCTAGCCTGGTAGCTTGGACGCGGCAGACCAATCATCTTTCCTTTCTGATTAATGAAACTTCAAAAAATGATAAGGATGTTCCTTAAAGGAACAACGGGACTTTATATTTATAAATATATAATGTTAGATTACACAGAAAAAAAACACTCGGGATAAATCAAGTTTTTTATGATTACTTTAAGTACGAGTCGTACTTAAAAATTCAAGTACGAATAACACTAGAACGTATTAAAAACAATCCTAAATAAAATAGATTAAACTTTTCGTTGTTTAACTCGCTGGGTAACGCATGTTTTGATTTTCTATACACATTGAAAAAAGGTCTGGCCAGACTCGTGTGTACCACGAAGGGTTAAAAAGTTAATTTGAACTCTTGCTTCTTCTTATTAAAAGTAGGGTAAGACAAGGCTGCATTTTTAATCTGTACGCAGAGTCTATATATTATGAAGCCTTGTATAAAGTGAAAATAGGGCTTTAAGTCAATGACATGTTTAAAAATAAAATACGTTATGCAGACAATATCCCTTTATACTATGTGGCTTCTTCTAAAATAAATGTATATAAGACCAAAATGGCGATAGTAAGTCTTTACAAAACGCACAGTAGTTTTTTTTATCAATTAAAAAATGGTTTTAAAAGTAGAAAAATGTACATTGGACTTCAAGAAGAATTCTTGACAAAAAATATGAAAAAACGGAAGTAAGGAAGAACATGTAAATCAATTAAAATAGATAATCATTCAAAGCAAATTTCGATCTACCAATGGTTAAATACAATTTAGTTTAAAGAATGAAGTTTGACTATTAACTGCCAGCAGTCAATTAGTTAGTTGTTTAAAAAAATTTTTAATTCAAATGTTATTTATTGAAAAAAAATATTTATAATTTTAAATTTTCATGTTGTAAAATTCCTTTCTTCATAAAAATAATTTAATGAAAATTAAATTTAATGAACTTAAGCCTAATTAAAAAATTATTAAAAAATTTGGATTAAAAACCATAAATAGTTCAACAAAATAACCACAATACTAATTATAATTTTAAATTTTTAAAATTTTTTAATTCAAATGTTATTTATTGAAAAAAAATATTTATAATTTTAAATTTTTAAAATTTTTAGTAATCTATATAATCATTTTGGTAATAGTTACAAAACCAACAACTTTTTTGCTTGATTCTAAGAATTTGGTAATTAGAGACAATTTAAATTTTTTCTGTTTTGTAGTATTATTTATATATATATGTGCTAGGCTCAAACTTGACAGAAGACAAAGATATCAAATGCCGAATTAAAATTACCAGGATATCTTCTGTGTAAAATATAAAAAGATGTTTTACCGTTGCAAAACAGATAATTCAATTCGCCTCCGTATGGTCGAGTGTTATATCTAGTCAATTTTGCTTATATTCCGTGCAGTATTGGATGTCTTAAAATGTTCCTATGAATCAGCTTAAAAGCTTTCAACTGTAGACATACTGTGGAATTCTTCAAGCCTCATGCACAGATTTTGAAGCATATTATAAAATATAAAAAAGATTAAATACAGATCGCCAACAATCATCAAGCCTTGAAAATCTGTAATACAGCCATGTCACAGAGTAAAATTCCGTTCGGAAACGGAATTCATTCCGTATTTTGGTGCTTTAGAAAATGACGAAACAATGTTTCGGATTGAAACCATTTTTGTTTTCATGAACGGAGTGGGAGTTTTCTGTATCTGAAAGGCCAAAAAACTATCAAAATACACTTTCTATTAAAAAACAAATGTGTTGTCTTCGATTTCGAACGGAATCATTCCGAACGGAATTGTACTCTGTGACAAGGCTGATAATATCAAGCGCATTTTTCGGGATTAAATCAACTTTATAATTCTCAAATCAAGCGCATTTTGAGATTGATTCAATCTTAGATTTACTTAAATCAATCTCTTTTACGGATTATTTCAAGTACGAATTCGGGATTGGTTATGTTTAAGTTAAATATTTCGCGATTGAAAATCCGTACTTGAATCTTTCTGTACTTGATTCAAGAAAATCCGTACTCACCGTACTATTAATACCGCTTCGGCTTGATTTGGGTACGGATGGACTGATTTTTCTTTTGGGTGTATAGTATCGATAACTTTTTTGATGCTATTGGGACCGATAACATTGTAAAATTCTACACAGTTGCATTGAATAATGTATTTAAAAAAGCTTACCGCTTAAGATTCGCATACACCCTATAAGGCATATGCACTAAAGATAGACTCAACATATTATGTAGTTAAATTCAAACGAAAATTCATTTTAAACAACTGAAAATTCATTTAAAAAACGAATCATTTACATTCCATTTAAAATAAACGCAATTTACATTAATTTTTAAATTTTTTATTTATAAAATTATTTTTATAAAACAGCTAAAATTTAATAGTTGTTACTTTTTAAAAATATATTTTAACCGACAAAAATCAAACTACATAACAAAATAATTACGGCAAAAATAATGCAAAAAAAAGTTATTCGTAAAATAACGAATTTAATAACCGCAGTCAATTACTGTAATAATTTTTTGAGTGTAGAGAATATGACTGTTATTTGCTGGCATTTAATTAAATTTTAGGCTTTGGATATTTAGGAGATTTAAGGGGCCCATAGAAACATTCTGCTAACAGCTACTGCCGATGAACCCTTCGTATACGTGTGTGATTGATATTTTACTACACACCCATCAATCATCATTTTAAAATAAATTTCATTACGTGAAATTCAAGAAAAACCAATTTTCTCCACACGTTTTTTTCTCAAAAACTATTTTAAATTTGAAAAGAAAAATATTTCAATAAATTAATTAAATTATCTTATGTTCATTTGAACAGCTGTCAGCAGTATGAGTTCATTTCAAAATCAAACCTATTTTGATTTTTCATACTGCATTGTCTGTAAATAAAAATTTCAAATTTACAAAAACACATGCTGATTGCATGAGCATGAACAGTATGTGTCTATGGAACCCTTTAAGCTTTGTTCACAATCAGAGCAACAATTTCGTTTTTTCTTCTATCTTATTTCTTTCCAAAGTATTTCATATATTTTCCTTTCATTTTTCAAACAAAATTTTTTTTTTTAAATTGAATCAACTAGAACTTCAGCAACAATTTGTATGAAATTGTTCCTGACGTTTTAAATAATTTTACTTATGGTGTTTTCTTTTCTACAAAAAAGGTGACATTTTATTTTAAAAAAATGGAAATTGGTGTCTATTTCTTAAAAATTTTGCTCCCGAAAAGGGTGGTTTGTTTTATTTTAAAAAACTCATCCTTTTCGGGAGCAAAATTTTCAAGAAACAGACACCAAATTGCATTTTTTTAAATAAAATGTCACATTTTTTGTGGAAAAGAAAACACCATTAGTTTTGAATGAAAATTTTAACATAATGTTGTAAAAAATAATAATAAATGCATAATATTGTTGTGGCTACAATTTGCAAACGGTTTCTTAATGCAAAATGTGTGTGGTTGCAAAAGAAATTGTTGCTCTATTTTGAACATCAAGTGAAAATGTTTCTTTGATTGTGAACGAAGCTTTATTGGTAACATTTTATGACAAATAATTTTGTGAACAATTCTAGTCCGCTGTTTACCTATCTGAGGATATATTCGTTTGTCCTTTTTGGAGAAAGGGTCCAGACAATGTTGAGTAAAAGGTTTAAAGACTTTTACGTAGGAGTTTTCTAAAAAGTTGCAAAGTCTATTTTGGAGCTTCTCGACGGCATGTAGGAGAGAGCGAAGGTTCTCATTGTTGGCAGTAGGGTATCCAATTCTATTGACACCCTTAAGCACCGTCGCAATGTGGGTTGTATTTGCCTATTTTATCGTTACCTCAATGTGATATGTTCTAATGAAATTTGGGATCTGGTTCCCAAAACCCGTACATTTGTTCGTAATACACGTTTTTCCTAAGAACTCATCCGTTTGAGGTCGATTGGCCGGTGCATCGTACAACGAATTACAGGGAAAATTCCATTTTTGGCCGGACTTATCATATTTGGAATAAATGCCTGCTGAAGTCTTATCCCACACTTTCAACATGAAAAAGTTCAAGTCGAGTGTTTACAATCACTTCTGCCTCTATCCTCAATCCCAAAGTTAATTTTCGTAGTTCCAACAGAATGCATAAGTAGGGGTCATCCCCTTATTGCTGGTCCAAAAACAGTACTCAAAATAATTCATATACATTAAATAGCACAACAACTTTGTTTTCTATGACGAGTAATAACTACTGTTTGCCAACACAGGCGCACTTTATTTCCCCTAAAACAAACACTTGACGTTAACTGAAAGATGCCGAAACACGTTCATACATATACTTTTTTGAACACCGACTACCCCCTTGCAAAATCAGTCGTTTTTTTATTTTCTTCATGTAACTTGTAAAAAAAAAACCTTAAAAACCATTTGGAAAACATTAAAACGTCCTTAACAATCATTTTTATGTTAATTTTTTTTTATTGAATTTGTACAATAAAATATAATTTAGTCATTATTTTTCAAATCAATAAAATGTGATTGTTTTAACGGATCCATACCCAAAATTTAAAACAAAATTTACTCCAACTCACTTCTGGTTGGCGTGATACTTTAAAAAAAGAAACAAAAAACAAAGACTTTTAAATAAAATCCATTTAAAGGGTTTATTTATGCAATAATTTGTTTTTATTTAGCTAACTTTTAGGGAAGAAATATAATTAAAGGATATATATATATATTATTTTCTTTAAATCAACCCTAAACATGAAAATGTCTTTAACTTCACAAATAAAAACATAAAAAGAAAAAACAATGAATTTTTATGCTTTTTATATTTCCGTGAACGTAAAGTAAACCATAGAAAAGGTCTTTAAAAAACTAACGTACAAAAGAGAAAGAAAAATATGCCATTAGCATATTTATCGTTAATAAAAATGCCCAGCATAAACAGTATACAACTGTTAATCAATGACATTTCGAATAGGGAATTCTTAAAAAATTGGAAAACTTTTTTTTAAACTTCCGAAAAACATCCTAAAACCCATTAATTTATTTTTTTTAAATCCTCCTCTAACACGAGTGGTAATGGAGGATGTGTAAATAAGGTTTGTCATTTTATGTGTGGGACACCAAGAACTAGTCATCTTATACACAATAAAATCAATATGTATAATCTGCGCCTTTGAGCTATTCGAAGGTAATTTAACTATTTCAATGTGTCTGTCCGTCTCGTATTAGAATGACAAAAAAAAAAAAAACAATTATTTACGTGTTTAATTTTTTCTAGTCCTTCTCAGAAGTTCGGAAACAAGCACACTTTGTTCGATAAGGAAATCACTATAAACACAAAAGAGGGCCTAACCTGATAAAAACAAATTTATATAATTTTTACTATCAAAATCACAATTACTATCTACCTATACTTTAATTCACCCTTTTTAATAAGCGCTTCTTTACAAAAAGTTGTATTTATGCATTTATACGACAAAATACCAAAGATTTGCTTAAAATAGATCGCAAAATGTATTATTTTCTTTTATGACTCTTTACAATAGGTCCCTAATAAATTCTACTCTAATAGTATTGCAATGCAATTTGCTGAGTCTGGTCCATCATTTACCCCAGATCTCTTATGAAGCCCACTCTCAGACCGATCTTAAATACACTTTAAACCGTAACGGGGATTGTGATGATACTTGGTCCAGTTTGGTTTGATACGACTAGAATTACTCTAGCAAATTTTGTGAAGACTGATGCGTAATACACCGAAGTTCCAACACTTGCCTTCATACGCCAAAAACAAAACCATAACAAATAGTGGTATTTTAAAGAAATTAGGTTCAATGTAAAGGCCTGAATAAATAAATTCTAAAATCAAACACACAACAAAATTCAAAACTCAAATGTGTGTACAAAACGCTTGTGTACAACTACAATGACAAATGCTATGTGTTAATGCTTGTCGCATAATTTAAAAAGTGTTGTGAGTGCACAAGAATTGAAAGAAACTTACTCCAGACACTACTTGTTTCTGTCAAAAACTTTCAACAAAGTCAACATTTCTTGCATTTACTCTTTGTATTTAAATATTACTTAATGCAGTGTGCGAAAATTTTTTATGTTTACTTATCTATCGTATGTAGCGGAAGCGTACAAATAATTAATTCTGTTTGCAAAGAATTGTTTTTGCTATGTTATCAAAGTAACAAACATACAAGATATTTCGTATCGGGTGTTTTTTTCAGTGGTATAGAACTTCGAATTGAAATAAAACACAAGAAAATCGTTTTAATGACCATCAGTTTGGCTTTATTGGAAGGATAATTTTATGCCATTAATGTTTAAATATGATTTCAGGCATGTGGCCGCCGCGGCTGGCTCGAATAAAGCCAATTCTACAGGTCTAATTTTCAACCACTTTTTCGAGCATATGGGGCCGTATGTCGGCAATAACGCCACGAATGTTGGATTCCAATTCCCCTAACGTTTCTGGTTTGTTGGCGTAGACGAGCGACTTCACATATCCCCAAAGAAAATAATCCAATGGTGTCAAATCACACGATCTTGGTGGCCAATTGACAGGTCCATTCCGCGAAATTATGCGCTCATTGAATGTTTCCTTCAATAAATCGATTGTGGCGTGCGCTGTGTGGCATGTAGCGCCGTCTTGTTGGAACCACAACTCATCCACATTCATGCCATCCAATTCGGGAACAAAATAGTCAGTTATCATGGCTCTATACCGGTCTCCATTAACGGTAACTGCCTCTCCAGCATTATTTCGGAAGAAGTATGGCCCAATGACTCCACCAGCCCATAGAGCACGCCAAACAGTCAGTTTTTGTGGATGTAATGGCGTATCAAGGGTCTCATGTGGATTCTCTTCACTCCAAATGCGGCAATTTTGCTTGTTGACGTAGCCATTCAACCAAAAATGAGCCTCATCACTGAACAAAATTTTGCGATGAAAATCAGCATCGAGATCAATCTCATTTTCGGCCCATACACCAAGCGTTGTTCTTTTGTCAACCTGTTCATGATGAAATGGCAAACCAAACTGAATATAAATGACATTAGAGTTGCCAGATTTGACCACAAAACGCCAGTTTTATCTCTATTCGAAAAACAAACCTGTAAAAAAAACACCCGATACATAAGTATGCCAAACTCACATTAAAAATTAAATTGTATTAAATTGTACCTAATTTTGAAACCTTGGCTCTTGCCTTTGTACGGGAGGTGCCACGCCCACTTATTTACTCCTGCCCACATTTTTTCGGATGTTGTGTATTAGATTACCAAGATGCTTGTACCTAATTGTACCTAAAAAATTTTTTGTTCCCACTTTCATTACTGCGTGTATTTATCATTCCCTTATTAATTTTTGAGAGTATTTTTAATACCCGCACACACAAACGTCAATTCCTCGTCTAGACCTCTCTTCAGTATTTGTTTGTGACCGCGACACAGCAGTATAGAGTTGAAAAATGTTCTCTTAGCTTGAATTTGTGTTCAAAGGGAATTGTGCAGGCATCCTCTTTAATGTTGCCTTAAATATGACAAGAAAGAACAATTAATCCAAAATCTACCACAATTCCCATTTAAGTACCAATTTTGAAAATCAGTTTAATACTCATAAAACCTTAGCGTCATCTAATACTTATTTAATATGAAAAGAAATAAGAGGGTCAGATTTTATAGTTTATAACTTATCAGGGACCCCTTAAAAAATCTACTCCCAACAAATTTTAGTTGTATGTGAAGGGTATAAAAGATACGGTACAGCCGAAAAGAGCACTCTTACAATGCTAATAAAATCGCAAAAGCTTTTTAGTCAACCACCATTTTCAAATATATTTTTAAGAAAAAAAAGGTCACATTTTCTATTCAAACAATGTTTCTCAAAAAGAAACAAATAAAACAAAGAGTCACATACATACATAAAGGGTGTTTTTATAGAGTGACACAAGTTTAAATCATAATAAAACAAGGAAATATATTTTTAATATCAATGAAATGGGCGTTATTGGACAGAAAATTTCATGAAATTAATGTTTAAATATGATTTTTGTGGCCGCACCGGCTGGCGCGTAGAATGCGCAATTTGGAACACCAATTTTCAACAACTTTAAGCATTATGACCATGAACGTTTATGAAGAAATATGGGCCAATGACTCCGCCAGCCCATATAGCGCACCAAACATGAATTTTTTGTGGATGTAATGGTGTTTCGACAAAAGCTTGTAAATTTTCCTTACTCCAAATGTGACAATTCTGCTTTTTTCCGAACCCATTCAACCAGAAATGGGCTTAAACGGAAAATAAAATTTTGAATGGAAATTCAAAATCAATATCAATTTGTGCTTCAGCACATTCGCCGAATTATTTTGATTTAAAATTTCAACAATTTTTACGCGTTGCTCTGGTGTAAGTCGATTCATAATGCAATTTCAAAGCAAACTAAACAAAAAGCAACTATCACCTGTTAAAGGAGTGCCCAAATAAAGCAGTGGTGCCAGCTCAAAGTTGTGACACTCTAAAAAAACACCCTTTATAAGATAAAACAAGGTGCCGAAAAAGAAGTGTGACTGTAAATTTTTTAATAAATCAAAAGCTTAAGTATTACTTTTGGTTTGTATCTATTTCATGTCTAATTTTTTTCAATTAAGTAGAAAAACTAATATCGACTTAGTGGCCACTCCCAGAACTGACAATTATTCCGCTCGATTTAAGGCATTCATCATCACTCTTAAGGCTGGTTCACCCACAAGTTTCTGAAACATTTTTGGTTCGGAGAAATTTATTGTTTACTGAGAGTTTTCTACACCATGGTTCACCCATTTCAGAAACTTGGTTCGTAAAAACAGTGCTGCCATATATAATTGAAAATGACGTTAATACATAAATACATAAATTTAAGAAAACTAATTATATTTGTGTCAAAATAAAGAAATAAAAAATTAATATTTATAACAAAAAAAAAAACAGCATTTGTGGTGAATTATTTGGTAAGAATAAAAACATCTTTTTCCGCGATGGATATATTATTTTGTTTGATATGATTGTTCTTATAAGAGCTGTTGCTCATATCATACAAACATTCCCTTCCTGGCTTTTTTATTTCATAAATTAAATTTAAGACAACATCTTCTGACAACTCCATCTTAAATTTGTATCTAAAGGACAAAGAAAATTTAGAAATTATAAACTAAATTGCTTTAATATTACAACTTACCTAATATAATATTTTTCAATTTTAAATTGTTTTTCCAAGTTATTTATTTTTGCCGCCAATACCTCTTTTTCTTTATATGTTTATTTCTTTTTTGCTTTTTGTTTACATTTTTTAGTTTACCATACTGAATTTTTAATACAAATTCCAAACAATATGGCATGTCTCTTGTACAAATTTCACATGGTGTGGCAACCTTTTCTAAAATGGTTCGGACCAAATTTAAAATTAATTTAATTCACACTGAGAGTCGTTCGCACAAAATAATTTCTCTCGCTCTCTGAGAGAAACGTCAAACTACATATAAAAAAAATTTTGTGCGAACCAAAAATGTTTCAGAAACTTGTGGGTGAACCAGCCTTTACTAACGTATGCGGAATAAAATATGGACTAACACATTAGCAGTAGTAAAAAATTTATGTCAGGTATTAAAAAATCAAAGTTAATATGCAATTGTTAAAAAACACAACTTACAAAAACGATATCTAGTACATCAATGGGCTTTTTTCATATTTTTAGGCACCCTACGGATAGACTCTTGAATCACCTTTGTGTGCATTATCTATAACATCCATTTAATTTTAGTGATAAAACAGTTAAGGTTTCTTGGTTCCTATCCCTATTTATAGAAATATCTTTTAAAATTCGCCTACCAATCCAAACTGTGTTCATTCATGAGCTTCCATTGTAAAGAGCCTCCCAACACCCATGATAAGGTTCATAACCAGCCTGCGGCAAAAAAATTTTGTAACAAAGCCCGTATTAGATGTTTGATGATAACTGAGAGTGCTGGAATGGTTTTCTTTGCATATTTGACTACTCTTATATGTGCTACGTATTTTTAATTTTTAACTCTTCATTTATTTGCCAACACATGGTAAGATTTTGGAGTATTTCCGGCAATTTCCTCTATTCTATTTCTTCAACATAGCTCGAGTTTGGTTGCATTGTATTAAAAATTTTTACCGGATCAGCGTTTTCTATTAACGGTTTTTTACTTTTGAAAGCTTTAACTGTCTTATTAACAAAAGATTTTTTAATTTCGATTTCAAAAAAGTGGCTAAAATTTCAAATTTTCTTTCATAAGGATTATTTTCACAAAATTTACAGATCAACTTACGACCTTCTTATTCGTTTTATGATTTTTTTTCTACTTATTATCAATTTATTGAACTGATCTCTAGCCAAATAGTTATAGGGGAAGTGCCGTTACTTTTTTTATATTTTGTTTTAATATTACATTTTGTTTTATTTTTGCACTGATGGTTAAAAATCCGTTCATATTTCATCCCGCATTCCTGACAGATATTTCTTTGTCGACTTGTGACTTCAAGAAACCCCAAAAAAAAGATGTTAAGAACGGTAAAGTCGGGATATTTTGTCAGCCAGTGCAACTCATCGAAACGAGGGTTAAGGTGAACCGAAAATTCATATTTTCAAGTTTCGGTTGGAGGACGCGCTGTTTGCGCTTTTGACTAACTTCTAACTTCATCTTCTGCAGTCTCAGTTCGTACAGTTAAGGCAGGATATAGTTGTTAGGCATGGCTCTTTAGCGCTTGTCGTTCACAGTAGTCGTTTTACCCACGCCGTTTCCGAAAAAATAAGGTCCAATGACACATTCAGCGTAAGCACCACACCAGGCAGCAGCTTTGAGCGGTATAATAGCAATTTGTATGTTATACGCGGATTTTCGGTGCCCCTAAAGCCAGGTTCTGCTTATTCACGTATCCACAGAGATGGAAACAAGCCTCGTGGCTCAAAAGCTTTGGCAATTATTGGAATGCTATAAAATGGCAGTCAGTTTTACTATGTCCTTGGTTTGATGACAACTAACATCCGACATCCTTAAGGCATTCTAAATTGGAGAATATTTATGTTATAAACTACTATAACACTACCAATCTTTTTTTTAAAGAACAGACATACAGTTCGCACAGTTACTAAGTGGAGTGTGAGTTCAATAACTTTATCTTAATATATTCGTTTAAAAATTTATGCGAAAATTATTTTTTAGTTTTACTCCTTTGTTCTTTGTTAATTCTTTCAAAACCAACTTCTTTTGGATGGCAGAAATAAATATTAAGGAAAAAAAAGCAATAAAAAAGAGAAAATACTAGAAACATACACATAATTATTAACTTAGCGACTAAATAAATTTGACAGATAACAAACAAATATCTGTTTTCTATTTTCCCACTTATCCACATTCATTAGAATGCGAATCGAAATAAATTTGAATTGCAAATTGAAGAAATTGTCACACAATTGTTAACAATTTTTAATTTTTTTTTTTGATTTGAATTCATAAAAACAGCGACAGAAACCGCATCGAAAATGAAACTTTCAGTCAGACATAAATCATAGAAAAGTCTATGTGGGTGAGAGTGTGTGTGTCTGTTTGGCTGTATGGGTACTGAGGGAACTGTTAAATATTCAAAAGAATAAAAAAAGCTTTTAGTGCAAATTTTAGTTTCTTTTTACATTTTCGAGTTTATTAAAAATGGATTTGCTTAAATAAAGGATACAGTTTTTGTTTTTATTTTTCCTCTTGCCTTCGTGGTCGTTCTTTTCTTTTGTTGTTAAAAATTTATACAAAACGCAAATGAAACGAATTATTACGACAATAAACTTTTAAGAATTTATTACTTGGGTTTTATGGTTGTTGCAAGGATATTTGTGTGCATGTACTTTTGTTTATTCTTTATTTTATTTTCATACTTAAGCAATAGACGGAGACGTAGTAGAAGTTTTTTTAAAAAAATTAATGTTTTTAACAAAAAACAATGGAGGAATTATTTCTTTGTCATTATTTTTTTTTTTATTTTATTATATATTTTTTTTCGAATGTGCTTCTGTAAGTAAGTCAAATTGAAAAAAAAGCTTTCTTGCAATAGTCCTATTCCCTAATAAATTTTGCCTAAGTCCTTTGGTTAACATTGAAGCTGTAGATTTGTACATATGGACGCAGTTACGTAAAAAGGGCCAATCTACATTTTTTTTATGAGGGCCAATGTATTTTTGTTTACTTTAATCGACAAATAAAACGGGCCCAACTGCTTGGGCCTATCTGCAATGAGGTGGAATAAAAGGGCCAATCTGCATAAAAAACAATAAAAAAATTTTTTTTTGGATATTTTTTAAAACCAAAGTGTGTAGGCACAGTAAGCCGCCTTTAAAAAAATTAAAATAAAATGTTTTCATGTTTCTTTGCGTTTTTACTTAAACTAAAATTTAACAAGTAAGAAAGTATAGTCGGTCAATCCCCACCATATCATAACCTACTCCACAGAATATACTTATTTGGGACCCATGGACAATCATGGACCCGCCTACACAAAATTCCATTATGAGGTTAAAATTCATTTAAAAGTTCTTTGTGCCGAATATTATTCAGATATCTTCGTCTATATGAGATGTTAGAATGGGGGTTTATATGGGACCTATGGTTAACCTTGGACCTACCAGGACAGAAGTTTTTCGCGACATATTAGCTATCGTTAAAGTTATTATCGCCAACTTTTATGTTAATAACAACTTTTCTATGGAAGTTATGGTATTAAAAGTTACAGCCTGTTCGTCGATTTCGAACGTTAACGTTCGCATAGAAAATAACATTTAAAACAAAAACAAATTTTCGAATTTTGTTTTTGTTTTAAATATAATTTTCTATGCGAACGTTAACGTTCGAAATCGACAAACAGGCTGTTAATTTCGGGAGCAGTATCAAATAACAAATATGAACCGATTCCAATAAAATTTGGTAAGATTATTTTGATTGCAATAAAATAAGTTTGGAACAATTTTAATCGGAATACCAACATAATAAGATGGCTTATGGGCACAAAGAAGCTTGTATGGGGATTATGTGAAGTTACAGGCCGATTCACCTTATTTTCAAAAAGCTTGGAGTTTGTGCCAATTAGAGCAAACGTCAATATTTTAAGGTGTTACAAACATCATCAAATGCACTATTGTGATGAGAATATAATTAATAAAAAAAAGTGATTAAAATGTTAATTACAATGATCAGGATAAGAAGAGGGAAACGAAATATGATGAACACCATCCTGATTTGCCAATTGTTAATGCAAAATATTTAAATATTGTTGAACTTTGTTTTAAGGGATCCATTGCTTCTCACTTGCACCATGAGTTCCTGGCTTTGCCTCACCAAACCACAGTTCGTGATGCACTTGTTGAGCTTGACGAAGATGAAGAGGAACAAGTCGAAGAAAGACTTTTGTAATATTCTTTTCCAGAATAAAAAAATATTAAATAAAATTTAATTATTCCAATGTAATTTTTCCTTAGAAATATTTTTTTTTAATCAAGTAGGCACTTAGGTTTAATTTTCCACCCTATTATATGAACACATTGGCCAAAATTTTTCACATTTGGGTAAAAATATGGCAGCATATATGGCTAAACTGCTAGATTGACCCTTTTTAATTTTAAATTACTAGAGCCATTGTTACACAGAGAAAACAGATTCGTGATCACAACCGAATTTGGCTCCAATCGAATTTCTTCGGTTGCATGTACTATCACACAATTCGGTTACAATTACTGAACATTTCGGTGCTTAGCATAATATTTTTGATAGCAACATTTGAATTTTAGTACACTATCAGTCATAACAACAGATATTGTTAGTTGTTAGTATGATTATTAGAAACAAAACTGTGCTTATACCCGAATATATGATAGCTGCAACAGAATTAACACATAATTGGTGTTCATAACAATAGATTTGATTGTCGTTATCAATATATTTTTTTAACAGGTCAAATGCAGCCCATAAGGGCCAAGGACTTGTCCAAAGGTAATCCCAATGAATGGAAAAAGTGGCTTATTTTACAGTACGATGTCCTAGGGCAGGACCATATAACCCAGCTTGCAAAACAAAGGAGAAGTCTTAAAACTACTCTATGGTGTACTCCAGAGGATTAGCTTTGAAATCGTTTCAAAACGAAAACATGTCGTTTAAAAACGAAGACATGTCGTTTCACTGCAAACTCTTTTTAATAATGACATGGACAATACTTGCACTACATTGGACCAGCCCAGGATCAAAATGGATCAAGAAGTCCAACATAATTTGCAGGATATAAAAAAAATAGTACACACATGTACGTATATATGTTCATACCTATAAGAATACGTAAATTACTTACCCCTATTTATTAAGTTTTTGCACATATTCCATTATTGACTGCAAATATATTTTTTAAATATAAAATTAAAAATTATTTTATTCTATCAAATTTTTTGACAGAAAATTTAGCAAGCAATTGGGTCTTTTAACTATTTTTTGGTTGTGAATTCCGAATAATTATATTTTCATTTGTTGTACTCGAATTGAAACTATTCCAACAATCAATAATTAGCTGCAATAAATGAATAAACATTTATATTACAAAATTTATTGACGAAAGCAAATTATTGATTGCAATGACCAATATTCAGTATTGACCTATATTAGATTCGGTTGTGATTCTAACCATTTGTACTAATTTTTAGAACTAAATTAAATTAGTAATCATAACTAATAAAAGAATTGAAGAAATCATATTTCAGTTAGAGCAACGTTTTAATAATTAAGAGAATTAAAAATCAGTTAGAACTATACATTTTTAATAGTTGCAATAATAAATCATGTGACTTGATCAATATTTTATTACTGCAACCGTTTCCCAACCAATTTGTTTTCTGTGTGTATGTAAAAAAGGCCAAACTGCATTATGTTGGTCTTTTTATCAGTTTTTTTTGTACATTCGAACGTTTAGATGACAATGTTGCTCTTGAGATAGGTAAACTACTAAATTGCGCGAAGCACACGAAACATTCTTTAGCAATAAACCACTACTTGTTTGCCGTATGATCTATATAAATCTTTGAAACTTGATTTTAAACAGTAGATTGGCAATTTTTATTCAACTGTGTAAATATATATAGAGACACATTGTATTGTTGATTTAGGTATTATTTGATTTTAACGGGATTTTAAGTAGAGGGCATGGTTATCTACGCAAAGTATATGTCATGTGTAAACCGTTTGTGCTTTGACGTTTGTTTTCCGTTGTCTACACCATCCTTTTCAATTTAAATATATTGTGTCGAAGGTATCGAGATGTTGTAAACGAGTTTCGTAGAAGCTTAGCAAAGCTGTATCATCAACGTTGATTTTTTGATGAAGTTCTTGATTGGCAAGTCTGAAGTATATAATAGATACAAAAGAGGTCCTAGATTTCAATCTTCCCTCTAGAACACCAGAATAAATCCCTCTTGGGAAACTTACAAAATTTCCTTCTTTGATGCTTAGTTTTCGACCAGTAAAATAGCTCTCCAACAACTTTTAAGTATTAAAGGGTTAACTAAGCTTTAGTTTATGTATTAAGCCTTCATCTCACACTTTATCAGATGCTTGAGAATTATCAATATATATATTATGTCCTGTGGTTCCAAGTAGGAACAAAGGGCCGCAACGAACTCTTTCCATTCGATGCGGTTTGATGCTAGATGTTTAATTTCCCTCCAGCTTAGCCCACTTTGGTTTACTTCAGATTCAAGTTGACGTCTCCAGGTGTGCGACGGGAAGAAACGGGAGAATTATTAATAAAGACAGCTAATTGGATAGATCTTGGTTGTTTTAAAGTTAAATTTAAAAAACATTTTAAACATTTTTTCACTGCTAGAGCACAATTTTGGTTAAGCAGCAATGTTGATAAGCAAAATTGCTACATTTCGAGTGAGGATAATCCTTAAGCCATTGTCGATACACAATAACATTCAGAAAAACTAAAGCTATGTTCACATTATGTGTATTTGCCATGTGGAATGTCACTTTTCTACACACATGTGATTTCATTTGTATGTCAAAATTTGAGTTTTACATAAGGTTCATAATTATCATATTTACATGTTGGTATGTTGTCACTTGAAAATTAAACTCGTTCAAAATCAAAAATGTCATATCTACCGTACACAGAGAAATAACACATGATATTGTTCGGAGGGGTGCAGACGACGAACATGTCAAAAAGTAACACTCCGCATGACAAATACACATAATGTGAACATAGCTAAAGTGTTTGGCGCCCTTTAGAAGCCGGTGAATGTATTTGTCGATATGTTTTTACAAATAATCAGCAAACGATCAGCAAACAAAATAAAGCTGTTAACTGGAAATCTCGTTAATGGTATTTGACGTTATTAGATTATTTTGTCAGTGGATGTGAAAAGTTCCAGGTCTACGCATGCCAACAAGAAATGATCAAGCACTTGGACAATTTATTGTAAAAATACAGCCTCAGGTGTGCATGTTTGCCGCTGTGGCCACATTTCCTAATTCATATTTAAATATTAATATTATCAAATTATGTGACTAAGTTTTGTTCTACACTATTTGAATTTAAAAATGTTTGCCTCCAGTAAACCAAATTTCGATTCAAATCAACAACGTATCGGCGTTAGTTAAGCCCAACAAGATTCTCTGATAAAATTAATTTACTAGAATGTTGATGTTTAATAAAAACTTTAAGGACATTGAAAAAACATTATTTTCTTTAAATTATCATAATTTATTCGACATTGCATTGTAATGACTAATTTTAAACTCGAATAAATAAGTATGAAAATTCTTTTTTAGTCAGTAACCGATTTTTACATTGTCTACATGCAGAGAAAAAAACATGTTTAAATATGGTCACCTCCAACAAAACTATTTTTAAAGAAAACTTCAAACATATTATAGTTAATATTACCATATTATTGTCATCTACAACCATATTATGGTTGAATTAAACCCCCATCAAGAAGCCACAACCATATTATGGTTGCCTCTTAACATGTTATGGTTAAATATGACAATAATTTGTTTTAAAATTAACAATAGTATTTTCCTCTTTTTCAAGAGCAACATGCTATGGTTGAAAACCAACCATGTTATTATAAGTGTTAAACATGTTTTAGTTATTTTTGACCATAACATGCTCGGAGGCAACTATAATATGGTTGTGGCTTCTTGATGGAGGACTAATTCAACCATATATGTCGGTGACAATAATATTGTTAAATAAATCATAATGTGTTTAAAATTTTCTTTAAAAATAGTTTTGTTGGAGGTGACCATAATTAAACATGTTTTTCTCTGGGTGTAGCTATTAGTTTCCGATTTAGTAGACTTTCTCTCCTGCCCTCCTACAATATGGCCATATGTGTATGCGAGCTTTTTTTTAGAAGTAAAATATTTACTTGCATGTTAAATTGTAATTATTTTCTGCTTGTATTTTTTTATGTTTTTCCTCTTTTATTTTTTTTAGTTTTTCGCCGTTTTGTTATTACAAGTAAACAATTGTAATGAAGTCCTTAAATAAAGGAAACAAAATTAACAAGTGTTAAATATAATTACTTAATAGGCCACGGTGAATATTTAATGTGGTTTTGTGTTTAAGTTTTTTGCCTTGATTATAATTGAAATTTATAAATTGAAATTTATTTCTTGTTTTTAATTTTGTGCCATTAAGTTGCAGGAAATTATGAACTTAATGTTTCAGATTGACCATCACATTTAGTATGCATTTTTAATGCGCATAATTAAAGGTCACTGTGCGTATGAGTTCATGTTTTGTATGGCTTATGGTGCGTATGATTTTGATTAAAATTATAATAAATAATAATCATACGCCACGAGTTTGAAATTAGTTAAAATGAAAAGGTTATAATCATACAGTCATATTGTATAGTTAATGAGTTGGAAATACGGACATATGTGTAAATTAGAAATTAATTGGTATGAAATGCAATTTCTTATTTTGCAATTATTGTCAAATGACAACCAAATGAATGGGGATTTAAGTATATCATTTGGAAGGTGATATGAGGTGCTGAGTTCCAAAATTCCCCAATAAAAAATGGAGCTTCCAACAATGCAGGTTTGTAAGGATGAAACGTAAGAGTTTCGCTTATCATATCGCTTACGGAATTTTATATGGCGAGTTCCTACTTTGAAGCAATACATTTTTGGCAAAGATAGCGCTTTGTTCAGCGCATATAAAAATTGGTGGATGTAAAGATCAGCTTTACACACAAATATTTTTGTTACCATTATTCTTTAATATGCTCCTTTACAAACCTGCTTCGTAGTAAGGGAAAGTCGTGGCTTTTCAAAAGTTATATTTTTTTTTCATTTGTTAAGAATTCGTTTACTTACCTTACTGAACCCTATGTATGTCTTATTGCGAAGCGCATAAATGCCCGCTTACTTTTTAAAATTAACTATAAGTGCTTTGCAAAACAAGAAAATTTTTTATAGGGTCGTTTCTAAATTTTTAAAAAAAAATCATGATAAAAACAAGTAAGAAAGTATGGTCGGTCAAGCCCGAACATATGATACCCTACACCGCAGCATTTAAAAACACATCATGCTTATGTGTCCATATAAATATGGATTTATCTATGTTTATAAGCTTCATAAAATCGGTTGGAAAGTTTGTGAGAGGCAGCAATTGCCCCACCTCCCCTTGTGGTCCTATTTTTGAAAAACTGTATAGCTATGTGTCCATATAGATATGGATCTATCTATGTTTTAAATTTCATTAAAATCGGTTTGATAGTTTCTGAGAGGAAGAAATTTCCCCCTATCTTCCCTCGTGATCCTTCGATTCGGCCCATTTTCAATAGGCTTGGTCCTTGTGCCAATTAGAACCTATGTCCCAAATTTTATCTCCAAACCTGTACTTTGCGCACAAGGTTACATGGACAGCCAGCCAGCCAGCCAGCCGGACGGACATCGCTAGTTCGACTCAGAAAGTGATTCTGAGTCGATCGGTATACTTTAAGGTGGGTCTAGGACCAATATTTTAAGGCGTTATACACATCAGCACAAATGCATAGTACCCTCTCCACTATTGTGGTGTGGGTATAATGACTTTTTAAAATAACACCGAGCTGTTTTAGTATCTGAAGTGAAGAACAAAAAAGTCTCTACTAGACCTCTGTAAATTACTTTGAAAATTGGAGTGAGTTCCAAAACTTTTTCTTTGCATTGGCTAATAAATTGTCTAGGACGGTAATATCGATCATGACGAGTCACTGGGTAATAGGAACGGTGCGGAAAGAAAAGGTCTGATGACTGCTGAAAAAGTTATCCAGTCTCGGTGCTATTAGGATGAGACATTTTGGCAAACCATTATTGCCATGTTTGGACGCTGTGCCTAGTGTAGGACTGCGGTCGATCTCTCTGTGTTGCAGGGAGTCGAGGTAGTTCGAGGTTGCAATGGTGTGTGTGGAACTATCTGGTGGATACTGGCTGACTTTGGTTACTGGCTAAGGGTATCAGAGCCCAAGTAAGCCATCCTCGTGCCGGCTGCTCATTGAACCTAACCTAACCTAATTCAGTGAAAAACAAAATGGCTTTCTTGCAGCCATAATCTGCCCATATTGTACATTTTTTTATTGTTTTCTGGTGTTGTCGTATTTCGGGTGCCAATAATTTTTTAATATATGAAAATAAATTCGTTGAAAAATGAGATTGCCTCAACCCTCTTCCACTACCTCCAAAAAAGTGACTTGACAAATGTAAAGGAGATTTACCTGTTCTGGGACGGTTCTCCTGGACAAAAAAAATTTGACTGTAGTTGGAATGTTGAGGAAATGGTTACCGTATACACAGTCTGGTGTAAAAAGATAAAAATTGTGTTTCCTGTTGTACAACACTTCTTCCTACTGGTAGATATATGGTGTATCAGAAAGAAAATTATAAAAGCCGAAACTTTGATTACACAGTGCAACACGAAAAAATTAACCATTTACGGACAACTTACGTGATAAAAGACCAAGAAAAAAAAAGACCCGTGTCTCCCAGTTTTGCCCAAAGTCATGCATTCTTTTATGGACCCCCAAAGATTTGGAGCCTCAGTGTAATTTTTGGAAAAAGTGATCATTACCCTCTGAGACAAAGTTGTAGCTCTTGCCATAAAGAACAAATTTTTCACTTTTGCGGCTACCTAAACGGTGTTAAGCATCATTCCTAGGAAGTTTATATGCTCTAGAAAATTATTAATTGAGACCTAAGGTACATTTTTGTAATTAATTGTTTCCTTGAATTTTGAACGGTTTGCAAACTATGGACCTGAACAGGGGAAAAAAGGTAAAAAAAATCGAATTTTTTTTTTAAGTTTTTTGTGATTTTGATCTTGAAGTTGTATTTCTTTTAATTATATGTGTTTACAAGTTTTGTTTTTTATGGTAAGAGCTACAACTTTGTCTCAGAGCGTGAATCAAAACTCTGAACGGTTTGCAAGATATGAGCCTAAGAAAATTGTCACTTTTTTGCAAAAATGACACTGAGGCTCCAACTCTTTGGGGGCCCATAAAAAAAGTGCATGACTTTGGGCAAAACTGGGAGACACGGGTCTTTTGTCACGTAGAGTTGTCCGTATATGGTTATTTTTTCATGACTTAAAAAATTACACATAGTGTTAATCAACAAGAGTACCGCGACATATTTTCAGAATTCGGAACAGTCTCTAAAGGCACTAAGGAAGTAGCTAATGGGGACTGGAAAACAAAGGTTTCATCTGTATTCAAAGCACACTCGTTGTATTTTATCTTCACTGAATCATTTGAAGGATTCACAAGGTAGTCATAAAGTTGCAAAGTCTTATGTCTTAAAATAATTGTGTTCACGTGTGAGCCGAAGGCAGGGGATTTCCCATCCCTGGTGAAAATTTTCATTTTTGGCTTGTAACTTAAATTGTTCCAAGTCAAATCGTTGTTTTGAAGCCATATTGAACGGCTGGTTTTTTGTACTCGCTTTTTAACTAAAATTATATTAATTGTTTTGGAATGTAATATCCTAAATTTTGTATTTTATGTTAAATGAATGGAAATCTATAACGTTGGAAAAAACAGCAAAATGTGTTTATATGGTTAAAAGTGCTTTTCTTTCGTTTAAATATTTGTGCCTTTTTCTAGTTCCTTTTCCAGCCTTTATAATATCACCAAGTTGTTTCGATGCTTGGTTGATATTTTAGCGCTGAATCCCGAAGCCACCCTATACACTTCAAAACCGAGAAACGCAATCGGCGTTTTCTCTGGGAATACCAACAGGGTGTTTGAATCCTTGGCAGGTATTCTAAAGCTGTAGCCCTCAAATCCACCCTTAAATACAGTCCACACTCCACGAAACGGACCACCGTAGGACGTAATCCACGTTTTTAAATTACAAGAAATATATATGACTGCTGTGAACTACTGCTTATAAATTAGATTTCTACTGTACAGTTATGACGAATGAATTAACACAGCATTAAAATTTTTATTTTGTTTCAAACATAACAACAATTATTTTAAACAATTGTAAAATATTATTTAGGACATTATGACGATATGACTTGATAGCACACCTTGTGAATCCCCCAATTATCAGGGAAGAAAGGTTAATTTTGTATACAGGGGAAGGTATGACTATCGGTTAACAGTAACTTGTGCAGCTTCAAAAGATTTAAAAAGGGATGAGTTTAGCAATGATAACGCTTCGACGATTACATTATACTGTTAACATAAAACCCGAAAGTTGGTTGACGTCAACAAACTTCTTCCAAAGCAGACTGACAAGCAAAAGAAAGTTTAAAATTTTTTGGGCATAATTCCAAACTTAATTAATCGTGAATAGGCTTACGCAAGAGCAACGTATGCAAACTGCTGGAAACTATTTTAAAAATCATGATTTACTTTAACAGGCTCATCACATCTCTTGATTCAATCATTTAACTAAAAAAAACATTTTCCCAACGAATTATTTAAAAAAATATACCTGTTAATGAGGTGACCATTTTTCTGGGTTGTGTTAGATTACAAATCTAAACTAGAAATAATCGAGCATTTACTTCACAATTGTTGAACATGTTACACCTGACCTTCTGCGAAGAGTGTGCGAAGATTTTACATTATGGGTGCTGCGTGACTGCCGCGGCTAGCCTCTAATCATTTTGACGCAGTATTGCAATAAAATTACTTAATGTATAAACGAAAATTTGATGAAAATTTAAACCCCTTTTTTATTTTATTTTAATGTTCTCCGTCTCTAAATATTTATATGTGTATGTATATTTTAAAGCAGTGCTAGCCAAAGTACTATATACGGCTTTACATATGTTCATAATCGGCTCTTTACAATCACAATACCCATGTTCCTGGTAAAAAAATAATTTTTTTCTACGATCAAATTCACATTCAAAACTTTTACACTTTTATGTCTTGGTAACTTTCGTGAAAATTTATTTTTTTTCTTGTATGAGGACCCCCTGAGGGGTTGGGGATAGAAAATTAGTTTCTTGTAGAGAAATATAAAGAAATCAAAAATAATGAAGGTTGCTCATATATTTAACCTCTCTAGGGATGACACCAGATTAGTAACGATTTTTTTAAGTCCATTTTTCTCCAATTTTGTTCCCAAGAAATTAAACCCTCGTGCGTGCGGCACGCCAATTTTTAAGCGATGGAGCTAAAATTTTGTGTTATTTTTTATCATAACCTCACACAAAATTGCCCTTCGTTTTAACAGGGCTGTGAGGTCGTCAACAAATAGTTCTAACTCCGACTTCGACTCCAGTCGCTGAAAATTTTTAAGTCCGACTCCGACTCCAATTCCGAGACTGGCCCTTTTTTTTTTGACTTTTAACTCTTTTTTTAATGCAGTACCATTCAAATGCTTGAATATAGCAAGAAAATTATTCTGCACAAATTTCAAATCGATATTTCATATATTGCATCGCAAATTTCAAAGAATTTTGGTTTTGAAAAATATTAGAAAATTTTTTAAATTTCTTATGCCGAAAAGTTTAGGAGCCGGAGTCACTAGTTTTTGTGGGTACTTCGACTCAGTAAAATGAAATGTGCTTAAGATTAAATTTAAATGTTCACTCTTCGATAGCCAAAAGTACTCTTAAAACCTGTCCTTCAACCCACGTCGTAACTAACCTGTTGCACATTAGAACCACACCCTAGTTCTCGCTAGTTTTCATTCTTCAGTCCTAAAATCGCAGAGTCGCATTCCTAAAAATTAAGTAAAATCCCAGTTATGCGGGCGTCGCCACCCATCCCCACATATATACATACATACATGTATTTAAATAATTTTGTTTATTATATGAATATAATATACTCCTATTCCCCTCTCTTGGTGGTGAAAAGTATACAAATTCGAAAATAAGATTCACCTAACGAAGACAAAAAGTATTTACTTGAATTAAATGCTTAAGCATTTCGTACTAAAAATTAAAATTAAGGTCTATTGTCACACGTTTACACATAAAAAATACAAATATTTCAACACTTTAAGATGACACTTTGGCTATTTAAAATCATTATGGTTGGCATAACGTTTGACATATTTATAATCAGAAACCCTTAGAAAAATTCTTTTACAATTTAAGGATGAAAATGAATAATAATGAAATAAATATTTATATACATAGATGCAATTTTGGGTTCATGTTATAAAATATACACATGTTTTCATAAATATACTTATTTATAAAATTATAACATAATGCTTTAAGGATTTTAAATATTTTATGGGATAAAAAAGAAAATTATTAAATAAAATATGGGTAGGAATGCCCCCCCCCCCCCACACACACACAGGCTCAATTACTAATAAAGCATACAAACAAAATAGATTGTATAACAGCTGTTACTAATATTATGAGATTTATATTTATGAGATTAATATATAAATATTAGGACGGCTCTGAAATAAAAACCATTTTTAACTAAAAGAAAAGTATAAAAGTGTATCATATAAGAGATAAATAAAATACTTTACAGAATTCTCTGAAAGGAGCAGAACATTTGGTTTAATTTTAGACAAACCATTTTAGAAATATTTATACAAAACAAAATATTTTTATTTTGTTAGTTTAGCCCGATGCACAGCGTTCGATTTTAACTTGTAGGGCGACAAAAATACAAAAAAAAGTGAAATTGGCCTCCCTATCGTAAAACTAAATAAACATGAATTTCTGTGATTCTTGTATAACTTTCAACTTTTTACTTCAACTTTGATGGCACACAATTAAAATTGTGTGCCTTCAAAGAACTTTTTACAAAAACATATCGGTACCGAAAATTTTAAAAACGTTTGCGTTCCAAAAAAAAAAAAAAAACCAACACGCATATTTTTACGATCAGTTTTGTTTGTGTTAATTTTTTTCGGCTCTTTTTCGTTGAAAAATAATTCAAAATAACAGCATCATATAACAAGTAACTAATTGTATTCTATCAGTATTTCCTAGTATCTGCTTCTGGGAAACAGATATATTACACTTTTTATCAAATCACATCCACCTTTTAAGAATAATATCAATATCAACTTTTATCAGAAAGACTATACCACTCAACAATACGCATCCCACTTTAGTAAACACACAGAAACTTGTACGAACAGATATATCTGTACAGGTCTTTAGTACACAATTGAGCTGCGCATTAAGATTAATAAAGCTTTTTACGAAAGTAGGCGTTCAAATCAAAATGCGTTTCGTGCACTTGGTGATTTTTTTTATCAGCATAACACAGTGCAACAAAATTCGGGTCATCGCCGCCAGCCTCAATACTTGCAATGCGAAATGAAACTAGACTATTGGTAGAGCAAATCTACCAAAGGGTTTTGAATATTTAGCTCATTAGAATTGTAAGGCGATTCTTTTCTTAGAATATATTAACCCTCTAACTCTCATTTTGAGGGGTATTTTTATCCTTTTTCCAACTGTCACACAAAATTATGCTGAAACGGCACTTTAGAGGGTTCAAATGTTCCGCGAATATTGTTTGCATCAAATTTCAATAGGGGTCTTTTCGTTCGTGCAATGTATGTAAAACCCTCAATAAAGGAAAATTATAGAGTAGCATATATTTTTATTTTTCAGAAAATTAGTAGTAATTAAGTCAAAACAGTGTAAATAACTTCTGAGCTTAATGGTATATTAGCATTTTTACAAAACAAATTTTAATTCATTATTTTTTTAGAAAAATTAACCCCATATTTTTATTTTATGGGGTCTCATTTTTCCTGTTTACAAAAATACTTCAAATTTTACATTGAATATGCATAATATGCCCCACAAATATTAATTATCTTTTAGATGTTGATGGAAGATGGCAATTTCGGCAATCATTGTTATCGGCTTATGAGTCCGAATCAGAAGTAACTATTACTTCTGTTTCTGATATATGTACGTTCATCTTAAGCCTCGTTATGCACATTCTGGTTGGGTCTTAACACTCTAAGCCGACAATACAATTTTAATTAAAATTAAAGATTTTTGCTTTAAGCCTCTGTAAATAATTTTGAAATTGAATAAAATATGAATGGCGCATAGGATTAGCTTATTCCATCAACAATAAATTTCAGTTTATCAAAAGTATGAAATGGGAATAACTAATATGCATGTGGCAGTGTAAATAAAACTGAACTGGCAAAATAAAATAAAGAAATTAGTTTTTGTTTTGGTTTTTTCTTTTCCCACTTACAACTACATTAAGAGTTGACAAAAAATCAACCAATTGTAGCCGGGACTGTAAGAAAAGATAAACTCACTGTTTATTGTTGTTGTTTTTGTTTAAGCTTTGATATTGTTACAAGTAAAACTGTGGCCTTAAATTCTTATTCGCTTAACAGTTTTATATGTGTAATATCTTTAGTTTTTCTAAAATCTTTGGATGAAGTTTCCTGACGATCTGGCCTAAGCAACCAGTGAAATCCGCATAGGAATAGCTTATCCCTTCAACAATAAATTTCAGTTTATCAATAGTATGAAATGGGAATGTTGCACATTTAAACGAAACCTTTTTAATTAGGGAATTAAGGACATTTAAACGAAACCTTGTTAATTAATTTTTTGAATCCCAAACAGAATGATAAACACTCGGTATAAATCAAGTTTTTTTAATTACTTTAATTACGAGTCGTACTCAAAACAATCCTAAATGGGATTACTTTCGAAAATCGATCACGGAATTTCTTGAAATAAGTATCAAATTCTTAAATAAAGCAAACAAATTATTAAACTTTTCGTTGTGTTTAACCCTCCGGCTTACGAATGTTTTGATTTTCTATACACATTGAAAAAAACTCTGACCAAACTCATGTGTACCACGAAGTTTAAAAAGTAAATTTCAACTCTTGCTTCTCATTTAGTTTTTTTTTTGGTTAAATATTTACATACGATTTCTAAAGTAAAAACCATGTCGGGCATGATGTTGGCGTTTTATCATTCTTTAAGGTGTAATACGGGTAAGTTAATCAATCATAATAACTTTTTCTTTTTAATTTCATTTTTGGTTTTTTTTTTCACGCACAAATTCAGGATAAAATCAATTTTATAATACTTGAATCAAGCGCATTTGACATTGATTCAATCTTAGTTTTACTTCAATCAATCTCATTTTCGGATTATTTCAAGTACGAAATCGGGAGTGAACATGGATAATTTTAGTATTTTGCAATTGAAAATCCGTACTTGAATCAATCTATCTGTATTTGATTAAAGAAAATCCGTAGTCACCGTACTATTTATACCGCTTTGGATTGATTTGAGTACGGATGGATTGATTGATTTTTCTTTAGAGTGCAAGAAAAACTTTGATGAAAATTTTAGTTTTTCCAACACTGTAGAGATGCGACTTTGAATATAACTGACAGTTGTCATCCTAAAAAGTTGTATACCGTTGAAAGTGGGATTTTTAAAGAAATAATAAAATAATTATATCAATATATCAAATTTTTAGCAAATTTACTAAAGCTAAGTATAAAAAAGGTATTTCATAAGGTTGGGCTTATGCTTAACTTATCCCCCAACAGTAAACTTCAGTGCATTTATCTAGAATAAAAATTAAAAATTTGGCACAACAAAACAACATCTTTTTAATTAAAAAAAAAAAAAAATAATGTTTTGCCAAAAACAGCTTTGATAAAACAATTTTATTGAAGTCTATGAAAAAATTCTTACTAAAACGCCTTAAAACTCAATTTCACGATTATAGCTCAATCCTTTCAAGAGTTATCGTATTTGCAAAAAAAGAATCAGATAGAAATGTATATGACAGGTAAACGCAGAAGGCGAATTAGCTTTTCCCCTACACATAAAATAATATAAATCAGCTTTCTTTCCCTGTCATTAACAAAGTGATGGTTTTTGTCGACCAAATTTTTAAAATCAAATACTGTACGATATAGTGAAACAGAACAGAGTCTCTGGCGGGAATCGAGTCTGCAACCCTCGCACTGTAGACTAGCTCTAGCCTAACAACTAGCCTACAGAGGCACCCACAAATCAAAGCAAGCTTTAACTTTACTGAAGAATATTTCCAATTTATTCAGGACTACCCTAATGTATTTGATTTCCTGTTAATGTGTCTCTCTTTTAAGAATATAGCTGTTGGTATTTTAAGCTTAAGTTTTATTAGATTCGTTTGTATCTATATTTCAAATTCATACATATAATTTTAAAGACGAGCATAATTAAGACATAAAGCACATTCTGTTTCCTTTTCGCTTAAAAGTTTTTCCTAATAGAAATTTGTACATCAAAGCATTTAATCTAATGTGCTAATGAAGAAATTTGAGTTTTCTTACCACAATGGAAATGTGTTTAAATTAAAAAAATTAAAACACATTTTTAAAGTAGATAATATCAAGATAAAAACTAAAAAGGATGAGTTATGTGTATAGATATATTTGTATGTATAAAGGATAAAGTTATTTATATAAAATTTATTTTTTAAGAAATTATACTATAAACTTACAGTTTAATAAGATGAAATAGAGAAAACACAGTCAAGTGGATTAAAAACAAAACTAAGCAGGCATAAATAAAATAATTTTTAAAAATGTTAAAAATATTAAGGCCACATGTTGTGGCTTCTTTTATTTTTCTCCTGAATTGAAGGCATTAAAAAATATATTCATTAAAACAAATTTAAATTCAACGAAATATTTATTTTCGTAGAATTTGTTAATTAAAATTTATACTAAAACTGTGCTACAAAACAAAACTATTGCCCCGAAACCAATTTTCAATTAAAACTAAATAAATTCGTGAAAATATACATAAAAAAATTTGTTTGCTTATAATTGTTTGCATAAGTACGAGCAGATACACTCAGAAATTTTCTGATATTTGTACACACAAAAGAAAAACACTCGGGATAAATCAAGTTTTTTATGATTACTTTAAGTACGAGTCGTACTCAAAAATTTAAGTACGGTAAACACTAAAACGTACTTAAAACAATTCTAAATGGGGCTACTTTCGAAAATCAATCCTGAAATTTCTTGAAATAAGTATAAAATTTTTAAACCAATTCATAAAAAAAAAGATTAAACTTTTTGTTGGTAGTGCCACTTTGAAAGCAAAATTACAAAGATATCGTTTTAATCACATTTAACTTAGTTTGTTGCAGACAAAACAACAACACCACGCAAGAAGTTAAAGAGCGATTTGCTTGTTGTGTGAAGAAGCAACAAAAACCACAGAACAAGACGAAAACACATTATTTTCATGTTTAAAAAGTAAAATTGAGAATTCTCGCTTCTTATTTAGTTTATATTTTCAGTTATGTACATAACTAAATAAGTTCTTAAAGTAAAAACCATATCTGGAATAATGCTGGTGTTTTATAATTTAAATTCTGTGAGGTGTAAACGGGTAAGTAAATCAATCATAATAAAATTCTCCTTCTAATTTCACTTTTGGTTTATTTCAAGTACGACTTTTGGATTGAATATAGATAAGTTAAGTATTTCGCTATTCATAATACATACGTACTCGAATCAATCTTTCTGTACTTGATTCAGCTTGATTTGAGTACAGTTGGATTGATTTTTCTTTTGAGTGTACATACAATTGTTTATTTTGAAATTATAAAAAAACTTTAAAATTTCAATTGCACCAACACCACAAATAGTAAAGAGGTAACTATGCGTTTGTGCTGATATGTGTAATACCTTAAATTATTGGCCTTAGACCCACCTCAGAATCTGTTTTGAATCTATCTAACGATATCCGTCTATTCGCTTGGTTGGCAGACTGGGTCGCCGACCTGCTGGCTGCCAAAGTTAACCTTGTGCGCAAAGTACAGGTCGCAGTTTCGAATATAATTTAATTAAATTTGGTTTATTTGTCGTAAAAATGGTGAGAATCGGTCGAGAATTTTAAATAGCCCTCATATGAGCTTTTTTCCATTATAAAGTCTATGTGCCAATAAATCGAGTAATTATGTCCATATTAAGAATAAATTTGGTCACCTCTTAGTTTATTGGAAACCAAATTATCTTTCCAAATTTTGTTGAAAACCAAAGCTCTCATAGATATACTGCTACCGAAAATAACTTTGAATGTAGGTGGCATTAGCTTTTGCTATAGCTGTTAGTTCATGACAAAATTTAATGCTGGCTGGTCCAGCATTGACTATAGGTCGCATAAAAACCCCCTCTCTAAATTCGATTTTACACAAACAAATCTCATATAGATGTTAATATCTGGATAATATTCGACACAAAAATTCATATAACAGGAATTTTAACTTCATAAAATAATTTTGTTCAAGGGGGAGTATGATTGCCAAAGAATCCCAAATAGTATTCACATTCGAACATTTTGTCTCTTAATACAGTGGCCAGGCTTGCTTGGATTTAATATTTGCTTACAGGGCTGCAAGTTTGATTATTTTCACAAAAAAAAAAAAAAAATATTTGCACTTGACTTTTTCTAGAGAGAACTACTGGAATAAATGGTAAATATGGCCTACAAAATTATAATATAATTTTTTCAAAAAGGTTTATATTTTAACCTTTTCTTAGAGCTAAGATTCTTGAAAACATCTCTTTTAAAAGATGAGTCTGGAAACTCTTTTTAGAGCAAGTTTTGTTAAAAAAAAACATATAACTGAACCAGTGCCCATATTCTGTAACTCTAGCGTCGAGAAACTTGTCGATTGGAATGTGTGAAATAAAACAAAAATGCCATATATTGAAACAAACAGCTGTTTTTCTTACTAAACTGTGTCTGTTACTTTTTTGGTGAGGAAATTACTCGCCAATTTACAGAAAAAAAAAAAAAAAAAAAAAAAAAAAAAAAAAGTTCTTTTATTTTGAAAAAGTGTGTCTTTTATATTTTTGTGAGAAAAGTTCCCGCTTTGAATTGTCAAATGAACTCAACTGGGGCGAGAAAAATTTCAACACTAAAAAACAATTAAAAATGTAAATAACAAAGAATAATAATAATATTTTGTTCTTGGCACATTTTTTTATTGTCTAATTATTTTGTTTTTAACATTGTTATAAAATATACCAATGTTTTCAAAGCTCGTTTGCAAACAACAAACATTAAAGTCGCACTTTACACTATATGGTATAGCCGACGGTTGTATTTTCGCCGTCGTCATTGAAAAATTTTCTATTTTAGTAAATTTTGGTCGCTGTCAACGATATGTATGACTGGCGTTCTTAAGCAATGTCGCATCGGCTTCGAGTTCAATATAATGACATTTATAACGAAACGTCGTAATCTTTTTTGATAGTTTTCAACATGAGTTACAGACAAACTTTTTTCTCACTTTTCGGGAAACGATGGAATCTTTTGTTTCACATCTTTTCGATGCGAAAAGTTCTCACTATAGTTACAGAACATGGGGACAGTTTTCTTTTAAAAATTTTTTATTTAAGCAATTTTCTATAGAAAACTTTCCATAAAGATAGTTTTCTATGAAAAGAGTTAAACCTCTATATAAGCCTCACCAAAATACAATTTCTATAAAAAACTTTTTCCCATGGAACAAGTTTTTAATAGAAAACTCTCTGTATAGTAAAAATCGCTATGAAATTCTATACCAAAAAAATTTTTCTGTATAAAACAAATTTTTTATAGAAAATTTTCTATAAAACAATATCAATAAAAAACCCACAAAAAATAAAGTTGGTTTGGAAAGACAATATTTAAAGAAAAAAATCAATATATATTTTCAATAATAAACTTAAAATTTTAAAATAGCTTTCCAACAAAACTAAAAAAATAGACGTAAGCATTTTTTCCTCATTGCCACATTCCTATCATCATAATGGTGTCATTTCGACAACAGGTTATTTTAATTTTAACAAAACATTGTCGCTATATTGAAGACACTCAGTTGTCATTTCGAAAACACATTGTTCTGAGTGTAGGAGAGAATTACCCATTTTGAACCCAAACAATGAAAAACAAATGATGTACATTTATTTATTTATTTAAAAACAAGTAAGAAAGTATAGTCGGTCAAGCCCGACCATATGATACCCTACACCACAGTATTTAAGAACACATCATGCTTAATTGTCCATATAAATATGGATTTATCTATGTTTATAAACTTCATTAAAATCGGTTTGCAAGTTTGTGTGAGGCAGAAATTGCCCCTACCTCCCCTTGTGCTTCTATTTTTTTTAAACTGTATAGCTTATGTGTCCATTTAGATATGGATCTATCTATGTTTTAAATTTCATTAAAATCGGTTTGATAGTTTCTGAGAGGAAGAAATTTCCCCCTATCTTCCCTCGTGGTCCTAAGATTTGGCCCATTTTCAATAGGCTTGGTCCTTGTGCCAATAAGAACCTATGTCCAAAATTTTATCAAATTATCTCCAAAATTTCGACCTGTTCTTTGCGCACAAGGTTACATGAACAGCCAGCCAGCCAGCCTGCCAGCCAGCCGGACGGACATCGCTAGTTCGACTCAGAAAGTGATTCTGAGTCGATCGGTATACTTTAAGGTGGGTCTAGGACCAATATTTTAAGGCGTTACACACATCAGCTCAAATGCATAATGCCCTCTCTACTATTGTGGTGTGGGTATAAAAATTCCCAGAAACAAAATAACAATTAAAATAAAAGAATTTTAAAACATTACAAATTAACATAGAGAAACATTTTTGAAATTTATTTAAAAACATAAAAAATATATATAAGAAAATTTTTCGCAAAACTTAATTTCAACATTTAATAGAGATTAATTTTAATAATTTTATTGCTGGATAAAGTTATTGTTGCGAACAACAACTCCACCAACCATTAAAAAACAACAAGAATTATAAAATAATTTAATACCGTAAAATGATGTCAAAGTGGAAAACCACAAATTATGTTGTGATAATGCAACTTTAAATGAACAACAGATGAAATCCCACGTTAATGTCAGTGTTTGGTGTTTTTGGTATTCACTATATTTGAAGTGTATGTACCACGTGTGTAAATGTGTGTACAAGGATGTTTATTAATGTATAATTGCGTGTGTAGAGAGTGACCATTTGTGTGTAAATTAAAGGGTTGTGGCTGTTTGTTTTTGTAAAAGACATCAACAGTTTTCTTGCAAAGGCGTTAGATTACAAGGATAGTAAGTTTAATAATGAAATGTAAGCTGTTGGTTTATTTGTCTCCCCAAGCTTATGTAGAAAAACGCTTAAGGGATATGTTGCCTTTTGGTGTTACATCCTCTGGATAAAGCAGGTGCAGTCAATAGATTGAATTCAGAAGAGTTCAATTGACAGATCTATTAAGACAGCGGCTGACAAGAAATCCTATCTGGTACTACAACAGTCAGTAGCATCTGTGCTGGCTATTGATTGAGATTACTTCGGGGATAACGTAGTGGTTGTAAATTGAAGCCAAAATACCGGTAAGGAAGATATTTCAAAGTCAGCTTCAAGGTCTAACTTATCTGGTCTGCTGGCGAATCTCTCTATGTGCTTATGCTATTCAACTAGGGTTTTTTCCCGGGAATTTCAATTATTTTATTTCCCGTTTTCCCGGGATTTTTCTTGCGGGATCCCGGGAAATAAAAAATTCCTCATAATTTCAGAAAACAGCTATTTATACTATGAAATTTAGTTTTCTATTCTCTAAAAATTAGCATCTGTGGATGGGTTGTGGATTACATCAATTGCAAGAAGTGAGAACATGTATTAAAATCAATGTCTCCTGATGCAATAAATCTACTCAAAGAAGCATGGGCAGTGCAACAGTTAATAATTATTACATTTAGTGAAGTGAAGAGTTAATAAAGTACATTAATTCAAAATAAGATGCAGGCAGTAAAATTTCATTGTCCATGAACAAGTCTTAAAAATAGGAGATACCTAAACATATCGCTCCTTTATTGCAACATAGTCATATCTACAAAAACAAACGATCTTGGCAAAATGCGATTAAAGTTTTCAAAATGTACCGATTTAAAGATATGTTTTGCTATAACTTCGGTTCAGTTTGAGATAAAATACGAGAAGGTATGAAGGAAAACTTTGCTAAAGTTACTTCAAATTTTGAGATATGACTATGATGCAATGAAGGAGCGATATGTTTATTAGGTGATAAACACAAATTTTCAATTTCAATTTGTGTTGGTTTATATACCCGTGAAGTGCGGGGAAACCGATATAAAATGGAAACTCGTGTAAGATACTACAACATACAACTTGAAGAAGACATTGTCCTAAAGATTACAAGTGGATCTATTGAAATGAAAAGGTTTGTAAGAAGCAGTCCGGTTGATGGTATTTTTTCATCAACCTTGACATACATTTGACTGACATAGAAGTTGTTTATAAAAAAAAAAATTGCTTCTGATTGTGAATCCGAAGCATGCTACAACGGTGCACTTTTAACTATTTGCCCAACCTCGGTAAAAAATGAACGAAATTTTTCGGAAACATGATAATTAGTAAATAAAATCAGGAATATACTTTTTGACGACATACTAAGCGCTTTGAGTGTGTCAGAAAGTTATTTCCTAAGGCGTTAAAAAATGTTATATATTTCTTTAAAGTATTTTATCTATTTTATTACCTAACTTTTTGATCTCATATCTTGAGTACCTTAATTTTTATTTTGTTTTTATTATTGTCTTATGAATTAAATTGTTATGTTATCTTTTTATTTTGTATCCAGAACATAATAATTCTGAATAAAAGCATAATAATAGGGAATAAAGGCGTGAGGTAATAATAATTCAAGTTTCTATTTCAATCTTCAATTAATTTTTTAGTATTGAACCATTTCATTTACCTTCTTTGTAAACAAGTTCCCTTACGTTTTTTTATAAAAGATTTTTTCATTAATTAATAACAAAATTTACTTTGTATTTTTATATGGAGCGGGATCCGGGGATCCCGGGAAATTAAAAAAAATTTCCCGCTTTCCCGGGAATCGAAAAAGTCCGGGAAAAAAAACTCTATATTCAACAGATGCATCTAGCATATTCCAAAAGCAATGGAGCTTAGATAAGTCCTGCTCTTAAACAGGGAGCAAGTGTATAAATCTGCCGAGTTATACAGTCAAAATTGCTGCACATACGAGTGATTGGCGAGCTCATTGTTTGTCACTTATGGTGTTTTCTTTTCTAAAAAATAATAAAGCATTTTAATTGTGTAATATATTTATAAGGTTACACGAACCCTTACGAAGTGATACATATTTCTAAATTACAATTGAAAAAAATAATAGCTACGTTTACACTCAACACTAATGTTTAGCGTGTTAAATATTGAATGCAAAGTTTGTACTAATAAGCGATATTCTCCACGATTGCAGAAATTTTCAACATTAAATTTTCTTTGAATTCCAATAAGCGTTAACAACACTTATTTTCAATAATAAAAGTCAGCTGTTGTTAAAAATTTTGCGCCCAAAAAAATAAAATTAAATAAAAATTAAAAATTATTAAATAAAAGTTAAACGAACGAAGAACAAAATGCTTTTCTATCCATCACAATATTACCAAAAATCACAATACAACACAAATTGTACGCAAACACAAGAAAAAAGTTAATAAAAAAATAATTGCTTGCATAAAAAAGTACTTAACGCAGATGCAAAAAAGGTTATTATCTAAAGAGATCGATTATTCTACTTTTTTCAATAATTTTCGAATATTCCGAATAGTTGCTATTTTAAAATAACCGGGTGTCGGCTAAGCATTTTAAAAATAACCGGTTTTAATTCGAATACATAAAAATACAAAAATCGAATTAGTTTTTGTAATAAAATGTTAATAAGAATAAAAACAAAACATTTCACGAAGGTAAGGAACCAACAAAATACATAGATATGACTTAAGGTATGTTCAGACCTAACAAATGTTTGACGATAAAATAAAAAGAAGCGGGACCAGTAAATTGATTAAACTTAAGATTTGTGTTTAACAATTTCTATTTATTTGCTCAACTTTATGTCTAAGATGATAATTGTATAATGTTATTTAGAAACTTTTAAATAATCTTTGCTCTAGCCAAACGTTTTGCAAAAGCAAATAATTCTTTAAAAAAACTAGTGGTTACATGTAGGACATCAAATATTTAATAGGTGTGAATATAGCTGTAGAAATTTTGAAAAACTTTGGTTTTAAAAAATCATAGGAATTTAATAAATTTTTTATTTGAGATATTCTCCCAAATTTATTTGAAATTAGTTTTAATTTGTTGGTGGCTAAGCATGTCTATATGAATCAGTAAACTTTAGCCATATTTTTAAAAAGTTGCAAACAAAACCTCTTAGCCAGGATTATATATTTCATATTAAGGGTCCTCATGATATCGCTTAAAATTGCCATTTGTGCAAATGGGCAAACTTGCGAGACTCGTTTCATGAAGAACCTTTTTTAATTTTTGTGTAATTTTAAACAATTAATGTCAGTTTGTAAGAAATGTCTATAAAAAAAATAAACTAAAAAAGAAAATTCAAAAATATCAAATCAAAAGTTGAAATTTGTGATTAATATGTGAAATTTGTTTTTAAAAACGCACAAAGAAAGCAAAAAGACAAATTTGCTTGGATTTTTCAGTGAAAACGACGTTAAAAGCACTAAAAAATCTGTATGTATAAATGCACAATTGAACAGCGCAAGTTTACGAGTCAAAATTGTTGGGCAAATTTACCAAGTTTGTGTAAATGAATTCTCATACAATTTTTGACAGTTCATTTACGAGGGCGTAAAAATGCACAGTTTGCACAGATTACGAGACTTATAAACGATATCATGAGGACCCTTATTATTTTGTTTCAGCATTATAAAAACGAATAGTAATATGAACATGCTTTTTGTATGAAATATCTTTCAATTCGTCGATCACAATTTAAACCCTTCCATGACATTGTTTGATTCCTTCAATTTGGTTTTAAGTTCTTGGTAATTTAATGATGTATGATGTAGTTTTAAGCATGAAGATATGTAAGAACTACTTAAGAGTTTTTCATTCATTATTGGCAGCATATTTAAGTAAAGTATTATTTGCAGTCTCTTAAAAACTACTTGGAACAGAGTCAAGTTTTACTTGGCGTATATTTATGTCAAGCTTGTAGACTAATTAAAGGTGATTACTAAGTCGCACATTGGTTCAAGAGCGGCATTAATTCATTTTTTCATGTTCGCCGATTTGGATAATTTTTTTGTATTTTGTTTTCAGATATCTGAATATTATTATTCCGTAAGCCTGACATATTTATTATTTGTTTGGACAGACACGATCAAAGTTCATATATGTTCGCTTGCTTTAAATATCATGCAAATTTACAGTATATTAAATCTTTTGGTACAATCACAGTAAACTTATCATTTGACTTTGTTGTATATTTTCGTAAATAACAATTGTCATAGATGAGATTTGCATTAAAAAGTGCCATATAAAAAATTTTGTAGAACAAAATATAAGCAACATCAAAATTTCAATGTTCAGCAACTTCAGTGGACTGTATCTTTTAAGCGCTCTTTAACGAAATATGTCAAATTACAGCTTGAAGTCAGAGCTAAAAGTTAAAAAAAAATTCAGCTGTTCCTACCTGCTCCTTTCCAAAAAAACAGTAAAAACTATAAAATAATAAAGTAACAAAACATGAATTTTCGTTCATGCTTGTATTTGTTTCCATAATACTTTACTGTTTAAAATTATTACATAATGTAAAATACATACTAGTCAATAGCGTTGATTGTTATGTTTTTCATTGTTGAAAAAAGCATAAGCTTTAATTGTATTTGAATTTATTTGTATCAGGTATGCTGTCCGAGGATGCTCAGAAAGCGAGGAATAAACACTATAGAACCTATAGATTACATCATTCGCGAAGAATTGGACATGTAGCCACTAATTAAGACGTTATGCATAATCTTTTATTGTCTTCACACCCATTTATAAATAGATTTCGCTCAAAGCTGTAAATCAAAAAATTGCAGTACGATAATGATGTTAAAAAATTATTAAAAGACTATGCTTAAATTATTTATTCATGTTTTTTCTTATAGGAGGTGGGCGTAAAAGTGGGCGGATCAGGTATATTTTTTCAGGAGCCCATTCTACAATTATAATATTTATTTTTTGTGAAAATTGAGTTGATGCATTAAAAATCAAGGGAGTTATGCCATTTTTTCAATAAAAGTTGTATGGGAAGTGGGCGGATATTTTTCAAAATTCACACAAATGATTACGAGTGTTTAAAAACGTGTCAATGTGCCAAAAAAAAAAAACAGTGCCGTTGGCCAAAATTTAATTTTTACTTTGTATGGGAGGTGGGCGTAAAAGTGGGCGGATCATTTTGATTTTTCAATTTTTTCTTGATTCAAAAAAAAAAATTCCTATGTCCCAAGTTTCAATATCCTTCGACAACTTCTTCTATTTTTTGCCGCACGTTCTATGAACTTCAACCAATGTGAGTCGTGACGTTGAAGAACCTTTGCCAATTATCATTTTAGGGCTCTTTCAGCACCATTTTCTTTTAAATCAGTTCGAAATTTCACCAGAGATGACATCTTTATAAAAATATATATAATATAATTCAACATTTTTTATTTTTCGAATTTATTCTATGAGTTACATTTCAGTTATGTATTTTATAAAGCTTTTTTGTAATAGTTCTATTCCTTAAATTTTTAGGAATGACTTTTATACACTACCAGACTATTATATTGTATTTTCTTGTTACATTTTACCTTAGCTATCCATTGGATAGCAATGAAGTTATTGTATGTACAGAAAAATTTACAAATATTACACCAGCAAGAAAATACAATATAATAGTCTGGTAGTGTATAAAAGTCATTCCTAAAAATTTAAGGAACAAAACTATTACAAAAAAGCTTTATAAAATACATAACTGAAATGTAACTCATAGAATAAATTCGAAAAATAAAAAATGTTGAATATAATATAAAGTAACCTACGAAAGGAGATAATTCCCAGTTTCAATATATATAATATTTAGAATACTGTCCAATTGCTAATTACTAGGGTATTCATTTAATCGACCTTTTGCTTTAATCGGTTAATCGCTCGATTAATTAACCGAGGTTTTGGTTTAATCGGTCAATAATCGGTTAATTTTGTTTTTGATCGGTTAACCGATTAATAAAGTTTTTTTTTTATAAATTAAGTAATGTCAATATGTGACAGCGCGGAGAGAAAGGGACCAGTAAGGTAAAGGGAACAGTAAAAACCAACTACACAAAACAAGAGGTAGGGACGACCTACGCGCGTTTTCAAGGTTGACCAACACGTTCCTGACGTCATGAGATGTGTCGCTTTCAAATGAGACCAATACCAACACGCTCAGTGATGGTACACCAAAGATACACGTATTTAAATCTTTAAAATGGCTCTACTGAACAAACCACCACACGGCATTAAAATCTCAATTTACATAAAAAGTGGATTAGGCGGTTTGCATATTAATCCTACGATATATATTTCTAGTAATTATTTAAAGACATAAGACTTTATGACTACCTTGTGAATCCCCCAAGTATGTAAATATTTATAAAAAATGGACTGAGATAATTTTATTAGCTATTTCAATAGTTAAAGGAGAAATTATAAAATAATCTTTTAGAAAAGTAATTTGGTTTAAATGTTTTGGAGTAAAGCGATTCTTTTCTTTAATTTTGACAAAACTTGACTTAGAAAAAATTCTTTCACTTATCGTAGATCAATATCTTATTTCTCAGTCCTTTTTCAGGATTTCTCTAAACATATAAAATATTCCATTATGCCCTTAGAGTCCTGTTTTAGTTTTTAAAAATGTTTGTTTCGTTTAATTTTGTTAAGACTGATATGAGAAGGTATGAGAAGCAACAAATAAAACAAAAAAAAAGGTGTTGGCAATCAAACATTTAACCTATTTTTCGCCACATTCCTGTTGATTGAACATTGAAATCGGTCGGCGGAAAATGGGTTAAAATGAAAATCACAGAGCACCTTCGTTTTTATGAAAAAATATTTTCTTAACACATACCTTTTGTATATCGTCGTTCGTAAATTATTGTGTTATTTTACATATATTATAGAACACAATAATTTACGAACGACGATATGAGACGAAACAAATAATTAAAAACACAAAAAAATATGTTATAATACTACAAAAAATTAAAAATTTTATTAGATCGGTTAATCGGTTAATCGACTGAAATTAACCGGTTTAATCGTTAATCGAAAAAAGCCAATTTGAAATTAACCGATCAGTTAATCGGGTAGTAATTAATCGGTTAACCGATTGACGGTTAACCGAATGAATACCCTACTAATTACTTTTTAAGCTGAACTTTTTTTTGTAGAATTTTGAATTGTTTTTAGTTTTTGTTACACGAACACACGCTTATATGTATAAGCGATTTGTATTTACATTGCTGATAATGTTTTTTTTTGACTTTTGTTACATTTTGTTTTTACATTCTTTATAAAAAGTTTAAGTTTGCCAAATATTCATTTAGAAAAATACTTCAATGACGGCTACATTTATAACAAAAGTAATGAAAATTACAAATTACTAAAAACCGGTTTGTTTTACTAAAATAACCGGTTTATTCGATATTCGAAAAATGGACATTTAAAATATTCGACTTAGGCAAAACTAAAATAACCGGTTAAAACCGGTCGAATATTATCCGATCGATCACCCTAGTATTATCTCACACTCATTTATAACTGGGGGTAAGAAATGGAAGAAATTTGCCATTTATTTTTGCAACATATTTAGAAAGGAAAACGACAATTTCTCACACTTTTGCATATATTTTTAGAATAGAACAAAAACCCGCGCGAATGGTAGCAAAGATGGAACACTTTTGTGATATATTTAAAGTTTAAAGTAGTATGTATTTAAATATTAAAATTATGTTTTATATTTGTATGTTCCTGGGTACATCTAAGACGTTTTAATGTGATTAAATTTCATATTACAATCCCTTGAAAAAGTCGACAAACAATCGACGATCGTCGGGAACAAAATATTGTAATTAAAAATTAAATTGTATTTACATTGAAGAAATTTAGGCTCTATTAGCTTGACAAAAATAATACTCATAAATTCACCACTCTGGCCAAAGAAACAACTACAACAAGAAAACACCATTAGTTGTAAAGACCACCACTGAGTAAGTATATGTTTTTGTATAGTTAAATATATACATACAACATACAAATGCAACAAAATTTTACACAAATGTAACAAACTCACTGTTTATTATTGGTATTTTCCCTTCAAACATTTTTGAAATTTTTTGGCGATTGCTTGTTTGGCGATGATTACGCGATCCTTCTCAGGGAATACGAATCGCTAACCATCGCCCACGGCGATGAATATGCGAGCGCACACAAGTAGCGGCCATCAATTTTTGAAATTTTTTGGCGATTGCTTGTTTGGCGATGATTACGCGATCCTTCTCAGGGAATACGAATCGCTAACCATCGCCTACGGCGATGGATATGCGAGCGCACACAAGTAGCGGCAATCATCAGTGTTTTTTTATAACTTTCGATAGAATTTTTTTTGTCTTGTTGTTTTGTTAAGGTAACGGGAAAATAAATATTTGGTTTCAATCGCGATACGCGATGTTCACGCGAATCGCGATACGCGATTCGCGTGGTTGACACATGCGAACGTTTTCGCGATTCGCCAGAGGATCGCATTTAGCTTCCACGCGATGCATCGCAGCGATGTTAGACAACTTGCCGGCGATTCGCGGGCGATGATTCGGCGATGGAAATTGTTTGCAGGGTTGTTTAAGCTTTGATATCGTTCCAAATAAGACTTCATCAACAATAAATTTCAGTTTATCAATAGTAAGAATTGGGAATTAAGCACATTAAAACTAAATCTTATTAATGACATTTTTTGACTCCCAAGAAAACCTTTGAGTTTTTGAGTGCTTGTAATTCACATTCACTATGCTGTTTTATTTTCTACTATCTTTGGCTTTTCTAAAATTTTTTGGGAGAATTTTTCATGATGATCTGGCCTTGACAACCAGTGAAATTCGCATAGCTTATCACCCAACAATAAATTTCATTGTTTTCATTAAGAATTAAAATTGGGAATTAAGCACGATAAATAAAATCTTATTAATTTGAAATTTTGTATTTCCAAAAATGATTTTAATAATTTAAAAAATTTGTATTTTGTAAGCAATTAAAAAATTTACATTTAAAAAAAAAATAAATAAAAAAAAAATTAGAAAATGTTTTAAATATATCGGCAAGCTTTAATAACGGCCCTTAGTAGATCTAGCAAATCTACATGCTAAAAACTACAACATTCCGGCGGAATCAACGATATGGGAAAAATTCACCAGTTTTATTTTTTTAAACACCAAGAACAAAAAAAAAAAATTTTATAAATCAAACAACATCAAGATTTTAAATTTAGGTCGACAAATGGACAGATATTTCATACGAAAAAAATGTTCACATTAGTACTCGTTTCCATAATGTTGAAACAAAATCATTTGACATATAGTATCCTGGCTAAGAAGTTTTGGTTGTAACTTTTCGAAAATATGGTTGAAGTCTAGTGCTTCATATAGATATTCTTAACCACCAACAAATAAAAACTTATTTATATAAAATAAAATTGGGAGATTTTCTCATATAATAAATTTATTATATTCCTATAATTTTTAAAAACCAAAGTTCTTTGAAAATTGTAATGAGGCCCAAAGACACATACTGCTGACAGCTACTGCCAATGAACCCTTCGTATAAGTATGAGCATGAGTTCTTTTCAAGATCAAACCTATTTTGAATTTTCATACTGCATTGTCTGTGTGACGCATAGATAAATAAAAATTTCAAATTTACAAACACATGCTGATTGCATGAGCATGAGCAGTATGTATGGGGCCCTTCACACCTTTTGTTTAATTTTATGACACAAGTACTTACATAATAATTAATTTTTTGGAACACATTTTTCTTTTTTGCTTTAACAATATGTTTTTATTTTTCACAAATAAAAAAAAATTTTTTTTTTTACAGCCAGAAGAGAAGCATTTTGTGTAATGAAAAATATATTTGAAATCTTGAATTTATTAAATATTTTCCGAAACTGCAGAATAAAAATTAAACAAACATTGTTTTTAAAAGTTTATGAATGCAGACAGCATAAATAAATTGATTAAAAAAATTAATTTACAAGGTTTTATTTAAATGTGCTAAATTCGTATTTCATACTATTTGTAAACTGAAATTTATTGTTGATGGGATAAGCTATTCCTTTTTTTGTCCTTTATTTTATTTTAGAAAAAAATTTTTTTGCCACATTCTATACGATTTTATTCAACTATGTTTAGTGGTAAAAATTGGTTTAAACACCAAAACATTTGAAAAAAATCTCACTAATACAAACATCTACTAGGTACTACTGACATTTGAGTTGGGTAACTGTCAAAGAGTCGTCATACTAGTTGTATACTATGCCACTAGCCTTTACACTGTTAAAAGATACAACACAAATTTAAAAACGTTATTATTCACTCAGTTTTTTTGTTATTTTTTTATGTTTAATATTTTAGATATTAACGGGCACCGCAGTGGTGCAGTGGGTAGAACACAAAGATCTTCTGACGATAGAAAGTGGTGTTTCTTGAAACATGTAAAGATCAACCCGGGTTCAAATCCCAGCTCAGCCAAGAAAAATTATCAATAAATTTTAATAAAAATTCCAAGTTGTAAAATTCCTTCCCTCAGTGAAAATAATTTAATAAAATTTAAATACAAAGAAAATAAAGCAAATTTTTGTTTATAATTGCAATTCATAAAAAACAATTTTTGAGCATGTTTAAACAGTAGGACAAAAAAATCTAGCAACAAAATTAAAAATTCTATGCTTGGCTGTGCCGAATCTCTAGCCATCCTACTCCAAGATTAAGTTGCTTTCAAAAATGAACGTTTATGAGATCTGTGTTCAATTTTGAATCAATCTTCATAAAATTTACCCTTGTGCTTTCTAGTCCTATGAAACAAATGTGTGCAAATTTCATGACAGTATTGTTATTTTGAATTATTTTGAAATTGTACTTTGCAATATAAGGTACCATGTTTATTTTGACTTTTTATTTGACTTATAGTTTGACTTATATAAATAGGAAATTTTTATCCATCTCTAAAAACGATTTGTGCAAAATAAAATCTAAAAGCCAGACTTTGACTATCTTTATTTTTGATGAAACACCAAAAAAGGACTCGACTCTTAAGACTGCGCCATATTTTCATTTTTCGGGAGTGGGGGACCATTGTTAACCAATAAAGCGATAATTAAATATTTTCGTTAATGTTGGACCTATATAGTAATACTGTGTTAATAGAATTTATTTTTTTTATATATAACTATTTTCTACTAAACAAATTGTGCTGATTTTAAGTTTAAATTGCTTCATATAACAAGAAACGGTTTGTTTATTTAAAGTGGTAGAAAAACAGGTGCACATATGTGTACTTCAGGTTATGGAGGAAAAATATCCAAACAGTATGGTTTTTTCAAATTGTTAAATTCATATGTAAAAATAATGGCTAAAATTTCTAAGTCCTGCCATTTTTTGATATTTTTTTGAAGCGCAGTAGCTTAAAGCAAGTAATAAAACTGTTTCCATTGGTCACACTATGTCGCTAGTCTTTAAAACTTGTAATAAGTTAAGGTACACATATGTGTACCCATGGTCTGAAGAGGTTAAAGTTCTATGTATTCGTTCTTTTATTTCGTTTAAATGTTTTAATATATGTGAACACATAGACAAACCCATTAATACAATTCAGCGGTAAATATTGAAAGGAGCGTAAGTGGCACCATTTTTGAATGTCTCTATACTCCTTTCTTAAAGATTCGCTTGTACACAGAAAAAAATAATTTTCATATTTGAATACAAAAATCGCATATTTGATTACAAAAATTTTTGAATTTTCTGCGATGACGATTTTTGCGGTATTGATAAAAAAGTTTGTATGTATAATTGTTAAATTTTTAGTCAACAACCAAGTTTATTGAGTCAATAAAAAAAGTTGTTGCCCAAAATAATTTTTTTCAACAAAATGTTTGCTTGATTTGTTAAAATAAATTGTTGAAAATGTTGAATAAATCCAACAAAAAATAAAACAAACAAAAAATAAAATTTTAGGTCAACAAACTTTTTGTTTGATTCAAAGAAAAAATTTATCAAATTTACACTTTGCAAAATAGCACTTAATAAAACATATTTAATAATGAAATAATTAAATATTTCTTCATATTCAATAAAAAATATTTGAATAAAAGTAAAGACAGTATTTTAACAACTCTTGTCCATTTTTAAATAGCTCACAATTCTCATATGTTTTACAGTTTTATTTGAATAATATATTTAGTTTTGCCAAAGTCTTTGGAAAAGGTTTCCTGATGATCTGGCCTAAGCAACCAGTGAAATGCGAATAGGAACTTACTTATCCCCGCATAATAAATTTTAGTGTTTTTATAAAAATATAAAAATTGAAAATTTATGACATCATCATTAATAAATAAAAAAATAACGATTCGATTAACATTTTGTTGGATTTATTCAACATTTTCAACAATTTATTTTAACAAATCAAGTAAACATTTTGTTGAAAAAAATTATTTGGTGTAACAACTTTTTTTATTGACTCAATAAAATTAACAATTATACATACAAACTTTTTTATCAATACCGCAAAAATCGTCATCGCAGAAAATTCAAAAATGTTTGTAATCAAATATGCGATTTTCGTATTCAAATATGAAAATTATTTTTTTCTGTGATGACAACCTGTGTAAAAAATAAAAAAGTGTGGAATGCGCCAAGGAGGGCTTGTGTCTGCTAAATAAAGCCTTATATAAGGCCTCTTTACTCATTCAAGTTACCGCTGGGATACTTTTAAATGATTTTTATGGTTGTATACTTATATATCTAGATACCCAGTGTGCAATTTGAGATACTTGTTTAACAAATGACTAAAAAAAATAATCAATCACCCTTCGCATTTGACAAATGGCTCAAAGATGATTCGTGCTTACAAAGAACGAAAAGTAAAACAATTTCAAAAAGATCATGCAGGTGCTTGACATGTGACAACTTGAGCCCCTGTTGTTTTGGCCTAATCTCAAGATACGATTGGTTAATAAACTATGCTACTACCAACCGCTCTTGTGTAAATGCCACCAACACAAGCTATTTTTACTAACTACTACTGCTACTAGCATAAGCTTTTTTTGAATAGAAACAACAGCACCTAAGGAAGCTCCATCCAGCTGGCCGAACTTTCCCACAGGTTTGAGGATCTCCAAACCACAACCATCATGTGATCCCAGAAAGGTTTTCAGCAAATATTTAGGCAGTATGGTGCCGTGCCACACAGAAAAAAATAATTTTCATATTTGAATACGAAAATCGCATATTTGATTACAAACATTTTTGAATTTTCTGCGATGACGATTTTTGCGGTATTGATAAAAAAGTTTGTATGTATAATTGTTAATTTTATTGAGTCAATAAAAAAAGTTGTTACCCAAAATAATTTTTTTCAACAAAATGTTTACTTGATTTGTTAAAATAAATTGTAGAAAATGTTGAATAAATCAAACAAAATGTTAATCAAATCTTTATTTTTTTATTTATTAATGATGATGTCATAAATTTTCAATTTTTATATTTTTATAAAAACACTAAAATTTATTATGCGGGGATGTTCCTATGCGCATTTCACTGGTTGCTTAGGCCAGATGATCAGGAAACCTTTTCCAAAGACTTTGGCAAAACTAAATATATTATTCAAATAAAACTGTTAAACAAATGAGAATAATGAGCTATTTAAAAATGGACAAGAGTTGTTATAATACTGTCTTTACTTTGATTCAAATATTTTTTTTTATTGAATATGAAGAAATATTTAATTATTTCATTGTTAAATATGTTTTGTTGAGTGCTATTTTGCAAAGTGTAAATTTTATAAATTTTTCTTTGAATCAAACAAAAAGTTTGTTGACCTAAAATTTTATTTTTAACAAACTGTGTTGTTAAAAATTTTCTTAAGATATTTTTTTCTGTGCACCAGGGAATATTGACTGCAATGGTACCAGATATTATCTGTAGCCAGCAGTAATGTAAAGAAATCTGTAAATTTTGAATTCTGTCGAATTCCAGGTATTATCTGAAGTAGGTGGAATATCCTTTTATTGTTTTCCAACATTCCCCTGGGGGTTGAAATGTGACACTTCTGAAATGATAATTCGGTCAGTTGAACGATAAAAACTTTTTGTTGTGATGTTGTGCTTATTTGTATTATTATAAATTGTTCAGCTGTCACAATAATTAAATGCAAGTACATTTTGAAATGTGACTGCTTTTAATGTTTCTAAGAGTGATACTAGCGGATGGCTACTACGCTCCCCTCCACAAGTAGTCCTATTTGTGAAAAATACAAAGGTTATGTGGGTATCTAAATATGGATCTATATGTTTTAAATTTCATAAGAATCGGATAAAATTTTTTTCGGAAAGGCAGAAATTGGTCCTTTCCTTTCCTCGTGGGATAAATAGGCTTCCATTTATGTTTTACATTACATTAAAAACCTACATCCTCTCGTGAGCCTAGTTTTTTGATATTTTTTTGAAGCATCAGTAAAAGTTGACCTTTCAGTTGAGTGGTTTCGAATTATAAAATGACGAACACCGGACAACTTATTTTTATATAATACTAGCTGACAAGGCAAACGTTGTTTTGCCATATAATTTCTTTCTTTCAGATGATACAGTGACTGCATGCCAAATTGTAAGAAAACCAGTAGATTAGATATGAAGATATAGGGAAGGGGAGCGTTTACCCCTCTTGCCCTATTATTTCCTTTTAGAGTGCCCCGGTAGGCTAGCTGGTAGTGAGTTAGTCTATCAGCGCCGGGGTTGCGGGTTCAATTCCCGCCAGAGACTCTGCAGACAATCGAAGAGCTTCGTGGCATTACCTTAGGAAATAAAAAAAAGATGTTAGTGTCTGCATGCCAAACTTTAAGAATACCAGTTGATTAGTAAAGAAGATATAGGGAGGGGGAGCTTTTACCTCTTTTGCCCTATTTTACGCCCTCTTGCGATATGAAAAACCAGATCGGTCAAAACGTTTCTGAGCTAGAGGGAATAAAAATTTGACATTTTGGCCATACAAATTGAGTTAGAAATTTTTTTTTTTTTATACATAAGCCATACGCATCCCAAAAAGCGACCAAAACTTTCTTAAAGGAAAAGACATAAGCTTTCTCTTGAGCAAAAAAAAAAAAAAAAAAAAAATCTGATAAAAAACAAATAAAAAAAGTTTTAAATTTAAAAAAAAAAAATTTTAAAAATTTGTTATAAAAACAAAAAAATGTTTTTCCAAACATTGATCAAATAGCTATCGAAGCTACTTGGGAAAAATTTTTCGTACACCAATAGGTAATAAGTAACAAGGATGAAAAAGAACACCTGTATGGCCAAAATGTCAAATTTTGACCCCCTCTTACTTAGAAACGTTTTGACCGATCTTGTTGAAAATTTGTGGCTAAACTACTATCCAATGGGACTTACCTTGGTGCAAATTTCATCCAAATCGGAAGACAAAGATTTAAAAATTGGGTCACTTGACATGAAATTCTCCATATATATATTTTTATTTGTTTGCTTGTTTACAAAAAGTGCCAAAAGCACGAATTTTTACCACCTAAATGTACTTTATTTGTTTGCTGTCTTTATCGTAAAGATCATAGGTTTAAATTTAAACAAAATTATTTAAAAAAAAATTCGTGTTTACATAGAGTACCCAAAATACGAATTTTTACACTTTTATTTCGACGTTTCTGTTTTCCTAAAAATTCGCTTAGCAATTATGAACAAAACCGCAGAAGAAAGTTTCCAATATGATCAAGTCGTTTTAAAGTTTTAAGCAGTCGAACAAACCACGGTTCATTTTTATATAAATAGATTTCGCAAACTTTCATGCTTTTAAATTTTTCTTCTTTAAATTATGGCGAAATAATTTTTATGAAAAGTTTTGAACAAAATTTAAAACAAAAACTGGGAATTATTTTTTAAAAAAAAAAATGTTGAATACAAAATTTATAATAAATTTTTTCATATTATTCGAATGTGTATTCTATGTCAAATACATTCCTCAAAAGCTTTTATACTTTAAAAGTCTCATTCCTTCATTATTTCACAGGAATATTTTCTATGCACTATCAGAATTTTTTGTTTGTATATTTCTGTTACGAAGCTTACCTTAGCTATCCTTTGGTTAGCAATGAAGTAAATTGTAAAGAAAATTTATACAACTATTAGATACCAGCAGAATGAGACTTTTAAAGTATAAAAGCTTTTGAGGAATGTATTTGACATAGAATACACATTCGAATAATATGAAAAAATTTATATAATAAATGTAACTCACCATGAGAAATAAATTCCCAGATTCTATTTGACAAAATTTATAATGTTAAAAAATTAAAAATATCTGTTTATTAATAACACTGTGCCCGAAATTGACACTTTTTTTAGACAAGCTGGGCACATGGCGATTTAGCATAATTCTGGTACGCTGAATCTAGTGGTGCTCGCCGTTTTTTTTTTTAGGTTAACTCATGGTATAATAAGTACAAGGTATAGTCCCAGCAAAAACTTTACTTACAACCCAGCAAAAACTTTACTTACAATCCTACTTTTAATGACTTCAAGAATTCATTACTTTGTAGCTTTATTCGCCACTTTTTGGATTATTAGTTATATATTAAATAATAACTTTATTATTATATCTTAAATATACAGAAAAATTTATATTTTCATTATGACAATAAAAATGTCATTATAGTCATAAAACATAGTTTTTTAATGCAAAAACTACACTGCCCCGGTAGACTAGCTGGTAGAGAGCTAGTCTATCAGCACCGAGGTTGCGGGATCAAATCCCGCCAGAGACAGAAAAAAAAATAAAAAATAAAATAAAGTAAAATAGAATAAGAAAAAATAAAAATAAAATTTTTGATATTCTTTAATTAGGCTCGAGTCCCAGCTCAGCCAAGAAAAATTATCAATAAATTTTAATAAAAATTCAAAGTTGTAAAATTCCTTCCCTCAGTGAAAATAATTTAATGAAATTTAAATTTGATGAACTCGAGCCTAATTAAAGAATATCAAAAATTAAAAATTAACAGTTCAACTAAAAATCAAAATTGTTTTTAAAAATAAAATAATTAAAAAAAAAACAAAAAAAAAAAAATTAAAAAAAAAAATTAAAAAATTTTTACTTTATTGACTTTGTGTAACTATATATTTTTATAAAAATTTTAAGTATAAAAAAAACATATTATTTTTTAGATTATAATAGGCTAAATTATAAAGGATTACTTTTGGGACATCGCGAACAAAAATAAGTACTTCTTCTAGTAGAAAAATAAGTAGTCTGTTCGTCAAGTTCTCATTATTTTTCTGCTTATTTTGTAAGCAAAGTTTTTGCTGGGTAGTTGCATTTTCCAATTTTTTTATGAATTTTTAAAAAACAAAAATTTCGAAATTTTGATAATAAAATATTTTTTTTCCATCAAAAAAAATATGTTTCTAAAACTACTGCTCATATTAAAAACAAGTTTTACTTTTCTTAAAGGAAATTTTATTGTGGAATTTCGGTTTTAGTAATTTCAATAAACTTAACCGTTTTTGAGTTACGCGTTACGCATTTTCAGAATTACGGTATATCTCGAAAACAAGAGCTAACACATAGTATAATAAGTACCACGTATGTTCATTAGGAAGAGTTTTCATTATTAACCCATGTAATGTCAAATTAATTTATTTCATTTTTGACGCTTGTTTTATTTTTTCCATATTTTCTTTTGTTTGACGTTATATGGATTTTGAAATTGAGAACTAAATTTCTAATGATATCAATTTTCGAAAATTACTTTGTCGCTAAAATTTTAACCATACATACATATGTGCATACTAGAGCGTCTCGCCATATAGGCAAGAAAAAAAAAGTTCGCCGTACACCACCGAATACGAAGTAATGTTGTAAGACATTTTCAAAAAAAATTTTTTTAATTTTTTTTGCCGAAAGTAGGGGTCGCCAAAATACATTTTTCGTTATATCTTCGGCATTTACAGTCGGATCTCAAAGTGTGATATATCGATGTTTTTGTCTCAAAGAGACCAATGTTTTGCTTTATTAGTCAATGGTATTTTGTATCCCGTTCTAGTATTTACCCACCAGATCTCATTTTCTACCACCCTAATGTACCACCCTAATAGCAGAAAATTAAAGCCCGCAAAAAATCATTAAACTTTTGTTAAAGAAGTTTTTCGATAGTTCCAACAGAAGTGTTAAAAAAATATAATTTATGTTTTTTGCCGAATGTAGGGGTTGACTTTTTAAACAGTTATCATATATTCGGTATTCACAGTCGGATTTTATAGTATTATATATCGATGTTTTTGCCTAGTATCTTCTTTTTTAAATAGTGATACACTCTTTTCGAACTTACCATAATATCTGTACCAATACAATAAAAATTCAAAGATCTGTGTATATTAAAACAATTTTATTTAATCATATTTTGAAATGACCCAAGTTGGCTATATTTTTCACGGCTTTCGAGCTTGGAAAAAATGTGGCCTAGGCGTTGCTCATCGGTAACAGCCATGGCAGACTCATGTACTACATGAACAAAACGCTCGGTGTTTTGAGAATGGCACGGATATTCTGTGAAATTAATTAAGGTTAGTCAACAAAACTATCAAACAAAGTTGTTTTTCTTGTGCTACCTGGTATCTCGATTATTTCTTTTGAAAACTGTAATGCTTCCAGCTGGTCTTGCATATAGAACTGCAAGCACGGCGGCTCAGTCAATTCAAATTTGGTCCAATTGATCATATGGTAATATGAGTCACTTTCGAAGTCTATGAAATTTTTAACTTGTGCACCGTACATTTGACGAATGCCTACTGCTGCTTCATTTCGCGCAGACAAAATCTTGTTATAGCCGTCTGAACGTACTAGCGGATCTTGGTCCGTTATCATCGATAACAATACATTCTCTGGGTGGAAAAAGTACGCGTTATTTTCTATCGACGGACGAAGTATCTGTTGAACATCTTCTGGCAATTGACGAATCCAAGATATATATTTAAAAACGTGGCGACTTCCGTGAATTGCAAGTGGTTGGCTTTTCACAAGAAACCAAAATGGCGCGTAAACTTTCATAACAAACTCAGCCAGTTTTTTCAATATAACTGGGGGTTTAGCGCACGTTACATAAAACCGGAGAATTCTAGAGGCAGTTGTCAACCAGCGCGCTGTGCTAATAGCTCCGGGCTTCTCGCTGGCTAATCTGTCATCGCATTCTCCGGTATGGACAGTTCGAACCATACGATACAAGTACGACTGATCGCCTCGAATACTCCATCCTTCTATGTTTGCTGGCATTTCTCCCATTTCAATTTAGTGTTGTTTAATTGACTGATAGTAAAAGACATTTTTTAGTTTATTTAAATTAATTCTTGACACGACACGATTAAATATTGATAATTCCAACAGATATTTCATGGATAATACAAAAATAAATAAACTATGAGAGTAATAACGGTACTACTTCCATTATTACAGAAAATCGGACAAAAATACTCAAAAAGGTAACCCCTACATTCGGCAAAAAACATAAATTGTTTTTTTTAACAGTTCTGTTGGAAATATCGAAAAACTTCTTTAACAAAAGTTTAATGATTTTTTGGGGGCTTTAATTTTCTGACAATAGGGTGGTACATTAGGGTGGTAGAAACTGAGATCTGGTAGGTAAATACTAGAATGAGATATTTGAGGTTAATGACTATTAAATCAAAATATTGGCCTCCTCAAGACGAAAACATCGATATATCACACTTTGAGATAGGACTATAAATGTCGAAGATATAACGAAAAATGTGGTTTGGCGACCCCTACTTTCGGCAAAAAAAATTAAAAAATTTTTTTTCAAAACTGCCTTGCAACAATACTTTATATTCTGTGGTGTACGGCGAACTTTTTTTTTTCGAGACGCCCTAGTGCATACCCTTTACAACTGATTACTACTTTAAATGTTTTTTTCTCTGGAAGATCATATAAGCTACCTGCAACCCCTTTTCGATCTTCTGTTACAATACTGCGATTGTTTTTTATATTCGGATTCAAAATGCATACGTCACAAAACTTTGATCTACATGAAAATGTCTACCCTTATAAAAGATAATTTGACTGTTGTTGTTGCACTTTTGTACCTTAACTCTATTTTTGAATAACTAGTCAAAACACCCATTCAATTTTGTTTTTAATCTTTCTTATATTTTTGCACTCAAATTATGAAACTCACCTTTCAATCATAATTTACATTTTTTCAATAAATAAATAAACCATTAAACAATTATATTTTAATCTACCAACACCATCATACAAAGAATTTCTTATTTAAACCTTTTTTTACAAAAATATTTTCTTCTTCGAATTGTGACTATTATTAGTTTATTTTTCGACTAATAATGTGTTTACTATTCACACTGAAATATTTAAATATTTCGTGTGTAATAGTCGCATTTTTTGTGTCGGATATTTTGACAGTCGATGATCAACAAGACGGCATATTTTGTTTTGTTATGTTATTTATATTCGTACATTTCGCATATACTTCGGCAGTTTGTAATGTGTGGCAGTAATATATTGATATTGAAGAAACACAATATTTAATATTTATGGTGACTAAAAATATTTGAATATTTCCATTTAAAATATATTCATACGTCGAAATAATTAATATTTTGCACATTATTATATAATAAAGTTACCACTGGTTAAATATTTTTGAATATTACTACGAGGTTTTTAGTAACTTATGAATATTTTTGCAATATGAATACCTTTAAATATTTAAGTTTTTAATTTTTTTTAGTGTGGTTTTCGATATGTAAAACAAAATCTACTTACTAATTTTTAAACTCTGTTTTTTTCTTTCTCTTTTTTTTGCAGAATAAAGTAAAACATCTACACATACATACAATACTTATGTGTGTATAAATGCGTGCATGAGTTGTACAATCTGTGGTTCTTTGTAATAATTGAGTTAGCTTTGATTTGTTGAAGGAAATTAACTAATAAAATTTTAGTTAAAAACTGAATAGGGTTGAATTTGGTAAATTTGTATGGGAAATATATTTATAATCTATTACTTTGTACTTCAAGAAGAATTCTTGACAAAAGTACGAAAAAACAGAAGTAAAGAAAAAACATGTAAAATCAGTTAAATTGGATAATCATTCAAAAAAGCAAATTTCGATCTACCAAAAAGTTAAAATACAATTTGGTTTAAGGATTGATGTTTGACTATTGACGTCAGCAGTCGTCGATGGCTGCGAGAGTAAAACGGCAAATCCATCTGAGGAGATCGAGTGGTTGCGATCGAAACATGTCATAGTTACCTGCCGGCCGCGGTTCGAATCCCGACCACGGTCAAGAATGAAAAATTATCAATAACAATTTTAATTAATTTTCATGTTGTAACATTCCTTGCTTCATAAAAATAATTTAACGAAAATTAAATTTAATGAACTTAAGCCTAATTAAAAAATATTAAAAATTTGGATTAAAAACCATAAATAGTTCAACAAATTAACCACAATACTAAATATATTTATAATCTTTAAAAGGGCGAAAAAGGTATATGGAAGGAAGTTTGTCATTATATTTGTAATCTCATCAATATTTTTATTAATTTTGCATTTTTATGAGAAAAGTAAATGGTAGACAATTTTCGTTTGTTCATGTGTTAGTTTAAATTAGCTTTTCATAAACCCTTAATAAATACAAATACATGGAAATATTGTCCTGTTTTATGATTGACACAAACAAGTTTTATTTGGCAAAGATGAATGAATAAATCCTTAGAGTTCTATTCAACAATTTTATATGGGTCTATCTTTAATAGCGCATAGGGAAGCGAAATGGGACCAAGTTTTTTGAAACCCGGGATTCGGTATTTTTAATTCAAAAAACGGGATCCAGGGACGGATCGGGATTTTTCAGAGTTTCATATATAAAATCCAATTTTTAAAATTCATGTAATTAAAAAAAAAAAAAACGCCCATCCACTTGGGTGCATTCTCTAATTTTTTTTTATTCGCGAGAACATGGAGGTGAAAAGGCCTTATCGCTCATTATTCGATATGATCTTTGCCTCCGAATAATCGAATATAGACCTTCAAAATAAAATTAAATAGCTTTGATTCTTTGTTTGGTGCTAATTTTTTTTCTATCATAAAATTCCCAAAACAAAAAAAAAAAAAAAAAAAAAACGGAAACAAACAATTTATTCACGTGATAAATCATAACGTTACTTATGCAACATCCTGTATAAATAATTATTTGTTTAAGTTTCCACAACTCTGCTTAGCTGATTAAACATTTTTTTTAAAAGTTCTTGAGATTTGTTCGCTTATTTAAAAAATTAAAGTTTGGTTACAATAAAAAAATAAAATTGCTTAAGTCATAAAAATTGATCAAAAAGGCAAATCTTAAACTTACTGGTCACTGTTGGAATCCAATAATTAAAAAAAGAAACAGAAAAAAATATAAATAAATAAACAACAAGAGCTGTTGGTCCTTAACATGAAAATAAGTTTCTACATCACTGAATTCATAAAATCTGTATAAATTTCATACAGGTGCAAGCATCTCACAATTCGTATGTATTTATTTGTTCAAATATGACCGTGTGTTTTTGTTTTATTATACATTTTTACAATCATACAAACGCTCTCATGCACTTAAAAGTATACAAGTGCAATTGTAACATACTATTTCTTTTATATTTATACGCGAGGGTTGTTTGAAAAGTAATTGATAATTAAGTTTACAAAAAAAAAAAAAACAAAGTAATTTTTGGGAATACAAAATTTTTAATTAATAAGATTTGGTTCATCGTGCTTAATTCCCAATTTTTATTTTTGCTAAAAATATAAGATTTTTTTAATGTGTTTGCAATTCTCATTCACTCTGCACTTTTATTTGCTAAAATCCTTGGCTTTTTAAAAATTTTTTTTTTGGGAGAATGTTTCCTGATGATCTGGCCTAAAGAGCCAGTGAAATGCAAATAGAAACTAGCTTATCCCCCCAAAAATTTTTAAAAACTAGACTCACGCCAAAGTGACGTTTGCACATTGTTTGAATTTATTTTCATGGTTCGAATAATTCGTCAATTTAATTAAAAAAATTTGTTTAGAAATTGAGTAATATTTTCGTTTAATATTTAGCTATTTCAAAATAGAGAATTGTCGTTTTTGAAGAGATAATAAACCGCAAGTCATTATAGAAAACCAGAAAAAACATCCAGGTAAACTCACTGTTTGGTTCGCTCTATGGGCGGATGAACTCAGGCGTTCCTTTGTTTTTTAAAATAACGATACTCAGAATGTAACAGTCAACGGTGAGAGTTATATTGGCATGCTTTTGTTATTTTACGTGTCTCAATTTCAAGGCATTAGTATTGCACATATTTAATTTTAGCCAAATCTAGACACATGTCAGAAAGCGCGTAATACAATCAATTAAGAAAAACTAAGAAAAACATTTGGCGAATGAATATTTCCACGAAATGGGCCTTTACATCGGTGATGTGATTTGACGCCATTATTTTCTCTGTTGTCATATTAAGTCCCGTGTCTCAGATAAACCAGAAACGATCGAGTAATTTGAGGCGAATACTCAACGGGGTTTCGATGAAAAACAGCCTGATTTACTGCGCTACCAACTGAGATCACATGCCCAGAATCATATTTAGACATTAATGCCAAAAAAAATTTTTATATAAACGGATATTAAAAACGATTTTTTCTATTTAATTTCAATATAAAATTTTAAGCCTTGAAAAAAACAACACACACACACACACATTAATCACATGCTGCTAAAATTGTTTTTAATGAAGTGACATTTATGTTGTTAATATTCTACAAACGAAATATAAATATTCATTTGGTAAATTAAACGCAGATGCTTTAAATAAATTGCTTAAATTTTAATTAATAATTCACTGTGGTTTGAATAAAATTAACACAATAGAAATTTGATTAATGGCCGTATAATGTTATCAACAAAGGCCGTTTTACACTATCCCACAGTCTTTAGTAATTTACGAAAATGCAACCCTGTCATGATAAGTTGTTATTGTTTTTTAAAAATGTTCAAAGAATAATAATATCAAGGAAGCATTTTTGAAAAATACTTAAGACTTTGTGGGATAGTGTGTAAAGGCCTCAAGTAGCATGCTGCGTATGAGTTGTAACAATTATACAATTATGGCAAATATTATCAATCATACGCCATATGAATAAAATATTTAGGTCTAATTGTGTAAAACGAAACGCAACGACAAAAACTACATTGAAAGCAAAAAACAAAATCAAAAAGGTTTGAAAATGTTGTTGTTGCTGTCCACAAACATTTTTTTTGCGTTTTTAAATTTTTAACGCCACAATGCAGCGTTTTATTACACATTTTGTAAAAATTTCGATTTAAATATCTAGTCCTAAGATCGTTAGTGTTTTTTTTTCGATTATTGACAAATATCTCCTTAATTTACATCTAACTTTATATCTATATCGCCGTTTATTTGCTTGAAGTCTGAAATTAAAAAAAAAAAAAAAAAATATCGACAATGACATTTTGTTTGTTTTCGTTTTTCGAGTTGGTTTGACAGCGACTGCTTATATTTAATGAATCAGAAGTAAAAGCAACAGTTTTTTTTTGGCCAATGACAAATGAAGAAGTGGTAAAAACGGCAGTTTTTCTACTTTGACTGCACTTTTTAAGATGCTATAAAATTCACTACTTAATTTCGTGAAATCGCTCATAAATAACCGTAGGTCCTATCTCTCGGAAAACACTTTAATTTTCCTAACCTTGTAAAGAGTAAAGTTTAAATTTTGTGCACCAGTGGAATGTTTTGTGCATTTTAAAAGCCCTTTTTTTCTTTAAATAGTTTCCTTCTTAAATTATTTTCAGCACTTATTACCTTCAAATTTCATTATAATTGTTAAGCACGCTTAAAAAGAAAAAAAACAAAGTTAAACTTTTTTCTTTCGTTTTTAATGACATTATTACCAAAGTCAATCAAATAAATATTAAAGATTAATATTGTGTTCATTATCCTCTCAAGGGGGGAGACATGATGAATTTATTTTTATAAAAAAAAGGTAACACAAAAGATTTAGTAAGCAATTTTGGGATTGACTAAATCCCGAAAATCCCGGGATTAAAAAATTTAAGTCCCGGGATTCATGATTCACTAAATCCGAAAAACCCGAGATTTTTCGGGATCGGGATTTCTGGATTGGCAACCCTAGTTTAAATGTGCGCATTGTTTTAAATGGAATGGATTAATTTTAATAGTACAAAAGAGATATTAGGAAAGTCAATTCATGCGTGGCTTCTGACTAGGGTATTCATTTAATCGACCTTTTGCTTTAATCGGTTAATCGCTCGATTAATCACCCGAGGTTTTTGTTCAATCGGTTAATTTTGATTTTGATCAGTTAACCGATCAATAGAGTTTTTTTTATTAATTAAGTTAATTCAATATATTAAACTGCATAAATTATTTATTATTTGGAGTTTATTAGTAAAAAAAAAACAATAACAAACAAAACAATTCTTGCACCAAAACAAGCAAACAAAAAAAAAAAAAACAATTCATAAATATGTAATATGCATTTTTCAATTAATACATAATATGTACATTAGGGTGGCCGTTATTTTTTTTATTTTGATTTCTTATATTCTCCCCCCCTAAATCGGTTCAGTTTTATAAAAAAAAAAATACAAAAAAATTTCGTAGCGATAAGTTGTGTTTTAGGGGGGGCGTCCGTCCCTCAAAGTTTGCCATCAAGCCATTTATTCAAATGTAATTTGTTTGCATATGACTATCTTCTAAAAACAACATTTTACAAGAATATGATATATGGCAATATTTTAGCTCTTCTTGTCAACAACATAAGCCTCTAAGAAAGTTTTTTGCTAAAATCAATATTTTAGAAAATAATTAAGAAAATAAAAATAAAATACCAAACATTTTTTATACGTTTTATATATATAAAAGGGGGATTTAATGTCAAGTGACCCAATTTTGAAATAGATGTCTTTCGATTTAAATGAAATTTACACCAATTTTAGTACTGTTAGATAGTAGCTTAGACACAAATTTTCAACAAGATCGGTCAAAAAGTTTCTGAGTTAGAGGGGGTCAAAGTTTGACATTTTGGCCATACAGGTGTTCTTTCTCATCCATGTAACTTATTACCTATTGGTGTAAGCAAAATTTGTCCCAAGTAGCTTAGATAGCTTTTTGATCAAACTTTTTAAAAAAATTGTTTTTGTTTTTTTAAAAAATTTTTTAAATTTTTTTTTTTTTTAATTTAACACTTGGCTAAAAAAAATAAAAAAAAAAGTTTTAAATTTAAAAAAAAAATTCAAAAATTTTTAAAAAAAAAACAAAAAAATATTTTTAAAAAAAATTGATTAAATAGCTATCTAAGCTACTTGGGACAAATTTTGCTATCACCAATAGGTAATAAATTACATGGATGAGAAAGAACACCTGTATGGCAAACTTTGACCCCCTCTAGCTCTGAAACATTTTGACCGATCTTGTTGAAAATTTGTGTGTAAACTACTATCTAATAGAACTAACCTTGGTGTAAATTTCATCCAAAGCGGAAGACATCGATTTCAAAATTGTGTCACTTGACATTAAATCGCCTTTTTATATATATAAAACGTATATAAAATGTTTGGTATTTTGTTGTTATTTTCTTAATTATTTTGTAAGATATTATTAGTCTTAGCAAAAAACTTTCGGGAAGGCTTATGTTGTTGACTAGAAGAGCTAAAATATTGCCATATATCATATTCTTGTAAAATGTTGTTTTTAGAAGATAGTCATACGCAAACAAATTACATTTGAATAAATGGCTTGATGGCAAACTTTGAGGGGCGGACGCCCTCCCTAAAACACAACTTATCGCTACGAAATTTTTTTGTATTTTTTTTTACATAAAACTGAACCGATTTGGAGGGGGAGAGTATAAGAAATCAAAAAAAAAAAGTTCTCCATACAACTAACGGCCACGCTAATGTACATACATATATAAAAAAATAGACTGAGATAATTTTATTAGTTATTTCAATAGTTAAAGGAGTTATTATAAACTAATCTTTTAAAAAGTAATTTGGTTTAAATGTTTTGGATTGAAGCGATTATTTTCTTTAGTTTTAACAAAACTTGACTTGAAAAAAAATTCTTTTATTTATCGTAGATGAATATCTTATTTCTCAGTCCTTTTCCAGGATTTCTCTAAACATATAAAACATATAAAATACTGCCATTAGAGTCCTGATTTAACTTTTTAAAATTTTTAACACTTCTAATTGTTTCGGTTAAATCTGTTAAGACTGATATGAGAATAAACAAATAACTAAACACATATAACAAGTACGTGAAACAAAAAAAGGTGTTGGCAATCGAACAATTTACCCATTTTTCGAAACATTCCTGTTGATCGATGATGAAGAAAAAAAAAACATTGAAAAAAAGAGTAAGAGTGCTTGTAATTTTAGTCACCGGTCGGCTTAAAATGGGTAAAAATTAAGATCACTGCAAACCTTCTTTGTTTGTATGAAAAAATATTTTCTAAACACATAGCCCTTTTGTATATGAGACGAAGCAAATAATTAAAGACACAAAAAAATATTTAATAATACTACTTACAAAAAATTGAAAATTTTTTTACATCCTTTAATCGGTTAATCGACTGAAATTAACCGGTTTAATCATTAATCGAAAATAGCCAATTTTAAATTAACCGATCAGTCAATCGGGTAGTAATTAATCGGTTAACCGAATGAATACCCTACTTCTGACCCACTCAATGATGTATTTGTATAATATGAAATTTGTGTGTGCCTTTAGCTAATACTGAAACAAATGGTCTATAGTTTGGGCTTAAAAATATGGTCAACGTAGTGTTACAAGTTCTAAAATACGTCCGCTAATTTTTTAATGAGCAACGACATCAACATCAACTTAAAATTTTTATTTATTTTTTCACTTTTTGGAAAAAATTTATCGTGCTTTTTTCTCTACTTCTTATTGCAAAGAATTTGTTAAACAACCCTCGTAAGCATGTGAATACATGTGCAGCAGAGAAGAATATTTTTAATTCGGTAGCAATTTAACACCTTCAGAGGTTAAAGCTTCTGTTGAAATAATTGCAGATTTTATTTTTTTTCCATTTTTTCATGTGCAGTGAATATTTTATATTTTGAGTGTGTAACACATACTTAAACAATGTTGGAAGTATTATATGACACTTCTGATAGAGGCAATTTTTCAGTAGTGTCTGGCTTAAGTTCAGCTAATATTAGTTAATACACACGAATATGCTTTTTTAATGCATAGTGACTTGGTTTCTTCCAACCAAGTTTATCTATTGATAAGACTGATGTTACTCTCATGTTCCTTACAAGACAAAAGGGTATTTAATTTTCTGAATTTACAATAATTTTATACAAAGCAAATATTTGAGCACCAGGCAAAACATTTAACTGTTAAGCTATTGCCAAACTCTAGGGTATTTATAGACGTTTGTATATATGAAGGGTGGGCAAAGAGGAAGTTATTAGTTTTAATTGCCTACAATTTCTTTATTCTCGCCAATTTGAATTAAAAATTTAATCAAGTATATTAAACAGTTACTTATATCAACAACATTAATGCATAAAATTTTGTTAATATTAAATGTATTGAATGGATACTATTAATTTGTTTACCGGTGTAAATTTAATTAATTTTTTATATTAATCTCACACATTTTTTAATTAAAATCAATTGTTATTTTTTTCTGTTTGTTTTTATCTTAAAAATATTTTGTTTTTTTTTTAAATTTTTTGGGCTCTTTTAAATTTACTTCGAACTGGACGATCACCAATTTAAAGCCGCGACTGTTGCTGCTTCTGCATTTAAGCCTGTTGTTTGACATGAACTCGCATGTCATAAGAATTGTGTTGAAAATAAACATCGGGTGTTTTTTCAAATGCATGAGAAATTTCGATGTCGATAATTAAGGTTTGACAGCAGATAATGTTCAGTAAGGTTTTTCAAGTCATCATTAATCATTTAACGCTATAAAGACGCTTCCAAATTGTGGAAATTTACTTTAGAAAAAATGAAATCATCCGTTTTTAACGCTTCCCTAAAATACAAATATATATCATGCTACTGGAAGGTAGCAGAAATAATAATGGTCCCCAAACCAGGAAAAAATGCTCATGATGTCAAATTCTACCGACCTATTTCGTTACTGCCAATAATGGGAAAACTATTTGAAAGAATAATTAGCACAAGACTAGAATTCGTTATAAAAACCAAAAACCTGATTCCAGATCATCAATTTGGATTTAGAAAACAACACTCTACTATTGAGCAGATACACAGAGTTACACATCAAATAGAGATCGCTCTTGAACACAAGGAGGTATGCTCAGCAGTCTTCTTAGACGTATTCCAAGCTTTCGATGGTGTCTGGCATGCTGGACTTATGCGAAAGATACAAAATATTCTACCTACAACATATTGCAAACTACTTCAGTCCTACATTTCAGATAGGTACTATAGAGTAAGATGCGAAAATCAGTACTCTAAACTTCATCAAATAACCTCTGGTGTCCCTCAAGGTAGTATTTTGGGCCCAACGTTATATTTATTGTACACATACGATATGCCTGTCACAAACAACTGTTTTATAGGCACTTTTGCTGATGATACAGTAATATTAGCGAAAGGTAAATCTAATCAAGAATCAACAACAATTCTTCAAAACGCGTTAAATCAAGTTGATCTGTGGACAAAAACTTGGCGTCTACAACTAAACAGCTCTAAATCAATCCATATCGACTTCACCCTAAAAAAAATTAAGCATATTCCTATCTATATAGACAAAAAACAGGTGCCTATATCCGACCATGCAAAATACCTGGGAATGACGCTTGATGAAAAGCTTCTTTGGAAGAAGCATGTTGAAAAGAAAAAAAATGAGCTCGACTTTAAATATAGAAAATTAATGTGGCTAGTTGGTAGAAATTCAAATCTTTCGACACACAATAAATTAATGTTGTACAACCAAGTTCTCAAGCCTGTATGGTTGTATGGCACTCAAATTTGGGGATGCGCCAAAAACCATGTAATCGAGATAGTTCAGCGGTTTCAAAACAAAGTTTTAAGAAACATAGTAGGTGCACCGTGGTACATCAGAAATGAAGACCTTCATCGGGATCATAAAATAAACTCCGTAAAACAGGAAATAATTCTACATGCTAGAAAACATGACACAAGGCTACAAAACCACACAAACTCGGAAATTCCTACGTTGCTTAATACATCAGTATTAAGCAGAAGGCTAAATCGCTTTAAACCTCACGATCTGGTAACACGGTTCGATGGGGAACATCAAGGCCAATGAGCCTATAAACTAATAAATATCCATAAATGAACTACTAGTTAGTCACTAAATGAGACTAGTTGTAGGTTAATGTTAAGCAAAACTAATCTTAATTTGTTTAAATAAAGAAGAAAAAAAAAAAAAAAAAAAAAATCCGTTTTACGAATTTCATTTAAACAAAATTCGCCGTATTTGAAGCGAAGACAATCCTTATGTGGTGTTTTCACAACACAATTAATTAACCGTGTAGTATAATTTATATGAAAAGCATTCAGTTTTTAGCCGTTAACGAATCACTATTATCCGTATTAAAATTTGCTGTTTGGTGCGTTTTTCATGCTCTTTCGGAATGAGCGGCCATTACGGTGAATGGCGAGCACTATCGAGTCATGCTGACTGAATTTTTGTTTTCAAAAACTAATCAGCTAAACACCAAGGACATTTGATTCCAAAAAGACGCCGCAACTTTTTATACAGCGCGCTTTACGATAGATTTCTTGCAAAATGAATTTGATTGCAACTTTATATCCAGAAGTAGTCCTGTTCACTGACCTCATTTCTACTTCCCCACCCCGATTAATCGCCACTGGATTTCTTTTTAAATGTTTTATGCTGACAAACAAACCAGCAACTCAAGAATTATTGGAAGCAAATATTCAAGCCATCATTGGTGTCATACGCCCGAGTTTATAAGAAAAAGTAGTAAACAACTGAACTGTTCGAATGTAACATGTAACTCGTAGCCACGGCGGACATATGTCGGAAATTGTATTTAATAATAAATGCCATGACGCTATCCACCAGATTATAATTAAAGAAGTTCTTTTTAACAATAATTCCGTCTGGTATTATAACTTTATGTTCTCATGCAGCTAAAAAAACACCCTATATATCTTTCTTCTTTAACTTTGCTTATTTCTTTTGTATTCAGAAACTCATACCAGCTTTTCTTGTAATTGGATTATTTATCTCTTGCACTGCACTCACCTGTTTTTTCTTTTTTCTTTACTTTTTCCCCTTGTCTTATACTATTTACTTTTATTTAACCTTTTGACCGAATACAAGGTGAAACAGAAGCTGACACGAACACATGTTTGCAAATTTGCGTTAAAGAAAATTTTCAACACTTTTGTATTGTGATAGATTTTAAATGAAAATTTAATGAGTCATCAAGGAATACCACATTCAGGCAAACTTGAATTCACAGGATGACTGTCATGCAGTTAAAAGAAACATATAAAATAATTTCGTAGGTTTTCGTTAGTTCTTACTGCTGTTTTTTTTCAGTTTCTTCATGCTCTCATTGTGAATGAAGAATAAGTGAAAGAATGAATGTATGTATAAAGAAATAAATGTACACATGCTTTTACATCCTTTCTTTATTTTCAAATATAATTTTGTACATACACAAGTAGGTACCTGTGTGAACCTGACTGCATTCAATTCAAGGTTTTAAATACATTTTTTTAGTGGTATGAGGATGTGTATGTTTTTTTAATGTCTTGTTCCCTGGGTACTTGCCAAGATGCATGATGGGTTGAGATGTTTGAGGCCGTGTGCATTTGTTATGATTATATGTAATTTGTTGTTGTTTTCAGTGTTTTTTTTTAATTATTTTTGTATGAGATGTGTGTTTTTGTCACATTCTTTCTTTTACGGATATTAAGATTAGGGTAGCTTAACTCTAGGTGCTACATTAAATTCTTAAGCTCATTTCAAAAAACCTGCTAACTTTGTGGCTGATATCAGCCAAAAGATCTTATTCTATTCAAATTGTTAACTTTTACGAAAATTTTAATGACAGATATCAAGAGAAAAGTTTAAAAAAACAAAATTTGGTGCTTTTAATTTGCGGTATAAACTTTAAAATATGCCCTAAAAATTGATAAAATTATGCCCTGAAACACAAAAATGTCTAGTAAAAAAGTAAAAACAAGTATGAAAGTATAGTCAGTCAAGCCCGACCATATGATACCCTACATTACGTATTTAAAAACACAACATGCTTATGTGTCCATATGAATATGGATTTATCTATGTTTATAAACTTCATTAAAATCAGTTTGAAAGTTTCTGAGAGGCAAAAATTGCGCCTTAACTCCCCTTGTAATCCTTTTTTTTGAAAAACTGCATAGTTCATATAAATATGTTTTTATCTACGATTTTAATAAAATTAATAGTTTCTGAGAGTCAGAAATTCTCCCCTATCTACCCTCGTGGTCGTACGATTCGGCCGGTTTTCAATAGCCTTGGTCCTTGTGCCAATAAAAACCAATGTTCCAAAATTTATCAATTTATCTCCAAAATTGCGTCCTGTACTTTGCGCACAAGGTTACATGGACAGCCAGCCAGCCTGCCAGCCAACCGGACGGACGTCGTAAGTTCGACTCAAAAAGTGAATCTGAGTCGATCGGTATACTTTAAGGTGGGTCTAGGACCAATATTTTAAGGTGTTACACACATCAGCACAAATGCATAATACCCTCTCCACTATTGTGGTGTGGGTATAAATATATTCGGTCAAAGCTGATTGAATAATACATTTATCCCGAGTTTACAAACGAATTTTCGAACCTTATCTTTATACTAAAATAATTGAAGCACAGCCGCAAATAACACTAAGTAACAAAATAATTATTTTTCAAGAGAGCAAAAAAAAAAAACGTTTTATAGTCGGTATTGTAAGAAAAGTAAGACTCACTGTTTGTTGTTACTGTTTTGTTTAAGTTTTGATATTATTACGGGTAAGAATTTTAAGTGTTTATAATTCCTATTCGCTTAACTGTTTTATTTAATTAATATCTTTAGCTTTTTTCCCGATAATCTGGCGTAAACAACCAGTGAAATGCGCAAAGGAATAGCTTATCCCACCAACAATAAATTTCAGGATAGGTTAATTATTTTTTATAAATTGTTTAAACTAATGATAATAAAAACTTGAATGCAAAATATAAAGCAATTTAATATTTTAATTACATGCAAATTTACAGTTCATAAATTTTTCTTTTAGTGGAAAAACGTTTCATATCCACAATAACGATGTCATTTAATTCTTTTTTCTACTACGCAAGCGGCTTTGAAAACGTTATTCCACGTTGCAAATTCATTTACTTTTTATCACTTTGTAAGTAACTTTCAACGTTCTTCCACTGGCTGAGTCTTTGTATCGCATTTTGAAGGCGTAAAAAAAGGATTATTCGATGTTTAAGAGAGTAATGTTAACGGTAATCTGCAAAAAAAAACCGTTTTTGCAAACAGTGGCTTTTACCACGTTATACACGTGTTTCAATTATATAACTTATCGGCACAAAGACTTTATTTCGGATGGTAGAGGGGCTTCGTAAAATTATACAGTCAGTCTTACCACTAACATTGGCTTTGGTTTTATGACAAGTTTAAACGAATTATTTCCAAAAATGCAACTGAAACTTTACGCACAAGGTTAAAGTGGCCATCCTGCCGGACGGAAGGCCATCGTAAGAATGTTTTAGGAAGTGATTATGATTCGATCGATATACTTAAAGATGTATCTAGAATATTTATTTTTGTGATAATTTCCTTATGTATAAAATTTAATAGCTCGGGCTAACAATATCATTACCCACAACTTGATTTGCCCTAACATGTTGCTTATTTACTTTATTATTTTTCAGCAGAGTCGTATAAAATTTTTGACCAAAAATAAAAAATTATCATAAAAATATCGGTTTCACCCAAAAGCGTTTATTTTTTCAGAAAACCTACGATCTTAACCTTACGAACCCCCTTGTAAAACTGATATTAAAAAAAGCGTTATAAAAAGTAGAATAACGGCACAGTCCTATCACGACAAATTTCCAACATATCAGAAAGAATTTTTTACACAATCATGATATTGCGCTCATATCAGCATACTACGCTAAAAAATCTTTGCTATTGAGAATTCCTTGATATAAATCATATATGAACAAACATACTAGTGTTTTGATTTTGCCCTTTAACTGTCTGTGATTGGAAAATTTCGTGAGAGATATTGAAAACAAAAACAAACTTTCCTATTTTATTATTGTTTTGAATATAATTTCTCGTACGAAATTTTGTTTTCATTTTCTAAAACAGGCAGTCGAACGAAGACAATTTCTGTCGAAAAAAAATTTTTTTATATTTTTTAATAAAAAACAAATTTTAGTTTTTATTATTTTTTTCAATATAAATCTACAAAAAATTTTTCTTTTCGACATTGTAGGCCAGGCAGCTGCTTTTTCTCAAACTTTAAAATTTTCGTTTAAAAATGATTTGTAATTAAACCAGTTATCGAAAACGTCTTTTTTAAGTTGTAGAGCCAATTTGAAAAATCTTCTTTTACTGAAAATTGAACCCCGCTAATTTAATGTGTTTCTAGTTATTAATGTAATTAATTCTTGAAAAAAGGTGAAAGTGTGAATAAAAGAAAATTCAAACAAAATGTAGGTAGCAATTGTGCTTAATATAAAATTAATTTCAGTAATTGAAATGTATTTAAAAATAAATTTCTCTTAAAAAAACATATGCTTTTGTTTTAGACAAAAAAAGAATGGTAAATAAAATCCTTTAGAACGAGTATAAAACTTAGCAAAGAGGCAAACGAAATAAATAAATAAAACAATTAAATTAAAATAAAATTTATAATATGGCTTTTTTCTTCCTTTTCCTCATTAATATTTTCTTTGATTCCTGTAACAAATTACATTTGAGTTTCGAATGCAATTTCCTTATAAAATATATTTTAACAATTATTATTGCCATCAGTGCAACCATAACTTTGCAGATTATTTTATATTAAAAATGAAAATCTTCACAAAATACTCTTGCTACTAGTAAAATTTTACAATAACATTAACTCTATAATTATTTCTTTGCTGTCAACTCCTCTTGAGCTTTAATATGTTCCAAAGTATAATTTAATATCCTTTACATACACACATATACACTTACTTAAATGCAAACTTACTTCTCTATACATACAAACAGACATACATATATGCATATGTGTATTGTTACACAAAACACTTGTTCTAATTTTAATTACTTTGAATTTGTGCAGTTTTCTAAGAACAAAATTATCGAAATCATTTGTTTAATGATTGTGGTTGTCTTTTTTGGCAATGATTAAATACGTTCATAGAAAATCCTAGAAAGTTTACCTCAAATCGGAAGTCAGGATTCAATATTTTAAAGAATTTATTTGAGCATTCTCTTGGGTTTGAAAATTATTCCAAATAGTTTGTTTTTGTTTTCTTGAATTTCATTAATTAAACTAAAGAGCAATTTTGCTATAAAATTTAAATTGATTTAAATGAATTTATCAACAATTGTAATTGAGGTATTAAAAGTTTTACTGAAATATTTTTTTTTTAAGAATTTAAATTTTTATTGGTGCAGTGTTGTCAATTGTTTTAAAAAGAACAAAATGTAGTTTCAAAAAAGCACCAATCATAAGTTGTTAATAAAATGCAAAAGCATCAATTGAAAAAGTGATAAAACTATATTTTTGCAATAAATTGTTAATATGAAATAAACTTATTTTTAACATAAAATTTTTTTAATAAAAACTGTTTAAATAAAAGTAAAACTGCAGAAAACCTTAAAATTTCACTCTTCAACAGAGTTGATTTTTATAGCTACGCCGCAATAGCGGACAGTGTATTATAGTGATGTGTGTAGCACATAAAAAATTGATTCTATACCAACGATGATCAAGCTATGCCCCCAGGGTCCGAGCACTTTTCGTGATTTTAGTATTAAAGATCGTTTTTAGTTTTTGTTATACCCGAGAAGTTCTCATTTGAGAACCTATAGCACCTCTTCTGCTAAGTCTGTAGACCTCCAATCCAAGACTTAAGCTCGACTACAAGTCTTTAATTGTCTCCTCAAAATGCATTCTAATTAGGGATGCAACATCGATGTTTAAAGACATCAACGTTTCCACGATAAGCATCGATGTTAAAAAACATCGGTAAAAAACACGATACATCGATGTTTAGCATCGATGTTTGAAACTACTTTACAATTATACTTACGGACTGATTTAATTCTTCTTTGCTACTGAAAATCTTAAGGTCCATTATAATACACATATGCTTGCATAAGCTTTTGTCAAAAATTAACAAAAAGCCTGCCAAAAGCATTTAAAAACACAAAAACAGAGTGCAATCAGTTTCGCATTTTGCTTATGCAATTGACAGATTTATTAAATGAAACAAAAAGTTTCCATAAGTGCAATATGGTTTGACAAATATGATTTTTATGTATTCACAAAGTTGATTGAGCCAGCTTAAGCAACTTAATACATAGTTATGTAATTCAGAGTATGCATGCATGTACATTAGGGTGGCCCCAAATCGGTTCAATTTTATGTAAAAAAAATACAAAAAAAATTCGTAGCGATAAGTTGTGTTTTAGGGGGAGGGGCGTCATTTATTCTAATGTAACTTGTTTGCGTATGACTATCTCTTAAACACAACATTTTACAATAATATGATATATGGCAATATTTTAGCTCTTCTAGTCAGCAATATAAGCCTCGAAGAAAGTTTTTTGCTTAAATAAATATTTTAGAAAATAATTAAGAAAATAACAACAAAATACCAAATACCAAATACGTTTTATCTATATAAAAGGGGGATTTAATGTCAAGTGACCTAATTTTGAAATCGATGTCTTTCGATTTGGATAAAATTTACACCAAGCTTTGTACTATTAGATAGTAGCTTAGACACAAATTTTCAACAAGAAAGTTTCTGAGTTAGAGGGGGTCAAAGTTTGAAATTTTGGCCATACAGGTGTTCTTTCTCAACCATGTAACTTATTACCTATTGGTGTAAGCAAAATTTGTCCCAAGTAGCTTAGATAGATTTTTGATCAATCTTTTTAAAAATTTTTTTTTTGTTTTTTTACAATTTTTTTTTGTTTTTTTAAAAAATTTTTTAATTTTTTTTTTTTAAATTTAAAACTTGGCTAAAAAAAAAAAAAAAAAAAATTTTTAAATTTAAAAAAAAAATTTTCAAAAATTTTTTTTAAATAGATTGATTAAATAGCTTTCTAATGCTAAGTTCACACTTAGGTTTTTAAACGCGTTTAAGCAAAATGTTTATTTAACTAATCAAAGCCGTTCACATTACATTTGAGATGATTAAGATGACAGATGATTAAGAAAAAAAAAAACACACAACAAACACCAAAAAAACAACAAAAAAATTTATATTTCTTTCAAGTATTAAAAATAGATAAAAACACTTTTATAAAGTTATCAGAAGATTATTTTAATCCTTTTATTGATGAAATTGTGAAAATTTATGAATTATTTAAGGAAAAAAATAAAAACATTAAGCAGAAATCTTGGCCGGTTGTACACGATCATGTTGGCGATTCTACATTTGAGGTATGATCAGTGGATTCTATCTGATTTATGAAGTGATTTAGTTGTAATCATGTCAATTTGAAGTTATTAACAAATCAGTTCAATGTATGGGTAATCATCTTGATTTTGAAGTGATTAGAGCTTAATCACGTTCGAACTGCTTAAACGCGTTTAATAAGCCAAATGTGAACATTAGTGTGACCGCAAGTTATATGGACAAGTTTTTTCACTTGGGAAACCCCTTAAATTGATTCCAAATTAGAAAAAAACAATATATATAAAATTTTAGTTCGTTTGCATAGTTATTAGGCGTGCCTTGAGCCCACAAAGTTTGCTAAAAATGCTATTTTTCTCACTATGGGTGGCTTTAAGTGTTCATAACTTCAGTAATATTTATTTCAGAGAAAAACCTTATTCACAAATATTCTAGGGCTATATCTTATGAACAATGTTGCTCTGTATTAGTTTTCTTTAACATTAATATTTAATCCAGAAAAAACCAAATTAAAAAATAACACCGAAATTTTCACATATCTTCGCATTCTTTGCCTGGTGATTAGACTACGTGAAAATTTTCAACAAAGTCGTGACCAAATGAATCTGGCAACTATTCTTTATGTAAAACTTTCCCCTGAATCTGAATATGAAGACAGAATTGTCAAAAGTGGAACAGTTTTTGAGATATTCCAAAATAACCGTTAGTTGTGTTTTTAAAAAAGATGATGTGACTGAAATGCAATATCTTCAAATATTTTAAACGGACTATGTATTTCTTTCTTTTTATTGAGAGGTTATAAAATTTCTTAAATAACCATGAGTCGTTTGTGAAGATGAGTCATTAAATGGCAGAGTTATAATGGACAAAAGTACATAGAGCCGCAATCCTATTTGGAAATCACAAATATGACAGAATTAGGTTATATATTCAAAGCTAGATGTGATTAATTGAGTTGAATAGTACAAGGTTTCAGCAAAACAGACCCCGTATATGCTCCTTATGTAATCTAAACGAAACCGAAAACATTCTGCATTTTATAGCCAAATGCCCTATATTAGGACAAATAAGATTCCAAAACTTAAAAAAAAACTATCGTAACAGAAAATGAGTTGATTCTTAATGGTAAGGACAATTTTAAATATTTATCCCGCTATATTATAAATGCGATAGGCTACAGGAAGATATTAATAACTGAATTTAATTATTAATTTTTATGTAATATAAAACAATATTTGTAATATATATAACAACCTTTTCCGACAGACGACGTCATGTCATAGTCGTATGTTCAATTTTGATTACTTAAAATGAATTCAAAATAAAGAACAATTAACTAACTAACTACTAACTAGTGGACAAAACTTCAAACTTCATTAAAATTTTATGATTTTGTTCAATTTTGCTCTTTTCAAGTTATTGTTTTTTAAACCAAAAAATAAAATTTTTTTAAGTTTTATCACTTACGACATTAGCCTATTCAATTCGAACATTTGTGTCCAATAGGATCCAGATCGGTAAAAAAATTACAAGGTTACAGAAGATTAATTGAATTAACCCACTTTACGATTTGTATCAAACCAAAGAAAAACACAACAAATGCATATACAAAACTAAATTTTTAGTAAAATAAATATTAAAAATAGCTATTGAATTTCTATGTGGGTAAATTTACTAAATCTTCTGTAGCTTTGTCATTTTTGTACCAATCTACATATGTCTAAAATAATCTAATGTCGCATGCAATAAAACATTAGGATTTTTAAATCATTAGATTATAAAGAAAAACTTGAAAAGAGCAAAATTGAACAGAATCATAAAATTTTCAATGAAGCTTGAATTTTTCCCCTATAACTCTGTCATTTCTTGACCAAACTTCTCTAGCAACCCATTCTTATTTTAGTAATTTTATAACCTCTCAATAAAAAGAAAGAAATACATAGTCCGTTCAAAATTTTTAAAGATATTTGCATTTCAGTCACATCATCTTTTTTAAAAACACAAATAACGGTTATTTTGGAATATCTCAAAAACTGTTCCACTTTCGACAATTCTGACTTCATATTTAGATTCAGGGGAAAATTATAGATAAAAATTAGCTGTTAGATTCATTTGGTCACGACTTTGTTGAAAATTTGTCACGTAGTGTAATCACCAGGCAAAGAATGCGAAGATATGTGAAAATTTCGGTGTTATTTTTTAATTTGGTTTTTTCTGGATTAAATATTAATGTTAAAGAAAACTAATACAGAGCAACATTGTTCATAAGATATAGCCCTAGAATATTTGTGAATAAGGTTTTTCTCTGAAATAAATATTACTGAAGTTATGAACACTTAAAGCCACCCATAGTGAGAAAAATAGCATTTTTAGCAAACTTTGTGGGCTCAAGGCACGCCTAATAACTATGCAAACGATCTAAAATTTTATATATATTGTTTTTTTCTAATTTGGAATCAATTTAAGGGGTTTCCCAAGTGAAAATACGAAAAAAAAAAAATAACGGTCACCCTAGTGAACATACTATAAGCTACTTGGGACAAATTTTGCTAACACCAATAGGTAATAAATTACATGGATGAGAAAGAACACATTTATGGCAAACTTTGACCCCCTCTACTTCTGAAACTTTTTGAGCGATCTTGTCTGAACTACTATCTGATAGGGCTAATCTTGGTGTAAATTTCATCCAAATCGGAAGACATCGATTTCAAAATTGTGTCACTTGACATTAAATCCCCCTTTTATATATGTTTAATGATGACTCAATTTAAACAAGACACCCTGTAAAATATTAACGGTCCTTAAATTGTTATTTACTTATTTTCATTTTGTCATTACATTATTTTTCTTGTACTAAATTTAACTTGCAAGATCAATTTGTAAACCAATAACTCTTACTCTAGTTTGAACTGTGACAGTGAACAAAAGCAAACAAAAAAAAACCATTGTAAAATAAACAAAATAAAAAATTGTGAAAACTAAAAATTTAATATAAACAAAATACAAAAAAAACCCAACGTAAAAAAAAGTGTACAAGATTAAATAAAACTTGAATTTAAATACAAAACTAAATATAAAAAAGTGTTTTATTTAAAGAAAATAAAAGTAAAAAACGAACCGTGTTTAGTTGAGGTAACAAAAGTTAAAGTTTAGCCCTCAACAATATATATAAAACGTATATAAAATGTTTGGTATTTTGTTGTTATTTTCTAAAATATAACATATGAATAAATGGCTTGATGGCAAACCTTGTGGGGCGGATGCCCCTCCCCCTAAAACACAACTTATCGCTACGAAATTTTTTTGTATTTTTTTTTTACATAAAACTGAACCGATTTGGGGGGGGGGGGGGTAAAGTATAAGAAATCAAAAAAAAAGTTCTCCATACAACTACTTTGTATGACTATCAGGGGTGTGCTGGAAAACGGAAACGCAAAACGCAAGAATTTGGAAGTCGTTTTTAATACACTTTTGATAAAATTTTTAATTTTTGTTTTAAAATTCTGTTTAATAGAGAAATATTTGTATAATATTTGTCATAAAATTCTTATATTACAGAAATCTTTTTAAAAACCGACATTTAAAATTCTTGCGTTTCACGTATGCTTTAAAAAACACTTTTTTATATTTTTAAATAAAATTTTTAGTTGAAAATTAAAAATTTAAATTGGTAAAAATATTATAAAAAATATTAAATTAATGAAAATATTAAATGGACGATGTCGATGTTTTTTAGTTTTGACGACGATGTATCGTAAATCCAAACATTGATGTTAACATCGATGTTTATGAACGATACAACGATGTTTTCTTAACATCGATGTATAGTTTGCATCCCTACCCGCACTGTACAGCGATCATATAAATAGAAGCGAGTCCCTTTTAATCTGGCCCACTTTCTATTCAATTTAGCAAATGGAAGCATTAACAAAGCGTTGGAGCCTGTCACTTCGCAAGACTATAATTTCGGGTTCTGTTAACATGATTACGCGTTTCTTAAAATTTAACAAATTATTTTAATAAAAATGTGTGTAACTTAAACTAAAGTCTCAAATTTTTGCTCAAATAGTGCTATCTGCTTATTTGAATGTTCAAATCCATAAAATTTTAATTTGTTGATAGTGCTAACAAACATATAAGCGCGAATATCTGAAACTAAGAAAATAACCAACATATGCATGATTTAGACGTTGTTTTTTAATTACATTGTAAAATAAAGTTTAGTTAATACTCTTAGAGTTATCGAAAAAATCAGTTTTTTTCCCTTTACTGTAAAATGGTGGTTTTGCAGGTAACTAGCACTGTTTAAATAATAACTCTCGATTTGTTGTTGTTAATGTCCCCAAATTCTATTTAATGTGTCTGCACATATGTGCAATAAAAGAGAAGACGCAGCTCCCTGAATTTGCCTATCCCAGTTCTAGGCCCACTTCTTAGTATACCCATCTACTCAAAATCACTTTTTAATCAATCGAAGGATGTCGAATTAATGATGTTGCTTAATTTTTCTTAAAGTCGATCTTTATTGCACAACTTCCGACAAAAAAGTTTAACTGCCATAGCTTTCTTATTAATATAAAACAAGGCAAATAGCTGCACCCATGTCATGGCAGTTTTGTGCTGGTATTTTCAGAATCAACCATCTCATATAACACCCTCACTAAAATTGCTTTAAGATGGAAAAATCTCATATAGATGTACACATTCACATAATGTTAAGCACAAAGAGCTCTTAAGTGAATCTTAACCTCATAACAAAATTGAGTTTTGACAAGTCCTATAGGTCCCAAGTAGTTTACGCTCTCTATAACTTGTATGTGTATACTGCGGTATAGTGGGTTTAAAAAAGCGGGCTTGACCAGCTCTTAGCTGTCAAACTTTCGAAATAAAACAAATAAAGATGTCGTTTACTTTTATCAGTTAATTTATTTATAATTGCTTAATACAAATTCCAAAAAAAGTTGCTATTGGCTAAAGGATGAATTATTTTGTTGATGTAGCTTAACAAAATGAAAATCCCTTAATTTAGACACTTAACGTCTAAATTGGCAACAATGTTAATACAATTTGTAAACAAAATGACTTTCTGTTTCCCAGAGAATATAATTGTTTTTCATTAACTCAAGTAATAAAATAAATAATTGAAATTAATTTATTCATTATCTGTTTTAAGTATAAAAAAGCTTACATACATAAGTTTGTTCAATATCCCATTCAGTAAATGTAAATACATAGTTAAATGCAGGGAAACCGGAAATATGCTAAAAAAAAGTGTTCTATGCGCAGTTAATATGCAGTTAAAACTGAAAATAACTCCTTTAAATTCTAAACAATATGCCCTAAAATAACAATAATAAAATGTATATAAAAACCAAGTAAAAAGTAAAGTCTGACCAGTGTTGCCAGAAGTAGGGGAAAATCATTACATGTAGGTATTTTTGATACTGAAATAGAAGCGTAGGGAAAATCGGACAGATTTTTTATAATTCCCAATATGTAGGGATTTTTCGTTATATTGCATTTTTTATGAAATAATTGCAGAAAAAAACGTATTTTTAATAAAATTTTCTTGTCCAAAACGGTTAAAAATTTTTATTTTCCCTAAAATCGCTTAAAAATATAGTTCCAGATTTTTTTGTAATTTAAAAAGTTGGTGGCACTACTATGTATGTATATGTGTTTTCTAAAGCGTCGGTTGTTGTCCAAATCAAATTAATTAGTTTGACGGTTGTCGAGTTGGTTGAAGAAAAATCAAAAGATTTTGATTTTTTCAAGTTGACTACTAAGTCTTTCAATTCGATTGTACTGTGTATGCTTGAGTATCTTGGTTAGCTGTCAAAATTAATGTTTGTAGTTTTCTTTTGTAAAAAAAAGTTTAGTATTTCAAAAATTGTATTTTATTACATTAAATTTTAAAATTTATTTAAAATCTTTCAATTCAGTAGCTGAAGTGTGTGGCCAAGCATAAATTCAGTTGAAAGACTCAGTTAACAACTGAATTGAACCGGCGCATAAGATATCTTAAAAAACAAAGTATTGGTGTTTTTAAACAATTGTTTGCTGAAATGGACATCAATGCCTAGTGACAAATAAAGAATTTATCTTAGAAAAAATAGGTTTCCTACATAACTAAGGGTTAGCGATGAAGCTAACGAATAGTGGGTACCAATTGTTACAGCTGCTGTAAGTGTCTTGAGAAAGAGATACATATGTATGTACACTGTGGTATACAATATCATTAGAGCCATTGGTGTATAGAGTGAGTATGCCAACCAATTCGCTAGTAACTAATGACAATGGTTCATTCTTATACCACTGGGATATTATTCAATGTTGAAAGATTTAATTGAATTTATTAAAAGTAATAAACTTAATATTATTTTTTTGTTTAGTATTTAATTTTTGACAAAGCTTTTATCAACTTATTTGAGTAAAATTAATTTTTTATAACTTATTCTGTGGCATTTTGACAAAACATCTTAAGTCGAGATAAGATAGCAAAAAAGTTTTTGAAAAAAACTCGGTGAAAAAGATTTTTTGTTAAGATATAAAATAAACCAAAATTAAAGAAACATTTCGTTTATAATACAAAATTTTAATTAAAAACGTAAACAAAAATGTTTCTTTAATACAAATTCGTATGATTAACAACATTTTTTAAACTTTTTAAAATATACTTTTTTCTTCTATTTTAATGACAATAATGCGTAGGGATTTTTGTAGGGAAAATTTTTTCAACGTGTAGTGACAAATCGGATTTTTTTAGCATGTGCAGGTATTTTTTTCAAAAATCAACTGGCAGCACTGAGTCTGACCCTATCGAGCCATAACCGCTGAAAAAGCTTAAGCGCAAAAACACAATTTCACAGAAGAAGATTTTTTTATTATAAAAAAAAGAAAAATACTAGAAATGGCGCTTGAGCTAAAATTGTTTTCGCTATAAAATTGTAACGGTAGCTTGTATGACCATAAAATTTTAGGAGATGATGCAAGTTTTGCCAATTAATTAATTAAAAAAAAAAGGAAATTGAAAATGATGTCGCTTGACTTATTTCTTCGGTTATGGCTCGATATGATACCCAGTACGACCATATTTACAGAAAAATGTCCGAGTGTTCCCTATTTGGGACCCATGAACTGTAATTCATTCATTCAAGCGTTATTTGTGCCGAATATTATCGAGATTTAACCATCTTTATGAGATTTTTTGTCTCAAAGTGCAAAGAAGCTATTGCAAAAGTTAATCCAGCCAAATATATTAACAAAAAACATTATAAGTAACGCAGAAAAAATTATCAGTAGTTTTTTTTATCAATTAAAAAAAATTGTTTAAAAAGTATTTCAATTTAATCACAGAAAAAATTATCAGTAGTTTTTTTTTATCAATTAAAAAAAATTGTTTAAAAAGTATTTCAATTTAATTAATGTGATAATTGAATCAATGATTTTTTTTTTGTTAAAAAAAATTAACGTTTTAGTTGTTTTTAAATTAAAAGATTAATTCAATAACAAAAAATCTTAATTGATTTTTCCGTTTAAAATAAAATAATTTAAACTTGAAGAATTGTTGTTGGGAATTATCAAAACCTAAGCTTTGTTTTATTAAATCAATTAACACATTGTTTGAAACGGCAAAGTTTTTTGATAATTTTTTTAATTAAAATTAAAAATATCATTTATTGAAAAAAAATATTCACAATTTTAAATTTTTACAATTCTTAAGGTACTTTCAGACTAATGAAATATTTGACGAAAAAATTTGTTCTGATATTTGCTTCAAACTATGTGAAACAAAAAAATATTTTGTTTAATGTTCAAACTAAGCTCAAATATTTGATAATTTTTGTTTGTTAAAACAGTTGGCAAATAGTGTCAAATAAAATAAATTAATTCATGTTTGCCATGCGTTCAGACTAAAACAAATATTTGCATCAAATAATTATTTGATGAAAGTGTCTAAAAATAAAAATATATTTCCAAAATAGTAAAAATGACCGCAGAAGCTATTTTATTTATTTTATTTTGTGGAGCAACATATCTTATAATGTTAGAACAGGAGAATGAAAAAGGGAAAAAACTGGAAGACAATGGGTAACGGAAGGAACATGGCTAAAATTTGTGAAAAACTGCAAACTTGGAAATAAAGCCTAAAATATATTTGAAATTGCTAAATCGGTTAAAAAACAAAATGTCGGGAAAAAAGAAAAAAAAATTTTGCAAAAATAGCAAAAATTCGCGAAAAATTTATTTATTTCAAACAAGACATAAAATTAATTAAAAGCGCCTAAAACTGTAAGGAATGCCAAAAATTCGGTAAAAATTGCTAAATTAGTGGAAATTTGCAAAAATTTGCTAATAGCGGTATTATAGCAAATCCTAATAATTATTAAAAATCGTTAAAGCTGTAAAGATTCACAGCGAAAAATCACTTTTTCGCGAGCATGGTTCAAATTCGCGAAAAATTGCAAACTTGGAAACAAACCCTAAAATTGATTTAAAATTGGAAAATTGAAACAAATTATCGGAAAAAACAAAAAAAAATTTTTTACAAAAATGGCGAAAACTCGCGAAAATTTTTAATATTTCAAACAAAGTATAAAATTGACTAAAAGTCCCTTAAAGTAAAAGGAATGGCAAAAATTCGGTAAAATTGCTAAATAAGCGGGAATTCGCAAAAATTTGCTTATAACGGCAAAGTTTAATACATACTTATTAAAAATCGTTAAAGGTGCAAAGAATCACAGGAAGAAATCGCTTCTATCGCGAACATGGCTAAAATTCTCAAAAAATTGCAAGCTTGGAAACAAACCCTAAAATGTATTTGAAATCGCTTAATCGATTAAAAAGCAATATGTCGGGTAAAAACAACAAAAAAAAAAAAATGTTGCAAAAAATATCTGAAATTCGCAAACAACTTTAATATTTCAAACAAGCTATAAAATTAATTAAAAGTCCCTAAAAGTGTAAGGAATGGCAAAAATTCGGTGCAAATTGCTAAATTAGCGGAAATTCGCAAAAATTTGCTAATAGCGGCATGATAGCACAGTCTAATAATTATTTAAAATCTTTAAAATTGTAAAGAATCCGAAAACTTACAGGAAAAATTGCTTCTATCGAGAACATGGCTTAAATTATTTGTCGTTGTTTGCTCTTACAATTTTTTTTGTAATATCAAATAAATGTTTGCTCAAAAATAACTAAAATATTTGATATTTTGTGTTCACACTATGTTCACATTGGACAAATATTTGTTTGCCGGCAAATACTTTTATTTGCTCAAAATCAGCTTTTATTTTATTTGAAACTCAAAAATATTTTGTGTTCAGACTACGTTAATGAAATATTTGATGTTTGCTTTCAAATATTTGATCAGTCTGAACGTACCTTTAGTAATCTATATAATGATTTTGGTAATAAGTGCAAAATCAACAAATTGTTTGCTTGATTCTATGAATTTGGTATGAATTTCGTGATTAGATACAATTTTTAATATTTTCTGTGAAGTTATGTCATTGAAAGTTTTTCTTTGGGAGTGGTATTTGTATGGGAGGCTAAAAAACTTTGGTAAGTCATTTAATCTAAATACATACTAACATAATTAGAAGTTTGTATGGGGACTATGTTAAATTATAGACCAACCTTTACCATTTTTAAAAAGTCTTCGTTCTTACGACAGTTAAAACGTATTTACAAAACTTCATTTATCTCCAAAATTGTTTATGTACTTTATGCGCATAAAGTTTACAGGGACAGACAACCAGCCAACGGGCCGGTCGGACGGACATCGTAAGATCGACTCAGAAAGTGATTCTGAGTCAATCGGCATGCTTAAATGTGGGTCTAGAACAGACTTTTGCAAAATTTAAACTGTGGTTATATTGCTGCATATTAGAAGTTGTGAAAAGAGCGAGAATACCCAGCAAACACAAAGTGATGATTAGGGCAACCAAAAAAAGCAACAAATAAAAATGTTTTAAGCTCTTAAAAAAAGCATTTAAAAACATGAAAATAAGCTGTTAAAATTTAAAAAAAAGCAATTTAAAATTGGTTATTTTCCACTTAATTCGTTTAATATGTTGTTATAGTAAATTATAAGTTGATGCAATAAATTTTCGAAAAGAAAACTATGTCTGTTTGGAGTCAGCAAGTTCTTATACATAGAAAAAGTTCTTTCTACGTCTACAGATATTATGGGAGCATACATATTTACAATTGAGTATTTGCTCTGAAGTATATTTTATACGATTGGACTCATAATTCCGCTTGCCTCCCACAATATCCCCAATATCTTTTAATACCGAAAATCCTTAATTTTTTAATGAAACTAATTTAAATTTTGTATTCAATTTGTCTCCTATATCCCCTGGAACACGGGACATTTTTCTTACGGTCCATAACTATGTTCATTTAGAAAACCAATGAAAGATTTTTTGTTTCCAATTTTGTTACAACTTCGTGTCAAACCCCAAAATTTGCAGAAATTAACAATATTTGATATACAGAGAAATTCTTAATAGCTAAAACTATATTAAAAAAGCAAAAAAAAAGACGTTACTATACCAAAAACAGAGAGAAGGGGAGCTAGCAGACGTTATTTTATACAAAAACTATATTTAAAAAGTAATAAGACGTTACAAAGTTTGATGGTAAAAGACGTTACAGACTGAGGAATTTGATCGTAAGAATACAGCTGTGGAATTTTTGAGAGAAAAGAATTTAAACAAGCAAATAATAAAATAAGTTGATAAAAAGGCTTAATACTAAAAACAAAAACACATAAAAATTATACACAACACTATAAAAAGTACGTTAGAGTACCGCTAAGACAGAGTTGCATAAAAATCAAGTAAGAAAATATAGTCGGTCATGCCCGACCGTATGATACCCATCACCACAGTATTTAAAAACACGTTTCGAGAGTGTATGGCTATATGAAAAGGGATCTATCTATGTTTTAAATTTCATTAAAATCGGTTAAAAAGTTACTGATGGGCAGAAATTGACCCTATCTCCCCTCGTAGTCCTATTTTTTAAAAAATGCATACCTTATGTGTCTATATAAATATGAATCTATCTATATATGTCTTAAATTGCATTAAAATTGGAGGGCTATACCCTCTTCCGGGTAGCACCTTGTATGGGGGCTATATAAAATTATGGACCGATTCGCCCTTGTGCCAATTAGAGCCCACGTATCAAATTTCATTAAATTATCTTTAAAATTGCGACCTGTACTTTGCGCGCGAGGTTACATGGACAGCCAGCCAGCCGGTCGGACATCGTTAGATCGACTCAGAAAGTGAACCTGAGTTGATCGGTATACTTTCGGACCAATATTTTAAGGTGTTTCTCACATCACAAATGCATAAAACCCTCTCCACTCTTAAGTGTAGATATAATAATATACAGAGAAAATATAGCTTTTGGGATGATATTGTCTAAGGGAAGCACAAAATATTACCATAACGTTGAACGATTTTTTTAACCAGAGTTGTTACAGCACAGAAATGGTTGATTTTTTAGTATTTATAAAAAAAGTTGCAGATAAAAATAAATAATAAAAATAAAACAATAAGTTTTTTTCGTATGAAAAAAATGAAAAATTATCTTAAAATGACAAAATAAGTAAAAAAAGCCCATATCGCAAAAATAACTAAAAAAAGCCGATATTGCCAAAATAAGCAAAAAAAAAGCCCTAACAAATATAGCTCATTTTCTTTGTTTTTTTATGATCGGAATTTGTGTTCAATCAAAATCTTTCTATCTTGTAAACCAAAAAATAAGCATTTGCTTTTTTTTTGGTTGCCCTAGTGATGATGCTGCATTGTTTTTCCGTATGTAATAATTTAAGCCTTAAAAATATAATCAAAACATTTTCTTAACAGTATAAATAAGGGACCGCAAAGTTTATGAGCAATATCATAAAAATTACAATTTGTTTTGTTCCAATTTTTTTTTTTTGCTAAGCAATTTATTTAATGAAATTTATCAAAATGCCTTTTAAAACATCGCCACTTATTTTTAAATGCTTTATAACATAAAAGATATGCAATATATACAATATGCTTCAAAATTATAAAATATGCACTTGAAACTTAAAACAAGGCTCTAAAAATAATCTTTTGACTTAAATATGCAAAAATATATGCTGTTAAGGGTAAAATATGCAAATATCTGCACTAAAAAAAACCCGATGTCAAAATTCACGAAAATGCTCTAAAGCAGATTAAAATATAGTTTCTGCCTTCATTGGTCGCACAAGAAAAATATTTTCTGTTTCCCTATTAATATGATTTTATATGATATGATATGGTTTAGATCTAGGTAATATGGGCATTTCCAGCAAAAAGTCTACACTTTGTAATGTTGCCGCAGCAAACAAATAAGATTGTATTTTAGGCCCATGTTGTCAAATATTTCCCATTTTTGTTACTAAATGAAGAGCTAGTTGCGCTTTATACCAAAATACAAAAAAAAAACATATATAACATATACAACTTTTTTAGACCAAATTCCACATATGATTCCCATATGATTGCACTGAAATAATTATACAAGATATGTAAAAAGAAAGTCTTATTTAGCACTTTTTGAAACAAAATATAGCGTAGCTCTAAAAGTACTAATTTAAAAGAAAAATGTTTAACAAATTACATTTGATTATAAAGAGGGCATTCACTAAAACAAAAAAAAAATAAAAACTGACACGTAATATTAATAAATACACGCTGCAGTAATATCGTGCTATTTTATCTTCGTTTGGTAATGAAACGGTTGGCTTAAACATCTTTTTTCATATGCCTTTACTTTTATATTAAAAATAGTTTTTCTTCTACTGAAAATTTTTAAATTTCGAGTTAATACGCTCTTTTTAATCAAGTGTGAAATGTTCTTCAAATTAATCAGACTTCTTATAATTTTTTTTTAATTGTTTTCAATTTTGACATTGATGTGAATGTTGTCGACGATTTGTGCTCTGAACATCATTTTGCAATGAAAAGGAAGAGTTTTAGGCTTTTATTTGACAAAACGTACTTTTTTAGTCAGGAGTTTAGCACTAAATATTTAATAATCCAAATCTGGTCTATACTCAGACCTCTTAGGTGGCGCACAAATGCAACTACAAACAAAAAACATGTCAGTCATTTAAGAACAAGACAAACATATCACGTCAATATTCCATAATCGTTAAATACAAGTAATTGATACTTTTGTTGACCAGATGCGCCCAATATATTTTTTTTTATAACAATTCTTGTATTATATTTCATTAAAAATTTAAAAAATGAAATAACTCTCAAAGATTGGTGTTTTAATCATAACAACGTTTTTGATTTTAAAGTCTCTGTAATAGGCTTTTACGTAAATCATTATAAAAAACAAGAATTAAAAACATAATTTTCAAAGAACGTGTGTAAAATATGAGAATATACTTGAAAATCTTTTTCGTATACTTTTTCGTTAATGATGTTATAAAGGCAAAAAAGTCAGCTAGAAGGTTCTAACTGTAAATATAAACTTAAGGGTTCTGCATAACGTTCAATTTGTATTGTGATATTTTGATGGCGATTTGTTTTGGTGTATTGACGGATGGATCACATAGAATGAGGCAATTCTGAGATATGGATCCATCAAAACTGCATGCTACACGTTCAATAAATATCGTGGTACTAAATCGTGGCCAATGTATATTGTACGTGTAGCAGAGTCCTTTAGCGTTCCATATTCGCCATATTATTTCCATTAAAATTAAGTGCAACTTTCATAAGCAAAAATATAAGCAAACCAGCATTGTACATTGTTGTCAACACATTTCACATCTTAATGCATTTCTTTTACGCCACCTTCGAATATCACATACACATTGGCGATATATATATTTACACATACACGAATAACTGAACAATTATATTGCAAACGTATGGCCCATACACACAGAAAAAAATCAAGTTAAAAACGTAGAAAACAAGGTTGATTTAAAATTTTTCGGTGGTGATTTCGCTTTATACGTTTTTCATGTTAATTTAACCTGGTTTTACAATAACTGCGAACAACATTTTTTTCTTTTAAAATAACTTTAATTCATGTTAATTTAACATTGCAGTAAAGTTAGAGCAAAATGTAATTTATATTGAAATAACAATCCGAATCACGTTGAATGAAAGTTATTTCAAGTTGAAACAACGTGAATTTCATGTAGAGTGTGTTATAACAGTGTGAAGAAGCTTCAGAGACAACATATGCATTTATTTAAGAATAATTCAAAACACTTACCGCTGTAACAAATGTTTCACTTATTTTGTATTCTCCTTTGATAACAGAAGCATCAGCAGAATCGCCCAATATGGTTTTCGTCATCATTCTACTTTGATAACTTGATGTACTATTTTACTAAATAATTTTAATTACAAGAATACGGGAATTGTCTTCTTTTTATAACATATTTTAAAAATGAAAAAAAAATGTACATACTTAAGTATGTATGCATGTTAATTTAACAAGATAAACTTTTGATTTTAATATAAAACAGCTTTTTATGGATTCAATATTGAATCCATATTTATTTATATTTTAATATATTAAATAAACGTGATTTAAGGTTATTTTTTTTAAAATTAATATGATATAATGATAAATTTAAATAAAGTGCATACTTTTGCAGAAAAATACTATGATTCTCAATCAACATTTGTCCATGTTAATTTTACATTAGTATTTTTTTCTGTGTGTACAAACACTTTAGATATAAGCACAATTTAAACTTTTAGTAATTTTAAATAAGGCTTCGTTTCATCAAATTGAATCAATATGAAGAAAGGAATTTTACGACATGAAATTAATTTAAAATTTTTTGATAATTTTTATTCTTGGCTGAATACCAACTTAGGTCGAATTTACATGTTTCAAGAAAAACCACATTCCTATCATCCAAATTCTTTGCTGTTCTACCGTTAGCGCCACAGCGGCAGCTGCCAGTCCATAGCCAAATATCAATCTTTTAATAATGGTAATGTCGGATCGAAATTTGCTGTAATTGATTATTTATTTACATATTTCTTTAATGCACAATATTTTAAAACAGTGTTCGAAAATAAGCGTTAAATATCGTTACTGAGTGTTCGGTTCGGTAGATTTGTGGAAAACACAAACGCTTCTAGTGTTTGTGTAGAAAATCATTAAAAAAACGTTTCTCTGTTTGTGATCTTCGAACACAAAAAAAAAAAAATAATGTACTTATCCAACTCAACATAAAGATGAAAAAATTTAATTGCGAACATTAATGTTCGTTAGTTTCAGTTGCACAGAAAAAATTATTAGTAGTTTTTTATCAATTAAAAAAAATATTTGAAAAGTTTTTAAATTTAATTAATGTGATAATTGAATCAATTATTTTTTTTGTTGAAAGAAAATTAAAAATATAATTTTGATTAAATAAACATTTTAGTTGTTTTGAAATAAATTTTGAATTAAATTAAAATAATAAAAAAACAAAAATTATTTCGTTTAAAATAAAATAATTTAAACTTATGAAATTGTTGTTGGAAATTGTCAAAATCAATCAACACATTGTTTGAAACGACAAAGTTTTTTGATCATTTGTTTAATTAAAATTAAAAATATAATTTATTGGAAAAAAATATTCAAAATATAAAATTTATACAGTTTTTAGTAATCATTTTGGTAATAGGTGCAAAATCAACAAATGGGTTACTTGATTCTATGAATTTGGAATAAATTTGTTGATTATAGGCAATTTTTAATATTTTCTGTGCTGGTAGGTAGGTAGGTAGAAAGGCCGGTGTGAAGTCTCCTTCACACCTTCACTTAGAGACCAATATGGTCCATTGTGATGCCTTATTCAGAGATAGCCCTAGGGAGATAGAAAGTTAGTGAAATAAACAGAGAAAGCATAAGATAAATAAGAAAGAAGGTTCCGGACCAAACCCGAGAGAAATCCTACTCAACCAAATACGCCCTACGTGCGTCCAGCACCCAGCCTACTCTCGCGCAGCCAGGCCATCCCCATTACGAATCCTATCAGATTCTCGAGTCCGCAACCCGAGACATCCCCTAATTCGCCCAGGAATCTACTGCCCAGCCACCTTCGCCTGCTGCCCTGCAACCTGGGACAGTGGCACAGAATGTGCTCCACCGTCTCCAACTCCTCAGGGTCCTCACACAACCTGCACATATCCGACAATCCGGATCCCATCCTCACCGCCATCCTGCCTATCATACAGTGGCCCGTGATCATTCCCATCAGCAAAACCGAATCGGACCTACTAAGCACCGGCCACAGCGTCCGTGATACCCGACAGTCTGTTCGGTTCCCCCAGGCCCGATTGGTCGCGCCCACAATCCATTCCCTGATTCTTCCAAAATAGAATGCCATTGGAGGCCTAACCGCCTCCAAACAGTAAGGATCCTCCATCTCCGAGCCCTGTCTCGCCAACCCATCAGCAACCTCATTGCCGACTATGTCGCAGTGACCCGGCACCCAGCACAACCTTAGCAAATACTCCCCTAAGACTGCTCCAAGAGCCTTCCTACAATCATCAACCAGCTTGGAGTTCACATAACAGCCCCTTACGGCCATAAGAGCCGCCTGGCTGTCCACATATATAGTGACCTCCGAGCCCCTATCAATGTTGTCCCTTATCAGTTCCACGGCCCTCATGACCCCCAGAACCTCCGCCTGAAAAACACTGCAGTCGTCAGGAAGCCTATATGACCTTCTGATGTTCAGATCCTCAATGTAGACCCCCGCACCCGTGCCCCTCATCTTCGAGCCATCAGTGAAAATAGCAAATCCACTAAATAATCTGCCCCTACCTGACCAGCTCTCCCTAGAAGGAACTATTACCTCCGGCAGCCGCCCAAAATCCACCCTAGTGCCCACATAATCTGTGGATCCGGGAGGTCCCAGGCAATAGCCACACGCCTCAATCTCACTCAGGATCCGTGAGTGACCCTGAGTGACATTCCCCATCAGTCCTAATTCCCTCAGTCTAAGAATACTCCTGGCCGCCATTCCCATCACATACTGCTCAATAGGCAGAAGATGTAGAATGACGTCCAGGGCCGCCTGAGGAGTACTCCTCATGGCACCTGTCATGCCCATTGAAGCACACCTCTGAGCCTTAGAAAGAAGGTTCCTACGACTAGCCAATCTCAATGACTCCCACCAAACACAGCATCCATACGTAAGAATGGGTCTAACCACCGAAGTGTACAGCCATCCCACCACTGACGGCCGGAGTCCCAAACTCCTACCTATCGATGATCTGCAAGCATAGTAGGCATTGAGACCCCTCTTAAGTCTCTCCTGAGTATTCCTTCCCCATGACAGCTTGCTGTCCAGAAAAACTCCCAGATACTTAGCACTATCAGATAGTCTAAGCTCCACTCCTCCTAGTACCGGTAGCCTAAAATCCTCCACCCTGTACCTCCTAGTGAAAAGAACCAACTCCGTCTTCCCCGGATTAACTCCCAGTCCCTTATCACTCGCCCATGCCGACAGTTCGCCCAGCGCCCCTTGCATGATGTCGCTAATTGTCGGCAGAAACTTGCCCGACACCAATATCACCACATCATCCGCGTAGGCTACGACCTTCTGACCCATTCTGTCAAAACGTCTCAGAACGACATTGACGGCCAAGAGCCACAATAAGGGTGAGAGAACTCCCCCCTGTGGGGTCCCCCTAGTCACCGATCTCCTCAAACGTTCGTTTCCCCAGTCCGAGTGAATAACCCTGCTGCTTAGCATCCTAGTTATCCATTCGACCAAGAACAACGGAACCCTCTGATCAAACAGTGCCTGCCTAATAGCATCTATCCTCAAATTGTTAAAGGCGCCCTCAATATCCAGGAATGCCGCCAAGGTGTATTCCTTGGTTTGCAAACCCCGCTCAACATAACCCACCACATCATGCAACGCACTCTCAACAGATCTACCCTTAAGATAGGCGTGTTGAGCGCCGCTGATGATGCCGGCGTCAATCTTCGTCCTCAGATGTAGATCAATCAGTCTTTCCAACGTCTTCAAAAGAAAAGACGATAAGCTGATTGGTCTAAAATCCTTGGGTTTAGAGTGACCGGTTCTACCCGCCTTGGGAATAAAAACTACCCTGACCTCCCTCCACCCTCTAAGAATGTACCCGTTCAGCACACATACCCTAAACAGTTCCACCAACACCAGGAGTGATGATCTCCCGATATTCTGTAACATCGCCGGAAAGATACCATCTGGTCTCGCCGATTTGTAGGACCCAAAGTTATTCACCGCCCATGTTACCTTATCCAAGGTGATCATATCTCCCACCGTCTCCCTTTCCCCACCGCCTGAGCCCGACCCAGAGAAGGGGTCACCACATACAACCTGTTCCCCCGACCCAGGATCCACACACCCCGGAAAGTGAGTTTCCATAGGCAGACAGAGTGATTCAGAGCCAGATTCCGTCCATGAGTCGTCCGGTCTCTGAATAAATCCAGGGACCACCGGGTCCTTGGATAAAATTCTCCTGAACCTAGACATTTCATTCACGGATTCAACTGACTCGCTAAACTTAATCCACGAGTCCTGAAGTTACTCCAATCTTCCTCCTTACGCGTATACTTCGCCCTATTGAACAGCCCTCTGACGGTGGACCTTTGAGTCTTCAACTCGTCTGTCCACCATCTTGGCTGTGTACGCCTGCCCGGAAAGTTTAACGGACAGGATCGCTCATAGCTACTGGTCAATACCCCCGTAAAGGTGCTCACCAGCCGCTCCACACCGGTCGGAGTCAACCCCCAGTCCCTTGTAACTCTAAAGTTACTCTGAACCAATCCCGAAAAAGTGTCCCAATCCGTCCTTCTCGGATTCCTATACGGACACCTCTTCGACCCCTCAAATATCAGACTAAAGGACAAGCGACTATGGTCAGAAAAGGAAAAATCCAACGCCACCTTCCAGTCCTCCACTAATTCCCTGCAGTTCGTCAGTGTTATATCTATCACTGCCTCCCTATCTCTAGTTCTGAACGTTGTATTCCCCCTGTTGCAGATAAAAAGATTGCTGGCAATAATAAAATCAAACATAGACTCACCTCTCTTGTTGATGTCGGCACTACCCCATAGGGTGTGGTGTGCATTGGCGTCACATCCCAGTACCAGTCTCAAGCCGCTTCTGCCTGAGTGCTCCACCAACTCTCGTACTTTTTCACCAGGTGGATCGACAGCTTCGTATGGCAAGTATGCCGATGCTAGTGCCAGGACTGATCTGTCCCTGGCCTTCCCTGTCACAACCGTGAGGTCTCCGTTACTTCTCCTCCGAGCGGGATACGAACAAGGTATACCCCGTGACCTTTAATCCAACTACCCGGTTTTTGTTAATCCAGGGCTCTTAGATTAAGGCCACGTCCACGTTGTTGTCAATGAGGTGGGTTGCCAATTCGGTTGAGGCCGCTTCACAGTGGTGCAAGTTTATCTGCACCACTTTCAGCCTCTTAGGATCTATCATCTTTAGGAAACCTAAATCTGACAGACCCTAACCCGAATACAGCAACCCCTCCCATTGATTTCAGCTTCCTTAGAGACTCTCGGTCTACTGCGAACCGGAAGTCTCTACCTTGGTTCTCCTTACAACCCAGTGAAGCTACCATCTTCCACTGTCCTGTAAAGAGCCCGTTGTTCTGGTTGGCCAGTAACCCCAGTATGACCTCCACCGGTTTTATAGGTGGAGGAATCCATACCGTGACTACCGGCCTTAATGGCAACTCAGACGCGAGTATTACGTCCAATCTGGCTTCAGGACAAGCGCTGCCACACCTGCCAATTGCAGCCTTTAAAAACTCAAAGGTCTTTAGATTGCCGCAACTGACAGTTTTGACACCTCTTATCCAGTCAGCCCCTTTGAACGATACTTCGTCCGGCCTTCCTTTAACGCTAAAGATTTCGTCAAGCAGTTTGTTTTCTAGCACCTGCCATTTCTCGACACTGATCCTTCCATCGGGATCCATACGATCAATGACAGCTGCCAGAATACTGTCCTTACCTGACGACTCCCTTAGCTTCCTTGACGTGGAGGGTTGGTCCTCTCTGGATCCAATCCTCTTAGTGATCTCCTTTCGGGGATCCTTCCTTTTAGCCGCTGGGGATTTCTGGTCATCACCAGACCTAACTCTCCTAAGTACCCCTTTCTTGGGGGCCTTAGCAGAGCTCTGTCGGTGATTACCCGATTTCCCTGCAGATGTTGGCTGGTTTGTCCCAGTAATCCCTTTTGTGACTTCCCCTTGGGAGGGACTGTCGGAGATTACCAAGACTTTACCAGTCCTCATCGCGCAACTAGTAGTGGGTATTACGTCAACAGGCTTGGTTCCCTTATCCGTGACCATACTGTCTCGGTTTAGAGGACCAGGTGTTGATTTCGTACCCTCCTTCTGAATTCCCGAATTTTTGGAGGATTCATCAACAGGGGTTGCTGAGGGTTCGTTATCTTTACTGACAACATTTGAGCCCTCAGCCTAGGATATCACCGACAGATCCGTGGATTCGTTCGAATCTGGCAACGTTCTTCCGGTGCTTCCTCAGCAAGTGCCTATCCCGCCCATCGTGTAGTGAGGAGTCTTTCTTAGCTATCTTTTCTAGAAAGGCTAAGGAGGCTCTTACACCACTCTTGGCTTTTTCAAGGCTCGTTCGGCCTTCTGATGTGACCTGTTCCGTCGCATCTTGCCGAACAATAGTTTTTGATACACCCGCTACTCCGCTCCCTATCTCGAGTGTGACCTCAGGAGTCGATGACCCAGCCCTATGGTCCTGATCATGAGCCGAAATCATTGTTATTTCATGCTCATCATCAGATCCCAGAGCTAGACCATCGAGTCTTTCCGGGACCCCTGTTCGAGGCGGGGAACCGACTGGGGGATCGTTCGTTCCTCTTGTCTCTGTCAGTTCTGTCAATAACTGACCTTCCTGCTCAAGAATATCTCCGTGGATACTCAGCCAATCGGCGTCTAGATCTGACACCGAAACTGCCGAGTTATTAGAGATATTCCCTGCATCGACTCCTAGAGTCGCGTCCTTTTGTTTTTGAAAAAGTTTATCCAGTTTTTGGTCCCACGAGTGAGCCGTAAAGAAAAGGACCGTCCGCGCAGTGACGGCTTGCACGGACTAGGCCAAAGTTACAACTGACCCTTGCCATCGGCGCCAGAGGGAAGCTGTTCACGACCAGTTTCTTTAACCACTAACCAGCCATTCAGGTCCTCAGCACTGCTGTCTACCACCTTGACCTGAAAAGTGGGGGATATGGGAGATAAAGGGGGAATAGATAGGATTATAGGTAATGGGATGGGGGATGGGAGGATGGATAACCCTTAGTCGTGCTGGCCTTAGAGCATATGCCTTCCAACTTGTTCCGGCTTAGCCGAAACAAGTTACAAGACATTCACTACAGCCAGCATTTAAGCCACCACATCGCGGCAAGATAGTTATCTGTGCTGGTAAAAAAACCAAAATTTTTTACAAAATCAAAACATGTGCGCAATAAACACATAAGCTTTTCGTGCTGTGGTCGTCGTTAACATATTTTTGTTTGCTCATTTTTTTATCGATGTAAAAAAGAAAGACTATAGAACATTTATATATAATCTATGTCAGCAGTATCACACCAATTGTTTTGTTTTATAACGACAAACAGAACACTGAAAATAGTTGCGAACGTTATTAAGGGTGGTGTTCGTATAAACAAAAATTAAAAAAATAGATATCGTTTCTGGGCGTGTGAGCCGTATGTTAAATAATGTTCTGTTTATTTTCTAACACCGTTTTAAAATAGATAATTTCGGGTACGTTCGTAAATGCATCAAAACTGTGCATCACTGCTGCAGTGATGCAAAATTTTGTTGCTGATGCGTGATCACCAGTTGCACTTGTGATGCTTATGCTTTTTAGCTGCACAACAGCTGTGCAAAGTTTGAATTTTTGAACAGAAGCTAAATTTTAAAAGTTTAATGAGCGAACATAAAATTTTAAAAAAAATATGTTATCAACAATCACGATGACAAATTTTATGGAAAATATTTAACAAAAAATAATAGTTTTCTTATAAATTACGAGAAAAAGCTTCAAAACAGAAAAATAAAACGATTTCTTTAATGTTAAAAGTTATTGCATTAGAAAATTAACTGATGCAATAATTGCCAATATTTGCTGCAGAACTGCGGCATCACTGCATAAAAAACTTTTGACACATGAAAGTAATGCCAAGTTTCTAACAAGTGATGCATTAATGAACATTCAGCTTTACTAATGCGCAACTGATGCGCAACAACTGCATTTACGAACGTACCCTTCGTTATAGCCTATAATTAATGTTAATTAAAATAATCATACGCTACGTATTCTTTTAATTGACAACACTGCGTTTTTTTTATAGACAAGTTAAAGCAGAACAAATAAAAAGTTGGCAGTACCTAATCTTTAATACACTCTTGATGGAGAGTATAACAATTTTAGGAAGAGTCTATAATTTTTTGACTAGAAACGAAAGACTAAATTAAAATACATTAAAGGATACATTAAAATAATTATAATTGCTAGTTCTTAGATGGACTACTTTTTAAAATACCCTTTTAACCATTTCGTTCTTAACCTCTTGTACTATATTTCAGTTCCAGACTGCTTTAATAACAGAAATAATTTAGCACTTAATCCATTTTGAGCCAAATAGAACGTTTAAGTACTGGTAAAAATATTGACGAACATCTTATCTTGGGTTACTTATGTACCTTCAAATGCACGATCTTGATTAAAAATTTTGAGAATGAACACGAGAATTTTTTTAAGGAATATCCCTGTTAAAAAAGACTCTATACTACTCGCCATTGCACAATGGCGTATACCTAAACAAATTGTAATACGCATAAAACATCGAAACTACTAAGCGTTTTTAACAAAACATCTGGTCATTTTATGACAAGGTGGAATATTACAGTGTGCTCACAAGTTTTGTTGTACAAAAACTATGTGTTCTAGCTTTTGAATTATTTTAATTAAATTATAAGCGATTTTAATTTAATTTTTACTAAAAAGCTTCCATGAATTTAAAATACAAAAAACTTTTTTAGAACAAAACATACAAAAGGAGGAAAGATTTCATCTTATAAAAAATCATTAATAATGAACTCTTATGACATAATAAATATGTGATATTAAAAAATATTTTTGATTCGAATAAATTTTTAAAAAAAATCGCAGTAATAAATTTTAGAATATACTTATGCATGTATGTTTGTATATACAATGTCTTTATTTGCTTTTTGTAAGACCTTTAAGCAATAAAGTTCCAACTCTGGCAGTGCAATAGAACTCAAAACCTTAATAATGAGATGCTTCTTAACAGCATATTATTAATTTTCCACTTTCATTTCTACTCTCGACTTATACAATCCTACTTAGAAAATGTTACACTAAATTACGCCCCTGCTTAAAGGACTACTTTACTCGTAAGTATGTATGTACGTTTGTACGTACATCAATATTTAAGTTGACTGCTACTCCGTTGACATTGCCGGTATCGTCGTCAGTCCATACACATCCTCACATTGACGATAATGTGCACAACATGGTTTGCCATTTACAAAACAGAAAAACTGTCGATAAAAAAAATTTTATTTTGCAACAAAAAAGCTTGTATGTGTTTGTAATATATGTGACTGCCTACTTTTCGGTTTGTACTTTGGATTTCAGTGCAAGTAAAATTATCAGGAGAGTATGTAAAATGCAAATGCCAAACAAAAAGACGACTTGTATGTAGAACAAGCAGCAGCTAAACAAATTTATATGCTTTTTATTTAGTTTAATATTAAAGTAACAAATTGTTAAATGATCATAATGATAGCAAATCATCATCATCGTCATCTCCATCAACAATGTCGAACTGGTATCAGTCACAATGCCGACAACGTTGTGATGGTGATGTGGCTCATTTTATAAAATAGAGCAATGCTATGGGAAAAATAGAAAGAGAAACTAAACTAAGTGTTTGCTTTTGGATATGTATAGTAAATGATTATATAACTCAATTCATTTGGGACCTAGAATACTAAAAATGACTAACAGTACATGCAACAATATGCATACACACTCAACCGCACACACACACACACACATATAAACACAAAGAGTTTTTATTACTGAGGCATAGTTTAAATTCTTTAATCTATTTGATGTACTTCATAAATAGATTTACGTGTGTGCTTTTGGGGGCGTTTGAGAGAAAAAAGCTTAATAGAAAATTTAAAAAGGACTAGTGCAATGAAGAGGAAAAATGAAGGTACAAATTTTAAAGGTTGTGTGTTTCTAATACTACCTAATAAACCTAAACTATCAGGACTGTTCTGCAAATCACTTTTACTCAAATCACGTGATTTCAAATCACATGTGCCTACTAAAATTACACGTGTGATATTTTAGTGTCCCGTTTTTGCGAGAAACAGAACACCACAAAACCACGCACGTGATTTCAAAAACACGTGATTTTCAGAACAGACCCGTAATGTCCCAAAAAATTAGTCGAATAAAATTGTGTTCGCTTTAAATTTTTTAGAGTATTGGCTTATAAATATCTTTAAGAGTTCTTATTTTATATGTGTTTTATTGACTATTTTAGTAATTATTTTCTACAAATTTTATAAGAATAATCACGCAAAATTATTCGAATAAAAATTAAAATTTTTTGGATTTTAATTTCCTTAAAAATTTGACAATCATTTCCATCGAAAAAGTTTTTTTTCGTTTAAATATTTAATAAAAAAAAGTTTTTATCAAAAGAAGTTAAGTTTTAACAAATTTCTATTTTAACGTTACACTTTTTATGAAAAACATTTATTCGAATTATTAGTTCAATCACTGAAACTTTTTTTCCTATTTAGCGGGAAAAATAATTATGTCCTATTTGCTACTATTTATACAAAAATTTTAAACCGAATTAGCCTTTAAATTAATTCGTGTTTTTATTCCTTCAAATAAATCTTCTAAAAAATGTATTCCAATAGTTTTGAATACTAAAATATTCGAATACTTAAAAGAAATATTTATGTTTCCAGGTGACAAGCAGTTGATTGTGTAGTAAAATTTTTATTAAAAGCACTCAAAAAAACTGAGTGATTTTCATTAAATTTCATTTATATTAAATACACTTGGCGAATACACAAGGTGTCATAAAGTCATAAGTCTTAAAATAATAATATGAAGAAGTACGGCTGTTGTGAACAACCCCTCATAATTAAGTGTGCTATTTTCAATTTAAATCAGCTGATTTAAAACAAATATAAAAAATAAATATTTACTTAACATCAAAATGTTTTTTAATTCATGAATTAAAAAAAAATAGAATCCATGAATTAATAAATTATATTAGATCTTATCTGACTTTTTTCCATTTTTAAGACGCAAATAACAAATAAATTTTAATTTGTGTGTTTACCAAGCACCAGAGTCCTAAGCCAATGTAATTTGACGCCGCAAGTTATAAGTTGCAAAAATTGCTAGCCGCAGGTTAAATTCGGATATTTGCCGGATAAAACTATACCATCAACGGCGACGGCTACAAAAACTAATGCGGCTCGGCTCAGCCGCTCAGCGCAGGTCTATTCTGATTAATTACGACAGCACAATAAACAAAGCAAGCAAAGTTCTATTAATTTAAGACACTTTTTGCTAACAAAGCAAGGACAATATTTTTAAACCATTGTAAAATGTTAGAACATTATGACAATATAACATGATAGCACACGTTGTGAATACCCCAATACAGTTAAAAAGAAATTTTTTCTTTTTTAAATGTTTCTCGAAAAAACAAGGAAAAATTGTTTTTTAATGAGTTGAATTATTAAAATTGAACAATTATACCAAAAGTATAAAAAAACAAGTAAGAAAGTATAGTCGGTCAAGCCCGACCATATGATACCCAGCACCACAGTACTTAAAAACACATCATGCTTATGTGTCCATATAAATATGGATTTCTCTATGTTTAAAAACTTCATTAAAATCGGTTTAAAAGTTTGTGAGAGGCAGAAATTGCCCCCTACATCCCCTTGTGGTCCTATATTTTTCAAAACTGTATAGCTTATGTGTCCATATAGATATGGATCTATCCATGTTTTAAATTTCATTAAAATCGATTTGATAGTTTTTGAGAGGAAGAAATTTCCCCCTATCTTCCCTCGTGGTCCTACGATCTCTTAAATTGCGACCTGTTCTTTGCGCACAAGGTTACATGGACAGCCTGCCAGCCAGCCGGACGGACATCGTTAGTTCGACTCAGAAAGTGATTCTGAGTCGATCGGTATACTTTGAGGTGGGTCTAGGACCACTATTTTAAGGCGTTACACACATCAGCACAAATGCATAATACACTCTCCACTATTGTGGTGTGGGTACAAATATATATTTATTTATTTGATTTCCAATACAACAAGATACACATCTTTTAATTATAGCATTGGATTTTTATATTGTAATTACATTATTGAGTAAAAAAAAGATATATTTTTATAAAAAATAATTTAATAACTACTAGAAATAAACAAATAATTTTAAACTAGTTAAATACACACATAATAAAAAGGATACAGTATTAATTTGGGATACAAAATTTATATAATTCTTTCTCAAAATGCAAGGCGTTGCTTATGGATTTGTTGGTCGGTGGTAGCGAGAAACGCCATAAAGTTTATTTTTAAATTGGGGAATATGATCATACTTTCTTAGGTTAAAAACATATCTCAATACAGCATTGCAAGTTTTCCCAGGCTTGTTGAGTCACAACTTGCAAACAGTTCGCATCCATAGAGTAAAATTGGCATGATATACGTTTTTGCAAGTAAAATTCGAATATTAGACGGTGTGATGTGTTGGGTGTTCCATAGCGTTCGCGTTTAGCATTGAATATGTTTTCCCAGCACCAGCAGTTACATGATCAGACCATGTGAGTGTGTTGTTAAAAATAGTGTCAAGATTTTTAGCTTTTTGTACAATTTCAATTCGTTGGTTGTTCAGCGATATCATAGGTTCAAGCGACAGTTTCAGTGTTTTTTTTTTATTATTATCAAGCATTTGGACTTCGTGGGGTTTATACACAAACCATTTGCATTTGCCCATGTGTGAACACGTTTTAAATCAAGATTTATTTTCTCAACGCATTCGTAGGTGAACATTACAGTGTAACAGTTGTTTATCTAGATCATTTATATAAATTGAGAATAGTATTGGGCCAAGTATCGATCCCTGTGGAACTTCCCTAAGGACAGGTATCGATTTTGATGTTACATATATTGTTTGAAATAACATATTGACTATGGCCAGACAGATACGAAGCAACCAGACGGACGGATGAATGAAGGTGAGAAACTAAACATTTTGTCCAATTTCAAACAAAGAACTTGATGATCGACCGTAACGAACGCTTTGGAATGGTCCAGTATAATAAGGAATGATATGTCACCAACATCAATGCTTTCTCGTATACCTGCGCATACATCAATTAAAGCTGTTGTACAACTGTGTTTTGCTCAAAATCCAGATTACACTGCTATACAAAAAAAATAAAAAAATCTGCGGCAGGGATTTTGTTAATGGTTTTTGTTAATACTCATATTAGACCTTCACGCTGCATGCTTATTTATTTTTGATTCACTCTGGTTATTGAGATAAACGGAACTAAGAAACAATTGAAATACCCTATAAACATAAAAATAAAATAAAATAAAATAAGAGAAAATCCCAAAGAAAAAGTTTTTTATGATCTTCATTTATTTATTCTAGTTAAAGGTACCCCAAACTATTATTTTTGTGTATTTTTGTAAAGATAAACAATAAAAATAAATTTTAAATAAATCTTTTGGCCCATTTATTGAAGCATTTTATGGAAAATGTTAGAAGCGTTTATCTCAAAAACTGGAGTCAATTTGACAATTCTGGTATTTTTCCCGTTATCAGCACACTCGTCTTATACAAAATCGACTTCAAGTATGCCTGCCGCAAAATGACTGTATAGCAGTGTTATCTATTCGTCAGCAAGTTATTGTCGTTGATGTATTTATTTATTTGTTGATGAAGTAGTCGCTCAGAAACTTTTAATTACGGTAGAATAGCGATAGGACGATACTCCTTGTTCGATTTTGGAGTAGGTATGATCTTGGCATGTTTCCAATTTTGCGGGTAATCGCTTTTTGTCATTATATTATTAAAAATGTATGTGATTTATGGCAGCATTTGGGGAAAAATAGTTTTAAAGAATTTAGGATTCACGTCATCAAAGCCGACTGCATTCGATTTTATGTATTGACAGCTTATTTGTACTTCAATTTCGCTTAAACAGTGAAAAAAGAATATCTCATTTTGCTGACTTGATAATTGATTTTGCTTGTTAAAACTGACATCAGCATCGTTTATTAGTATTGAAATTTTTAATCGCGAATACGAGCGGTAACTTTGAAAAACGGCTAGCACCATTATCTAAATAGTGCCCAGTGTTCGATTAATCGAACACCATTTTTCTCAAAAACAAAAAATCTAAAAAAAATTTGGACTTTAGATTCGTGTTTTCTAGTCCCAAATTGTCTATTAACCACCAAGTTTTATAAAGTTACTCAAAAAAAAAAAATCGCTGGGACGAAATGGGTTAAAGATTGACGTTTAACTGTTGGCTGGCAGGCACCGCAGTGATGCAGAGGGTATAACTGCAAAGAATCCTGATGATGAGAATGTGGTTATTCTCGAAAATTCAACCCGATTTCTAGACCCAGCTCAGCCAAGAATAAAATTTATCAATAAATTTTAATTAATTTCATGTTTTTAAATTCCTTCCTTCAATAATTTAATTAAATTTAAAGAACTCAATCCTAACTAAATATCAAATATTTCAATCTTTAAATATTTATTTATTACAACCGATTTTTATGAGATTAATATTTTCATAAAAAATTAATTTTGAAATATTCGAATACTTGTTTGCAATAATTACCCAAATGAAGTGCTTACAAGTTTTAAGCATCACTGTTACCACACATGAACGACTGCAAAAAGTATAAATTTCAAATTACTATAAATTGAAATGAATGACATCATAAAAAATAAAAAAAATTACTAAATTACTGCATCAATGAAATTTTGTATTATAAGCCTGTAAAATATTTCTAAAGAATTTTTTAGCAAAAATTTTATTTAAATCGAAAAGAGAATCCTTTCGTACAAGGGAATTATATAAATAAGAAATTTGCAGTTTTTAAATATTCCTAAATTCATTACTTTAAAAAAAAATTTTCATTTATTATCCTTTGTGTCATTTTGTTCTTCGTTGTTTTTTGCTCATTCTGATGAGGCCAAAAAAAAGGATCAATTGACTTTTTATTGCAATTCAACAGTTTAAGATTGTTTTTCATCACATTTGTAAGATTTTTGTCAATGCTATTGGCTCTTTTAACTGTGACAAAGTAAGTAGTTTTATAGTTCTTTGCCAAGTATTTTTCGTTTATTGTTTTATCTTTATATCCTTCAAATTTTTTTCAAGAATAATAAGGAAGAATATTTCAAATTTTTCCTTATGGCTTGTGTCAAAAATTGTTTAGTAAGCAATAAAAATGTGTTAAAAAAGAAAGTGGATTAAAATTACAATGAACTAGCAATGAAATGCAGATAGTGGAAAAAATAGTAAAGATTAAATAAATAAAAAAATAATACGCTAAATCCAGTGGTGCTAACCGTTTCTTTAGGTTAGCTATTGTTTTCGAGATAAACCGTTGTTCCGGACTATATTCGATATAAATATATAACAATGTAGTCCCCATCATACCTGGGGTAATTGAAAAACTTATTTTAGCATACACACGGACAGACAAACTGACGGATGGACAGACATATATAGTTTATAGTATCTAAGCTATTGTTAAATTAAAAAGAAAATAACAAACATATATAAAAAGAACTTATAAAAGAGGTTTTTGGTATGTATATAGAACTGCCGATAAGGATAACTGTAAAACTAATGAATTGTGTTTGACTTTTTTCAGTGTACTGTGGTAAAACACCAGGGATCTAATCACCGCACTCGATACTATCGTATCGAATAAACTATCGATTTTTTTTGCATACGATAGACACTGACGTATCGAATAAAAACTTGATAAATGTAATGTCGAGTTACTCGATATCGAATGCTATTATTTCAAATTCAATACATTGCATTCGTTATCGAGTTTCATGATACCAAAATAAATAATTTCGATAAATTTTGCTCGATATCGTATGCGGTGATTAAACCCCAGAATTCGCACTTTTTTCACCAAACTTATAGAGAATTTCGTCAAGTTAACTATGCGCATAGTCGTCCATCTTAGCAGCCAAAATGCAATACTATGAAAATGCATCTAAGTCGAGCCCGTACCGTGCTTATGAATTGTTATTGTAGATGTGAGTGTGACAGAGAACTCGACTATACCGTTATCTGCAACTCGGTCTCTACCCGCCCACTACTAGGAAACTGTGAAAAAAGATCTTGGCATACGTTCATTAAAGATTTAACTGGTGCAAGAATGAAAGATAGCGAACCCCCAATTGCGTCGCGTGTTCGGTGGGTGAGCTGAAAATCAAAATTTTTATCGTCTCATTTCTGGCTTAACGGGTATATAAACAATACGAATTGTCGTTTTTGGAGAGATCACAATTCTCAAGAGACTCTTGAGGCTCCATTTTATCCCGAAAAACATCACTGCTTAGTGCGCTTTACATGGCGAAGGCGTTATCGGCCCATTTGCCTATAAATCAGAAACCTCTACAAACATTACAATGAACGACAAACGCTACAAAAAAAAAATGATTCGTGATTTTTTTATTCCTCATGTCATTGAAAATCATTTGGAACAATCATTCCATAAAGCGCATCTAACCATGACTTTGTTGAGCCAAACGTTTGGCCACAGATTTATCCCAAGAAATGAGCCTTGGCTACCTCGTTCGTGTGATTTCAACCCATTGGACTGCTTTCTGGTCTATGCTGATAAATTAGCAAGGACTGATCATTTCAAAGCCAACATTCGCCGCATTTTTGACGAAATGAAACCGGGAATGCTCGTGGTGCGAAAATCGACCTTCCCGATGCCGTTCATAAGGCGCAGTCGCGGAGGCCGTATGCCAGAAATTATTTTTAAACTTTAATGCCCAATTCCGGGATAATATTTAACACTATTTTAAAAGATTTGTTATTCGTGCTTAATTCCCAGTTTTTATTCTTGATAAAAACACTGAAATTTATTGTTGATGGGATAAGCTATTCCTATGCGCATTTCACTGGTTGCTTAGGCCAGATCATCAGGAAACTGCATCCATAAACATTTTGGAAAAACTAAAGATATTAAACCAAATAGAACTGTTAAGCGTATAAGAATCATAAGCAACAGCTCTACTTGTAGCAATATCAAAGTTTAAAAAAAAACATCAACAATAAACAGTGAGTTTATCTCTTCTTACATTCCCCACTACAATTGATTGGAATTCTTCCAACATTAATTGTAGTTGTAAGTAGGTTAAGAAAAAACAAAATGCAAAAAAACAACTTGCAAAAGCATGTTGCCAGGTAGTTATTTATATATATTATATTATATTTAACTCTTTATTTAATAATTTTTAAAGAAACTTAAATCGTATTTAAATACAGATTGACTTTTTGAGTTTTATTTTAAAAGTTCTATTTAATTAAGATAAAAGTATGGTAGCACTACTAAATACAAAAAAAAATTTCAGAAAAAAGTTGTCTGCTATTGCTTTACCTGTCGTTGTTGTATTGGTTTAATATTGAGATCGCCTTGCTAAGTTTTTTGCATGGAAACTTCAAATGAATTTAAATGTACCACATCGGTGAATTAAATTACATTTAAGTGTTTAGTGAAGAAAAGAATTTTGTATTTAAAACGATTTTAAACATAAATGTGTTTTAATATAAATCCTAAAAATTGGGCATGTTTCATGGCATTAAGTTTGTTATTTAATAAAATTAAAATTTTTGTAATTTCAATGAATATGTTGTGTTTTATTTTTAAAAAAGTTCTATTCCTTTAAAAAACATCACTCCTTATATGCTGCTGTGGGGCACGGTTTAATAAAATTATAAAGGAGTAAAGAAGAACATGCAAACCAATTAAAAAAGATAATTATTCAAAAAATAAATACCATTTGTTTTAAAGATTGATTTTTATCTATTGACTACCAGCCGTCGGCAATGGCGGTGAGTGGTTAATTTCTCTGAAAAGATTGTGTGATAGCAATTGAAACATGGCGAGCCACTTATCAGTGAAAGCTGGGTTTGATTCCCAGTTCAGTCAAGAATGAAAAATTATCAATAAATTTGAATAATTTTCATGTTGTAAAATTCCTTTCTTCATAAAAAAAATTAACGAAAATTAATTAAAGATTAAGATATTAATTAAAGATATTAAATTTAATGAAAGTAATTTTAATGAAAAAATAGTTTTTTTTGAGATATTAAAAAATGTTTCAATTTATTTTTTTACAAAAAGGTTCGGATTAAAAATGAAGAATTATGTAGGTCAAGTGACCCCCCTACTGGTTCGGCATGCTCCGAATCTTTTATCAAAATTCTGAATCACGTTTTTTATTTAATTTGTTTTCAATGGTTGATATCTGCTCGGTAATATTGTATTTAAGTTCTTGAACTGTTGTGGGATTATTGCTGTATCCTTTCGATTTCCAAAAATCCCAAAAAAAAAAAAATAGTCTTATGGTGTCAATTCGCACGATCTTGGTGGCCAATTCAATCCTACTCTACAAGTAATAGTTTGATTTTCAAACTTTTCTTTCAAAAGGTCCATTGTTTCTCTTGCTGTGGGGCAAGTGGCACCATCCTGTTGAAACCACATATTTCTTCGTCTAGGACCTTCATATTCGGGCACAAAAACCTTAGGATCGTCTCACTGTAAAATTTCTTCCTTCAGTAATAATAATTTAATGAAAATTAAATTTTTTTTTTTTTTTTTTTTTTTTTCTCATTTTTTTTTTTTTTATTGAATCTTCATATTTTAAATATGAACTAACAATAATTAAACAAATCTTAACCTAATACGTTATTTTACGTCCTGCCAGTGCCAGACAAAAATTTTCTTCATCACGGGTTCTGTTCACTTATATAGGTGTTTATCGCTCATCTAATTGGGTAAGTGCTGCAGTGTCTCTTCTTCTTAAGCGAGTGTGGCCGCCATGGTTTAAAATATTTCGAGCTAGTGGATTTGGGTGTTGTTCAAGCCTTTTTAAATATTTTACTGCATATTTTGTAATCATAGTTTTTACTAAAGGAACATTGAGATCCTTGTGAATATTTGAGTTTTTAACATACCAAGGGGTAGCTGTGATTATTCGAAGAAGTTTATTTTGGCGCCTTTGAATTTTTTCGATATTAGAAGCCGAGGCAGTGCCCCATAGTTGAATACCGTAGCACCAGATTGAAAATTAAATTTGATGAACAAAAAGCCTAACTAATAATACAAAAAAAAAAAAAAAAAAACGAAAGAAAAACATTTTGAAAAATTTTTTAAATAAAAATGCTTTCGTCTCTATAATAAACGAAATTGGTTTAATTTCAATGAAAAAAGTTTTAAAATTTATATAATATTACATGGATTGTAGAAAAAGCCTTTTATTAAATTCTTGGGTGTCTTGAAATTAATTTCCAAAAACGCTTCTATTGAAAATGTTGCTTAATTTTTTTTTTTTGATATTTTTAGTTAGGCTTGGGTTCATCAAATTTAATTTTCATTAAATTATTATTACTGAAGAAAGGAATTTTACAACATGAAATTTATTAGAATTTATTGATAAATTTGATTCTTGGCTGATCTGTTTCAAGAATCATTACTGCACGCAGAGAAAAAACATGGTTGAAGTATGGTTAAAAAAAACATATAATGGTCCCTGCAATGGCAATAAACAAATTTTTGTTGTTATTTACAAAACTTTTTTCACGATTGATAATATTTTGTTTCTATTTAACAATAAAGTGTTTACCTCCTCCGAAACTTCAAATATGGTTGAATTAACAAAATATAAGGTTTTAATAAAATAAAGCTACAACCATACACTTAAACATATTATGGTTACCTTAACCATATTATTATCACGGCATCCATATTATGGTTAAATTCATCCATCCAAAAGCTATAACCATATAATGGTTGCCTCCAAACATGTTATGGTTAATATTTAATAACAATTATATGTTCAATATTGTAATATTTTAAAACATTGCATGTTTAATTTAAAATTTAAATTAATATAATTAGAAAGCAACAACATTCTGGTCGTTTGAATTTTACTTGGTTTGCCAAAAATTCTCATTCATTTTATTTTAATAAGTGATTAAAATTCATAAATTAACATGGAATACATGGAATCAAAGGGGATTTTTTATAAAAGTGGAACATAATACCTATCAGGAATAAAAAATTAAATAAAATAATAATTTGACACTTGACAAACAAATTGAAAAAATGGATGAACTAAATAACCATAATATGATTATCAGTTACCATATTATTGTTAATTCTGACCATAATATGGTTACCTTTGTCAAAATTCTGAAAAATTTTGAACATATGGTTAATTTTGAACATAATATGGTTAGTTTTGACCATTATTATGGTTAATATTGATTAAAATATGGTTGATTTAGGAAAATTTTTTGTTGATTTTAATCATACTATGGTCATTTTTAAACATAATATGGTAACCTGCAAACGTAAACATTGTTAAAATTAAACAATAGTATGTTGCTCTTAGAATATGGTTACCTCTAACCATATTTTTTTTTTACGTGTGGTGGTTTGAATTTGCTGTAATTATCATTTTCAATTGATTTTCATGTTGCTTCCTTTCTTCTGTTTTTTTTTTTCGTATTCTTTCCGTCATTCCGTTAGAAGACACACCACGAAACTATTTTCGCAAAAAATAGAAAAAACAAAACTAAAAAAGAATTGATTTTTGCTTTAGGAAAAAAAAACTTGCGCTAAGAAAGAATAAACATATTAACAAAAAATTTTCTTTCCTTAAATGTCAGATGCTTAAATAAATTTCGTGGTAGAAAACTTTTTTTATAATTAAAGCTTTTATATTGTAGTGTAGTTTATATTCGGCCATGATTTTTAAATAAGTTTTGAAAATATTTCCCAGCAATTAAAAGTTGGTTTTTATATATTCTTTTTTATATTTAGTTCATCAGAAAAACCTCTTCAAATTTGTTGCACAATTTTTCTGCACGATTTCAATTGCTAAATAAAAAACTTTTTGTCTGCAAAATTTTCAAGTGTAGGTTGTAGTGATTCAACGACATCAATAAAATACAAAATAAATTTGTAAATATTTTAAAATTTTAAAATGAAAAATGTACTTTTTTATTGTTTTTTTTTTAAGAGAATATAAGTGAAAGGGGAATTTTATTTATTAAGCAAAGATCAAATAAATATTCAATTCGCAATAATTAATAACTTTTTTTAAATAAATTGAAATAAATAACAGAATAATATTTTTATTATTAAATTTGTTAAATTATTAATTTGTTGCAATTTTTTTTCAATTCGCAGAAAGTGAAAAAATGGTTGAGCATAAAAACGATTAAATATAATTTCCGTGTTGGTAAAAAGTGAAGTATAGCAGTGGGGCAAGCTTTTAATTATATAAAAAATATTTTCGGAAATGTAAAAGTTTTAAACGATTATTTAAATAAAAAATTAAATTTTTTTTATAAATTTAAGGTTAAAAACGAAAATTGTTGATTCAGTAACGAAAATTGTTTATTTAAAAAGCAAAATTGTCGATTCAATAACAAAAATTGTTAATTCAGTTGTTGATCTATTTCCTAAACTTTTAGATTCAATTAAAATATTACAAAATTTCATGTTTTCTTTTAAAAATAAATGGTCAACTACGAACTTATTTAAACAAGTTTGGAGTAGTAAAATATAAATCTCTGTAATTCTTAAGCTAGGGTTACACTTCGCATATATTTAAAAAAAAAGTTACCTCTAATATAATTCCAATATTGATTGTTAATTAGTTGTTTTTTATGATATTAAGACATTGTTAAATCACACATATTATTTACAAAATAAGTGGTTACGCTTATTCAGTCATATATAAATAAGTGTGGCTATAGCTTTAAGCAAGTTTTAAAACAGTATTTTATTACAGGGTGGACCAAAAGTCACGCCTGCGTGTAAAAATTGAATAACTTTTTTGTTTATTAATATTTTTTATTTTTTTTTTTCAGATTTTATCCATCGATTCGTGTTACACCACCATGCAAAATTTAACGACTGAGCAACGAACGAAAGTGGTAGAATTTTATTTTTCCAATGGGCGCATCGATTCGGGACACATCGATTTGTGTTACACCACCATGCAAAATTTAACGACTGAGCAACGAACGAAAGTGGTAGAATTTTACTTTTCCAATGGGCGCTCAATTTTACTGACGCAACGAGCATATAGAAATTATTTCAACACGTTCACCGGATTTAACTGCCCCTGATTATTTTCTATGGGGTTATCTCAAAGAACGAGTGTATGTAAACAAGCCTCAAACTATAGAGCAGCTAAAGAACAACATTGAAGCTGAGATCAGGGCAATAGAGCCTGAAACCTTGCGTGCAGTTATGCAAAACGCCTGTTTAAGAGCCCAATTGTGCATCGATGAAAATGGTGGTCATCTCTCTGACATTAATTTTCATAATTAAAATTTAGGTCATACAAAGATAATATTATATTTAAAAAAAAAAAATCAATAAAAAATAATAATAAACAAAAAAGTTATTCAATTTTTACACGCAGGCGCGACTTTTGGTCCACCCTGTATTTTATTCGTAAATCAAAATATCACTGCTCCATTAAAATAGTATTAAGCAAATACTTACTTTTATTATCCATTTTAAATATTTATTTAAATTTCTTATTAATTTTCTACAAAAAAGAGAAAATTGTAGGTTTTTTTCACTCAACACTCTGCACAGCTTTTGCATTCGTTGTTACATTGACATTTATTTGCTTCGATGAAAATTTCAAATAATAATTTTAATATATTTTACGCCTGGGAAATCAAAAGCCACAGAAATAAAAAAAGTTTTATGTTAAAAATATATTAAAGCTAAAAATCATCATAATAATTTGAAAATAAAAAAAAAAAACTAATAAAATAAATAAAAACTTTTACCATATTTGTACACATTATTATAATAAAAATATTTTTTTTCGCATAATGAAGTTTTTGTGGTTAAAAAAAATATTTTCAGTTTTTATTTTAATAATCACTGACATAATTTAACTTTTTATTTTAAGATGAATTTAAATTATAGTTTGTTCATTCTATTTTTTTATCACAAAAATTAAAACTTTTTTTTCTTAATAACTCTAATTAATGAATTAATTAGCAAACATTTTTGTTGAACGAAAATTGATTAGCGATGATGATAAAAAAAGAGTTAAAGAAGGTCACGGGCAATTAATAATAAATTAATATTTTATACTGATAATTAAATTTTATTTACAATTGAACTCTGAAGAAAATTTATTTAATTAGACAAAATTAGTATAATAAAATTTTTTTTAGGATTCTTGAACCACGAATGTTTTGTGATGAATGAAAATTATGCACTACAGATTCGAAAAAAGTAGAAAAATTATAACCTTTTTTGCCTAGTAGTAAGTTTAGCTTACATTTTAATTCTCACTTATAGTTTAATTTATTATCAATTCGCTAAACTTGCTTAAAATATTTGTATGCCATTTTATTTTTATTATCTTCGGGTTTTGCAAAAAGGTCCAATTTGTATTGAAAGTAAATCATTATTTCGTTAAAGTTTTTGAATAAAAAGTTCTGCATGGAAAATTACACATTCATCAAACGTGTCAATCGATCAAATTTAAAGTAAATAAGTAAAAGTTCTATATACGACTGTGCAGAATCGTGATGCCCTCAACTGACAGTTGGAATATATGAAGAGTTGGCTCTTAAAATTATAAGAAACCTTTAACAAAACTGACGTCAGTATTATAATTGGTTGGGGACTAAACGTAGGTTTTATTATTGGCCGACCATCAAAAAGTTCTGGAACCTTTTCGAAAGTTAGTGGTTGCTTATCCTCCCTGGCTAGATTCTTTACTGATATTCTGCACACAGGCAACCTCCTTGGACCTCTCAAGAGGTCCAAAATTATCCTATTATTGAAGCCAGGTAAAGATCTAGCGGATGCATCGTAAATCGACCTATTGCCCTACTTTCTGTATACCTGAAAGTTTTCGAACCACTAATACTTAGTCGAATTGAAGATTAAATGGAGAAGGTTATTCCCTCAGAACAAGCAGGATTCAGAGCCTGCCAGCTTTAAGTGTTAAACGGCAAAACCCTCTGAAGAGATTGAGTGGTTGCAATTGAAACATTGTCGATTACCGCGGCAGTCAAGAATGAAAAATTTTCAAAAAATTTTAATTAATTTCATGTTGTAAAACTCCTTTCTTCATAAAAATAATTTAATGAAAATTTAATTTGATGAACTTTAGCCTAATTAAACATATCAAAATTTGGATTAAAAACCACAAACAGTTCAACAAAATTACCACAATACTAATTAAAATTATCAAATTTTAAGAGTGGTTATAATACAATTTCATTCAAAACTCTTAGCCGATTTCGCTGGATATTGAACACAAACTGCTTGGGAGAACTATAAGGAATATTCTTCTTTTGTTTTGAGTTGTTCGAAAGTGAGCTTACTTTCGGCAGACGGCAATACGCACATGGCTAAAACGATTTATAACTAGTCAAGGACCCAGTATATACTATATAATTAATAGGCTCTAAAATAAATAAAAAAAAAAATTCACATGGAATGACAATATTCGTAAAGCCTCATTCGCCACTAGTGGTGGAGGTATAAACAAATGTTTCACTTATTTTAAATTTGGATCAAAATAGATAAATGAATTTAAAAATTCCATAATTTGACTATTTTACAAAACGTCCACTTGCCCCAATAAATAAATTCTCATGTGTTAATATAATTTGCTGCACATTGAGCAAGAATTTATAACATTTTTTATGGTTAATAAAACCTTTTACAACTTTTTATTAAAAAAAAAAAATACGAAACACAAATATTTGATAAAGTGGACAATAAGTCAATTTTAATTGCCAACTTTTCAGGGTGAACATGTTTTTTGTTTCACAATAAACAAGTAACACACGTTAATTGGAAACTTCCATGGGAACAAGATTGAAAAAGAAGAAACTTAAAAAAAGTATTAAAAACATGAGTGTCATTTGTTTGAAATGAAAAAAAAAAACGGAAAAGGAAATTTACACTTTGTAACTAGAACAAAGAAAAGTATTAAAAAAATAGATTTAATTGCTAAAGAAAAGAGAAAATATTAGAAAATAGAAAACACATGAAAGTGTAAAATAAGTCATAAAAATAGAGAATGATATTGAGTTAAGTTCACAACAATAAGCCGCTTTCTATCCTTACAAATGGATGAAATTCTCAACTATGGCATTCTAGATTTCAGTCGGTAGGAAATATAAATAAAAGATGTCAAATAATTGCTTTTTCATATAGAAAAACCGCTTAAGGTGATACGAAGAAGAAATGTATTTTTTTTTTTAATTTTACAATATTTTACGAACATATCCAAGAGGGCCTTCATTTGAATAAATAATCTATAGAGATTAAAAAAGGATAAAAAGATGAAAATAATACAGCAAAATTATTTAATAGGTCGCACTGTACAATTCTTAAATAATTGAATGGGTAAATGTGAGTTAGGTATGTTAAGCGCTAACAAATATTTGACAAAAGATTAAAAACCGTTTCATGCAGCAATAAATTTACCGCCTGTTTTTCATCATAAAATCATAAAATAAAAATTTTCGCTTTTGAATTTATATATGGGGAATCACAAGGTGTGCTATCATGTTATATTGTCATAATGTTCTAACATTTTACAATGGTTTAAAAATATTGCTGTTGCTTTGTAAACATAAAGTGTCTTACATTAATAGAACTTTGCTTGCTATGTTTGTTGTGCTGTCGTAATTAATCAAAAGAGACCAGCGCTGAGGGGCTGAGCCGTGCCGCGTTAGGTTTTGTAGCCGTCGCCGTTGGTGGTATAGTTTTATCCAACTAACCTGCGGCTAGCAATTTTTGCAACTTATCACTTGCGGTGTCAAATTAGATCGGCTTAGGACTCTGCTGTTTAGTAAACAAACAAAATAAAATTTTTATGTGATTTGCGTCTGAAAAATGGAAAATAGTCAGGTAAGATCTAATTTAATTTATTAATTCAAAATAGCACTCTAAATTATGACTGGTTGTTCACAAACGTCGTATTTTTTCATGTTATTATTTTAAGACATATGACTTTATGAAACCTTGTGAATCCCCCAATTGAAAAAAAAACTCAAATTGGTTTTTGTTTTCAATATAAAATTCTAAACGAAAAACAGCCATAATTAATATTCAAAAAGACCTAAATCTGGAGCAAAATATAATTAAGATCTATTTATTTTTTTACAAATTCGTAGGGGTATAAGTTTAAATTACTTTTTCGTATAATAATGCACAAAGAGGTTGACATTAAAGAAATACGTATTTTTTAATATTAAAATTTTTTTAAAGGAGGAATTTTATTAAAACGGAGTGTATCCTACAGTCAGCAACGAGAAACAAGGGAAAGCAAAAGTAAAAAAGCTATGAAAAAGCTTAACGCAAAAGTTGAAAGCATTTCATATTTATGTAAATTAAATCAAGTAAGACGAGTGAAAACTTTTTAAATAGTTTTTCGTTTTCGTGTAGAATAAATCTACGATGCATATCATACGCAGTGTGACTAAATTAGACATATTTTGGATAGTTGCATCGAGCTGTTTTTCGCCTATTGGGGCCAGTGATCGACTTGATTCTGGCGGAGGGTTTCTATTCGGTTTTGCTTGGATTTAACCTTATAAAAGTCGGCGTGTAAGGGGTTAAGTTCTCATTCTACATAGAGATTTGCTCACTTCTAAATGCACTTTTCTCGATTACATAATGACCCTGATTTATTTGCATTCGCTTTTATAAAGCAACTACAAGTTAGGCATTGTAAGATCTTTCGTCTTGTACGCAAATAAGTCAAAAATATTAAAAGTAAAAGTACAAATTCTCACAAAAAAATAAAACGAAGCAGCGATTATAAAAACATTTTTTATTAATTAATTTATTATTAACTAGCATTTAACCTGCTACTTCGTTAGCGTCTGAGTTCAATATTATAGAAAATTTAAAAATTTAGAACACAAAAGCAAATGAAAGAAAGTTTATTTCCCCTGTTATCCTTTTTGCATCTTAAATTTTATATTTCGAGGTCCAATACTTACAGAAATTCAAAAAAGTACCAGTTAAAGAACAAAAAAGTACCAAAAAGTTCCCTCATAGATTCGTATCCACTCAGGACATTGCATGTTGAATTTTATGCTTTAAGGTCCAACACAAACGGAAATTCAAAAAGTTCCAGATAAAGAACAAAAAAGTACCAAAAAGTTCCGCAATAGATCTTAGGTTTTAAGGTCCAATATTAACGATAATTAAAAAAATACCAGTTGTAGAACCAAAAAGCGAAAGAAAAATATCAAATTTCACGTATTTCCTTTTTTTGGTACTATTTTTTCCCCCCATTAAAGTATCAAAAATTTCCGTATTGAAGTGGGAGCCCATAATTTAGTACGAATATGTCAATGAATGGAGAAAAATGTTTTGAAAAAAAGTACCAAAAATAGTTACGATTTTCACCCCTTAAATGTTCGAGTTTCGAAAAAGTACCAAATTAATATTCGTATTTTTTTGATAAGTTTCTAATGTGGTATATACCTTGTTTCTATGTTTATTGGTTCAAAAGATGGATGGGGTGTCAAAAAAGTACTAAAATTCAGATTTTACCCGTTTACTCCCTAATAGGGCCGAATTTCAAAAAAGTACCAGACACCTGTCCGTTTATTTTTCTAAAGAACAACGATAGGTATTAAATTTTTTTTGTATCTCTTTTAGTTTTGAATATATAAGGTTGCCGAACTTTCCCGTTTTTACCCTTTTTTACCCTCTAAACATTCGAATTTCCGAAAATCCCGTCTTAGTGGATCGATTTGGGGAGTGACCAATCTCTGGTCCAAATTTCAAGTTTTTAGCTTCAGGCGTTTAGGCTGTGCGATGATGAATCAGTCAGTCAGTTAGTCAGTAACGTTACAATTTTATATATATAGATTAATTATAAAACATTTTTACTTCTTAAAGTTTTTGAAATTATAATGGCATCGCAATATTCAACACAATAAGAAACAACCAGCTTATGCTTTTTTGCACTTGAGGTAAAGAACAGAGTGTATACTACAGGTTACATTACTTGATAGTTCACAATTACAAATACTATGACAATTATTGAGAGATGAACAGCATGTTGCCTGTAGTATAAAATATGTTACAGAGGGTTAGGTATGCTCACTCTTTAAAAATATTTGACGAAAAAAGCAGCCCAAAACATGTCCACTAAATTGATCAACCTTAAACATTATTTTTGTTTGTTTAGATACCAAATTTAATTAAAAAAAATCTTACGGTTATGTTCAGACCCAACAAATATTTGACGAAAAAAATTTTAAAAACGGGTGACCAGTAAATTTAGTCAACTTTAGCTTTATTTTTTAACGATTTCTATTTCTTTATGTAATTTTACTATTAAGAAAATAATTGTTTAATGTAATTTGTTTGTTGATTTAGCAAACGTTTCGCAAAATCAACAATTTTTTAATAAAAACAGCGGTTACGTATAGAACGTTAAAAATTTGAGTATTTTTTTCATTTTGATATTCATTTTAAAATAAATAAAACTAGTAAGAAAGTACAGTCGGTCAATCCCGACCATATGATACCCTACACCACAGTATTTAAAAACACATCGTGCTTATGTGTCTATATATTTATATGGACTTATCTATGTTTATAAGCTTCATAAATTTTGGTTTGAAAATTTGTGAGAGGCAGAAATTGCCCCCTACCTCCCCTCTTGGTCCTATTTTTGAAAAACAACATAGCTTATGTGTCCATATAAATATGTTTCTATCTATGATTTAAATTTCCTTAAAATCTGTTTGATAGTTTCTGGGAGGCAGAAATTTCCCTCTATCTTCCCTCGTGATCCTACGATTCGGTCCATTTTCAATAGGCTTAGTCCCTGTGTCAATAAGAACCTATGTTTCTAATTTTATCAAATTATCTCCAAAATTGCGACCTGTACTTTGCGAACAAGGTTACATGGCCAGCCAGCCAGCCGGACGGACATCGTTAGTACGATTTAAAAAGTGATTCTAAGTCGATCGGTATACTTTAAGGTCTAGGACCAATATTTTAGGGCATTACACACATCAGCAGCAGTGTGGGAATAATAAATTTTACTTACATAGTAAAACATATTTTTTAAATAATCTCTTCAATATATTCCGGTTTATTGTAGTTAAGTGGCATGTAACCAGCTTTTTAATATTTAAAAACATTTTCAAAAAATGAAAACTAATTTAAAATTAAATAAGGTTTATTGACAGTAAATGATTGCTATATGCATTTGTGTTTTATAAATACCCAAATTAAAAAAGGAATGTATCCGTCATGTATTTGCCCAGACATCAGGTAAATACCCGGTAAAAAGTCATCTATAGAAATTTTGATAAAACCCCGAATGAAACACTACTTAATGTTTGATCATTGTGAAGATTATCTGCAAGCAACGGACACTTGCCTTGAAGAGCTAATTCGAAACATAGTTATTTCATCTTTATGAAGGTCTGTTACAGAAATCAATTATGTGAAGCAAGATACGAAATCACTTCCACTTTCAATCGGAATTGATTTCTGTGACTTGCCTGATACTTTCCACCTATATTTTCAATATTAGAAAGCCAAAATTATAACTATTCAAAATCATTAGGCCCCTGTTTCCTGACCACTGGCGATGCTAACGCTTAGCATACCTTCTGGGGTTCACGACTTATAACACCAAAGGGTCGTGTTTTGTTTAACACAATCTCTAAAATTGACTTAAATGTGGTCGCGAGCGGAAAACCAACATATTGTCTAATGATCAGCCAAAAATTTCAGATATCACCGATTTTGGGGTGGCTGAAAACATCCCCACAAAAACGATTCATGTTGAATCTTTCTAAGAATTATCTTCCTATCATACACCTACAATTGTTACTGTAATGAACCCAAATATATTTGGATCTCCGTCTGGTTACTTAGCGATGTGAGCCAAACAAATGAATTGGTTAAAATTTAAAAAATATCTCAGTAGCCATTGCACAGAAAATATTCCGCTTAGTACACTGGAGAACATGGATATCTCTGGTGACTGCCACTTTGGTTTAGCAACTTTTGAAATGCGCCAACGTCAATGCATGGAAATTGCATTGCATGATAAAAATAATCAGAAGCCCATGATTCGAATTGATTTTATGAAATCTATAGCGAAAACTCTGTTGTTATCCGCCTCACCGGTAAGAAACACCTAATTAACTTCGTTCGATAAGGAAAACGGAAGTGACTACGACTTTAAAGACCGCCTAACATACTTACCCAAAATTAAAGGTAAGCACATGTCTGTGTGCTTGCGAGAAGCTCTCTAGCATTTACGTGCGCTTAGTTTAATGTAGATTTACATATGTATAATTGCTTCAAGGCATCCCACAAGAATTTTAAATATTTTTTTTTTTTTGTAAAAAAAAAAAAAAAATTCTTCGATCTTTTTATTTATCTTTAGCTCTCATAAATATAATTTCATAATGATATATACAATTTATTTTATTGTATTTCAAATCAAAATATATATCACATCACACAGAAAATGGGTTATTCTAATTATCCTAGCGGTTGAAATCCCGTCCAGCAGTTTTCACAAAAAAAAAAAAAAAAAAAAAATTCTAAATAAATTTTTGGCCGATTACTAACTTGCCAAGAAAATTTTATAATGACCCAGGTAATACTTTTTGATTTTTAGTAATAGGTGGTAGTTATTTCATACGTTACCTGGTAAGTACTTGCCATTTCAATTGTCAGTATTCTGAAAACTTCAATAAGTACTACTTATTACTTCTATTGTTTTCACTACTGATTATTTCCTTACTAATAACACTATGCAACAAATGGGATTTTTTTTCTACCTGAATAGCCACTATATTTTTTTGATCCGCTGTAGTCACCTAACTGCAAAAAAAAACATAATTTTTTAAAATTCTATGGCAAGTTTTTTTTAAAAAATTTTTTTCTAAAATTTGAGATTTTTGAAGAGGCTGCTCCATACATCTTATCGTAACTTTGTAACGACGTACCCGATTTTGTTATGCAATCCGTCAAAACATTTTAAATTACGCCAGATTTAAGTTTATTTAATATCATTTCTTAATTTAGCCATTATTTTTGGAGTTATTGAGGTCGAATATTTTTTTTGTTTTTTTATAAAATTTTTTTAATCAAAAAATTCAAAAAAAAATTAAATCAACAAATACTTACCAGTTTTAGTACTAAAGCTCAAAGCTGCATGTATTAGAAGTACAATAAATTTTATTTCATTAAAATCCATGCAAAAATTCCTGTTTTATTCCCGATAAACTGAAAGTACTTCGTTTTAACATTTTTGATCGAAAACTTGTGTATAGCAACATGTTTAAAATATTTTGCAGCATGTTGCCCTACACAAAATTGTGGTAAAAAATGTCAAAACTAGGTACTTTCAGTTTATCGGGAATAAAATACGAATTTATCCATGGATTTTAGTGAAACAAAATTTATTTTATTTCTATTATATGCAGCTTTATGAAAAAATCATTAAAGTAAAGGATTTAAAAAAAATATTGTGTAATAAAAAGGTAAAACTTTGAGATTTTTAGCTCTACACAAATTTGCGATACAAAAGGTCAAAACTAGGTACTTTCAGTTTATCAGGAATAAAACAGGAATTTGTGCGTGGATTTACATGAAATAAAATTTATTTTACTTCTAATACATGCAGCTTTGAGCTTAAGTACTAAAACTGGTAAGTATTTGTTGATTTCAATTTTTTTATGAATTTTTTGAATTCAAAAATTTTATAAAAAAACAAAAAAAAAATATTTTTTTTGCCACTTCGGCCTAAATAACTCCTAAAAAAAACTTGCAAAATGATATTAGATAAACTTAAATCTGGCGTTATTTTAAATGTTTTGACGGATTGCATAACAAAATCGGGTAAGTCGTTCCAAAGTTACGATCTCAAATTTTAAAAAAAAAATTTAAAACAAAAACCTTACCATAGAATTTTAAAAAATGATGTTTTTTGCAGTTAGGTGACTACAGCGCATCAAAAACTTATAGTGGTTATTCAGGTAATTTTTGCTTGTTGCATAATGTAACCTGCTCAATAACTATAAGTATACTTATTAGTTGTGTTGTTTTTAGTACTGAATATTTACTTACTGGTAACGTACTCAATAACTAGTTATTAGTTCTATTTACTATAATGTAAGTTCTTCCAATTCAACTTACTTTTAGTTAAATAATAACTAGGTATTTTTTGACTTCTAGTAAGTGTATTGTAAGTACTGAATTCTGTGGACAGCTCGAACAAAAAGAAGTAGTTATTCAGCCGAAAAGTAAGTAGTGTTTATTTTTCTCCAACATTACTTGCTAACTTTCCAGGTAAGTAAAGTTTTTGCTGGGGATATTAAAACATTTCTGTAGCCTGGTACAAAATGAGTATTTTATAAACATCCGCACAAACTCATAATGCCCTCTTCACTTAGTAACATATAGTAATAAAGGCGAAAAATTGTTTTTAATAATTGTATTTGTGTTACTTTTTTTAATTTTCCCTTCAAAACAACATGTTACATGACGTGGGCTTTCAAAAACTCATTTAAATTGTATTTTTTTTTCTTTTTGTTGTTGTTGTTGTCATTCTAATACAAAGTTTTATCAACTTTTATGACAGGTCTATATAATCTTAAAATTATTTATATAAAATAAATGATTTAGGCCGAGCCTTTTTTTAAATTTATGTACGTTACTTGAGTAAGAGGTTGTCAAAATATTACTATTCATTTTTTATATTTATTTTGTATATTTTTATATTTTCTTGAGGAAAAAAAAAGATTTTTTGTGCGTTTTTTATTGTTGTTGCAAATTCAAATGTTACCACTAACAGTCCTTGAAAATATCATCATCATCGCCATACTCGCCTTCGTCAGTTAAACGTTGACTAAAGGATTCATGGCCATGTGTTTGTATGTATATGTGTGTATGAGTAAGTTGATACAGTTGTATTGGCGTGCAATTGTTAAATTTTCGCTAAATACCGTTTATATGTATGTGGTAAATGGGTTTTCTGCCACATGCATACACATGTTTGTTTAGTGGTGTTTGTTCGTGTGTGCGTATGAACAAATACATAGCCGACATCACTTTACTTTAAATAAAAAAAGAATAAACTTTTATATTTTACAAACATGTGATTCATTTGCTTTTTCACTGAGGCCGTTAGCGATGAAGGTAAGCGATGCGTACTTTTTGTTAGAGAACGCTTATGGTTGACCAGTAGAGTTTTTTCCCGGGATTGTTTTAAATGTTGAACACGAGAGTCTTTTTCAAGAAAGAGATTTTAAAAACCTTGGGGTGATATTTTTTTTGTAAAAATCGCCTAAATGAATCTTCTTTTTGATGATTAAAAACTAATTTATTACTACAGCGATTGAAAAAGGATTCATATGTGATTCATTCATATACTCAAAAAGGAATCAACAAATTGTACCACCAATGATTCCTTGAGGGGATTAATGGGTAGGTTAACATTTCCTAACAACGAAGGAACTAAGCTCATATGCGGTTATTTTACTCTTGTTGCTGAATCCCACAAGATTCGCTTATGACACAAAATGCTAGCTGGGCTATTTAATATAAACTGAAGATAGTTTCAACAAATTTATTTAAAATTTCAGCACATGTGTGCGTTCTAAAGTAACAAAAAATATAAATCTTACGATTGAAAATTTTTAAATTACAAAATACCTTGAAAATCTTAAAGATTTTCAAATAAATATTTTTTGTATTTGACTTTAGAGCGGGACTCCGAAAAATGTTTCCCGTTTTCTCGGGAAGTGGAAACACCCTAATTTATATTTTTTATGGTTAGTTAAATTGTTAAATTTTTTTTTTTTTTTTTTTTGTTTTAACTGTTCACTCGTTCTCCTTCTGTTTGCCTGTCAACGCCACTGCATCGATATGTTGTAGTTACCAGTATTTTAGCCACAAAGTGATTGATGTTCCATATATCTTTTTGTTATTTTATGGTCGTTCTCAATGAAACGGTTTTATTGTGTCTGTAAGTTATTTTTATTGTTACTGTAGAATTTTGTTTTTCCTGCCAATAAAAAGTCCATTTATTTTACAGCAGCTTTAGAGTGAACATGCCAAACTTAACAAAGTTTACTTAGCACACACATGAACTCAACAACAAACCCATGCACACACACAGTTTAACAGTTTAACTAACACTAATACACCCTAAACAAAGTAAAAAAAGGCTTGTTGAAAGTTCGTTATATATTTTTTAAGTTTCTCTGTATTTTTTTTTGTAGAATATCAAGCAACATTTTCCTTGATAAAGATGTAAAAATGTTGTTTCATAAATGAAATTTGTGTTCAACTTGTTTCCTGCAATTTCTGTTAGACATTTTGAAGGAGAAGTTTAGCGATTTTTGCTTAATTTCCTTTTTGCGATGGTAAATTATTAAGGATCATTTTTGTTAAAGTGCTTTAATGTACTGAAAAAGTAAATACATATTTCAATTATAAGAAACTTGAAATATTTTATTAATTTTGATTATTTTAGCTGCACAACTAAAAGGTTTTATTAAATTTTAATGGCCTTATTTTTAAACAAATGTTAGATTTATTAAAGTTTCATAAGCCGAGTTTTCTAAGGACATTTTTTATTTCACCTTTTAAAAATCTAAAAATTTAAATTTTGATCAAATTTTCATCTTTTTCTTTTTTTAAAAATAAAATTATTCATAATATATAAATTTTCATGTTAACCTTTTAAAAATCTAAAATATTTTTTTAGAAATAAGTTGGGATAGATAATTTTTTTTTTAATAACAAGAACAACATACAAGAAAATGAAGTCAAGTAGGCCCATTAGGCCTGTATGATAGGCTACACCACTTGCAACTATAGAGCGTAAGGTTTTTCGGAATGGGTTCTTTTGGATTTAGCATATATTCAGCCATGTCACAGAGTACAATTCCGTTCGGAAACGGAATTCATTCCGTATTTTGGTGCTTCAGAAAATGACGAAAAAATGTTTCGGAATGAAACCATTTTTGTTTTCATGAACGGTCTGGGAGTTGTCTGTATCTGAAAGGCCATAAAACTATCAAAATACACTTTCCATCAACAAACAAATATGTTTTCTTCAATTCCGAACGGAATCATTCCGAACGGAATTGTACTCTGTGACATGGCCCATTAAGTTAATTTTTTTTTGTGAAGGGGTAAAAGTTAGCGATATCGATATTTTTACGAAAATTATTCATGTAGCATGTGGTTCAGATTAACGTAAGTTACCATGAGGTTATGCCGTATTGGGTATAGCCTTATAGTGCTCCAAGTACTGCAATGTAGCTTCTATTGAATTATAACAGTACACGGGGCAATTCGTCGTCAGACCGAACTTCATCCTAGGCTACTAGAAAAAGACAAGTACTTGCCTTGCATTGCAAAGATCTCGTATTCCGTAATGGGGATCAGCTTAAGCAGTTCTTGTCCTAACAAATCCGCTAACAGAAAGCTATGTTCACACAGGACGTCAAATACATTAAATATAAAAAATTTAATATTTCACGACCTACACGTAACCACTAGTTTTATTGAATAATTATTTGTTTTTGCAAAGCGTTTGGCAAACATCATTAAATTGTTTCTAAATTTCATTGTACAATTATCTTCTTCCAAATAAAGTTTAGAAAATTAATAGAAATTGTTGAAAATAAAGCTTAAATTTAATCAATTTACTGGTCACGCATTTTTGGATATTTTCGTCAAATATTTGTTAGGTCTTAACATACCTTAAGTTATTGCCTGCCCTGATTTCCTCTCAAAGCATAAAAAAAAACATAAACCATGTGGTTGAATAATTCTTACTAGTAAAAATGTTGCTATCAGAAATTTTCAACAAATGTTTTTTCTCCTAAATTTGTATGCTTTTTTTCAACCGCTCGCTACAAGTTTTCCGAGTACGTGAACACTCACAAGTAACAATTACTCTAGTCAACAAGGTTTTGGACTGGAGCAACCAAATATCTTTCCTTGGGTTTTTTGGTGGGCTGAATTCGAATCTGTAATTGGTTTTTCTTTATCGCGTCAGGTTTTTGAGATACAAAAATATGTTTTTATTCGTTTCTTTCATAAAAAATCACTAGTTTATTTAAAAACCAATGAATTGTGTGATTATTTATTTGATTCGGCTAAAAAGGTCTTGGATCATAAAGTAAAAATAAAAACCACCTTTAATAATTTTTTTTTTTTTTTTATTTTATCAATGAATTTTGAAAAGTGAATGGCGTTATTTGAACGTCGTTTGTATTTTGTTTTTGTCTCAAAATCCTTGATAAATTCAATTTTCATAAAATCTTGGTGAGCATGCTCCCCTTTTTCGCGCTCACTACACCTATGTAGGCTTCTGTCAAATAAATAATTGTGTAATTGTAGTATCAGTTTTGACTGTTTTACAGTATTGCCAGCATGCGATAAAAAAAATCAACAAGAAGTGATAGCCCAATTTGTATGCCAGATTCGAATGCAGCACCCAGATAAGTTAAAAAACATGCTTCGTTTCTGCAGTCAATTTTTTTTTACATATTTGTAGACCAGTACCCATGTTCTGTAACTTTAGTGAGAACTTCTCGCATCGAAAAGATGTGAAACAAAATATTCCATCGTTTCTCGAAAAGTGAGAAAAAAGTGTGTCTGTAACTTATGTCGAAAACTATCAAAAGAGATTACGTCGTTACGTTATAAAAGTCATAACATTGCACTCGAAGCCGATGTGACATTGCAGACGTTGAGGACGCCAGTCACACATATAGTTAACGGCGACCAAAATTTACTAAAATTGAAAAATTTTCAACGACGGCGGCGAAAATACAACCGTCGGCCACGCCAAATAATGTAAAGTGCGACTTTAATGTTTGTTGTTTGTAAACGAGCTTTGAAAAAATTCGTATATTTTATAAAAATGGTAAAAGAAAATAATTAAACAATAAAAAAAGGGCCAAGAACATAATTTTATTATTATTATTCTTTGCAATTTGCATTTTTAGTTGTTTTTTAGTGTTAAAATTTTTTTCTCGCCCCATTTTTATTCGTGAGTTTTTTTGACAGTCCAAAGCGGGAACTTTTCTCACCAAAATGTTACAGACACACTTTTTCTGTAAATTGGCGAGTAATTTCCTTGCGTGACAGCTTGTACTCGCCAAAAAAAGTTACAGACACAGTTTAGTGAGAAAAACAGCTGTTTGTTTCAATATACGGCATTTTTGTTCTATTTCACACATTTCAATCGAAAAGTTTCTCGACACGAGAGTTACAGAACATGGGCACAGTGTTATTAAACATCAAAAATTTTTATTTTCAAAACAAAAATAATTTTCGAATTAAAAGTTTTTCAATGACATAAAATATTTAGATATTTTTCTAAAATTTAAGAGCAAATAGTTCAAAACAATTGAAATAATCTCGTATCCTTTATCTGAATACTGTCGATATTCTTAAATTGTTAGTTTTTGCTCGTAAGGCGTTCGTTTACTTTTATTTTTTTTTTGTACTTGGGAGAAAAATTTTGTAAATTTAAAATATACTTTCTCATTGCAAGTTTCTGCAAGTAAAGGCACAACAAATCTTGATCATCAAAGTTTAAAAATTTTCAGTAGAAGCAAAACAATTTTAAATTTAATATTTAAATTTAATATTTTTATTTCCAAAAAATACACAAAATACTACGATGTTTTTTAGCGGATAAATTTAAATATTACGTGTCGAGTTTTTCCATAAAGTGAAAAATAAAATTTTGAGTTAATAACTATCTATAACTTATATTTAGTTTTAATTAAAAAAAATACTTCCTGAAAAACGTACTTTTAAGAAATGTACTATTTTTTTAGAAAGCGGCTTTCTCTTTGAATATACATACATATTTGAGAAAAACACGCCAATTACAAAAAGGTTAAAATGTTTTTTATTATTAAAAAGGCAAAATATTGGGTTGTTTTTAACTTTTGATTGTAAAATTTAAAAAAAAAAGTCGAATTTTGCTTTAATTTGTTTTTAAATTATTTTATTTTAAATTAATTTAAAATAGTTTCATGAAAGCTGCGTTTTTCTTCAGCACAAAAGTTCACAACATTTCGAATAAAAAATTTTTAAAACGAAAAAAAATAAAATAAAATAAAACAAAAATGACAAAAACTAAAAAAATGCCTATCCATGCGTCGTCGTGCAACTTTTTCAACCCCGTTTTCTTCTCTACACCTCTTGCTAACAAACAAAATGTTACATGCAAAAGTTGCGGCGTTAATTGCATAATGTAAATATGGTCTATGTGATAAAATTTTTAAACTTTTGTTTTTAGTTCAAAATGTTCTTTATCCAATTTAATCAAAAATATATCGTTACGCAAGAAATTTAAAATCGAATTTTTCATTGATATTCACCCCTATTCTGCATTTCGATTACGTCTCCGCATTCAGTTCCGTTACGATCGAAAATTGGTATTCTGCAGAAAAACGGAATCGAAAGAATAAGAAGAAGATAACAATGTTTACAAAATCAATTGTATCAATGTGGAATGTGGAAATGAAACAGCAGAATAAGCAAGTCTGTTATCATTTTCATAAACAAATGTCAAATTTAATAAAACAAGTTCTGTGTATAATAAAGTAAATTGTTTATAAATTTAATAAAAGAAAAATATTGAAATAAAATAAAAAAAAGGCAAAAATAAGTTTTGCATAAATATATAAGTGTGTATAATCTAGTGAAGCTGAAATTAACTAAAAAAAGTAGAAAATAAAAGTGTTGTGGTTAAATATGTAAAGACAAAATGTTAAGCAAAACTGTCTGTAAAGAAATAATTTAGTGAGTTGCATTTTTATTTAAAATTTAAGGACAAATGGAGTCTATTGCAGCTGCATTATTGTTGGAAGAGGAAACCAACGACAGAAATACAGTCACAAAGCTTGAAAAGCGTAGCATTTTTGACCTGCATACATACATAACAAAACAATCATATTCCAGTACAAAAAATAACAATTTAAAACAAAAAAATTATAATAATAATTTGTATTTAAATTGTTTTTGAATTTTTTAATTTTTTACTTACATTTTTTCACTTTTTTCCTTAAAAAAACAAAAATAGAAAAAACCTCCGTTAACAAAAAAACAACTGAGAGAAACGGAGCTCCGATCGTAATGCAGAATACATACAATCGAAAGAAACTGAGCGGAATCGAAACGCAGAATACCAAAATTGCCAGACGGAGAAAATTTCGATTCGAATCGAAACGCAGAATAGGGGTGATTGATGTAATTTTAGCTTATTTTTTAACGCTTTTTATTTAATTTTTCGAAAATTTGTTTTCTTAATCGATTTAGCGATCTCAAATTAGGTTTCGGGTTTGTTTGAAATTTTTAAATTTTCCGCGAGTTTAAGCCATGTTCGCGATAAAAGAGGTTCTGATTCTTTACAGCTTTTACGTTTAAGGGACTTTTAATAAATTGTATGGCTTTTTTGATATTTTCGAGAATTTTCGCTATTTTTGCAAACTTTTTTTTTTTTTATTTTCCTGCGTTTGGTTTTTTTGAACCCATTTAGCGATTTCAAATAAATTTTAGTGTTTGTTTTAAAGTTTGCAATTTTCGCGATAAAAGCGATTTATTTTCTGTGATCCTTTACAGTTTTCACGATTTTTAATAAGTATTCGACTTTGCTATCATGCTGCGGTTAGCAAATTAGCGATCTTTTGTTCAACTTAAGTTTTTTCAAACAAAAACTTCGAATAAACAAAAACATGCGGATTTGAGAATACCGATTTGTGAATTATGAGGATTAAAAAATTTTTCGTTTTCAATTCGATTCGAAACCTTCAACATACCTGTAATGCATTTTATTATTCAACTTAGCAACAAAATATTTTTTTTTAATACAAACAAAAATTTTTATCCAAAGTATTTCGTATATCTTAATTCTTTTTAATTTGCGTTCTATTCCCTTTATTTTTTTGAAAGCTTATAACTTCCTTAAAAAATTTTATTAACTGCGTGTTCTTGGAATATTAAAACAAAACTTCGTGTGAGAAATCATATTGAAAACAACAATAAAATACGAAAATTAGTTTTCGTTTTCATTATAAATACTCAAACAAAATTTTAATTTTTTTCATTTTCTTAAAACTTTTAGTAGAAACGACCATATTTTTTTTCTTAGGATTTAAAGCGGATTTTGTTAAAGCTTATAAAGTGTTTTGTTATAAATCGCACATTCTTTAAGATTCTTTAAGTCCCATTCAAACAAAATCACAGGCATTTTAGCACATACAAAATGGATGAGCACAATAATTCGATTTAAGTCGAAACGGGTGTTTTGCCCACAACGAAGGAGTGAAAAAGAAATATTAGAAAGCATTAACATGGTAATTTGAAGATATTTATCAAATAAAAAAAGAGCAGGCAGTGTCTGGAAAGGTAAAACTGTCTAAAATAAGAGTAAAACCTTTAAAATGTTAAATATATAAAAGAGAATATTAAATTCATGCACATCTATGTACGTATGTTTACAGACATTCCAAATTAGGCTTTGATTTATTTTTATCCATTAATCAACGTAAGAAAAGGGATGATGGATTTGGATAAATTAAAAAAAAAAAAAAACGTAAAAGTAATTCAAAAGCGGAAAGTAAATGTTAAGACGGGACTTTAATTACAATTACGCTTTTACATTAATGTATGTACAAGAAATAAAGAAATGTTTATTTAACAAGTAAAAATGCTTTATTCGGGTGAGCCAAATCTTTGATACCCTGCAGCAGCAATACATTTTTTTCAAGGGTAGGCTTTATACACGCAGAAAAAAATTATTGTTGGAGGTAGCCATATTCTACAATGGTTGGATTTTAACAATGTAATTATTGGCTGGAAAATTATCCATAATTTTGTCGAAATTAACCATACTTTGGGCAATTGTGAAGTTAACAATAATGTTCAAAATTTCCATAATTTTGTCAAAAGTAACCAGTATTATGGTCAGCATTTACAATTATATGGTCAACGTAACAGTGTAATGCCTTTATATTTCAGCCATTCTCTCAATTGGCCTATAAGTCAAGTTTTGATTTTATTTCGCTGTTTTAACTACTGCAACAACTGAAGTTATTTTATTTTTTTCATGTTATGTCCTTCTTTTAGAAGCTTTCATTTAATCTTTAACTATTAAGGTGAACTTTTTTAAGGCAAAAGGCAAAAAACACATGATATTAATTAATTCATGTATTTTGACCTTTTTTGAGGCACCTGATTCAGTTTTTTCAGGATAGTTTGCTTTACACTTTATTTTTCTCTATATACTAGAGCTACAATTGAGGATAGGAAAACATAATTCCAATTGGTTTCCGAGATATAGCCGCAAGATAACTGCATGTTCTTTAGAAAAATTAAGTTTTAGCCAAAATATTTATAAGACCATAAAATCCGAATGGCAGCTAAAACTAACAAAATCTAAAAGGCCTTTTATAAGTTTCGATAAGTACTTTGAGGAATTGCACTCGACAAGGAGTTTGCATTTTATGTGTTGTTGTATATAATCACAAGAAAAATAATGTAACAAAATTAAGTAAGCCAAGCAAATGATTGAAAGACATTCAACTACTGTGGAAAAACAACTGTTAAGTAAATTATTATATAAATTAAATATTAAACATTACACATTGTGTTTTATAGTGCATAATAACACTGCGGAACAGTCATTTTGCGGTATGGAATTTGATTGCAAATTTTTACAAATTTGAGGTCGGTGATTTAAAATCTAATCTTCATTTTTCTCTATCAGCTCTACTTTTCGAGATATTATGTACAAAATTAAGGCACTTTCACTACATATATTGGAATAACTTGAAAACGGTTGACCATTTTGTTGTTAAATTTGCCCAGTAGTTTCAAAGATATCGTTGAATTTTTGAAAAGAAGAAAAATTTAAAAAAACACAAACTTTTTGTTCTTTAAAAATTCATAAAAAATAAAAATGAGGCTTATTTCATTGCAATCGGTGCATAACTTTTCCATTAAAAAAAAGAAAAAACGTTCATGACACACACATTAAAAATGTTATTTATGTATGGAAATCGATATTCACTTTCCTTAGTAAATTGGTAAATTCCAGTTATTTCAATATAAGTAGTGAAATCGCCTTAATTTTGGACATAGCGTTATATCGTCGGTCACAGGTTGACAACTCTTAACATGTTTTTTTGTACTTTTCAGGAGACAAAAAAAACGTTATTACTCCGTTACTAAACCGTGTTGGAAGTAAATAAAAAAACCAAAATTAGTAGGAGATATTTATTGTAAGATGGTGTAAAAATATAAATGAAACGTACTAACATGCAGAAGGACAGTCACAGTCTTTTGGCATCAAAAACCCGATTCGATTTTTTTGCGAGTTAAGAGTTGTCAACCTGTGACCGACGATATATCGAAAAGTAGAGCTGATAGAGAAAAATGGAGATTAGATTTGAAATCAGCGACCTCAAATTAATAAAAATTTGCGATCAAATTCAAGACCGCACAAAATTTATTAATTTTATTAAAACATTTTATTGTTAAATTAAACAATATTTGAAGTTTCAAGGGAGGTAGACATTTTTTTGTTAAATAGAAACAAAATTTTCTTAATCGTGACAATAGTTATGTCAGAAGCCAAATTAGTTTGCTTGTTACCATTACGGGGACCATAATATAGTTTTGTCAACCATACTTCAACTTTTTTTGTGCTTGTAAGCGAAATATGGTTCTAAAAGATTTCGTTATTTGTCACAGGTATTGGCGTAAGAAAAATATTTTCGAGTGTGTTCTTTATATAGCCCTTTTGTTAAATTATGGACCGACTATTACAAAATTTACAGGATAATTTCTATATTACGGTTAAAGAGGTATTTAAGTGTTTTATGAAAGTGGTAATTTTTGTTAGGATGCAAAACGATAATTTTTAATGTTTAAAGATATGCCGCATTAAATTTGTACATACAGTGACCCAAACGCAAAATCGGACAAGTGTTTGCAAGACCAAGATCTGCTCTAAACTTTAAAAAAAAAATTTTAACAATTAATTGTTTTTCACTTTTTCTACACTTTATATTCTCATTTTCTTAAACAATAAAAAAACAACGAACTTTTGCAATATTAACTGTGAAATCCGAATGAAAAACAAAAAAATAAACCAACTATTTGTGTCAAACGCATAATCGGACAAATCAAAGTATCAATGATAAAAATGCCGTTTACTTAAAAACTTGGTTTTTTTTTTGCCTTATCTATTTAAACAACTCGTTTCGTGTCAATTAGCATTATTAGAAAAGAAAAATATTGGAAATGGCCCCAAATGGAAAGCAATCATCTGTTGAAAGTGGGCAGCTAATAGTAATATTGAATTTAGAGGGAAAAACTGTGACAGAAATTCCAGAATTGGTTGGAAAATGTAAGTCTACAGTTTACGACATTATCAAAAGATTTCGCAATGAGTTGGGTTAACCAGAAAAAGCCGAGAAGATCAAGGTAAGATATTTAATGAGAGAAAATAACGCTCGATTTTAAAAATTCAAGCAAGATCCTTTTAAAGCGGCTGAGGAACCCAAAAAACTGTAAAAACTCGGACTGGAAAAGATTAGTGCCTCAACACTATTCGCAATACATTACATAAATACGATTTTTACTTAAGGATTTGCACAAGAGGAGCCATTTATAAGCCTTACAAATAAAAACATCAGAATCAACTCTGCTACCGATTTTATGTTTATGTTTATTTTGCCGCGTATTATCTGATATGAAATCAAGGTTTTGTCTGAGGTCAAGAAGTTAGGATACATAAAAACAGTTTTAAATGTTAGCTTTGTATTGTAAACAATGTTTTAAAAAATAGACACAGACAGTTTTTGCGGTGGTTGGGTAGATTTGAGTCTTAAACTCTTTTTCAGATAGATTCAAGCTGCTAAGTAAGAACGAAGAAAAATTCAAGTTCAAACTAATTTTTTTTAAGGCGTTCTTAAATGAAAATGATTTAAAATCGGCTTAGAGTTACTCAAGAGCCTCGAAAATATATATATTAATGGGATTTTAGATGAATATTTTTTAGTGTTGCACACGGAAGGATCAACTTAAAATGCGCTCATTCACCACTTGTTATGGCGCAGCTAATAAAAATATTTAAGTTAGTAACTGACAAAAGGCGAAAAATACATATAAATTAAATGTAATACTATATGCTTGAAATCTAAATGCTTACAAATTTTAATTTGTTTAATATCAATGCCTTCCTCTTATTTGAGTGTTCAAGGAAACTCTTTATAAAACAACGTGTAAAAAATGGCGGAATCTTAAACAACAAATTCTTGAAGGACGTCATGTTAATATGTATGTTTGTTTGTATATACATACAGCTACTCACAGTAGAAACAAAGAAGAAGTCTTATGTCACTATGTTTGAAATTCAAAGTAAATACCTTAGTTTAATGTAAGACTTTTCTACAAAATTTAACTTTTGGTGGCAAACATGGAAAAATTTAGTAAAATCTAGGGTATTCATTCGGTTAACCATCAATCGGTTATTATATATTATAACATATTTTTTTGTGTTATTAATTATTTGTTTCGTCTCATATACAAAAGCTATGTGTTTAGAAAATACTTTTTCATATAAACAAAGAAGGTTTCAGTCATCTGTATTTTAACCTATTTTTCGCCGACCGGTGACTTTTTATCTTTAACATCGATCAACAGGAATGTGGCGAAAAATGGGTTAAATAAGTGATTGCTGCCATTATCTTTTTAGCTTAGTTATTTCCCAGCGGGAAAATTCAAAAGACCTTCTTACTTCATGCCTTTTTAAAGGCTTGCTTAAAAATTTTTTTGATTCAACTACTATTCTTATATAACTCATAGAAGGCCTCGGCTCTTTCCTATAAAAGACAAGATACTAATTCCACATTAGCTTCTATTAGAAGGGAGTAGAGAAGGAGTAAAATTTTATTTTATTGCTTATTTGCACAAGAAAAAGCAAAAAAAACATTATTTACCATTCTTATGTACCTGCCAAAGAAGCGAGAGCAAAGGCCTACTACGCAATGACAACGTGTGTAAAAGTATATGAGTATGGAATGGAGGGAGCAGGCCTTATATATCCAAAAGAAGTACAGAGGCCTTCTAGAAGGCATCCGTACTCCTTCTATTTCCCGCTGGATTGTTTCTTCTCATATTTTCTCATATCAGTCTTTAAACAGAATTAAAAAATTAAAACGGGACTTTAATGGCATAATGGAATATTGTATATGTTAAGATAAATCCTGGAAAAGGACTGAGATATTCTGTATAATGGTTTGCTTTCGATTTCTTTAATATCTACGATAAGCGAAAAAAATTGTTCCAAGTCAAGTTTTAATAAAACTAAAGCAAAGAATCGCTTAAATCCTAAATAATTAAACGAAATTAAATTTTAACAAATAGAATCTGGGAATTTATTTCTCATGGTGAGTAACATTTATTTTATAAATTTTTGTATTAATTCGAATGTTCCTGGAAAATATTGAAGAAATAAGACTATAAAATTATAAAAGCTTTTAAGAAATTGTAATTTGACTTAGCATACACATTCGAATTAATATGAAATGAAATCTTATGAAATTAAATTTCTTAAAAATTTTTTTATAAAATCTCCTTAAACCATGTAATAACTAATAAAATGATCTCACAAGCTAATTTTTAATTAAAACATAATTTGTATTTATAAAAAATATGTATTACATATTTATGAATAATTTTTTTGTTTGCTCGTTTTAGTTCAAGTATTGTTGTTTTTTATGTTATTGTTTTTTTTACTAATAAATAAAAAATAAATTATACACTTTGATTTATAGAAATTACTTAATTTATAAAAAAACTTTAATTATCTTCTAACCGATCAATAACAAAATTAACCAGCTAAACCAAAATATCGGTTAATTAATCGAGTGATTAACCGACTTATGGTGTTTTCTTTTCTACAAAAAATGTCACATTTTATTTACAAAAATACAATTTGGTGTTCGTTTCTTAAAAATGCTTTGCTCTCTAAAACGGCAGCGTGTTTTATTCTAAAAATATTCACCCTTAAATGTCATAAGGCATTGCACTTTACGCCCCGTATAAATCGAGAGTGTTGATAATGCCCTGTAAAAATATGGCTTCTGTTTATATATAGGGTTACCAGACGAACTTGGGAAAAATCGCCTCTAATCAGGACAGTAAAAGTTTTAAGTTTTAATAGTAATTTTTTTTATTATTTTATAGTAAAAACAAAAGAAAGCATTACATTGTTAATGGTAGGTTGCCAGTGATATAAAATTTAAATGGATTCGGTGTTATAAAATTGTTTTTTAAAAAAAAAAGTCAAATAAAGAAATCGTAAAAACTTGGTGTTAATAAATTGGCAATCTGGCAAAGGTATTTTCTTGTTTACATATTTTATGAAAAACAAACTAAAGAAATTGGAATTTGGTCATTCATTTTGTTCATTTATTTATTTATTTAATATCAATCTATTAACAAATTTGGGTTTAGCTGTTAAAAACCGGGCGATCCAATTTTGTGTTTTGTTCTCGTCAAATAAAAAATTGCATTGTAAGGCAAGATATTTTATACATGCACCTTTTAAAATGTGGTATTTTTTTTGTAGAAAAGAAAACACCATTAATCAAAAGCCCGATTTAATAAATACCCTAATATATTCTGGAAGAGAAGCAAAAACATAACATTTTCACTTCCATCTCTTAGCAGCCATCAGTCATTTCTCGAACAATGTCCTTGTAATTTTTAGCAGTTTTATTGCTAAAAAAGTACACTGTAGCATTTGCAAAAGCAATACATGCCCTATTTTCGACAGGTATTGGATAATTTTGGAAAAAATAGCTTCGTCTTAAATGATCGATTTCAAACGATCACTGTATGTGGAAATTTTTTCGAAATTGACAGTATTAGAAATTCGTTGTGCTTTAATTACGGACTTAACACCAGTTTATTCAATTTGATTGCGAGTGGTATAACAAAAATCTGGAGAATGTTCAGATCGTCGCAGCCAAATTGTGGATCAGGTATACTTAATATTAGAGCGATCTAATACGCTTTTTGTTACTATAAAGCCGCGATAAAAATATTTACAAGCAACGTCAGATGCGTACAACATGTTTGGAACATGTGAATTAACGAAAAATTCTTCAAAAGCATTTACAAAGCTTTTGCTTATATTTATCAAATAAACACAATTTTTTTTTTAGAAAAATGCCTTAGAGAAATAAGGTCAATGCAAAAATATTAAGGCCCAACTATAATATGCTTAAGTTGGCTTAAGCAAATGTGCGAATACATGTAAATCATATATGTCAAACCATATTGAACTTAAGGAAACTTTTTATTAAATTTTATGAATTTGTCATTTGCTTAAGCAAGGTGCAAAACAAATCGCACTTTCCGTACGGAATCAAATGTTTTTTGGTTTTGTTTTTGTGTTTTTAAATGCATTTCAAAAGATTTTTGTTATTTTTTGACAGGAGCTTAAGCATATTATAGTTGGGCCTTTAGTTGTTAATTTGTTTTCCAAAAGTTTTATTTTAAATAGTTTAATTAAAAACTGCATATTTGAATATTAAGGTTAAGGTTTAATTTAAAAAATAAGAACACATTGTTCGCGAAAATACGAATCTAGAACAAGTAAGAGTGCTATGGTAAAGCAGAATATGCCGAATCTTATATATACTTTACCATGTTGCGATAAGAACAGAAAGTGATGGTAGCTAATGCCACATGTATCTTGATTTAAAATTTTTAAAGGGCTGAAGTAACACATTTGTTGGATATTTGTATTAAAGATTGCATTATAAATTTTTTCATCTAAAATTTTACGGATTTTATTAAGTTTTCTTTCTTCCTCTTGTTTTATCTTTTAAGGAAAGAGCTTATGAAAAAGCAATCATCTTTATTAAATATTTCAGTGTTGCCATATAATATAAATATATCCCTAAGTAATAATATAAATGTAACTAAGTATGTACAATGGGATATAACTTAACTTAATAACATAACATCTCCCTTTTCATAAATTAAATTATAATAATAATTATTTCATTTAAGATTAACATTTAATAAAAATAAGATCATAATTTGTAGTAAGGTATTAATAACTATAGTTTTTTTTTACAATTATAAATTTAATTTTTTTGGTTCTTTTATTATCCTACCACTTTTTGTTACATAATTATTTCCTTTAATATTTTCATGTTTATTAACATTTGTTTCTGGAATTTGTACATTTAGTTCACTAGGAACTTCAACATCTGTACGGTCTGCATCATTCAACACCTTGACACTTGTGTCATCGGTTTTGAACAATTCATCATTGGGGGTTTCAACTATTTTATTTTCTAAGGATTTTCTTATATGTTGTTGATTTCTTCTGTACAATATTTCATTATTATCTTTTATTAGGAATGATCTTGGTTCTTTGCAATGGTCTATTACCTGTCCCGGGAGCCAACAGCTTGTAGGTGTTTTCTTAAACATAACCTTATCTCCTTTTCTAACGGGTTTAACTTGTTTCGCCATTTTATTATAATGGTTTGAATATTTTTGAATATTCGCATTCAGTTTTTTATTGTATATTTCCCGATCAACCACTTTTGGCTGAAGGTTTGTGGTAATTGATGGAACTTTTGTCCTTAAAGACCTCGACATGAGTAACTGTGCAGGGCTAGGCAAAGTACCCTTAGGTGAAGTCCTGTAATGCAGTAGTGCCACATAAGGGTCCGATTTACTTTCATAAGACTTTAAAAACAATTTCTTAATTGTTTGAATAGAGCGCTCTGCCAAGCCATTAGATCTTGGTAAATATGGACTAGACGTCCTATGATCAATTTGCCAATTTTTGCAAAAATCTTTAAACTCTTGAGAATTGAATGGAGGGCCGTTATCTGATATTAAAATATGCGGAATTCCATGTCTAGAAAAAATCGATTTTAATTTTAATATGACCTGAGAACTGTTATACCCAGAACTTAATAATTCAATTTCAATATATTTTGAATAATAATCAACAACCAAAAGATACATGTTTTTGTTAAATTCAAACAGATCACATCCTAATTTAGACCACTGTAAGTCAATAATCTCATGTGGTGAAATTTCAGGTTTAGGGTTAGAATTTTGATGTCTCATACAGGTTTCGCAATTTGTGACAATGTTTTCAATGTCATTGTATATATTAGGCCAATAAATTGATTGACGTGCCAAATCTTTGCAGCGTTGAATTCCTAAATGCCCTTCATGAATTTTACTTAAAATTGACTTGCGTAAGCTCCTTGGTATTAAAAGTTGATGATTCTTTAAAAGGATACCGTCTAAAACAGATATATCGTCCTTAATTTTAAAATAAGGCATTACGTCTTGGTCAACATCTTTCTTGTTGTTTGGCCAACCATGTTTCACATATTCATATATTTTCATAAAGGTAACATCCGTTTTAGAATGTTCCTTTATTTCACTAATTTCAGAAAAAGGCGTTTCCAAATGAGAAGCTATAAAATTACAATGTAACGAGATTTCCTTATCCATCTCGGTAAATCTTGTTCCCACTAATGGAGCTCTTGACAAAGTATCAGCAATTTGTAAATATTTGCCGGGTTTGTACATAACAGATATATTATAACTTTGTAGGCGTAACATGAACCTTTGCAGTCTGGCCGGAATCTTAAATAAAGTTTTGTTAAACAAGCTAACTAGAGGTTTATGGTCAGTTTCCACTAGAACCCTTGAGCCATAAACAAATTGATGGAATTTTGTGCAACCAAACAGTATAGCAAATAATTCTTTTTCTATTTGGGCATATTTCTGTTGAGCATCCGTCAAAGATACTGAAGCGTATGCAATGGGATGTTTATCCTGTAAGATTGTAGCACCTAGTGCGAATTTCGATGCATCTACAGACAATGTCATTTCCTTGCTAGGATCAAAATATGTTAGGACTGGAGATTTAGTTATCTCCTGTTTAAGATTTTCAAACTCTTTTTCGTGGCTGGACGACCAATGCCACTGAATTTCCTTTTTTAAGAGTTCCCTCAAATTTTTATTCTTCGAGGATAAATTTTCTATAAATGAACCTAGGTATGTAATCATACCAAGAAAACGTTGTAATTCCCTAACATTATTTGGTTTTGGCATGTCGACAATTGATTGAACCTTTTCAACATCTGGTCTTACACCAGATTTATCAAAAACATGGCCTAAAAATTTGATCTCAGTTTGCAGTAATTTGCATTTGGATTTATTAAATTTTAGCCCGACCTCCTTGGCTCTTTGAAAAACGTTTTCCAATATTTGAAAATGCTCTTCTCTTGTAGAAGAATATATTAAAAAATCATCGATATATATAATAAGACCTGAAATATCACCAAATAATTTTACCAACTCAGCGTGAAAAATTTCTGGTGCCGCATTTATACCAAATGGCAGCCTCAGGAATCGATAGCGACCAAATGGCGTGTTAAATGTACACAGTCTAGAGGATTTATCATCTAGTGGAATCATCCAGAAGCCACTGTTTGCATCCAGTGATGAAAAATATTTTGAACCGTTTAACCGAGCCTTGCAATCCTCAATGTTCGGAAACGGGAAATGAGGACGCAATATGGCTTTGTTTAAATTCCTGGGGTCTAAACAAAGTCTAAGACTACCGTTAGGTTTTGATACTAAAACTATAGAACTCACCCACTCCGTTGGCTCACTAACCTGTTTGATTACATTTAAATCCGACATTCTCTTTAATTCGCCTTTCAGTTTATCGTGTAACCTAAATGGAATTTTGCGAGGTGGATCTATAACAGGTGAAACATTCTCGCGTATTTTTAAATTACATTTAGATTGCAACAGACCAAGACCATTAAAAACATCCATATATTTTTTAACTAATTTATTCACTGATAATAAATTAACATTTTTTACCAAATTTAGATTAATAGCAGTTTCAAGACCAATTATATTCTTACAATTAATCTCAACAATATAAAATTTTATGTTATAAATGCGGTTATCGAAACCCACTAATAAATTAACAAAACCTACAACTTTTATTTGCTCACCGCTGAATGTAAATATCTTAACACTAGTTTTTTCCATTAAGTGATTAGCTTTTAAATTTTTCAAAGTTTCTAAAGAAATTACATTAGCTTGTGCGCCCGTGTCCACTTGGCAAAATATTTTGTTGTTGTTTATTATTACCTCTATAGCCCATTCAGCTGCTGTTGTAGTTTTTCTAGAAAGTGCGCCAATAAATAAGTCCTCTTCCTCTTCTTTTTCATGTTCTTCTTCTGCTTCTTCACCCGCATATACACACTTAACGAATTTTTTCTTTAAGAAACACATTTTTTCAAAATGGCCGGGTTTCCCGCAATTGTAGCATTTAGCTCCTATTGCCGGGCACTTGTTTCGATGTATTTGGCCGCATTTTGTACAATTGCTGTTTCTATTTGTCTGCTTCATCTTATTTTCACTTCTTTTGATGTAATTAATAAAAGACTCTGGTTCTTCTATTTGTTGAAACGATTTTGCATTTTCCTTAGCCGTCGCCATGTTTTTTGCAATATCAATAGCTTTGTCAAGCTCAATACCACCTTCAGACAATAATCTTTCTCGTATATTTCCCATTTTAGCTGATAAGCCACATATGAAGACATCTTTTACCAAACTTTCACGTAAAGCACCGAACTCACAACTTAAACTTAGATTTTTCAAAAGTGTAACATATTCTTCAATATTTTGTTCTGGTTGCTGTTGGCACATAAAAAATTTGTGTCTTTCCATGGCTATATTAACCTTTGGAATGAAGTATGAGTCAAATTTGGATACGAGATCCCCATATTTTACCGTATCAACGTCCATGTTGAAGGAATAAAAAATATCTAAGGCTCCGCTACCAAGGTGGTGAAGCAACAGGGCCACCTTACGTTGATCCGAAGCATCTTCCAGATTAGAGGCTCTTATAAAAATTTTAAACTGAGTGTGCCACATCCTCCACTCTCTGGCCATATTTGTTGCTTTCAAATTTATTTGCTGTAATGTGGCCGTAAATTGTTGACCACCCGCTTCATTTTTTATATTTGTTTGATTTGTCGCCATTTTATTTCTTCCTTTTCTTTTATAATTTTGATTTCTATTTTACTTATAAATTGGTTGTATTTTACTTATAATTGGTTGTTAATATTTTCTTTTTTTTCCGATTCCTTCTTCTTGACTTTGATTATTTAATTTTTATTTCAATTTAAAATTTTTCTAGTCCTTTTCTCTTTTTTTTTTTTTTTTAAACAAACTTTTCTTTTAGCTTCACTTCTTTCATGTTTTATCTTTTAAGGAATGAGCTTATGAAAAAGCAATCATCTTTATTAAATATTTCAGTGTTGCCATATAATATAAATATATCCCTAAGTAATAATATAAATGTAACTAAGTATGTACAATGGGATATAACTTAACTTAATAACATAACACCTCTGTAAACAAACAAAAAAATCGAGTTAAGCGTTTTTTTTAATAAGCAATCGATATGTAGTTATTAAAAAAAGATGAAACAGGCCGTTAATAAAAACAAAGCAAAACAATTAAAAATTAAATATTATCAGCCATTTCACAGAGTACAATTCTATTCGGAATGATTACGTACGGAATTGAAAAAAACATATTTGTTTATTGATAGAAAGTGTTTTTGATAGTTTTTGGCCTTTCAGATACAGAAAACTCCCTTTCCGTTCATGAAAATAAAAATGGTTTCATTCCAAACATTTTTTCATCATTTACTGAAGCACCAAAATACGGAATGAATTCCTTTTCCGAACGGAATTGTACTCTGTGATATGGCCAAAAAATATATACATAGTAATTAATTCAAAGGTAAAGTACCCAAAGTTTTTTTTATTCCTTTTTGTGAATTAAAATATTTTCGAAGAAAACATAAATTGCCGATGCTTTCATCCGAAAGGCGTGATCTTATTTTAGTGCAGATTAATCCTGCTGCGGAAAACGCACGCTCAGAATCTACACTAGTAGGACGGCTGTCATAAGGAAATTATACACATTTTGCAAATATTTTTCTTTCATATTTTCAAAATCTGTTCTTGAAGTAGACTACTATAAGCTCTTTCATAGTACTTTTTTGTCTTCACTTAATAAAAATTAAACATAATTTATATCATGTCGACTTTTTTCGGAATTTGGCGAATTTAAGCGGAATTTGAACGAAGAAGCAAGTCTATGGCGATTTTTGACATTGAGTTTAGCGAAAAAGATCAAAATAAATCTGACGACCCTACTAGCTACTATGACTGTATGACATTAAAAGCGTTACTTCTTGAAATAATACTATTTAGGTGAAAGAAAATTACTCAATTACTCATAAGCGCACTGTCACAACTAAAAATAGTACTCTTTAGTTGATGAAGTACAAGCATATGTAAGAGGAAAGCAGACATAACGGTATTTTTTCAGCCTACCGACAAAATGGATGTTGTATATTGATAACTAAAATGCTTGTTCACAATTTAGAAACTTTTGCTTTTGCCTTTCTCCAGATATACAGAAATCTATTATGTCTTTGTATAGAAGGTACGGCGCTCACTTCTCCAATCACGTCCATATTTTGAGAGAGGTTGTGTATTGTCAACCCTGCTATATGTACAAAATTTGGTCAATTTTCTCTTACTGTTCTTTGGATATAAAATTTTTTTTTGATATTTTTAGTTAGGCTTGAGTTCATTAAATTCAATTCTAATTAAATTATTTTTACTAAGGAAAGGAATTTTACAACATGAAATTTATTAAAATTTATTGATAATTTTTATTCTTGGTTGAGCTGGGGATTGAACTCGGGATGAATTTACATGTTTCAAGAATCCCCACATTTTTTCATCAGAATTCTTTGACGTTCTTATCTCTGCATCACTGCGAAATTTATGGGCAAAATCAGAGAAAGTCGTGGTTATTGCTCATATCTCAGTTATTTAGTGACCGACTTGGCTGAATATTAATAGCAAACTTAACATAAATATACCATTTGAAGCACAATGGGTTCTCTCATTAGGTCATAAACACATGCTACCGACGGAAAGGAAACATTTTCCAGTTTTGAAAATTATAACTGAAGGAGAGGATTTAGTACAGACACTTAGGGAATAAGAGGAACAGGAAATAGCAAGAACAAAACTGACTACAAATATAGATAACTATATTAACAAAATGAGATTAACTAATAGGGATAAGTTTATATTGGACAAAGTAGAAGAAACATATAGATTTTTGAGATCTTATAGGGACATTATTATCTTGAATGCAGACAAAGGGAATAAAACGGTGGCAATGAATAGGGTTGATTATGAGTTAAGAATTAATGATATTATAAGGAATGATTCAAATTATAGGAGATTGGATAAGGACCTTACCAATAAACTTGAAAAGATAAATAATAATTTAGTTCAGGAACTTTTTAATAATGATATAATTACAATAACGGAAAGGAATAAACTTTAAACTAATACGGCAATGGCACCTAGGCTATACGGTCTTCCAAAAATTCATAAAATGGATTTTCCATTGAGGCCAATATGTTCAATGATAAATTCTCCATCATATGAACTATGTAAATATATAACAAGAATTCTTAATAAAATTACTGAAAATTCAAAATATAATGTTAAGGACTCTCTTCAATTTAAAGACAGAATTAGGAATATTACATTAGATAATAATGAGAGCTTAATTTCTCTTGATGTAGTTTCATTGTTTCCTAGCATTCCAATAGACTTAGCTATAAATATAGTAGATGAAAAATGGAATATAATAAGGGAACATACGAATATGGAGAAGGACTTATTCTTACGTATTATTAAATTTTGTATAATAAATAGTATATATTTTCAATTAAATAATCATATATATATAACCAAATGAAAGGACTTCCTATGGGTTCGCCAGCTACTCCGATTGTAGCAGATATAGTTATGGAAAGGTTATTAGATATATGTATTGAAAAATTAATTATAAAACCGAAGATCTTGACAAAATATGTTGACGATTTATTTTGTATAATTTCTAAATCAGGAATAGCCCAAATGTTAGATATTTTAAACTCATTTCATTCAGATATTAAATTTACAATTGAAAAGGAATCTAATTCAAGAATATCATATTTGGTCACTTTGATAATTAGAAGAGGAAATAGGGTATCAATAGATTGGTATCAAAAACCAACATCTTCTGGTAGAAATATTAATTATTTCTCGAAACATCCAAAGAGAATAATTATTAATACAGCTAAAAATTTTATAGAAAGAGTTCTAAAAATAAGTGATTCAGAATTTCATAGAGACAATAAAAGGAAGATTTCAGGTATTTTTACAGATAACAGCTGTCCTAAACAATTAATAGCAGATTTACTAATACAACATAATAATTGTAGAATAAATAACCGAAATAGTGTTACAGAACAAGGGATTTATAAGTCGGTAACAAATATACCAAAATTTTCGGAAAGATTAGAAAAATCAAATATATATGATAGCAAAATATACATAATAGCTCATAAATCTTTTAACAAAGTAGGTAAACTATTTACTAAAATGAAAGACAAAATAAAGAAGATGGATATGTCAAATATTGTTTATAAAATATCATGTAAGGGTAATGTTAGTGGATAGTGCAACAAAAAATAAACTGAAAACTAGGATAGCAGGACATGAATCAGATCAAAACTATAGAAATATATCGCAAAAAACAGCTTTATCAACTCATTGTGCTAATCTAAATCATTATCCAGATTTTGAAAATACAACTGTATTAAACACAGAAAATAATTATAAACGTAGATTTATGTTAGAAATGTTACAAATTATAAAGGTTCCGACAATTTCAAGAATTAATTTTAAGTCAGACACTGAAAATGTAGCACAAAATTATAGACACTTAATTTATAAAAATAGAAACGGAAGTTAAAAATTTATTTATATTGTAATAGATCAAGTTTCATTTATAAATTAAGAAAAAATCCTAAAGAAGGCACTCAAGGAAGTGCCAAAATATTGGTTTTTAAATAAACGTTAAAAGTTTTTTATAACAAAAAGACCTTAAGCTCGAAAATTTTGTAATATTTGAAATATTAAAGGTCGAACAAAATACATATTATATAAATATTGTTTTAATAAAACTTGCAAAAATTGAAAAGAAATATTATTGAAAAAAGTTTCTTCGATTTAACTTGTTTGAATCAAATAAATAAAAATTGATTTTAGGCGATTTAAATACATAATTAGATTCAATTTAAGTTGCAACGAAAAATGTCTTTGGTTTTATTAATATAAATTTTAATGAATCAAATCTCTTCCTTTCATTAAATTTTACGGCTTATTTCAGTGTTTTTTATTATCCTAAACGACTATGTAGATAAATGAAATTTTGTAAAATTTACAAAATTAGTCACACAAATTAAATTTTCTTGCAAACGTTGGCTTGAAAATTTTTGACAGACGTATTAATTTAATGGAGTCTTAGATGAATATTTCTTTGTGTTACACACGGAATAACAAACTTATTATACCCTTATTCACCATTCATGGCACTGGGTTATAAAAAGGGATGTAAGTAATTATTTTCAACAATTTTTTAAAACATTGATTGTGTTGTTGCTGGTGTTGCCCGTTATTAAAATGATGCTTTTTGTAAGCAGCTTTTTTTTCGAAAAATGTCAATTAAAAGCATAAAAAGGAAATTTTTATTATCTTCAAACAACAAACGCATAAACAACATTGAACATTTAACAAGTGATAAAAATCTTATAGCAAAATGTTTTGCTCTTGGCTACATTTACAACACTATGACAGGCGAAAAACAGCTTAAAAAGAAAGAAAACGTCAGGAAAAAAGACACGATGAAGCAATAAGAAACTTTTGAAAAACAAGTAGTAAGACCCACTTTTCCTTATCGTAATTATTTGCACACTTATACCTAAACATCACATGAAGAAGAATCCTTACAAGCCTTTAGAAGAGAGTTTTCGATTTTCTACCAAAATGTCACTACTTCGTCACATTTAGAAGGTATGCAGTGGATTTTGCAAAACAACTAAAAGCCCTAAGATTCAAATTATGATCTCTTAAATTCGTCTTATTCGTTATTTAAAAGTTTTTCAGACAACTTAAGAAGTTTTACAATAAAAAAAGCAGCATAAGCGAAAATTCCTTTTCTTCGTAACGAGTAACAGTTAAAGAGAAGAAAGTAGAGAAGCAAAATACGTGAGTTTTGAAAACATGTATTAATTTTTATCTGATCGCTTTTGGGTATCAGAGAAAGATATAAATTAAGAAATCATGAAAACATTAAAGTGAAATTTATATAACTTTAAAACTAAATACAATTTGTAAAAGTTATTGTCCAAAGCAAAAAAAAAAAAAAAAAAAAAACAACTGGCAGTAACTTTTAAAATCCAGCTGTATTTTAGATCTAAGATTAAATAAAAGAATTTATCGAATTTTTAATGTTAAATGCAGCTTAAAAATTAGTTAAAAGCATTTTGTGGTATTATAATCTTCTGAAGAATTAAAGTTTTTTGAAAATTTAAATTTTCTAATGAATTTAGGCTTCACACAAAAGTAATTTTGTAAAAAAACTTTTCTAAAGTAATACTCATTGTCACCTTACAAAAACGAACAAAGAAAAACTGTGAAATAGCCGATATTTTTCTATAAATAAAAGATATGTTGGGATAAACGTCAGTGCCTGTCATCTCGGCCTAACCACGCTGCTTCTTGCAACACCATGTGTGAGCGAAATCAATACACAAAGGTGAAAATTTAAGTGCATGATTAAGCAGAACTTGCCCCTTGCTTGCACTGAAAGAATTATGCTTCATAAATTTAATGAATAAAATTATATTCAATTTTAGAAATTTAATTACACAGAAAAAATGAAAAAGCAACTTCCATTATTATATTAGTTACAAATTTGTAATATTAATTAAACTCCGTACTGATTTTCCGCCTGCAAACAAATTCTTCATATCAATTAACATATTTGTACAGCTCCGTACAGACGATGGTCAGTCAGATCTTACAATATTGTAAGCAGGCGTTGCCAACAGCAATATTTTTCTGACAATGGTGCGATTGTCAGATGCATTAATTTTGCACTCCTGCAAATACAAATGAGCTTACAGTTGTAAGCCAATTTTAATGCAATTTTAGCAACGGTACTTATCAATATTGTAAGATCTGACCATCGTCTGTACGAAGCTTAAGTTTGAGCTTTTCTTGCTGTTGAGTTTCAATCAATAGGTTTAATTGAAATGTGACCACCAGTAAAAGAGGCTGTATAAAACTAAACACAAATCAAAATATTTTTCTTAATCAACACAGTTATTAAAAAATTGTGTGAAACATTAAAATATTTTAAAGTTTGCGTGTATGTTTTCATATTTGAAAAAAACCACACAAACATTATATTTTTATTTTCAACTAGCTGGCCGTTGGAGCCGTTTTCTGATTTTAGGTAAATCGAAAAAAGTTGTCGTAAAAGTGGGCGTATAAACCTAAGTTGGACCATGGTGATCATTTTAAAGAAAAAATCGTCCAAATCGGTAGAGCCGTTTTCAAGTTATGCGATCAGCAACACACAACATTTCATTATATATTATATAGATTAAGGCTTTATAATTGGAATATCTTTTTAAAAATGCCCCAGCCGAAGAAATATGCCCCCGAAGAAGAAACAACTCAAAAAGTTTTCTGTAAAAAGCGCAAGAATTCTTAAACACTCCATTTTTTTTAATAAAGCACATTTATTTTCGAAAAAATAAAGTTTTTATAAAGGACGCGCCAAAATTAATTTGTGTTCATCTCTTAAATTGAACGTAAAACTGCTAAACAAATGGAAAGGTAATATTGAAAGCAATCTCGTTTCAAAAGTTTAAAGGAATTGAAAGGCAAAATTTGATGGTGTGGCCTCCAAGTTAATCAATGAAAACATTATAAAGTTCCCTTCTACAAAATACTTACAGCAAGAACATATTTTCTTCCTAGAACAGTTGCAAAAACTTTTTTAATTCAATTTTTGGCAATAAACATAAAAATTTGTGAAAAAAATAATCAACTTTAATGTTTCATATCAATATCAATTAAAAAAAAAATTATTACAATAACTTAAAAGTGATGCTAACTAAATGTTAGTAAAGCCCTTATGACACTACATTTTTTATTCATTAATTGATATAGAATTGATAGAAAGAAACAGTAAATGTTAGAAAGAGCAAACTAAAAAAAATGTAAACAAAGTTTATAAGTTTTTTTTTCTCTTGTTATGGTTTTGTTTCAGGGATGGCGTTGAGAATTTTTAAAATTGTACCAACAACCTTTAAAAATTGTACTTTTTTACCCTAATTGTATTAAAAGATTTTTTTAGTTGAAATAAATTTTATTTATGTTCATCAAAAACACCACAAAAAGGTATTAAAAATCTTAATTTAAAAAGTATCAACAAAAAAGTACAATTGAAACAACTTAGCCATCCCTGTTTTGTTTATTTTATTAAATGTTGCCAACTTTTTGTTTATGAGAAACCTAAAAACAAAAAGCGGTAAATCGCTGAATTTGCCCATAAACCGCTGACTCAGCAACACTTTTAATATTTCAAGCTTGAAATGTCAATTTTAAGTTAAACAATTTTACATTTTTTTTGACATAACTTAATTTTTTATCGATAACTTTATTAAAATTTTTGACAGTTTGCTATTTATCTTAATACAGTTTAACTCTTTGCACTTGGTAAATTTTTGTATTACACTATATTTGTACTGTTCACCAAAACTTGAACAATGCATTAAAAATGTAGTGTCATAAGGGCTTAATAGGTTCAAAACAAACCATGAGAAGAAAAAACACAAGAGCAAAAATTCTCACATTCTTTTCCCTTTAATTGTTAATTTAACTACACGGAATTTACGTAGCAGTACAAACCATTTAAATGGAAAGTATGCTGATGAAGGTCGTCGCAGGCTGGAAAATAAATTAAATGCAATTTACTTTAAGTTTAACTAATGAAATTAGAACATAACATGATATAACAAGAATATAAAAACGAAAAAAAAAAAAATTGACAGCAACTTAAAAGCCACATTGAAAAATTGGCTGCAATAAAAAAACCATAATAATCATTAAACAAATAAAAGACTGCCACAAAAAATACGAAACAAAGTACATAATTAATTTATAGAGTATAGGAGATTTGCATATTAAGCCGACGATATGTCGTGTAAAATTTAAAAAAAAATATACAAATAACTTTTTACAATAATAATGAACCATTTTTTTTAAACTTTTGAGTCTTCACCATTGTGTTAATGAAATGTCTTAATAATATTTTTGCATTAAATTAACGCAACATTTTCATCGAAACATTGCATTAAATGAGGGCTAATGAAACATTATTCATTATTCCAATAGAGAGCTACATAGGCTGACTTTTAATGTAATTTTTTTATTGGATTAATGTCAAAATCTATTGGATCTGTGAATAAAATTTAAACTACTAAGTAACTCTAATAAGTATATATGTATTATTATAGTTGCACAATTTTTCCCGAACTATGTTAGTACACTGTAAAACACATCACACAAGCGAATGATTTTGACTAAACGAGGAATCTATTGTATTAAGATAGAAAATGCTTGCAGGGCAAATAAGAACATACACACGCAAGTTCATTTAATGTGTACTTTAACGTATGTCTGTAACTAATGCTACCTAATATAAGTTAACAACAAAAACATTTATAGTAATCAGAAACTGAACATTTTTGCTAGAAAGAAAAATAATAGGACTCTTAAGAAATGTTGATAATTATACATACAAATACACGTTATCATATCAAATGTATGTGTCTGTATACATGTATGCACACTTACACATTCTAAACTACTCCTATTCTAAAAATCATTATCATTCTAATCATTTTGATAAGCTGTTTGCTTTACTAAGTACTCTTACTAGTATACAGAGAAAGTAACAAGAAAATGTAAGACAACAACATCTCTATTAATAACAATTTTTTTTTGTTGATTCTTGTTTATATATACATTTATGTATATACATAGTTATTTGTTGTTATAATTTCGAATATGTTCTTATGTATATAGTTATTTATTGTTATAATTTCGAATATGTTCTTATGAATATATGCATGTATGTATACCTTGAGCTTAAGTATCGAGCATGTTTGATATAATTTTATTAATTATTTGGTAAGAATTATGTCAAAAAATAAATATGAGTTCGCTCTATTTGTGGTAAAATTAGTTTGTCTATTGTTTTTTCTTTTATCTAAATATTTAAGATGGTACATTAAAATGTAAAAAAGAGGAACTGGTGTTTTAAACTGATTAAATTACGTTTATTTAAAAACACTTTTAGTTAAAAGTATCGATTTTAAACGAATTTTTTTTTTACCATATTGTTGTGACCGGTTACTTTATTGTGGTTGAATTATGATTTCATCTGATCATGTTCTGGCAAATAATTTCCATTTTTACAATTCTTAGTAATTAATATAATCATTTTGGTAAATGCTGCAATTCAAAAATACGTGTGTTTGATTCTACAAATTTATTTATTAATTTACAGCCATATTCATAAAAAGTTCTTATTTTAAGCTTATAGTATGTAATAACTATTAAACGCTTTTTGTCTTATAAACCTCTTATAAAAATTTGTATTCATAAACGTACAATAACAGCTCTTTTACTATTAACTGTTTGCAGCGATTTTCTGTTTAAGTATGGCAACTTTCTTTTAATTTGGCTGCCATTTTATTGTTAGTGATGCACGAAACTTCTATTCGGTTTACATGATATTCTATATTTGATTTTTTTTATAATTTTTTTTAATGGTAGACCTTCAAAATTATTCTTATCAAATAAAACTACATATTATTTTAGTTTCTGAACAAAATATTTCCGAAAGGTATCATAAAAACATTTGTTTGAACCTTTTTTAAATATACGATAAGAAAGTATTCGAATAAAAAGTTTGTTTACTTTTTATTAACATCACTATTATTATGATTTGTTTATTTTATTTTTTTTTTTATATTTTTGAACAATAATTTGTTGTTTTAAACAAAAAAAAAAACAACTAGTTGCAATAATTTAATAAATAATTAAAGAGAATATCTGCATTTGCCCCTGAACATATTCATTTAAATCATATAAATTTTTTTTAAATAATTGTCAATATAACTTAAAATTGGCTGTCTAAAATAAAAAAAAAATTTGTAAAATGTATTTAACATGTCCGTTGTAATAAATAAAACATTTTTGTCATTATTTTTCAACATATTTCACAAAAATATAATCATAAAATGCAAACACCTTTCAAATTGTCATTTTATTTTTGGTTTAAAGAAGGGCAATCCAACAATTAATTTTCTTACTTCAATAGACTATTTTTCGTATATGAATACAACTTTAGCAATTTTTGCTTAAAAACGGTCAATTAATCATCAATAAGTTTTTATGATTTTTATAATTTATAATTTTTAAGGTGTTTCTGTGTTGTTGAAAACAAGAGATTATTTTAAAGTTAACATTGGCCGAAAAACATGTAAAATATGCCACCAGACTGGAAGCCATAATATTCGTTTAAGATAACTATCGGTCACGTGTTACAAGACTTGTTAAAGATTATAAACTACAAATGTTTATATGAGTGTTTTTTATAATTTATACCTTACCTGTAAACAAGTTAAAAAAGAGAATGGTGGAATTGTTTACAAAGCTCAATGATAAGAAATTTATATTGCCTTGCTCGTCGTCATATGGTTACGAACTGCCTCTATACAGTTCTTAACAGCAACTTAACGTGGTCAAGTCATATAAATACACTGGTGGGACAAATTTATGTTAAACTAAGAGCCCTGTGGTCCGTACAATACTTTACACCGCTGAATGTCAGAATCCTACTTGCAAAAGCTTATTTGGTTCCAAGCCTTACATACGGATGCGAGTTGTTTTCTCATTGTGATTCTACTAGTACAAAAAACCTTGAAGTATTATATAACAACATCATTAGATATATATATGGACTTAAAAGGCGTGACCAAGTTTCGGCATACTCGAAAACTCTCTATGGAGTTTCTTTCGAAGGCCTTCTTAAGATACGGGTTCTTTTGTTTTTGCATAAAGTTATTTACACCGAAAAGCCGAAATACATTTTTGAAAAAATAAGATTTGCTAGATCACCAAGAGGTAAAAGCATAATATTTCCGAAATTTAGATGCCTAGTTTCCGAATGGCAATTTTTCATTAACGCAATTCGTCTTTGGAATTCACTTCCTTATCACCAACAAATAAACAGCAACGCAATTTCTTTTAGGGTATTCCTTTTTAAATATTTTGCCTAGTTTATTTTGTCTAGACTTTTAATGTTATAATTTTTATGTTAAAATTTTTTATTTTATGTAATTTGGAAACTAATTTGTACACATACAAAATCCTGCACTGTAATTATAAGACTAAGTTCTGTTGTGCAGGAAATCATAAATAAATAAAAAAAATAAATAAAAATAAATAAAATACAAGGCATAGGCCGTCTATAAGTTGTCTTTATCTTGATTGACGTGCTCTCCGATGGTGTTGAAGGTTCTTCCAAGACTATGGGATAAAGAATACAATACCTGTAGAGTTGAAGATCGGCAAGTGGGAAATTACTTTAAGTAGTTTTTGAAGTGTTTGCCCTACCCAGCTAAATTTCCTTCTTCGAAAATCTACGTTAATATAACCCATATCAGATCATATCTGATATGGGTGATAATGCATTCAAAACCCGGTTTCGCATTTTTTGTTAGTTTTTGTTTTTGCATTTAAGCTGACGATATTAATTGATTTAGTTATAAAAAAAATGTAACATCAAATCTATATTTTATTCAGTGACGTCAGTTGATTGAAAATTAATAAAAAAAAATTTTAGTTATTTAATTTAATTTGTATAATAATTGAAATGAGAAAACTAATAACGAAATAGATTGTTGGAAAAAATTTCCTTTAAAGCTTCTGTAACTCTCGCGTCGAGAAAATTTTCGATTGAAATGTGTGAAATGAAACAAAAATGGCATATATTGAAACAAACAGTTGTTTTTCTCACTAAACTGTTTCTGTAACATTTTTTTTTGGCGAGTACAAGCTGTCACGTAATGAAACTACTCGCCAATTTACAGAAAAAGTGTGTCTGTAACATTTTTGTGAGAAAAGTTCCCACTTTGAACTGTCAAATAAGCTCACGAATAAAAATGGGACGAGAAAAAATTTTAAAACTTAAAAACAATTAAAAATGCTAAATACAAGGAATAATAATAATAATATTTTGTTTTTGGCATATTTTTTATTGTTTAATTGTCTGCTTTTACCATTTTTATAAAATATACGAATATTTTCAATCCTCGTTTACAAACAACAAACATTAAAGTCGCACTTTATATTATTTGACATGGCCGACGGTTGTATTTTCGCCGCCGTCGTAGAAAATTTTTTAATTTTAGTAAATTTTGGTCGCCGTCAACTATACGTGTGACTGGCGTCCTCCCCGTTTGCAATGTTACATCGGCTTCAAGTGCAGTGTTAGGATATTTATAACGTAACGGCGTAATCTCTTTTGATAGTTTTCGACATATGTTACAGACACACATTTTTCTTACTTTTCGAGAAACGATGGAATATTTTGTTTCACATCTTTTCGAAGCGAGAAGATCTCACTTAAGTGACAGAACATGGGTTCTGATTATAAAAGATATAACTAGAACGACAATAATATTGAAGTATGTATATTAACATAATATTTTTAGAAAAATCTCTAAAATAAAATCTGATCATTCATTTCAGTTTAAGATATAATAAAGTGCTTCTCGGAATGATGATTTATGTGCTACTTTTAAGACAAATTCTGAATAGACTATCACAAAAGCATTTTAGTGCGATTTCTAGTCTCAAGAAACAAAATTGAACCAAATTTCACCACAACATTATTTTTTGTTTGTTTTAGACGTATTTAAATGTTGTAGATGGGTTCCAACCATCACAAAATTACCAAATTAATTAGTTTTTGATTCAAATTTAAATTATTCATCATATATCATATCCAAAAAAATTTTAATTAGATCTAACAAATAATTTGATTACTAGATTGCGCATTTCAACTACCTTATAAATAATTTTTTTTTTTATTTATTTTTAACTAGCTGGCCGTCCCGGCTTCGCTCGGTAGCTGATCACTAATGATCGATGGAGCCGTTTTCTGATTTAAGGTAAATCAAAAAAAGTGGGTGAGGCAATATTTTCTTTCTGTAAAAACCTAAGTCGGACCATGGTGATCATTTTAAAGAAAAAATCGGTCAAATAAATAGAAAAAGTGGGCGTAAAAGTAGGCGTGGTAAATTTTTCTTTCGATGAAAACTTAAAATGGATTAACACGAACATTTGAAAAAATAATTTGTCAAATCGATGGAGGTGTTTTCTGATTTTAGGTAAATCGAAAAAAGTGGGCGGGGCAAAATTTTCTTTCCGTAAAAACCTACGGAAGTGGAATAATACGAACATTTGAAAACAACATAATCAAATCGATGGAGCCGTTTTCTGATTTTAAGTAAATCGAAAAATGTGGGCGGAAAAGTGGGCGGGGCAAATTATTCTTTCCGTAAAAACCTAAGTTGGACCATGGCGATCATTTTAAAGAAAAAATCGGTCAAATAAATAGAAAAAGACGGCGTAAAAGTAGGCGTGGTAAATTTTTCTTTCGATGAAAACTTAAAATGGATTAATACGAACATTTGAAAGAAAAATTTGTCAAATCGATGGAGCCGTTTTCTGATTTTAGATAATTTGAAAAAACTGGGCGTAAAAGTGGGCAGGGCAAAATTTTCTTTTCGTATTAACCTAAGTTGGACCATGGCGATCATCCAAATCGGTCAAGCCGTTCTCAAGCTATGCGGTCAGCAACACACAACGTTTCATTTTTATTATATAGATAACCTGAGGTAATAGCTTAATAAACATAATACCATGTATTTTTGAGATGACCCGTCCATATTAAACCATAGAGTCCCACTCATAGGAACCACTTTAACACGACGTAATATTTCACAAGTCTCATATCCAAAAAGCACCTTAAAACGCTTAATAATTATACAAAAAAATTACTTCACCAACTTTTGTAATATCAAATTCACAAGTTACCATAGGACCGATAAAAAAAACCACCTAAAGTGAAACATGATATTTTGTTCCAAAAACGGCAAACGGTCCAATCTAACGTTTTGAAAGTTTAACAGCAGAAGAAAAAACTATTTAAAATGATAAATTAATAAATTGCCTTTAACTGTTTATAATTTATTTACCTTCTATTTTTCTTATAAAATCTACCAGCTGTTAGTTAGATCTTATCTTTTAACGTTTGTTATGTAAATTTTTGTAGATAAGACCGTTTGTTTTTTGTTAATAAAACTGCTAATTTTTGATAAAAGATTCAAACATTTTTCGTGAATATTTAATGTAAAATACATCAGAATCAATAAAAACTCGATTTTTAGTTAGTAAGGGCCGCTTGCGTTTTAAGTCACGATATATACGTGCAATGTATGTATGTATGATAAAATTTAATATCATAAGCGTTTTAATAATAACTTTTTTAGGCTGGAAGCTTTTTTTGTTAATGGCAATTTCCTTAGATCTAAATGAGAACATATCGCACTGCTTCCTTTAAAGCGGGTTAAATCAAAATTTATATATTTTCAGTAGATACAAAAAACTGTTTTCTTTTTATATGTACTCTTTTACTACAAAGGGGGACACAATTGTTTTTTTTTTTGTGGCAAAATACTAAAGAAACTGATCTAAGATTTTTACAGTGCGTAGATATGACCACTGTACATCGATTTTTTGCAAAAAGTGAAAATTTAAAAATTTTGAGTTGACTCTCTTTAGAGGAAAATTTTTGTTTGCCAAGCAGGAAGCATAACTTTAATAATATATTCTTACCAGCTTTACAAAAAAAGGCAAACAAAAATTTGCAATTTTGGAATTGAAAATTATTTTTGATAAATATAACCCAGGTATTGATAATACCCAATATGAATTAATATTATCCAGTTCGACAAGTTTTTTGTTGTTTTTTTTTTAAATTTTATAGCAATTAAAATACTATTTAAATTTTGAGATTTTTAATTAGGCTTAAGTATATCAAATTAAATTTTCATTCAATTATTTTAGTAAAGGAAGACATTTTACAACATAAAATTAATTAAAAAATTTTTTTTTTTTGGTAAGTTATATTTTCGACTGAACGAAGGCTTGAACACGGGTCGAGTTTACATGTTTCGAGAATAACCACATTCCCATCATCAGATTTCGTTGCAGTTTGACACTTTGCACTGCGATCTTTTAACCCACGGTATTATTGGATCGAAATTTGCTGTAATTGATTATATATTTTCAATTTATTCACATATTTCTTCCTTACTTACTTAAAATATCAATATTTAAATTACAAACGAACAGTCCAATAAACCACAATTGTTATTAAAATGTGATTTAAAACAAAAAATAAATATTAAGTTTTTATTCAATAAAAAAAGTAATTGATTTAATTAAAACATTGATTAAACTATAATACATCTTTTAAAACATTATACAGTACACTCGGGAAAACGTCAACGCTCGTTTACGTCAACATCCCAAAACGTCAACCCTCATTTTTTTACATTACCTACTCTAAAACGTCAACAAAACCGCAAAGCTTTAAAACGTCAACTCTGAATAAAACAAAAATTTTAATTTAGCAGTTAAAATACACACAGTTGTACACACACACACACTTATTTTATGAAATAATTTCAGAAATTGGGGATTCCCCTTATAAGTAGAGTAGAAAAGAACTTACAACCGTATGTATGTATTGTCTTTTTATTTATGTTCAGTTGCTTTTTTGTACTCGTAAGTATCACATTACCAAAATGAGCTCAAAACAACCGAAAGTGCTTAATCTACAAGAAAAGGCAAATATTTTGGACTTATTAGAAAAGGGTACAAGTGCGGTAGCTTTTGCGAAGCAATATGGTGTAACAAAGTCAACAATTAGCAAGATACGATTTTTTAAATGCATATGTGTGCATGTAAAATTAAAAATATGATCTCATTTAAAATGTATTCTTTTGGTTCTACTTGTCTTCTATGGTTCTAGTCAGGTTGAATGACTTTTTTGCTTCCTTTTTGCATTTGTTTATGTTTGGTTTTAGTTAATAATCAATAAAAACGTTTAAAAGCACATTATCGATATGTTTTTTATTTAAAAACGTCAACAATTTGTTAAACGTCAACGCCCGCGGTTTTAATTAGTTGAAGTTTTCCCGAGTGCACTGTACTTTATACATTATATATACATTATACATTATTATTATTATTATTGGTTAGCCATTGAATTTTATTTGTTGCGAATTTTTTTCTGACGCCAACATTTTTGTAAATGATAAGGCAGCAAATTTATTTTACGCAAACAAAGATTTATCAATTGTTGAAGGGTACATCAGAATATACTGCTGCATAAATTCATACCTTCATACATGCAGACATATGTATATCCCCAGTAAAAAATTGTAATTCGAGCGAAGCATGTTTGTAAGGGAGAAATGTAAGAGTTTCGCTTATCTTACGGAAGCTTACGGAAGGCATGAATTTTATATGGAGAGTTTTTACTTTGAAGCAATACATTTTTGACACAAAGAGCGCTTTATTCAACACATTAAAAACTGGTGAACGTAGCATCAGCTTTACACACTGAATGTTTTTTAAAGTTATTTTTTAGTAAACTCCCTTACAAACCTGTTTTGTAGTAAGGGAATGCCGTAGCGCTTGAAATTTAATTTTTTTTAAAAAACTTATTAATAGTTCGTTCACTTAATTTACTGCATCTCTGTATGTCTTATTGCGTAGCGCATAATTACGCGCTTATTTTTTTAAATGTACCATTAGTGCTTCGCAAAATGATAAAATTTGTTATTAGATCTGTACAATTAATCACAACAAAATCGCTATTTTATCAGCAAGGCAACTGAATTTGCACTTGTTATAAACCGCTTAGGGTAATAAATGTTACCGTTTGTTTGAAATGAGTTAAAACATGTCGTTTAATGTTTGTCAAAAGTATCAAAATACACATACATAGAAATACAAAAAAATGTAAAAAGATGTGAATTTAACGTGCTTCATACGACTTGAATAAGCTCATGAAAAATTTTTTAATTTTTTTTAAAACCTGAAAGCTTTTTGTTATATATCTTAAAAGTGTAATTAAAACTTTAAAACTTCACTTAAACAAAGCATGAATGAATGAGATTAAACATATTTCTAAAACAAAAAAATTCGTTTAACATGTCAGATTGTACTGAAGTCATGTATCTGATAAAAATGAAAGTGACAGTTACATTTAAAGGAAAAGATTACTAAGTAATAGAATCTATTAATTCAAAAACCGATTAAAAGCATATTATGAAATTTTGGAAAACAAGTTTTTTTGTTGCGTTATAGAATGAATACTTTACTTTTATACCACTAATAAATCGGTAAAAGTTAATTCTTGTATACATTTTTTAAACACGTTTATTTAAATTTTTAAATTCGAAATCATCGAATTTATATTTTCAGCTTAGAACTGAATAACTCGGAACTTGACATTGTAAAGAACTTTTAGCTTTACACTTTTAAAACCTAAGGAAATTTAGCTTTAATTTGAAAAAAGTTTTGTTTATTACAATTCAAGGATATTTTTAAGACTCAGCGAGGAACGGAAAATTTTCTTTAATTTCAGTAAAATCCTTCTATTTCTCATTGCTGCTATAAAATTTAATTTTTTCAAACATGTAGATAAGAGACCTTTAAATTACATTTTAAATTTATATAAACATTATTTTATTCACCCTTTATTTATTTAATTGCTATATAATTTGCTGAGCTTGAGGTTTTTCTTTTTAATAGAAAAAAATTTTTAACATATTATTTATCAGGGAATTAATTAAACAATTAAATAACATTTTTTTTTTAATAATGAAAAACAATAACAATTGTCACATAGAAAAAATTATTAACAATTAAATATTTTTTTATAAAAATAATCTATTACATATTAAAAAATTTTATTTTTCCTCTTTTGTTTCTATAAACTAAATGTCTATAATTTTGTGCTACATTTTCCGTGTCCGATTTAAGATTAATTCTTAACAATTCTAGTACTGAAATGACTTGCAACATTTCTAGCCTCAAACGGCGCGTATAATTTTCTTCTGTGTTTAAAACTAATACATTCTCAAGATCCGGAGAGTGATTTTAACTAGCACAGTGGGTTGTAAATGCAGTTTTAGTTACAACAGCATACCATGACAGGTTGTATCTTCCTCAAAATACGTAAGACTTGTGAAAAAGTACCCTTTAATTTTATTTATGTGTTTTTCTCTATCTCTATATTTGTATATAAAATAGACGTGTTTGCTTATAACCGATAAACTCGAAAACTACTGCATTGATTTTCACTAAACTTTACACATATCTTTTATGGACCGTGTGGAGTGTTTCTGTTAAGTTATAAATTCTGTTTTAAAAGGTTTTTTTTGTATATGGGCATTTCCACGCAAAACGACCATTCGAAGAAAAAACAAAATTTACATATTTTTAATAAAAAACGGTAAATTCATGTCAAGGAGAAAATGAAGATTATGAACATATAAAAAAAGTAAAGTTTTTAATTTTTTTTAACAATTTAACAACACCTTGAAATGAGCATAAACTGAATACTCTTTTCTACCTCTTTGAACATTCTTGATTTATTTTGAATTTTTTTTTTAATCTTTTTTCCGAGAATTATTAAAAATCGTTATCTCTGGAAATATTAGTTATATACTTGCTTACTTTTTGTTGAAGTTTCTAGTTTGTAGGTTTTAGAATAAGAGTTTTATGGATTAATTTGTAAATTTTCGGTCGCACCCGTCACAATAAAAGTTGATTAAAACTGTTACTTTACCTAATAAATGCATGATAATTTCGAACAATAATAAAGTAAGTGCAATTAATAATAAAATTATATTTTTTGCACCACCTTTTTTATATTAGAGAATTTAGTTAAAGAAATTATTTGGTCACACCAGTCACACCAAGCATAACTCATTATTTTTTTTATGGATGCCAAAAATAGACAACGGTTGCAACTGCATTTGGCTTTAGAAGAGAAAGTGACAGGAAAAGAAGAGATCCTAAGAAGAATATGATGGATAAGAAATCACAGTGTTAAGGCTTTTTTAAAAATGCATAACTTTTAAAGAACGGATGCAGCTGTACATATTTATCTGAATTTAAAAAAAATACTCGCCTGGAATATTTTGCTGTCTATGATAGTACAGATAGCGAATAAATTTGTGATATTATTTTCTAATGAGTTTATTTTTACGTTTGTTACATTAATGAATTTAATAAAATGTGTTTCTTTTCTTTAATTTTTAGAGTTTTCTTACTTAGGCACACGCGTAACATAAGTGAGTCACACCCGTCACAATTTGAAAAAGTTTTTTTATTTAAAATTTTTTTCCAGGCAATAAGTAAGTACAAAATAAAAAATAAATAACTTTAACCTTAAAGTTATAATTCTCTAAAAACTAAGATTTGTAAGGTTGCACCCGTCACATCCTTCTGATAGCCATTTTGAGCAGATATCCTGTTCTTTCAATGTGTACATATTTTTAATAAGTTTTATAGCTTAACATTTTTGTGAATCACATCCTTTTTTAAAATGATCAATTTTATATTTTTGAATTATATTAAAAAATATGAGTATCGTGGTCACACCCGTCACTATGGAATTTCCCATATATGTATGTGTTTTAAGCATTCAACATATTTCTTTCAACCCCTCGAAGGATATACGCGCGAAACTTAAAGGATAACTCCAATAGGAAAAGTGCTTTACTTTGAAAATAATTTAGGTTGTGAAGCATAGGCAGGTAGAAAGAAGGATACTTCCTAACAAGAAAATTAACTCAAAAAAGAAAATTATATGCTACCGTAGATGCTGCTCATCCGATTGCCATTAAACTTATTGCTTGCACTTCCGGAAGCTTATAAGCAAAAAAAAAAAACTGTGTAGGCTAGTACCCCCAGCCATATATTTTTTTTTAAAATATGCATATACTTTTACTAACAAATGTTTATTTTATTTTATTACAGTGGGGTAGAGAGCCACACCAGGGCCCTGTTTCTCAAAACTTCAAGTTACAAATCGACAAGTAAAAGACGTTCAAAAAAGAAAAAATTGTTTGTTTTTATCAAAGTTATTTTTGGGAATACAAAATTTATTATTAATAAGATTTCAGTATGACGTGCTAAGTTCCCAATTTTTCATATATGATAAATACACTGAGATTTATTGTTGAGGAAAAGCTAGCTTCAATGCGCATTTCACTGGTTGCTTAGGCCAGCTCATCAGGAAACCTTTTCCAAAACTTTTAAAAAAGCCAGAAATATTATACAAGTAAAACCCTAAAGCGAATAAGTCTTACTTGTACCAATATCAAAGCTTAAACAAAACACCAACAATAAACAGTGAGTTTATCTTTTCTTACATTCCCCTACAATTGATTGGCCTTTTTCCGACTCGTGTAATATTTTTGTGTAATATTTTTGGCTTTTCTACACAGAAAGAAAAATACTCGGGATAAATCCAGTTTAAGTACGAGTCGTACTCAAAAATTCAAGTACGAATAATACTTAAACGGACTCATAACCATCCTAAATGGGATTACTTTCGAAAATCAATCCCGGAGTTTCTTGAAATAAGTAAAAAGTAAAAAAAAGATTAAACATTTGTTGTGTTTAATCCTCCGGCCTACGCATGTTTTAATTTTCTATTTACATTGAAAAAAGGTCTGGCGAGACTCATGTGCCCCACTAAGGGTTAAAAAGTATATTTGAACTCTTGATTCTCATTTAGTTATATAGTTAAATATGTAGAAAAGATTTCTAAAATAAAAACCACATCCGGCATGATATTGGTGTTTTATCAATCTGTAAGGTGCAATACGGGTAAGTAAATCAATCGTTTTAACTTTTTCTTCCTAATTTCTTGATAAAATCAACTTTATAATACTTGAATCAATCACATTTTTAGATTGATTCAATCTAAGTTTTACATAAATCAATCTAATTTTCGGATTATTTTAAGAACGAATTCGGATTAAAACAATTTTATAATTCTTAATCAAGCGCATTTGAGATTTATTCAATCTTAATTTTACTTAACTCAATCTCATTTTCGGATTAATTTAGGAACGAAACGGGATTGAATATGGATAATTTAAGTATTTTGCAATTGAAAATCCGTACTTGAATCAATCTTTCTGTACTTGATTCAAGAAAATCCGTACTCACCGTACTATTAATACCGCTTCGGATTGATTTGAGTACGGATGGATTGATTTTTCTTTTGAGTGTAAAATTTTTGGAAAAGATTTCCTGATGAGCTGGCCAAAGCAACCAGTGAAATGCGCATAGAAGCTGGCTTTCCCTCAACAATAAATCTTAGTGTATTTATCAAATATGAAAAATTGGGAACTTAGCACGTCATACGGAAATCTTATTAATTTTTGTTTTTGTTTCAAATGTAGTTGTAGTTGTACTTGTAGTTTTGAGAAACATGGCACTGGTGTAGCTAGTATTTATATACTATGATAAAAAGTACTAATAAAATGCCTTCTAATAGTGACATCCGAACTTTGACAGTTAATAGAGGAAATTATGTCAAAGCTTCATCATTGCCTGTTATTTATTCAGTCTCTTTTTCTAGATCACCATTGATGGATATAGCGTTCAAAAACAACATTGTAATTTTGACCAGTATTGCCAGTGGATTTTTGGATTTGGAAAAAATCTGATTTTTCCCTGCACGCTCGCCCCTACAAAAATCCATACGCATTATTGTCATTAAAATAGAAGAAAAAGCATTAGTTATAAAAAATAAATTTTATTCGATATGTATATTAAAGCTTTGACAAAAACATTGCATGATAGCTTAGAAAAAACATATACTTCATACATATTAGTATCGCCTTTTTTTTAAATCACAAACAACTCTAGAAATATATTCTTAAGCTATTTTAGGGAAAAGAAAATTTTTCAACCGTTTTGAACAAGAAAATATCAAATAAAAAAGTTTTTTTTTTGTTTATTTCATAAATATTGTGATATGAAGAAAAATCCCTTAATTTTTGATTTTATAAAAAATCTGTTCGATGTTCTCAACGCCTCTAGTTTAGTATCAAAAATACCTACATGTAGGGAATTTCCCCTACTTCTGGCAACATTGATCCTGACCCAAATTTGTTTTGCAAACTTATCTTTAGCGATGTTGCCCATTTTTAATTGACTGAATTTGTCAACAAACAAAATTGTCGAATTTAGGACGTTACCAATCTACATGAGACCCAAAACCGTCCAAAGCATCGGTTCATATTTCTTTGAGATCGAATTTGAACAGGTCATGACTGTCAATGACTGAGCGCTCTTAATAACAAATTACAAATTTCTCTTGTCCTAAATTAGATGATATTGATACTAACAATATGTGGTTTCAACAAAATGGCGGTACATGGCACACGGCTAATGACACATTAGACATTTAGCACGAGAAATTTGAGAGCATGGTCGACGTCAGGTGAGGTAATGTAAAGTGACCACCGAGGTCGTGCGAATTTATTCTGTTAGATTTTCTGAATATGGGGCTTTGTTAAGTGTTACTGCGCTACCTAAATTAGAGCGTCAAGCGTATTTTTCATGTCAAAACTTCCCATTTTCATACAAATTATACGAACCATACCTTAAGAAGGCGAATTAAACACCACATGGTTGGAAAATCTTATTTGACGGATTGCAAGGTTGGTTTGTTTTATTGGAAAATGCATTTGAAATAAAATTTTCATGTTTCAAAGTGCGCTTGCGACTCTTATTTTGGTAGCTAAGTTAGATATTTGCGAAAATAAAGTACTAGCAAAAGCGTCCCTCAATGTCCATATAACCCATGTCTTTGGTCAAATTCAGCCTGATTTATGGCCCGGTCAGGGAAAAATTAACACTTCGGAGGCGCGCCACCCATCTGATATTTTCACGACTATGGCTTCGATAATCCTTTCATACGAATAAACAATCGCACACATACCTTATTTTAGTAAAATTCAAAAAGGTAAAAGTCGTTTATTCAAAATATCCCGAACCGCTAAGAAATTCTTCTTGTAATAGAATAGAAGCTTTGTTTCTAAAATAATGACTACGTGCTCTCTGCTTTAGCGCAATTTATACAATAATCCTAAAAAAAAACATGTCAATGAAAAAAGATAATACAAATTTATTATCAGCGTAAAAAACTTGTGTAAAAAATTCCAAGAGATTGTTGTTTAAAAAAATGTTTGTAAAGCAGTGTAGTTTTCAATTAATTATTTAAATATTTAATAAATTTAATAAATATTTAATTTAAGTCCGTACAAGTATGAATGCCTTAGTTTTTATTAAATTCACGTACTTAAATAACATATTTTCTATTTAAACAAAGATATTGTAGTTAAGACATTTCCTGTACATGTTTTTTTTGTCCTAACATACAGGATATGTTATACTACATACATTCAAACATTTCAACACCAAATTAAATGGAAATAGATAAATTGTCATTGAGCATAATCATGTGCTATTAAGTAAAATGAAATTAAAACAAAATTCTTATGAAATTAAATATAAATAATGAAATAAATTTGATGTTTATTTAAATGTATAATATTTAAATATATACAGTGGACTCTTGATGATGTGAAAATCACATTGATTAGATAAAAAGTTCAAATAATCGAAGGTTAATAAACTCTAGTTCTTATTATCAAGAGGGAGTAGAAAATAATGAAAATCAACAAGAGTTAAACTAATTCTAATTACTAATTAATTAACGAGTTTTAAATTGTCGAGAGATGACTGTAGTAAAAATGAATGAATATGGTTGTGTTTAATCTTTAACAAAAAGTATTATGTTATTATGAAAATATTTGTTGATATTTTATTTTAAAATTAAATTCCACATAAATGTTTTAAATTAAATATGCTTAAATAAATAAATAAAAAAGATATTTTAGAAGAAGCTTTCGTATTAAGTTTTCTTTTAGGAATTTAATTTAAGCTATACTTGGTATTGCATACTTTTAGGACTTAGCAAGTGATCCAGATAACAACGCTCATACTCATTTTCATACACTAAAATAATATTAAGAACAATTTCATTATTAATAAGCCTACCCTTGAGGAATAAAATATACTCAAGAACATGACAATATCTATGTCTTGTTTGTATGCATGTACATACTTATGTATTTATATGTACATATATTTAAGAACACGTGTGTGTAAAAAGTAAATATAAACATGTATTTAATTTAATATGATAACATCTATGTAAATCAAATCAAAATTATTAAGGCAAATTTTTATTTTAATGTTTTTGTACAATCAATATTTGCTTATTGATAGATAATTTTTGAATTTATTTGCTTTTTATTATTCTCTGTCATAAATATTAAATATATATGTATGTATATAATTAAATGACAGTGTTTGCGTGTGACTTTTTCACTGCTAATATACAAAACCAATTTCAGGAAAATTTTGAGAAAGAATTAAAGGCTATATTAGGTCCCGATCTAAAGCAATGTTTCCTCTTTACGGCCATTTGCATTGGCAAAAAAATTTTATTCATCTTCATAAAATGGAAATATTTCATTTATGTACATTTTTACAACCGTTAGCGGCAGTGTGCTAAGGAATTTCGTAGAATAAAAAAACGGTATAATAGAAATTATTTCGAAACTATGGCCCATTTGCTCGCTTGCTTCTTAAAAAAGTTGACAAACGAACCATAATTTCAACTAGACGCCATATCGTCGCATTAGAGTGTAAACCTCCTAACTAAAATCTACCAAATTTTAAAAAGCGGACAAAAAACTTCTAATGTTCTCTATTTCTAGCTTAAGAAGCTTTTAGGCCCAACCAGAATGTGAATAACGTGAATTAAGCAACTGAGGAAATACATGTAAATCATATGTGTTAAGCCATATTGAACTTAAGGAAACTTTATGTTAAGTTTTATAAAACTGTCATTTGCTTAAGCAAGGTGCGAAACTAATCGCTCATTCCGTACGGAATCAATGTTTTTTTATTTTCTTTTCGTTATTTTAAAAGCATTTCTTTTCTTTTCGACAGTAGCTTAAGTTTGTTTATGCACAATCTGGTTGGGCCTTTTGTATTATAAACAACGTTTGGTAGATTCAGTAGCCATATATACGATTGAGGAATGAGCAAAAATTGTTGAGATTTATTTCACAAGTCAAAATTCAACAATTCAAGCCCAAAGAAAATTTCGAAAAAATTTTTAACACCAGAAATGCATCATCAGAAATTCTAGAATTCTAGAATGACCAGAATGACTAGATTCACTCGCTTTCAGTCATTGGCATCTGTTAGTTACTAATCTCTGAGAAGAAGACCGCTTTAAGCACGAAACTTAGATAATATCTAACGAGTTCGCGAGAGCGTAAATGAGAACCCTGAATCATCGATTCACAAACATGTCACTCCGCTTTAAATCAAAGAACTCTACTGCGGAGAATGAAAAAAAAAATATTACTGATTCCTTGCAAGATATAAATAGAACATGAAATTTTGCCTCAAGATTTTGCAACCCGCTTAAGATTTTGTGAAAAATTTATCGAATTATTAATAGATATTCAGTGACTTATGGGCCACCCTGTATATATTTGGTTTATTTTCTTATATTCAAATTCAATTAATTCCAAATTGAAGTAAATGTTTTTCTTAGTTAATGCGGGGTCTCCTTGTCTTTCGAACGGTATCAAAATATTATTAAATGTAAATCGTAGTTATCGGCTTTAAAGTCGAAGCCGACGATATAAGCTTCTTTCCGGCAAGGAGACTTTGTGCCCGTAAAACATTTTTTATTTTAGTATTTCGATTATTGTTCGAAAATAAACAGTACATTATTAAGCATTCGACTCACACACCCAACGATATCTATTTTTTAGTGATTGTGTAGACGAACACTACCCTTAATACCGTTCGTAACTATTTTCAAGAAAGAACCGAACATTATATGTGACAATTTCAGTTAAAAGGGAGGTGCCAAACCCATGTTTGAGCATATATTTTTGGAAAAAACTTGGAAAATATTGCGTATTTCCAAAAAAAAAAAATCCAATTTGCCAAAAAAAAAATTTTTAAACTTGCCTTAGTAATCACATATTAGACATTTACTTTCTATTAATGCCATTTTTGTGATAGTGTAGTGGATATAAAATATTTTTTTTCCATATGAGCTTTAAACTTTAAATAAATGTATAAATTTAATTAAAATGGTTTGATAACGATAAAAATAAAATTTTTGTCATATACTTCATAATCGACTGATAAATAAACTTTTTTGAGAAAAAAATTATCATCATAATTGAAAGCCTAAGGCCCTCCAATCTCACACAAAGGATAACTATTTACATGATTACGTTATCAATCCACCAAATACAAACAAACTCTCTGAGTGATTGAAATATTTCCCCGAATATAACAACCACAATCACGTACAACGCCAGTCAGTACGTAATGCAGCACAAGTGCAATTTTAAATTAAACTTTTGTGTTTGTGTCCTTAGAATTTACAAATTCTGCTGCATTAATATGCAAACTCTTATGCAACCATCCTTACCTTCTCCTGTATTCAAGCATCCCATCATTTAAACAGAATTATCCAACACTCTCTGCACATCACTACATACTTTACATTAATGGCCGTGATGTGCATGAAAAAGTGTTTGCCGCCGAGTGAGTTTAAAAAATTACAATAGGAAAACAACGAAAACTAGAGGCTAAATTCTAGCTAAACCTAAAGCGAAATAATCTTAATTCCCATATTGCCCACTTTTATACACGTTGTACGTTCAAGTAAATGCATTAATGACACAAAATTTAGGAATCACTAAAAGTATTTCACAAACAAAAGGGAAAATATGCAGATAATTTGAAATCGTCATGAAAACTTTCAATGGCCACGAATGAACATAAACGTGCATTTTTTGTTGAAAAATTTTTATGTATTCAATTACAATTCACTTCATCTACCGAATCGTCAGGCAATGGTGGCGCTAGGAGTATGGCATTGGAAGTAGACGCAAAACCGTCGACTTCGAAAGTTTTAAAAAGAGGATAAAATTCTTTGGATAAATGAATAATTTAAGACCGAAATGCAAACCATTTATTAGCGGCAGTAACTGAAGGGTAAAAAATCGTTCGGTTCTGCGATCCAATTTATATTCCAAGCTTTGATGATTGGTGTTATTCCATTGTTTTTATTTTGGTGTAATTCCATTGTTTTTTTATTTTGATCAATTAAATTTTTTGTAAGTTTGTTCTAAAGAAATATTGGGAACATCAAAATAATGTGGTCTGCTCAAACATTTAAGCTCCCTAGGGGCGACTTCTGAGTGGTAACGAGCCCATTTACATAGATTCCCCCCAATTTTTTTCTCAAGCAATTTAGAATTCTATTCAAAGAACTCACTTTGCTATGCACGCCATTTTTGTAAGCACAGAAGACACAGTTTTTTATATTTGGCAAACTAATTGTTTTAATCAACACTCTTACGCCCTGCTTTGACATTGGCAAGGGCAGGGCTTCTTTTCGAACGACTAGTGTGGAAAGCGTCTCCAAATCAAAAAGCCTTCCTGGATTTAAATTGAATAAAAATGTACTAGGAAAAATTTTCATAGAAATTTTGTATTGTAGACCTTTATTTAATATAAAATATTTTTGTGAACTTGGCAGTTAGTCTCTAGATGGTTGAAAAACCAAACTTTTATTTGAAATTTTCCAACATGCAAATGAGCGCAATTGAAGGATATATCTGTATTGATTTATTGAAAATGGATAATGTTTCCAACATCATTATAAAAATCATTACAATTCAATCACTTTATAAATGTTAGGGGGGGGGGGGGGGGGAGAAAAAAATATTTAATTTAACAAAATCAAAGAACTATATTAATAAAACTAACTTATAAAGAGCAATAACATTAATTTATTAGACAGCCCAGGTCTAAGAAGACACTTCCAATCGAAAGTGAAATTAATTATGTATCTTGCTTCTCCAAGAAATAAAAATTTTATTTAGAAAATTAAATCAACTTCGATCGAATTAAAACCATTTCAATCAGAATGTGTGACAGGGTGTACACTGTGTTCACACTTTGGTTTTCAAACGCATTTAAGCAAAATGTTGATTAAGATACTTAAAGTCGTTCACATTACATTTGAGTTTATTGGGATGAAAAAAGAGTAAGAAAAAAAAAAAACAACAAACTACAAATTTATATTTCTTTAAAGTGTTAAAAATTGATAAAAATACTTTAATAAAGTTATCAGAAGATTATTTAAAACATTTTAATGATGAAATTGTAGAAATTAATGGATTACTTAAAGACGTAATAAAAACATTAAGAAGAAATCGTGGTCGGTTGTTACGTTCATTGTGGCCGATTCTACATTATACTCAGTTCAGAGGATTCTATGCGATTAATGAATTGATTTATTTAGTTGTAATCATGTCAATTTCAAGTGATTTATAAGTCACTTCAATGTTTGGGTATTCATCTCGATTTTATGTGGTTAGAGCGAAGTGTGAACATAGCATATATCTATAAAATTTAAGTTTATTGTATTAAAAAATAAAACGCATGTGGTAGTTGTGGGTCAATTTTGCCTCCTATATAGAAAGTTCAGCCATCATACATGTGTTAATTCTGTTTATTTTATAGGACTAATATTTTCAGGTGTTACACACATCAGCCCAAATGCATACTACCATCTCCACATTGTGGTGTAAGTATAATGAATTGCACATAAATTAAAAAAAAAAAAAAAATGATGTGACTAGTTTCGAAAATAATAAGTAATAACACCTGTTTGGGCAACTTCGACCCATGTATACAGGTTATGGGCTAAAGAAAACGCTGAGATTCCAGCGCGAATGTTTTTAAGATCTCTTGTAGTGCAATGAGAAGATTTGACGTCAATTAAACAAAACGCAAGCTGAAACATTTATTTTGGACTAAATGTCTAAAACATACTTAAAAGAATAAACACAAGTCAGAAAGTCTACTTGGTCAAGCTCAACCATTTGCTACCCTACACCACAATATTTGAAAAATAATTTTCGAGAGTGTATTTGGGACCGATTGAAAATCATGGACTCGATAAAACAAAATCTTGTTTAGAAGCTGAGATATATATCGTTACCTTAATATAAAAAGGACCCAACTCATTATTTTTGGAAATCCGTTTTTTAATTGATTCTTGTAGAATGGTTGCTAATACACATTCTATTAAAATTTCAAGCAAATTAGATTAAAAATAAAGAAGTTATGTTATATTGACAATGTTTGTGTAGCTATATTATTTCAGCTTTTATTAAGTTTTTTCCTTCTCCTGTAAAAAGTGTTTTTGATGAGTTGGGGCCTTTTTATATTAAGGTAACGATATACAAGTTGTTTGTACCGAACAATATTTCAATATCAACATCCCCAGTTAAATCTTCGCCTACAAAATAATGTGTTGAGTAATCAAAAAAAAAAAAAAAAAAAAAAAAATTAAAGAAATACTATCAATTCTATTGAAAGAACCAATGAATTTTACAAGGGATGTCCCAAAAGTAAGTCAGTAGTTATAGAAAAAGGAACAAAATAATGAGTGAAAGAAGTTATTCAATTGGAAAAAGTAAGCGAAGTTTTTACTTGGTCTATAAGAGATTGCTTAGTTTTAAAACGAGTTTGAAGAGAGGGCTTATATTGGACCTATGGCCATTTCTGGACCTATTATTATGAAATTTGATATTGTAGATTTTATTATGTAAAACTTTTTAAGGAAGTTATGACACCTAAATCCATTTTCGGGAGTGGTATTTGTATATGACTACACTCAAAGGACAAATCAATCCATCCGTACTAAAATCAAGCTAAAGCGGTGTCAATAGTACGTTAAGTACGGATTTCCCTAAATCAAGTACAGAATGCTTGATTCAAGTACGGATTTTAAGTGCCCGCACTTAAAATTATCCAAAAACAGGATTGACTTCATTAACCTATTTTCTTCCACCAGTCGATTTTTCGACCAGTACCTTTTTTAACCTATATCTTTAAAGTTTACTATAATTTTTTTTTATCTGTTTTTACAAAAATAAAATTTGGAATGATTTCTTATATATTAGTAATAAATTGATTTTCTTAAGACTTTATAAAATATTTTGGTAAGAGGATTACTAAAAGCCAATTTTTAACACTTTTTCCAATTAAAAAATATAATAAAAAATAGAAAATATACATTTTTGATTTTCATTTTTTTTAAGCATAAATAGTATATTATAAGAATCGACAAATATTAATTTGTAGTTGACCCGTTTTCTGACTTATACTTTGGTGGTCGCAAAATCGACCATCAGACGCCCATCAGATAATAGTCGCTTAGATACAACATGTTGTTTTGTCAAAGTTCGCCCACTTGTTGGTGTTCTCAATAAAAATTGTATGCAGTTTATGCAAATAGTTCCTATGTTGAGTGACACTCGTGCAAAATGTTCGTTAAGAGAAAAGCAATACGTTTTGTACTTTAAACATTTTGCATATGCTCTATAAGTGGAGATTTATTCTACAGTATTTTATATGGTGCTCAAACTATTTAGGATTTACTGGATAATTAACGTGCCCGATCCCGATTGTCATACACATAGTTTTTTTTTTGACAATTTGACAATCTCATCTATCTACTGAATGTGCGCGGGAATGACAGCTGTAGCTAACGTAATTATCAATAACTCTTCAGTCGAAGCAATGGCTAATGTTAAACTGAATTGCCCAGCCGAAAGCAATTAAAGAGTATAATCATGATATGGATAGTTTCAACTTTTACGACAATGGCTCTCTTTCACAAATTGATTTTCGACCTGATCACATTACAGTGGGTTTACGTTGAGGATTTTTACATGATCCTAAATCCTCCAAGGGTATGTGAATTTAAAGGAAATGCCACTTTGTTGTGTTACTTTCTCTGGTCGAATCGGGTAGTCGGCACATTTCGAAATTTATATATCTCCGCAGATCGCGGCTGACCAGAGACCTTTCTGGTGCCACGTTAGTCAGTAGCCCCCGGAGTCACGACTCCGGTCTGACTATTGGCTGGTAAACGCACTATTTGTCACCCAGGGGTTATGACCACCATGAGATTATGAGTAAATTTTTTTACTCATAATCCTTTATCCGCCATAATCAATTCAATTATTAGACACATACTATGTATATTAACATGCAAAAATACTTATATTTACATATACTACCATTAAGATTTATTATAAGAACAGTTTTTAATAAATTCCCATAAATTAAGCCTTAAGCAATGATTTTTTTTACTGTTTTCGGCCTTTGGTCGATTTTTCGACCAGTCTATATAAAGACAACTACAAGTCGGGAGATACAATTTTGTGAAAAATATTCTTAATTGAAGTCTCAAAAGCACTGCCTTGCAAGGGATTTAAAAAATTCCTGCCGGTTATGATAGCGGCCAATAATGGGTTAAAAGACTCTGCTTGAGTCAAGAATTTCTTAATTGGTTTAATCCCTGTTCGTACTTGAAATAATCCGAAAGTGAGATTAGATTGATTCTAACCTAAACACTTACCCCACAGAACCAGAGAGAATATTACTTTTTGACTTACCCGTTACACATGTTTTTATAATTTTTGTTGTATTCTGCCCATTGCTTACAAAAGAATTCGCATTTATAAGACATCAGCAGAATGCCCAATATGGTTTCCGTGATAATCCTACTTTGAATTTTTGATGTATTTAACTATATAATTTTAACAAATAGAATATGGCAATTATTGCTTCTTATGAACTTTTTAAACAAGAAAATAATCTAAATTTTTCTTCTTTTAGTGTTGTTGTTTCTATACAACAAACTTTTACAAACACACGCGTATGCACGCATATTGGTTTTCGAAAGTTATCCCATTTTGGATTGTTTTAAGTACTGTTATTCGCGCTCAAATTGTTGAGTACGACTCGTACTAAAATCAGTATAAAAAACTTTAATTTCGTACGATTTTTTTCTTTCTATGTATCGATTTTTAATAAGCTTTACCAGTCATATAAAAATCAAGCTATCTTCTTCAACTAATCACCATTCTGAGTGCTGAGCTCTTGCATTGCATTTAATATTGTTGCCAATAAAATATAAACTTTCAACGCTTATTTGACTTTTTTCTAATAACACAACATACAAAAGATTCAACACTATCCTTTTCAAATTTCCTGTCTCTACTCGTACATATTTTCATAATATTTTCGTTGATATAAAATTAATTAAATTCATTCAAGAATTTCCTTTACTATTATGTGGATTATCTAGTAAGTAAAGTATACAAAAAATAACCTGGTTTGCCTTTTCATATATATGTATATAAATGTTAATCAAATACTTTTGGTGGCAGGTAGAAAATTGGCAAAGACATCCGCATCCGCAAGGATACGCATCCCTTCTAGCAACAAACTAGAAAATATGTTACTGCGAAAATGATTCTATGTATGTGTGTTAGAAACTTTAATGAAAATATTTACAATGTAACCTTTAATCAAAAATGCTAAAATTTATTAACGAGGTCCTCCACTACAAAACCCATATTCACAGCAAATTTAATAACTTCGTTTTCCACAACAAAAACGCTCAAAGCAATCAAACCCAAAGAAACATTTCCACTAAATTCTTTTCTAAAATTTCTCAATTGTTTTGTTTTTACTTGATGCTAAAGTTTCTAAGTTAATAAATATGCAAACACATGCACACATAAATATTTGTATACCAAAATTTAACACCAGGACAATATGAGAAATCCCTTTTTTTGGAAAGACAACTGTTCAAACTGAACTTAATTTAATTCTACTCAAATAAGTAAAAGGAAATGTGTACAAATTAAAGCCAAAAAATAATTTCAAGTTCATTTTTATGTTGAACGCCTTTTTGACGTTAGTTCGTTCGTTTGTATTCATTTTAGGTTGTTTGTTTGATGTTGAAAAAAAAACAAATATGAAAACAAAAGAACAACTCAAAACTACTTTCATTTAAAGTCAACAAATGAAAAACAAGAAACATGCAAACAATTCAAGAAACGAAATAGAATATTTCAAGAGTTCACACATGTGGCAAATGTAACTTTTTGGCATTTAAAAAAAAAAAAAATTTTTTTAAAAGTGTTTTTGATGTTTCTGAAAGTAGTGAAAACAATAATCAGGGCAGTTGAAACAAATAGTTTTAGTTTTTTTTTCTTGATGTTTTTTACAAAATAAAAATTTTAAAGGACTTAGTTTTTTTTAGCTTTTTTTTTCTTTTTTGTTAGGATTGTGGCAAGTACGAATTTGATACACACTTTATATTCGATAGAAAGACTAAAAATTAAAAGCTTTAAGCTAAATCGCAAGTAAATTGCAGTAGAAATATAATATTACACTTAACAAATATTTGATGCCAAACACGTAATCACTATTTTGTTTGATTTTTGAAGAATTTTTTTTTAAAATTTTTAAAAACTGAAAAAAAGTTTTTAATTAAATAAGTGAGTTACGTGGTTTTCTCTACGGCTAAGGTAACTTAGTCGTGTTCAGGGAATTCTTAAGGATCCACGAACTCTAAGTTAGAAGATTGTGATTTTACCCTTTCTGGCGGTCATTAAAAGATAACGGATCGGGACTATATGCGGCTTCAGAAACGATAATGAGATCTTAAATTCTAATCTAACTACCTACAATATTTCTAGAGGCTAGTCTCTACGATAGTTTAGAAATTGTTCTATTCTACTGGAACAGATTAACGCACTGTAGGAGCAGATAACCGAAGTTACTTTTAGAACAGATAACCGAAGTCACCGTAGGAACAGATTATCGAAGTAACTGTCGGTACAGACAACCGAGGTCACTGTTAGTATGTATTCAATACCTAAACGCAAAGACTAGGTATTGTGCAAAAATATTTCAACCGAAACCTTCACTGTTTAGCTGCTATCTCGAATTTTTTATCAAATATATGATAAATTTTAACATACAATTGCACTGTAGTTGGAAATTTGCAAAAAGTGGCAACAATTCAATATTTTGACTTACTGTTATGCGTTATCTGTCTTTGTCATTTTTTGTCCAATATTTCGAAGGTTATTGTTGCGAATTTACTTGACTTCTTTGTCTCAGTTACAAAATAGTGTTGAGTTATTGCTGTTTAATGCAATTTTAATTGGCGGTTATTCGTTATTATAGTGAAGTTGTTTATACATCTTAACAATGGAGAATAAAGGTGTTGGTATTGTTTTAAGTTATTTACCAGTCTTTATAAAAAATTGCATGGTCTTATGGAACAATCTTCACGAAATTTAACAGTGTGATTTCTTAAAAAACTATGGCAAACCAGACGGTTTTAGACAACCTAAAGTATTTTACGATAGTGGGCTTTAAACCGATCTTCACGAAATTTGACAGTTCGGTTTCTAGCAGTGATATTATACACTTTTTTGAAAAGTCCTTACGCAGCCCCAAAAAAATCCATATTTTTCCCTACGCGTTAACAAAATTGTCTCTACAAAAATCCCTACAACTATTATATGATAAAATATCAATACAAATAAAACCATTTGGAGTAGTGTACATTAGAGTGGGTAAATTTTTTTCTCGACCAAGCGGTTTTTAAAATCGTAATCTACGACGAATTCTAAAAGGATTTGCACAAGAAAACATGAATCTAAAATCAAAATCGAACTTCCGTTTTTAACAACAAAATTCCCTTTTCGAATTTTATATTTTTTTAAAATAAGCTAAAATTTTATTGAAAAAATTGCCAGATGTTGTGTACTGATAACCAAGATATTCTTACCAAATTTGAGAACTTTAGCTCTTGTCGTTCTACAGATAAACATAAATCTATAATGTCTTTGTATGGGAGGTGCTCCGCCCACTTAAAATGTCAAAAAAAATATATATCCTATATCACCTTCCAAACCATCAATAGTATACTGTAAAAGTTTCTTAAAGATCGGTTAAGCGGTTACGAAGATTATCCTTGCAAACAAACAAACAAACATTACCTTTTTGTTAGTTAGTATAAACGAAAAGAAAAGTTTCTAAAAACGGGAAGCTCGATTTTGATTTTAGACCCATGGCTTCTTTTGCAAACCTTCTTAGAATTCGTCGTAGATTACGATTTTGGCAACAGCTTGGTGATTATTTTTATTAGTGTACATACATAAATGCTATTTAAAATTGTTCCCAGCCTTGCGTTTGGGTTGGGTCATAATTTTTTAAAATTCACCTTAATGAGTCTTTTCAGATCACTTTTGATGATTTAACATTCAAGCGATTTATTACTTATATGATTCATTACCGAACAAATAAAAATATTGGATAAAAAAGCACAAAAATTAATATCAATGATAAAAAGAAAACTTCTGCTTTATGTATTGTCATGTGATAGTTAATTTTTTAAAGGGGTTTAATGAAATTTTCATTAAAATGGGGAGTTTTCTCCAAAACTTTTTTATTCCCATCTTTAGGAAATTATCTATTTATTGCTCTAAAAAAATTATTTCAAGACAGTTTCACAAATTTTCCTTTAAATCAAAGCTGAAATGGCGACAATCGATCACTCAAAGAAATTTAGCAAGCCGTAATGTTGCCCTATTAACAAATTTTATTATTATGTTGGTACAAATCGAAAAAGATTGCCAAATATATAGAGAATATAGTCTTATAAAAGTGTAACAGATGAAATTTTATTACAATGACATTATTCGTTACGGGCGTGGGCTTTATATGGAGCCTAAACGGAGTGATTTCTAGCCTTATGAAACTGCGTCATACCAAACTTTATTACAACAGCATTATCTGTTACAGTCTTAGGCCTATTGGGCATATGGTAAATTATGGACCGTTGTTAATAAAATTTATCGTGTTTTCTTTTCCGACAAAAATGTTCCATGCATGCTACCGTTCCCGCGGATTTTTGTTCTATTCTAAAAAAAATAAATGGGAAGTTTGTTCCATTTCTTACCCCCATCTATAATTGAGTGTGAGGTAACACCCTTTTTTGCATTTGCGTTTAGTACTTTTTGATTCAAGCAAGTATTTTTTTATTAGCTTTTTTCTTGTGTTTGGATACAATTTGTGTGATATTATGATTTCTGGTTACATTGTGATGGATATAAAAACTGTTTATTTTTAGTTTGTTTTGTTTTTTTTAGCGCAAAATTTTTCACAAAAGCTGACTTAAATTTATAAAAATTAGTGTTGTTTACGCTTATTGGATTTCAAAGAAAAATTAATGTTGAAAATTGCTACAGCAATGGTGAATATCGCTTATAAGTAAAAACTTTGCATTCAATATTTAACACGCTAAATACACATTAGTGTTGAGTGTAAACGTAGATATTATTTTGCTCTATTGTAATGCAAAAAAATGTATAATTTTGTAAGGGTGCGTGTAACCTGATAAATATATTACACAATTATAATGCATTATTATTTTTTAGAAAAGAAAACACCATTAGTAGTATGATTTCTAGACATATTAAACGAATTTGTGCAAACTCTTACTTCAGTCTGTGCTTCCACCATTATTTATGTAAATTTTTGTAACAAAATTATAAATTTTTTTATGGTGTCTGTTCCACATTTCATAACTCACTCCCACTGAACCGTTTTCCTTGATTTTAATTCCGAATATCTTAGAAGAACTAGAAACAGTTTTACACCAATATTTTTCTTTTCTTTTGAGTCGTTAGAAAGTGAGCGTGATTCAACAGACAGACGGACGGACAGAAAGGCCGATATGGCTAAAGCGACTAAGATTTACACAAGGATATATCATATATATACAAACCTTATAGGGTTTAAGATGAAAATTAAAAAAGCTTTACACGGAATGGCAAACATAATATAGCCGCATTCACCACAAGTGGTGGTGGGTATAAAAACGAGATTAGTGGCACTTTTTTCACAAGCGGTAAGTTTGCAACGATTCAGAAATAATTTTTTTTAACAATCATTATTTTTGACATCCCAATAATATAATTTATAATTTTGCGAAGCCTTAATGGTACATTTAAAAATATAAGCACACAGCCATACAGAAATGCATTAAAGTAAGTGAACGACCTTTTAACCAGTTTTATAAAAAAATAACATTTCAAGTGTCACGCCATTCCCTTACAACGAAACAGGTTTGTAATCATCGTCAAAACTTGGAACAAAATTCGTCGAAATCGTCACGAACATTTGACAAAATCGTCAACAAGTCATCAAATATTTAAATTTTACAAATCAGAGACAATTTATTACATTGCTTGGTTAGAAAATATAAATTTTAAGCAAGAAATTCTATTTATGATAAAGAAAGTGATATAGTTAAGTTTTGTTCTTTTTATTTCGGCAAGTGGGCTGAAATATATTTATCATTTGAAAAGAAATACATAAGAAAAAATATATTTTCATAAAAACATAACAAAAATTTATTTATTTTATTTATTCGTATTCACAAAAACAATAAATAAAAAATAAAAACTCATTTGCTATTAACTCGAGCTATTTTTAAATGATTTGCGCTATCACTATTGCAAATCGTTTTTACTGCTGAAGGTGCTAAACCAAGGGTTCTGTTTATATTAACAGCCTTTTCACCCGACTTGAAACTTTTTATTACGTCCAATTTTAGTTCCAAACTAAAGCATTTTCGTCTCTTTTCACTCATTTTTCTACACAACTTCTTATTAAGAACTTACTACTTACTTACTTCCTAGCACGCAACTATACTTAGAATAACTTACCTAACAGAAACAAATGGGAATTCGCCTTTTTACATGCAAATAGAAAAATTCTTTACATGCGATTATGGCTTCAGTGAAAAAATCCAATCGTATGTAGCGACGCAAATCGAAATCATAAAAACGCAAAGCGGACGCAAATAGGACCGACGCAAATCGGGGCTCTAGTGTATAGTTTTGCAGTATCGATGGCTTTCATATAATTGTAGAATTCGAATTACTAATGAATTTTTTTTTTTTTTTTGTTTAATTTCAAAAAATTTTTGTGTATCGAAAAATAGATTTTAACGCTTTGGACTATTCCTAAAATACATAATTGTAAATATTTCTTATAAGTATTTTATTGATGCCAGAAAATCTGCATAACACTATTACTTTTAGTAACAAAATCGTCATTTTACTGTATTTTCTCAAAAAAATCGTCAAAATGACGAAAAATCGTCACCTATAACAACCCTGTTTGTAAGGAAGAATACTAAAAAAATAACTGTAACACAACATTCAGCGCGTAAAGCTAAACGCTACGTTTATCAGTTTTTATATGCGTTGGATAAAGGGATATAGCGCTTTTTGTGTCAAAAATGCATTGCTTCAAAGTGGGAACTCTCCATATAAAATTCATGCCTTCCGTAAGCGAGACTCGTACAAACCTGCATCCTTAGAGGCTTAATTTTTTATTGGGATGTTTCTATGTTTTCGTTTAGTAAAGAATCCTCCTTTGCTCCATTAATGAACAATATTACAGATGTTAAGTATTTTAACAATCTCTCTTAAATTTAAGTATTCAAAGGCACATTACATCAGATAGACTCATTTGGGAGAGCATTACAAAAAAGCCTGAATTGTCAAAATGGTCTTGATATAAAACAAAAAAAATTTAACGAAATTTTACAATTGGGTATGTCTGTCCTTATTGAGTCTACCTTGTTGAATGTGCTTGAAGTATACTTTATGTAATGGGAAATTTATCGACGATGTGGGCTTAAAGCAAGAAAGCAGCGAGGACATTATTTTTTAAACTTCTTATCTAGTAAACTTTGTTTAAAATTTTGGAAAGATTTGAGCTCAAATCTCTTTCTTAAATTCTATTCCTATACGTTTAAGGACAAAGCCAGCCAATTGGTAAAGAATAACATATGGCTTTGGTTTTGTTTGTAGTAATTTTTCGTGTATTGTTTTATATTTTTTTGTTTAAAACAACATTTTGTTTGCATTAACTTTTTTATTTCATTGTTTGTTTGAGTTGTAATACAACCAACTATTAAAATGGAACAATGTACACACAGTGGTGTAAATACCTTAAAGTGCTACTGTAAAAGTTATAAATTTAAGTCTTTCACCAGAAAATGATTTTGTCATTAGTTTCGTAATATCGAAGTAATTTTTGATATATGACAAAGTATTTCTCAGACCATTAACAATAAGGTAAATCGACCATTATTATTTTAACCCTGGAAAGTTGCACTTCATTTTATTTATTTACAAAAAATTCTAGCGGAACGATTATTTAGAAAAAAATCAACAAAAATGTAATTAATTAAGCAATTTATTAAAAAAAAAGTGGTTTTACTCTCTCCAAATGCGATACGATTTTGGTCTCTTTTTTGTTGTTTTTAAGTTAATTAAATTTTTTGAAGCGTTCGTCATCAGCTAAATCAACGATCTCAGTTTTGGGGATTTATCCCTAAATAAGTAATTTTTTTTGTAATTGGGGATAACATTTTCGTGCAAATTCCCAGGTGATTTTTATGGGAAAAGGCTCTTTTTCGCTGGGAAAACCCTTCAATACTCCTTAATTGTCACAAATTATGATGTTGGGGTGAAATTTGTTTGAATTTAATTTCGTAAGAAATTATTCTTACACTCGGTGAAGAGTATAAAATACAGTAACTTTAATTAATTTGTTATAGTTCTAAATCTACGCATATCGTCGTCCGAAAGTTGAAGTGCTCTACACGCCATTTGGACGATTTTGAGTTAAGAATGCCATCTTAGGTTTTCCACCCCAAATTTTTCAATCTGCAATCCGTTTTCGGCTATCTAGTGTGGGGGCTGAGATAAATCGTGTCCATTTTGCTCTATATCCTTCAAAACAAAAATGTTTTCTGAAATTCTGCACTATATGCCATTCAGTGGCGTATAGAGCAACATTTCAATACAAAACATGGAAATTGATTGCTGATAGTTATTTTGCTATACGTGAATTAGTAGTGTTTAATGCAAATATTTTTCAGTATATTTTCTCTAAAAAAGAATCATTAAGAATATATTTTCTCTTACTCTTAAAAAAAACAAGTTAGAGTGCTATATTCGGCTGTGCCGAATCTTCGATACCCTCCACCGACAATTCGAATATTTCAGGAGTGATATCTTTTTTTATTATTAATTTATCTTAATAAAAACAGACGGCAGAAATAAAATTAGTTGCGGTTTAGACCTTTATTAAATTATTGACCGACAATCAGAAAGTTTTATGCTTTTTTTTTTAGCAGTTTTAACTAGCTCTAGTATAATATCATAATTCGTAACAGTTTAAGCCGAACTTAAATGATTTTGAGGACGGGGATTTATATTGGAGCCATGGTAACGTTTGAACCAATCATCCTAAAATTCTGCAGAGTAATTTCTGGTATTAAAAACATAAATTTCAAAATATTTCAAAACAGCGGTGAAATAAGTTTAAGCGTTCGTTTACAGTAAATTTCAGATGTCTGCTAAATATGGGATCTAAGGTAAATTATGGACAGTATATCAGAATGAAATTAAGGCCATATGAAATTAAGTTGGAAGAAATTTTACCACAATAAATATATCTGCTACGGTTTTAGGTTTATTTAATTAATGAATGGGCTTTATATGGGGCCTATAGTGAATTATAAGCCGATCATCACGAAATTTTACAGTGTCATTTCTAATATTAATTACGGTTTTAGGCGTATTAAACGGTTTTCCGGGAGTAGGGTTTATATAGGGCCTAGGGTATATTATGGGCCGATCTTCACGAAATTTAACAGCGTGATTTTCAGTCGAATAAAACGAATTTTTGTAAAATCTAACAAACTTTTAAATTTTTTTCAGATGGTGGTTGATTCATAGCTCTGATCCTACTGAACCGATGTTGCTCGATTTCAATCCCAAACTGCTTAGGATAACTACAAGCAATTTGACACCAGTTTGTTCATTTCTTTTGAGTTTTTCGAAAGTGAACGTGTTTTCAACAGATGGACAGATAGACGGACATGGCTAAATCGACTTAGAATTACTCAAGGAGCCAGAATATATATACTTTATGGGGTATGTATATTCTGGCTGAGGGAATACTAAGTTTCACAGGGAAACTTAGTATTCCCTCTAAGTTTCACAGGGAAACTTAGTATTCCCTCTTCACAAGTAATTGTGGTGGATGGTGTAAAAAGAGGTTTCCGGAATCAGTTACCAACACCGTTAAATATTTTTGAAACACAGTTGAACATATTTAAGAAAAGAAAAAATTCAAAATAAAAAAATTTCCGATCTAAAACTGTTATTCAATTTTATATCTGAAAACGACAAAATTTACTACCTATGTCAAATAAATAAAGAAGTTAATTTTGTTTAATAACTTTATAAAATGTAATAACTTATGAATTGTTTTTATTTAATTTTTTTTTTTTTTTCAAATGAATATAGTGTTTTTTTTATAAATAATTTTAGATGTGTTATAATGCTTTGTTAATGCCATTTTGCTCCTCGTGTATGTATTTGCAAGGAAATATGACTTAGGTGGCGTATAGAGCAAACAGGAGTTTTATTACCATTAGAAAATATACCGTTGTAGATGCGATCTGGAGATAAAAAGCATTTATTCAGAATTATCTTTTTAAGGCGAACAATGCGGTATAAAAATCAAAAAAATTCTATCGAGTAGTTTTTTCAGAAAAAATGTCTGAACCTTCAAAATCAATTATCTTAAAATTAATTTTTGCACGTAGAGCACTTCGACTTTCGGACGATGAAATGCTGTTTTATATATTCTTTTTTTGTCAAGTTGTATATCTCAAACTTAAGAAAATTGTATGTGTATGTTAGATACGCTTTTTCAAAATTAAATTGTTGGTCTTAACAGAAAAAAAATCCAAATTTTTCTTTCTTGTCAACGATGAATTTTTAAGACGCACTGAAAATATCGACAAAATTTTAATTTAAGATCAGCTCCGACAGCCTACATGAAGATGCACAATAATTGCACTGATGGCAACGTGGAAGCTTGAAATTATCCATCTGTCCATTCGTCGTCAATTTTCAGAACAACATTAAGATAGAATTTAAAAGTTGGATCTTAAGATGCATCCATACAAAATTCAAATTGTGCAAGGTCTTTTTTGCGCCACCCTTAACTTTATATTACAGTCCTACTTAAATTAAAAAGGTAAGTCTATTAAGATTCTAAAACGTATTACAACCTTCAAATTTGTAACAAACCAATCGATATAACGAGGTTGCAACTGCAGTCTAGTAAAAAGTAATTTCATTCAAAATTTAAAAAGGTTTTTCTAAATCTCAGATATACCACAGTGCAAGGCTATTGTTTTGTTACGTCAAACATTTCCCAACTAATATTTTTCTATGTGTGTATTTTTTCACTAACACTTCTCAAAATATGCAACAACAAAATACTACACAAAATTTCAAAAAGGATGAATGATAATGTTTGTTTTTAACTTATTTTGTTATTTTTATACATATTTTTTTTTGTATGTTTTCAGGGTTCAAATGTTCCTGTTTTTGTTTAACTCTCAATATAAATAAAGTTTTTTTGTAGTTTTTATATTTACTTTCTATAAATATACAAGTTAAAGATTGAAATCATACAAAATGGCAAAAGAAAAAAAAGGAAAATTTTATAAAAAATTTAAACATCTGTTTGAGGCAATTAATGATTCCATTTGTAGTAGTATTTATGTTTGTTCGTTAAAATGTGCATTAGCTAAGTTAGCAAAATTGTTTGGACTTTGAATACCAGTTATTAATATTATTTGTGAGAGTGTTTGTGTTAGTGTGTGTTTGAATTTGAGTTTTTGTAAATGAGTGTCAAAGTCGGTGACATTTAAGTTGTTTGTAGTTTTGCTGTAGCTGCTGTGTTGACTAATTTTCAAATCTTGCTGTTACTACTGTTCTTTGTAGTGTGCAGGACCGTTCTGTTTTCTGACCATTTTGTTTAAAAAAGAATCGTCAATATTCGTAAGCTCATCAATTATTTTAATTTAATATAAACAAAACATTATAAAAATAAATTAAATAAATGTGGTTGGTAAATGTTATTTGAACATTTTTGTGAAGATATATGTATACATATGTATACATTTTCACATACAAAAGTTGTGTTTAAATTAAAAACATGATTTATTTGTTTAAAATGAAATGAGCAAATAAATTAATGTTTTAAATAAAAAACTGGGACGTGAATAAATGAAATAAAAGAAAACAAATAACTATTATTCGTGTCACTTCATAATAATTTTGCAGGATATTGGTGAAGGTCATTTTATCAATTTTAAATAAATTTATTTTTGCACTGGCTTTAATATAAATTGTTTACACGTAGTAGAAAATAAAGTCGATTAAAAAAGAACAGAAAGTTAATCTGGAGTTGTGAAAAAAAAGATAAATATATGTATATTCCAAAATGCAATATTTGCAGAACTAGAATCCAAGATGAATTATAGACTCGTAAATTTCATCGTCAACGAGTTCTAAATAAAGTTAAAATTAATAGTTATTTTCTATACAAAGTGCTAAGAAAAAAAAGTCGAAATATTGTACATTTATCGGAACAATTTTTTATCGAAATATATTGGCAGTATTCATACAAATATTTTAAATTTAATAAAGATTTACAAAACAAATTTTCTATGAAATGTTTACTTAATAAACGATTGTAATATTTGATAATCGTTTATGAATACGAGGGTGTTGGTTTTGATGTTTGTTACACTCACAATATTATTACAGTAACGGACTGTAGTTTATTTAAGAAATATTCCGTTCAGTAATTTTTAAATAAATAAACATTTAAAATTCCAAGCAAATTTATGTTTAACTGATTCTAACAGTTATTCAAAAAACTAAGTGCATATTAATACGGATTTTCAGTTGCAGTTAATATTGTCCGTTGATTGAGTTAAATTCTTCTTTATGTAAAATTAAATGAAAATGTAATTTGAAGTAACGAAAAGTTCATTTAATTTTTACTGTCAAAAATTCAACCGCGAATTCCGTAAAAACAAATCAATATTCAGTTATCTTATATAAATTATTTGTCAAAAAATTAACTACATATTCAGTAAAAACAAATAAATATGCAGTTATTTTATAAAATTTTACTGTCAAAAATTCAACACCATATTCAGTAAAAACAATTAAATATTCAGTTATTTTATATAATTTTACTACCAAAAATTAATTTTTACTTATCTATAAAAAATGAATTGCTTGTTTTGTGTAAGCAATTCCCATTTTCGATTTGTTAAAATAATTTAGTTAAATACATCAAATTTTAAAAGTAAAATAATTGCGAAGCCATATCGGTCATGCTGCTGGTGTCTTATAATTGAGAGTTCTTCTGTAAACAACGTGGTCAGTACAACAAAAGTAAAACAAACGTGTGTAACTGGGTAAGTAAATAAAAATATTCTCCCTCTCTCGCTTATAAGAAAAACAAGCGGACAGGTGTCTGTCTGTCTGGTATTTTTTAGAAATTCGGCTCTTTTGTGGAGTAAACGAAAATTTAATAAAATAACTGAATATTTAATTGTTTTTACTAAATATGGGTCAATTTTTTGACAGTAAAATTTTAATAAATAACTGAATATTTAATCGTTTTAACTGAATATGGTGTTGAATTTTTGACAGTAAAATTTTACAAAATAACTGAATATTTATTTGATTTTACGGAATATGGTGTTGAATTTTTGACAGTAAAAATTAAATGAACTTTTTGTTAAAAATAAATGAGAAATAGGTAGACCGGTTTTTAATTGAACTTTCATTTATTTTATATTACAATTTCAGTTAAAAAAAGCATGGGTTGGAGCCCAGCGGCTGTCAAGAATGAAAAATTAACAAAAAAAAAAAAAAATAGAAATTGAAAATTAACAAACAGTTCATCTAAAATAACAATTGTTTTTAAAATAGCTATGAAACAGGCTCTTATATTTACATTTCAACTTCAAGCTGTACAAATAAAATGTCGACGAAAGTGGACAAAAAACATTATAAACAAAAGTATTCATGTTTTCAAGACAAAGTCTTGACAGAAAGAATACGAAAAAACAAGGGAAAGGAAGCAACATGTAATAATAAATTTAAAATGATAATTACAGAAAATTTCGTACCACCGGTACCACTGGTTAAATAATGATGTTTGACTGTTGGCTGGCAGGCACCGCAGTGGTGCAGAGGTTAGAACTCAAAGAATTCTGACGAAAGAATGTGGTGGTTCTTGAAACATGTAAATTCATCCCAGGTTCGAGCCAAAGCTCAGCCAAGGAAATTATTAGTAAATTTTAATAAAAATTTCATGTTGTAAAATTCCTTCCTTCGTTAAAAATAATTGAATGAAAATTAAATTTGATGAACTTAAGCCGAACTAAAAAAAAAAATATTGAAATTGAAAATTAACAGTTCAACTAAAATCACAATTGTTCTTAAAAAAAAGTTTTATTAATTTCATGTTGTAAAATTCCTTTTTTCATAAAAATAGCTTAATGAAAATTAGATTTGATGAAGTTCAGCCTAATTAAAATATCAAAATTTGGATTAAAAAGCATAAAAAGTTCAACGAAAAACCCACAATACTAATTGTTTTTATTTTAAACGAATAATTTTTTGTTATTCAATTATTATTTTAATTCAAAACAACTAAAATGTTAATCAAACCAAAATTATATTTTTAATTTTCTTTCAACAAAAAAAAAAAAAAAAAAAAATAATTGATTCAATTATTACATTAATTAAATTTAAATACTTTTCAAATAATTTGTTTAATTGATAAAAAACTGCTAATAATTTTTTCTGTGCAGATTGAAACTTGAAACATTTTTGAAGAGGGAAATTAGGAAAAAAATTGGTACTTGGGTACTTTTTCTCTTTTTGCTAAATTTGGTATGCAGATTGCATTTGGCCAGTACCTTTAAGACATAAAATTAGTTCTTTTTAGAAGTAAAAACGGAATAAAAATTATACTTGTTCTCTTTTCAATAAATTTGATATAATCTGTATTTAAGTCTTCATTAACATACAGAATACTTTCTTTGGGCTAAATTTAGAGAAAGCTGATACTCTTCGTACTCTTTTGTTTTGGTACTTTTTCGTCTTTTGGTATAGAGAAAGCATACGGCTCAGATTTAAATATAGAGTACTTTTTATTATGTTAAAACGGAAAAATTGTAGTTTTGGTACTTTTTCTCTTTTTTCCACTCAAAACTTTGCGCTATAGTTCTAAAGCGTTTTTTCGGGTATAAATTAAAAAAAATCATATCAGAGCTTTTAATTTCTACACATTTAATAGCCATGGAATATAAATAATAAAAAAACAAATCAATTAGATCACGCCCAAACTTACGCCCACTAAAAGGGAAGTTATCCCAAATCAGATTCATGATTTCTTTGAAATTTTCACAGATGATTGAGAAAATAAAATAAGATCAACCTGCTTGAGTCTATCGGATATTGCCAAAGCTTATTGGATCCAGTCTAGTGGTAAAGGGTTAAACTTTTAACAAATTAGCCACATTTTAGTTTGTTTAACAAGATACTGTTAAGTAATGAAATTCATGACAGTTCGGTTTCATTGAGAAGGGAAGTTAATGCTTTCTGTTCAGTAAATGTTTGTTAGTGTATTTAACTATTCAAATCAAAAATGTATAATTTAAAGGATTTATTAGAAGTATTTTTAAATTTTCCTTAAGGTGGCAACCAAGTGTCCACAACGAAAAGCCGCTAAGCTCAGACGTGCCGATCATATCTTAAAGTTTTGTTGAACTGTTTATGGTTTTTAATCCAAATTTTGATATATTTAAGTAGGCTAAGGTTCATCAAATCTAATTTTCATTAAATTATTTTTATGAAGAAAGAAATTTTAAAACATGAAATTAATTTAAATGTATTAAATTATCCAAATTTTTAATAATTTTAATTAGGCTTAAGTTCACTAAATTTTAATTTTCATTAAATTATTTTTATGAAGAAAGGAATTCTACAACATGAAAATCAATTAAAATTGTTATTGATAATCTTTCATTATTGACCGTGGCCGGGGCTCGAACCCAGGCCGGCAGGTTACCATGACATGTTTCGATCGCAACCACTCGATCTCCTCAGATAGATTTGCCGTTTTACATTCGCAGCCATCGACGACTGCTGACGTCAATAGTCAAACATCAATCCTTAAACCAGATTGTATTTTAACCTTTGGTAGATCGAAGTTTGCTTTTTTTTTTGAATGATTATCCATTTAAATTGATTTTACATGTTCTTCCTTACTTCTGTTTTTTCGTACTTTTGTCAAGAATTTTTCTTGAAGTCTAAAGTACATTTTAAATTATTTGAAAAACAAAAAATGTACTTTGGAACTCGAGAAGAATTCTTGACAAAAAGTACGAAGAAACAGAAGTTAGGAAGAACATGTAAATCAATTAAAATAGATAGTTATAACCTGGGTAGGAAATAATCCTACTCGAGAGCACAATTCGAGTCAATTCTCTCGTTTTAAAATTTGTGCTCGCGAGTTTATTTATTCGAGCAGAAAATGAGCTGATGGGTAATAAAAAATTTGCGTCCTTCAGTGACTTACATAAAAGTGTTTGAGATTGGTAGCATATTTTTTGCATAAACACTGCTTTTAATTGTGAATAAAATCAACATTTTTCAACAGATTTTCATGGTTTATTCCTAATTTTTTTGTTGTAAGCTTGGCTTCTGATAAATGATAAAAAAGAGGTAATATTTTTATTCTTATTATCAAGGCCCGGATTTTTATGCAAATGCATATTTGTTCTCGTCAGTCGGAGATTACCATATACAAAATATCTGTGCGAATTAAGAAATTTGCAGTAAAATGGCATCGATTTGTTAGTGCATATTTTTGCATATTTTGCTTTGCATGCATATTTTTGCATATATTACTGATATTGCATATTTTTGTTGCATATTTTGAAAAAAACTTGTTTTAATTGCTTTATTTTGCCATGCACCCTTCCGCAGAAGAGATAAAAGACAACTTCGATGATATTTATTTATTGACTTCTTATGTGAAAAATATTTTGTAAAGCACCTTCGCGTGTTGCCGCATATTAAAAGAATTATCCGGATTAATGTCTTCCTCTAGAGCCTATAACAACCAGATAGGGGACGTGGTTGAAAGCAATTATGTATTATGCTGAAAACTTTTGGCAATTCAAAGATGTGGTAAAAGGATTCAACAATAGTGAATTTAAGTTAATTGATATTGGCATAAACAAGATGTATTTTATAGACGGTAGCTTAAGTTAACAAATTCGTAGCAAGCTTGATAAAGTTTAAACAAAAATTTTGGATTTAAATGTATTGTTTTAAATCCTTAGCTGCTTCCATATTTAATTAAAACTTTTTTTTGCGAAAAGAGCGTAGTGAAAATAAATATACCACAGAGGAACTATCAGCATTTAATCATGCACCTATCTCTTCCGTTTTATTTTGTTTTGAAAAACAGGTAGTAAACTTTTATTTTGAAAAAATGTAGGGTCAAAATCAAAAAACATTTGATTCGTATGTAAAGCCTGGTATTCTGTTCAGTATTTCGTGCGAAATGTTTTCAAACTCAATATAAAAAAAATTTCTGTGAAATACAAACGAAAAAATGTTGATAGAATTGTACTGTATTTATATTACGAAAAACATGCGAAATGTTTCTAGCAACATTTTTATTTTCCGTACGAAACAAGTGCAGCTCATATTATTTCGCACGGAACTTTAAGCAACAGCTAATAATTTTTTGTAATTTTTTATTTTGTATTTGTGAAGTGGGGTTTATAACAAGCGTTTCAAAAAGAAAAATGTAGAAAAGTGCAAAAATTATTAATAAAATTAAATTTTTTGTTTTTTACTTTAGGAAATTATAAAAATAATATTGTTTTACTTTTTTAATGACAATTGTAAAAACACATGGTTTTTGTCATAGGATGGGGGTAGTGCACTAATGTTGAAGTTTTTACTTATACTTAGTGATAGTTCAAAATAATTGCAAACATTTTGTCGATGTTGAGTGATGAATTGAAAACTAGCAATCTTACTAAACATGAGTGATAGTAATGTTAAAAAATTTTGCGCTAAAAAAATAGTTTGATTTAACAAAAAGCAATCATCAGTTTATTGCAATTTTTTTTCTTCACTCATATGACTGCAACTAAAAATTTTGCACAAAATTTAAAATACAAAACTTGTGTTTTCCGTTATTGACAGAATTTCCTTTAGTTTAATTTCCTTTGCTTAGCATGTCATCAGAAAAATCACAAAATTAAAATTTTAGTGACATTATGTTTCTGTACAGCTTTTTGATTGCAAGTTCAAATTTTGAACTACATATTTGAATTGAGTGCAGATTTTATGCATTCAATCACAGTTAGTGGTAGTAAAAAAATTTGCAATACCACTTTATTTTTTTTAGTGATAGTGAAAAAAAAAAAATACCAATCATCACTAACTAAAGCTGGTAAAAAATAGTAAAAACTAATTTTTTGCAGTTTTATTTAGTGAGATTGCAATGTTGATTTAAATCAATATTTAGTGCACTACCCCCAACTATGGTTTTTGCTTACCTTAGCACAATAATGTTGTATACTTGTATCTAATAAAAACGTTAAGTTTTGAAAAACCGCAATATAGATAATATTGATACATGACAAAATTTTCGTGCGAAATAATAAATGTTGCTCAACATTTTTCGCAAGTTCGAACAGAGTACTAGGCTTAATTGCGAACAGTTTCGCACTTTGCTTAACCAAATGACAGTTTCAAAATATTTAATAAAAAGTTTTCTTAAGCTTAATATGGTTTGACAATTATGATTAACACAGTTGCACAGTGGCTCAAGCCAGCTTATGCATATTATAGTTGGGCCTTTGCAAGTGACCTTATTTACATGATTGTCTTACTGTTTCTTTATACATTTGTGTTTTACTTTACTTTAACTTCTACTTATGTGGTTACTGTGCCTTAGTTACGTTTATGAGACTAAATTTTAGCGTTCTTCTTGTTATTTTGTTTATTCTTGTTATTTTTATGTTTTTTATTTATCCCTAATAAAAAAATTTAATATAATTTTAACTGCATTTTTTTTAAATTTTTAGCGCATATATTTCTATTTTTAGTGCATTTTTTATGCGCATAAAACGCGATTTTAGCTGCATAAAAGTCCGGTCCCTGCTTATTATTTATTTTTATGAATTTTCAAAAACAAAAAATTAGTACTAGTTGTGCATAAAAAAATATATGGCCACTTATTTCTGAATAACTCCGAAATAGTTGCAAATATAAAAAAAAATTTATTCGTAAAAAAATTAAAACGGATTTGTTAAATTTTTTGTTTGGCCAGCGAATTGATATTCCAGATTTTGTTGTAATAAGCTAATATTTATTGTTTTAAAATTTTATAGTCTGCATATATTTTGTTTTTTGCGGACAAGTTTAACAAGTGAATTAAGAGTTTCTTGGCGGCAATAACCACCACATAATTGACTTGTGAAAGCCTTATTATTTTTATTTTTGATTTGACTAACATTTAAAATAAAAACAAATTTGGTTTTTGTTTTGAATGTAAGTTAAACGAGTTAGTTTTGCGCTCGTCATAAAAAAACAGGCAGTTAAAGAAAATTTTATGCATTAAATTAAAAATGTATTTTACTAATTAAATAATAAAAAAAAAAATAGTTTTTAATTAAAAAAATTGTTGGCTTTTTTTTTTGGTATTTAGCTGTCTTTCTCCAGCCCTTCACTGATAGAAACAAACAAACATTTATTATCAATTCAATGATAATACATATGTATTTCCTAATTTAAAACTGAAAACTGCTTCACCATTGTATTTTTATATTTTCAAAACGTATTACAAGATTGCATTCTTTCGAATTAATCCTTTCTTATGCTGTTTATACTGCATGACTAGTTATGATTGTCACAATGATTGTCAAGTGTTGCCAGAAGTAGGAGAAAATCCCTACATGTAGGTATTTTTGATACTTAAATAGAAGCGTAGGGAAAATCGGACTGATTTTTCAAAATCTCCAAAATGTAGGGATTTTTTGTCATATCGTGTTATTTATAAAATAAATGCTGAAATATTTTCTCGTCCAAAACGGTTGAAAAAATTTCTTTTCGCTAAAATCACGTAAAAATATATTTCCAGAGTTGTTTGTGGTTTAAAAAGTTGGCGACACTAATATGTATGTTTAAATATATTTTTTCTAAGTTATCATTCAATAGATGTGATCCCGTAATTTTTGATTAAAGTTCAGTAAAATGAGAGTAAAAATTTCTCTCACTAATAGACAAAAATGTACAAAAGAACGGGAACATTTAAAACCAAATTTCTGATCCAAAAGAAAACGTTAATATGTAATATGTTTAATTAAATACATAAATGAAACATTTACATGCATAAAATTCAAATCCAAGCATTTACTTACATATTCCAACATTTTCTATTGGTTATTTTATGAATATTTCTTATATTAATTATTTTGGTTAACTTGCTTGTACTATTTTATTTATTTTTGACACAGCTGAATGTTTAAAAATCTAATAAATTTGACCAAAGAGAGAGTACGGGCTTCTTTGTGCAAGAAGATGAATATTTTGCTCTTAAAAGCTCTCCCACCTTGCCAAACTTTGAGTACGGAAACAGGTTTCGGTAAGATTGGAAAGTTGAAAGACTTAAGACCTAACCATAATATGCAAAGCCTTGCTTGACCTACTGTCAAAAATTTACAAAAAGTCTCTCAAATGTATTTAAAAAAATAAAAACAAAATAAAAAAACATTTGATTCCGTACGGAATGTGTCCTTGCTTAAGCAAAGGACTGTTTCATTAAACTTAGGAAAATGTTTCCTTAAGTTCAATATGGTTTGCCTCATATAATTGACATGTATTCGCACATTTGCTTAAGCCAACTTAAGCACATTATGGTTGGGCCTTTAATTGAATTTAATTTAAAGTACATACATATGCATTTTTTTATTAGTTTTGTGCTTATTTTATGTCAAAGCTTTAATATACATATTTTATTTTTTATAACTAAGGTTTTTTCTTCTATTTTAATGATAATAATGCGTTGGAATTTCTGTAGGGAAAATTGTTTAAACGTGTGGGGAAAAATCGGATTTTTTTAAGGTTTGCTCCTTACACAATTGTTATACTGTTTTAACACTTATTTTAGAAAATGTGTGTAAACTTTCAAATTTGAAAGCATAGCAGACCGACAGTGTTGCCAACTGTTTCTTGTTAATATTTTTTATTGATTGCTCGGAGTGTTGTCATTAAGAAAATAAATTCACTTTAGCCAAATTAAAAAAAAATTTTTTCTTAATTTTTGTCAAAAAAAATCGATTTGGAACACGATGGTTTCTATAGTATAATTTTTTTTTACAACAAAAATCTTGGATTTATTTTATAATTATTATTTCTTAATTATATTGCAGCACTGAGAGTAAGATTCTAATAGACAAAAAAAAACCATTTCTGCTAGGTTTTTAAAATTTTGTATAAATAAAAATTTATTGATAATTTTCTTGGCTGAGCTGGGGCTCGAACCTGGGTTGAATTTTTATGTTTCAAGAATCACCACATTCTTTCATCAGAATTTTTTGAGTTCTAACCTCTGTACCACTGCGGTGCCTGCCAGCCAACAGTCAAACATCAATCCTTAACCAGTGGTACTGGTGGTTCGAAATTTGCTGTAATTATCATTTTCAATTTTTATATTACATGTTGTTTATTTTCTATAGTTTTTCGTATTCTTTCTGTCAAGACTTTGTCTTGAAAACCTGAATACATTTGTTTATTATGTTTTTTGTCCACTTTCGTCGACATTTTATTTGTACAAATTAAAGTACAAATGTAAACATTAGAGCTTGTGCCATAGCTATTTTAAGAACAATTGTGATTTATAGTTGAACTGTTAATTTTCAATTTCAATATTTTTTTTAAATTTTCATTAAATTATTTTAACTGAAGGAAGGAATTTTATAACATGAAATTTTTATTAAAATTTATTGATAATTTTCTTGTCTGAGCTGGGGCTCGAACCTGGGTTGAATTTACATGTTTCAAGAATCACCACATTCTTTCATCAGAATTCTTTGAGTTTTGTACTAATTTTATAACATTTTGTATTTAAAATACATTATAACATTAAAAATTGGTTCTGTTCGCCTCATTAATATAAACCAGAATTCGAATACGATTCTTGGGAACTAGCAAGATTTTCGTCCCAGCCGATTACTTTTGAGAAAGTTCAAATATTTTAAGTAGTGCTTTTCAGATATCTACAATATGCTAATGCAGTGCTAAAAAAATCACAAAAAGCTGTAAAAAGCTTCTTTTTCTGTAGCTGCTAAAATACAAAAAAATATGTTTTTACGCCTACACGATCAGACATACATACATTTGTCCAATTTTTCTGTGCCCTGTATTTAAGAATGTATTGTTAAGAAACAAAACACTGAGTTTTTTCGTTAGCTTAAAAACTTTGTTCTCTTCCTTTTTAGTTAGGGCAAAGCAAACAAGCGATTCTGTAATAGGCTGTTATAAGCTAACACTTTACCACCTGACTACTTTTGTCAAACTTGACATCTACTCAAACTATCTAAGACCGATGCCTTAACAACTTTCATTTAAAAATAATTGCACTAATACAAATTTCTGTAATAACCATGCAGACAGAATAACTAGAATTTAGCTAGAAATATACTGGTTGTTATTTACTTTAAACTAGTTTAACTTTTGATTTTTTTATGTATCAAACTATCGTATTTAACGTTGGTAGGAGCCCAACTAGTTAATTTTTTTGCATTTTTATAATAGTTTAAAGCTAGTTTCTTTATTTACAGTATAAGGACTAAAAAGGCAAAATTAATTTGACAATTCCCCTCAATACTTTTTCATATTTCATTAATGTTTTAAAGTGTATCTATTTATTTTAAAATAATTCTAACCCCTTACCCCTGGAACCAGAGAGCGAAAGAATATTTTTTCACCATGTTTCAATTTTGTTGAATTCCTCTTTGTTAACAGAATTATAAGAAACTAGCAGAATGCCCCGATATTGTTTCCATCATCATTCTACATTGAAGAATTTGATGTTTTTAGCTAAAAAATTTGAACTAAGAGAAAACGGGAATTAAGCTTCTATTTATTTATGTTTTAAACATTAAAATAGTTTGTCAACTCTAAACCAACCAAAAATGTACCTGTTTTTTCTTGTAGTGTTGTAGTTGCACAACAGACAAGTAACTACTTTTTTTATCTGCTTATCTATAGTTGTTGTTGTTGCTAAAACGAACAGGTATTAAATCGTTTTTTTTTTTAACTTTTGTAGTGTGGTTGTTGTTTAAACGACACATGGCCTCACATATAAAGCTGCCGAAATTTCATAATTTTTTTTATTTTTCGACATCTTTAAACTAGTTATAAACTAGTCCAAAACCTTACTAGTAACGATTTAAGCTTCAGGGAAATGTCACAGTGGTACAATGGTCTATAGAAAAATGTTACAGTTGATGATTTTCTGTCGACTAATATAATTTTTATAATAAAATTTCGCAGTGAAAGAACTTTCTTTAGAAAATTAAACATGCGTTTCACTACAACACGCTGAAGGGCGACGATACTATTGTTTGGTAAATTAAATAAGAGTATAATTTGTTATTGCACAGAAAAAAATAAAAATTGATTTCTTAAAAAAATGTGTGGTATTAATTAAAAAAATAATTAAATTTGCACCAGTTAATAAATTAATAGTGTCAATTAGACTTGATTAAACGTTTAATTCACTTGATTTAACGGTTAATTCACTTTATTTTATTTTTGAAAATTGGCGAGAATTGTTTCTGTGTGTATTTGAAACATTATGTTAATAAACAAATAAAAGTTTTGATATCAAAATCGATTAAAAGTTGTTATTTTTAAGTAAAAAATAGCAAATAGTGCTTTTTATTTATATATGGAGCAATTCCATATGAAAACGATCAAAATTGGCAAATTTTTGGACGACCCCTCTCCGATTTTAAAATAAATAGTCTCAATCGATTGCCCAGCAAAAAATAATGTACCTACATATTTTTTTTTTTTTATAGTGACTGGTTTAGTGGTGGTGTACACCACTGTCATGTGACAAAATTGAAGAATTCTTTATAAGGGACCTCATTGAAAGTTGTTTAAAAACTACTAAAGCGATCGCAACGAGTGATAGCTCGTTGGAAAGGTATTGAATCAGGCTTTAATTGAAAAATAAAATTTTCCTAATTTTTCTTAGAAATTTACCTTTAAATTTTCCCATGAAAATTAAATTTTCCGATTTTCCACAGAAGCTCCTAAATTTTCCGGCTAATTTTTTTTTTTGGATTCCTCATAATTTTTGCTTTAAGAATCAGCAATAAAAAAATGGGCCCCGACTCCTTGTTTGGACAGGAGAAGAGCATTTAAGAGACCACCTTGTTAAAAATACATTTTAAAAATTAAAAATACATTTATGAAGAAAAAATCAATTTTTTTTTAAGAGCCCCAAGTTGAGTGTGCAGTGAATATGGTCTGCCTGCCTTCACAAGATCGGCCATAAATCCATGGATAATAGCAGCAGTGGCATGTAATGGCACACCAAACCCGACTGAGGCTACAGGTCATAAAATGTTTTGTAAATTTTTTAAATTACCAGGTAATAAATATTTCACCTAAAATGACACGTGCAGAAACAAGTCATAAAACACGGATTTTCCATAAATATGGCGAAATATTTATTACCTGGTAATTTAAAAAATTTGCAAAACATTTTATGACCTGTGATCGGCTTATTGGCAGTAACCAATTAAGTCCCTCTTTAAAAAACATTTTATGACCAGTAGTTCACGCAAATTTTCCTATTAAAGAAAAGCAAATATCGCTTATTTTTTTTTACCTATTTTTTACCAAAAAATAAATATAAATACTTCACACACTCTGAGTCAAATTTCAGTTGAATACTAAACGTGAAAGTGTTAAGGTGTTTTTTTTTTGTAAAGTAAAGAGTGAAGCTGTAAAGACAATTTAAAGTAAAATGAATAAATTTTGCTGCAATCCGTTTAACAACAGTGGACATCGTTCGAAAAAGTATTAAAATTAACTGGTGTTTCGAAGCGATACATGAATGAATTAAATATACAATACGGTGAAGAAGCAGAATTCATTTGCCCTAGTGTAAAATCGATTTGTCTCAACAAGCAAATGCATTGAAACAAATGCAGCCCCAATCCGAGAGTGAAATGACAAGTGAACAAAATGTTTCATTTGATAGTGAGGCAGACATTCCGATGGTCAATATGTCTTTGAGTCCTTTGAATGAGGCTATTACCACTTTTGGTGAAACGCCTATTAGAAAAAGAAAGTTGCGAAGTGAAACATACAGGAAAGAGAAAAAAGGCAAGGTTATGAGTGCAATCGCGAAAATATTTGATGAAGGCTCTGATAACGAATGCAGTCAAGCAGATGACGTTGATGACGGCAAACAAATGATTGAGCAGTTGAAAAGAAAATTCAATTTAGCGACCACTTTTCCGGAGAAATATCTCATTTTATCTGTGCTGCCTCAATCATGGTCTATACGCAAGATTTCTGAACAGTTTCAAACATCTTTTTACATCGCGAGAAGAAGCAAAGAACTAGTTCGACAGAAGGGCATATTGGCGACTCCCACCAAGTAATTTGGCTGAAGGACCCTCAGCGAAGCAACGGTGAAATTGATTCAAGATTTTTACTGCAATGATGACAACAGCCGCGCCTGCCCAGGTACACGTGACTATGTTATCACACGTGAAGATGGAGAAAAAGTACACAAGCAGCGCAGATTATTATTATGTAATCTATCCGAAGCATAACATCAGTTCAATGAGAAATACCCAGCAGAAAAAGTGGGATTTTCTAAGTTTGCCATCCTACGACCAAAAGAATGCGTGCTGGCATTAGACAGGCACGGAACGCATTCAGTCTGCGTTTGCATGTTTCATCAAAACATCAAATTAATTTTCTTTTCATGCAAGAAATTGAAAGTATTTCACGGTGAAATTGAAACATATAGGGACCTCCTGTCGAAGTCGTTGTGCGCATACCCCACGGAAAATTGTCATCTGTCCAAATGCGACAATTGTCCGAAGATTGACGAGCTAGAGCAATATTTGGCGGAAAAGTTTGAACAGCTGTTAATTCAGGAGGTGCATTTCAAACAGTGGATAATTAGCAGCGGCAGATGTTCCCTTGAGACCGTGGTAAAGCAGATTCCGGAATTCATCGAGGAATTCGGATTCAAGTTGAATGAACTGAAGGCGCACCATTTCATATCCGATATGTAATCGAAATTTCTAAAGGAAAGTAAGGAGAAATTAGCCCAAAATGAATTCATTGTGATAAGCGACTTTGCCGAGAATTACACTTTTCTCGTTCAGGATGAAATTCAGGCTTATCACTGGGCAAACGACCAGTGCACGGTGCATATTTTTTGCATTTATTTCAAAAACGAAGATAACGAACTACAGACCGTAAGCCTTGTTGTTGTCGCGGAGAGTTTAGCTCATAATTATGTGTCCGTTTATTTATTTCAAATGAAACTGTTTGAATTCTTAAGATCAAAATTCGATGCAATCGACAAAGTAACGTTTTTCTCAGACGGCGCGGCTTCTCAGTACAAGAATAAAAAAAATTTTTACAATCTTTGCATAGTTGAAGAAGAGCAAAACTGCAAGGTCGAGTGGCACTTTTTCGCGACGTCCCACGGTAAGGGCCCATGCGATGCGTTAGGGGGAACCCTAAAACGCATGGCGACTAAGGCAAGTTTGCGAAGGCCATATACTGACCAGATCTTAAATGTACAACATTTGTTTTCGTGGATTCAAAGCAAGGAAATTGCCATTAACACAGTTTTATGCACTCAAAAAGAACACGATGCCATGGAGCGACGAATTCAAAACAGATATAATAATGTCAAAACTATAACTGGAACGCAAAAGTTTCATTGCTTCATACCAAATATTTCTGATATGTTAATTAATGTAAAGCGGTACTCTTCGTCTGCCGACGTGCTAAATTTAAAGTTACTTTAATTTTATAATGATGCCAAGACAATTGAAATTTTTAATAAATATTGTAATTAAGTATAAGCAGCAAAATAAGAAAGATTTTTTCTTCATAAATGTATTTTTAACTGTAAAATAATTTTTAAAATGTATTTTTAACAAGGTGGTCTCTTAAATGCTCTTCTCCTGTCCAAACAAGGAATCGGGGCCCATTTTTTTATTGCTGATTCTTAAAGCAAAAATTATGAGGAATCCAAAAAAAAAAATTAGCCGGAAAATTTAGGAGCTTCTGTGGAAAATCGGAAAATTTAATTTTCATGGGAAAATTTAAAGCTATCACTCGTTGCGATCGCTTTAGTAGTTTTTTTTTAAAACAACTTTAAATGAGGTCCCTTATGAAGAATTCTTCAATTTTGTCACATGACAGTGGTGTACACCACCACTAAACCAGTCACTATAAAAAAAAAAAAAAAATATGTAGGTACATTATATTTTGCTGGGCAATCGATTGAGACTATTTATTTTAAAATCGGAGAGGGGTCGTCCAAAAGGTGATCGCTTTCATATGGAATTGCTCTATGTTAATTTTTTTTATTCATTTTATATAAATCGGTAAACGTTTTTAAATAATGTATTTATTTTTTGAAGTAAATCTGTTAAATAACAATAAATAATTTAGAGCATCAATCACAGTTTATGAAATTATTGACCCCAATTTTATTCTACAATATTTACACAACATCTAAATATAAATTACTGCCAATAATTGATTTCTAATTTACAACCATGAAGAACTGAAAACAAAATACAAACAATGTATTTCATATTGATAAACACTCGAGATTCAATGTGTATTATGTCATACTCAACAAATTACAAGCATATTTTATACAAAACACAAGTTAACTAACTAATGCATATTAATGTTAAAAAAAAAAATTTATAAACAATAATATTTCATATGCACGCACGTTAAAAATAGAGGAAGGAACAAAATGGAGCTAAAAAAACAATTTATGCAGTTAAAATAAATGAGTTGAACACTTTATTATTATTGGGAAAGTGTGTGGGGGTGTTCGACTGGTTTTGTGGTTATTGGAAAATGCTTCAACAACAAAAGTTTGTAACAAAAAAAAAAAAAAAAAAAAAAACAAGGATACCCGCTATAATAAGAAAAAGCTAAAAAAAAAACTAATAAAGTAAGAAGTCAATTTCATGCTACATTATTAACAATTCAGTCAAGAGAAAAATATGTACATAAATATATAAATTTGAAATATATTCAATCCAAAAGATGGATTAACAAAAACGTTAGGGAGGAAATTGGTACTTTTATGGTACAATTGAAAATGGTAAAGCACAATGGCTTTTTGTAACCAGAATTTATTACAATCACAGTGATTTATAATCATACAAAGACAGAGTAACAGTTCAAGAAGTTGTCCTAGTCTTATGTTATTCACTGAAGCTGAATAAATGAAAAAGAGAGCTTAGAAAAAGTGTTCCAAAAACTTGTATACTTTTAATGTGACGCCAAATTTAAAAGTTTACTAGTTTTTATACAATTATACCAAATCTAATAATTTGCTGAAGATAATTTTGTATGGTTGTCACTTAAAAAAAAATACCTTAATATAATATGTTTGCTGTAGCTATATTTAGGCCAAGCATTTAACTTAAAATCTATTCATTATTCAGTAATAAGAAAAAAAAAATGCAACTTTAATTCATCTCTCCAAAGTTCTTACCGGCTTGTTCGTAGAAAAGGAGTGCAAATTGTTTTTACTCCGACTTTTGACTTTCTTCACTCGTAAATATCGAAAATGAATCATTATATTTATCTCAAAAAACCAAAGATATTAAAAAATTGATAAGGAAGTGGGAGTGGATTACAACCCTAAACTATTTTATAGAAACAATATGTGGAAAATAATAGAGAGAACGTGCTCATGAAATAATAACAATGCAAACAAATCAAGGAGAAGATCAAGAATGATGGATGAAAAGATTTACATGAACACCTGCCATGTTGACCTTATCACGTGGTTGATCTTAGCCACTTGGTGAAAAACAATGCGTTTACCAGCCACCCAGGCGTGTAAAAGCAACCAGCACACTGTAACGGTCCAAACTGCACTCGTCCCTATATCTTGGGAGACCATCGTTACCTATTCTTCCGACCGTGCTCAGGGCAATGGGGTGGTGTTCTTGTCTCCCTAAAGACTGGTTAAAAACCGCTTAAACTAAATTTAAAAGGTAGCTATAAGTAACCAATGTTAACTGTGGGAAAATAAAATAAAAATAGAAAAGAAGAGTAACCCGGTCTGAAATTAGAACATGGAAGAAGATGGTAAAACTTCCTTATGGTCTAAACCCTCCCAGCCATGCTATCGTACCGCTCAATCTTAAGATAGCCCTATTACTACTCTAACTAATTGTTGATTAACCTTTCATGGAGTTTAAAAAAAAAAGAAAAATTAGATTAACGCCATTTTTATCAACGCGTTAAATAAAAATATTTATTTAAACAATATTTCAACATATTTTAAAATATTTTAATAATATAAACTAATAATGAAAAAAAATGTATTGTGATTATGTTATGTTAGTGTAGTGTAAAATTTTGAATATTCCCTATTGAAATTAAATTAAGGGATGTTTTACAAATGTTATTAACATTTTATGTTAATAACATGCAAATTCTACATTAATAAAATTTCAATTCAAAATTTTAAGATAATTTAAATAAAAATAATAACAATATTTTAGAACTCACCAAATTTTATCCAACGACGACAGCAGGCCTGATGTGATGCTGAATTTATTTGTTATGGTAGATTTTGAATTATTTTGAATTATCTTACTATCAATTTAGATTATATATTCAAAATTTTGTTAATTGTATATGTTAAATGTATGTTAATGACTGCTAATGTGTAATAATATAGTGTATGTGTAAGTGTGGTAATAAATGTATTAAAAAAAAAAAAAAAAATGGATTTTAAATCAGATCTTTAGAAAATTAATTGATATAGGTAAGTTAAATTAAGGTAGAAAAAAAAAAATGATTTTAATATTGATAAAAAAAAAAATAGCGTTAAAGTTAAGTTTAGAAAACAAAAGTAACAAATTTAATTCAGCTACGGACAGTAAGAAAAAGTGGAAATGCATTAAGGAGATCGGAATTGGAAAAAATCTCCGTAGACCGTTAGATGTTGATGTAAATCTTATCAACGATAATTTTGTTAATATACCACAACCTAAAGCCAATGCTGACTTTTATAATGAAAATTCCAATTTTCCTGGCTCCCTCATGCAATTTGATTTCCAAACTGTTCATATTTTTGACGTTGTTGAAGCCTTTTATAAGATGAAATCCAACTCGATTGGTTTGGATGGCATAGATCCACGATTTGTAAAGATTATCTTACCATGGATAATTCAATACATTACACATATTTTTAACTGTATTATTATGACTGGTATATTTCCAAAATTATGGAAGCATGCCAAAATTGTCCCTGTCCCAAAACCTGGAAATGAATATCGCCCAATTGCCATTTCACCCTACTTTTCTAAGGTTTTTGAACGTCTCCTGCATACTAATATTTACACCTATGTAAATGAAAATAATCTGTTGACCAGTCGCCAATCTGGTTTCAGACCCCGACATAGCTGTATAACAGCACTTTCAGATGTAGTTGAAGACATCAGAGAAAACTTGGATGAAGGTAAACTTTCGTTTTTGGTGCTACTGGACCATTCTAAGGCATTGGACACTGTTCACCACTCAATTCTTAGCATGAAATTATTTAAGCAATTCGGGTTCTCTGTACAAGCTACAGGACTAATTCAGTCCTATCTTGCAGACAGAACTCAATCTGTCGTTAATAACGATCAAATATCACGTTCTTTGCCTGTCACCAGAGGAGTACCTCAAGGTTCCATCCTTGGACCTTTATTGTACTCTCTTTACGCAAATGATCTCCCACAACAACTTAGCTTTTCAAACATACAAATGTATGCTGACGATATTCAATTATATCTCAGTAGTACCAAAGACTCAATTGTTTCTAAGGTAAACGAACTTAACTCTGATTTAGAAAAAATCTTTATCTGGGCTTCTGCTAATGGTTTAAAAATTAACCCAAATAAGTCAAATTTTCTTATCATTTGTAAAAATAGCATTAGACCGGAAGGTGAAATTGATATTTCTATTGGTGGCGCGAGAATCAAGCAGGTAAACACGGCAAGAAATTTAGGTGTGACGTTTAACTGGACCCTAACTTGGTCGGACCATATAAGTCAGGCCTGTGGTAGGGTATATAGTAAGCTGCGCAGTTTATGGGCCACTCAATATTTTACTCCCCTTAGTATAAGGACGCTGTTAGCTAAAACATATCTACTTCCCACATTGTCATATGGGTCCGAAATTTTTTCAGGCTGCTCTTCATGTGATATGCGCAAACTAAACACAACATACAATAATATCGTCCGCTATGTTTACGGTTTAAAAAAATTTGACAGGGTCACACCTTTTTCAAGACGTTTTATGCAATTGCCTTTTAATAAGTTTTTGAAAATGAAATGCTTAATTTTCCTTCATAATATTATTGTAAAAAAAGAACCGGAATACTAATATGATCGCCTGAAATTTGCAAGATCCCAAAGAGGCCGATACATTATTCAATTACGACATCGAAATCATGCGTCAGAATGCCAATTCTTTATTATGAGTATACGTCTCTGGAATCAACTCCCTAATTATCTTCAAAGCACCGACAGCGCAATAAAATTTAGGAAATTAATTAACGATTATTTAAATGAATAAAAAATTTTTATATCGTTACCTAAAACGCAAAACGCCCTATCTAACATTTTGAAAATTTTACAGGAGAAGCAAATTACTATTCAAAATGTTAATTGATAAATTGCCTAAAACGGCTTATAATTTATTTTCCTTCTATTTTTCTTGTAAAACCTACCAGTTGTTTTGACAATTGACAATGTTGCATATTATGCAAACTGTTAGTAAGGTCTTTCAGCGTGTATCCATATAAACTTTTGTAGATAGGGCCGTTTGTTTTTTGTTAATAAAAGCGCTAATTTTGGTTGAAAGACTCCAAAATTGATTGTGGACATAAGTGTTGATGCAATTCATCAGATTCCATAAAAAGTCGATTTTTTATTTTTTGTTAGTTAGGGCCTTTTGCGTTTTAGGTAACGATATGTATTATTATATTTTTTCGTTTATATTTTTATTTCTTTTTTATCTTTTTATTTCTCTTTTTATATTTTTTATTTCTTTTTTATATTTTTCATTTATTTTTCTTTTACAAATCTGTTAATATTACAACTTCATTCACCTTGTGATTAGTTATGTCAATTTAATTTAATTTATATAATAAAAAAAAAAAAAAAAAAAAAAGGATAAATTAAGTTGAATAAAAAAAAAAAATTAGATTTAAGAATAGAAAAATTAAGTTAAGTTAAAATGATAGTTAAGCAAAGAAAAATTAAGTTAAGATTTTGTAAGATTTAAGAAAAATTAATATAACCTCGAGTTAGGCTTAAGTATTAGATAGGTTAAGATTCAGCAGGGTTATTATGTATATCAGGTAAAAATTTCAATTCGTAAGAGTATTATCAGGAGTATTATCAGGAACTAGGCGGAAAATTGATAAATTCGATATTGGATCTTTCTGGATATAAATGTATTTAACAGTCACAAATTGAGTTAAATGATTTAGACTGCAAAATTTTGCTTGCTCAATTCAAATTTCGGGAGATTTTCTCCTATATAACATTATAAAAGTTAATCGCAAAAAAACAACAAAAAATCTCATTAAACTTACCTCAAAATGTTTATCTTTTTAAATAAAATTATCCTGCCAAGGAAAATCCTTATCTTTATATGTATTAAGATCTTGATACAATTTTTATTTGCAATAATAAATTCTCTCTTTTTTAACCGTTTATGTGCTCAAATTTTTTTATTTAAATAAATTTATTTCAAATGAAAATTTTTGAAAAACAAAATTTTCAATGCCTGTTTATTCTATTTGAAAATTACATATATTATTATTTGTAGCCTAGCAAACATTCTCATCCAATCATTGCCCTCACAACACACAGGTAGCAATATAAGTGTATAATACCGCAAGATTGTACACTCGCCTCTTGAATATGAGCTAAAGCAATTTTATCTAAAGCCTAGTACTCTGTTCAACATTTCACGTGAAATGCTGTTAAAACGCATATGAAAAAAAACTTGTGCGAAATATCTATGAAAAAATGTTGATAGAGTTGTACTCTGTTCATTTTGTGAAAAAGTTCCGAAATGTTTCTGGCAACATTTTTTTACAACTGCGAAACAATGTAAGCTGCACTTATTTCACGTGAAATTTTAAGCAAAAGTATAAACTGATAATTAAATATTAAATAAAAAATTAAAGTAACACAACCGGTAACAGTTTCTTATCCATATTTACTTTCTTTTTTATTAAATTTTTTATTAAAAAAAATATTTTCTGTAAAATACATGTGGGGGTTGTTTGCATACTTCGCATACTCTGCAGGAATAAAAACGTCAAATTGTACAAATTCGCATGATAGGTAACATTGATACATGTCAAAAATTTCATGTGAAATAATTAATGTTGCTCAACATTTTTCACAAATTTGAACAGAGAACTAGCCTTAAGCTGCCTTGGAAATAAGCCAGCGGCAACTGTTGGACTCTCCCACAAGTGGTGAAAATTCAGCCCTTGAACAGGATATTTCAGGGTCTCCTTCCCACGACTTTGGGCTTAAACCACAACCATCACGTTATCCCTAAATTATTTCTTAGTCAAAAAAAGCATTTTTGTGCTGCACCTTTTTCGTGAGATTATGCTTTAGAAAACCAATCTTCCACCCAACAAAGTACAATCTCGTGAATGGTATCATTACATAAGAAAAGTAAAACTCCCCGCAAAGACAATCTTCCGAAAAGATAGAAAGCATTTTCTTGCTAGAAGTATACTTCTGGTAGCCTCAAGCGCTGGTCAGTACAGTGCCTGCTCGCCAGGAGATACTGACTCTCTTGTTGCCAAATACTAGCTCTGGTTAGCCGCGATCTTAAGACATCTGTCAATTTTGTATATTAGCCGAATCCCAGGTGGTGACTGCACCTCATTTTCCCGGACGATGTAACACCAGAAGGTGAATTATCCCAAAAATGCTTCCTTCGTACCCCCGATGGACACCGCAAAGGGTGGATGAAAAAAGCAAGACAGCTAAAGAAATTTTCGTCTGCACTAAAGTTTTTGGGATGTAAACGATCTAATTTTTTAAACCAGTTGCTAGAAGTGTTTCCAACTAAATTTTTTCCACCTAATTGTGATATGAAACCTAAACCCAATTATTGTTATTATTTTTATTTCATATGGTGTGTTTTATGGAAAAAGAATGCATAAGACGTATACGAGTATTTGCACTGTTTTAGAAAAATATTTCAGAGTATAGGTTTATTTATGTACATAAATCTAGCGAAAAAATATGTACATGGGAGGTAGGCGTGTCATATGAACAATGTTGTTTAAATTTAATACATATCCAAGTTTAACTCAAAAAGTAGCAGCAGATTTCGTTTGTCGTCGATAACTACTTCTATTTACGTCCAATAATAATATGGAATCAACGCACTGTGCAGCGTATAAAGCATTGATATTTACTAAACACTTGAACGGAAAAAATACAAAAACACACTCACGTTTTGACATGCTTGACTAACAACGGCTAAAAACATTTATGCGACAACAAAACCATATGAGGCCTATCAATAGCAATAACAACAAAACAAAGCAAAACAAGCAGAGCAAGAAAAAATGTTTTCTTAAAGAGAAATGTTGACTTTGTGAAAAAGCAGCAGCAAATCTAAGCAAAAGCCATGTGACAATTCAAGTTTTTTTTGACCACCGTTTGTTTTTTAAAAATTATACAACCAACTTATTAAACCAATTTTATTCTTATAACAATGATCGATGTTTTCAGTACAAAACTCAAATGTCCTTCTCTGTGGAGGGTTTTTGTTTTCTAAGGGCTTATTTGTTTTTTTTGCCAAACGAAAAGAAAATATTCTGTCACAAAAAAGCAGTAAAAGTGAAATATGTATATGTTTGTATATTGCAGTAAAAATGTAAATTGAGTTGAAATACTAGTCAGCACATGAAATACCAACCGAAGGTTATTCGTGCGTAAATATAGAATGTTGTGTTATATATTTTTTTTCTTTTTTTCTTTTTTTTCTAAGGATTTAAGCATGGTTTGTATAAAGGAAATCAGAAAAACTGATAAATTTGATATTTGATGGTAATTTATGTACGATTGCTTTTACTTCTGTACAGTAGAGCGAATAATTGTGATTTTTGATTTAGTAATTGAACGCTTATTTTACATTAAATAGTTTAAAACAAGCATGAAAGTATAATGGGTCAAGTTCGGCCATTTAATACCCTACACCAGAGTATAGAAAGACAGAATTTCAAGACTGTACCCTATTTGGAACCCACACTGAACCAAAAATCCAATGAAAATGTACGTTAAGCAAACGAAATTACGTTTATTAAAATATTTTCGTTGGCTCAACGAATTATTCGTTAATATAATGAAAATAATACCTAAATTTTCAATTGGTTAACGTACATTTTCATTGGATTTTTGGTTCAGTGCATGGGCAATTATTGACCCGCTTGAACAAAATTATATTACGAGCTTTACCCCCGTTTACACAACTTGCCTATAACAAAATGGGTCATTCTACCGGCCGAATATAAAGTGTGCCATTATTACAACTCTGTGGCCTTTTGACAAAGCATCTTAAGTCAAATTTTAAAAGTTGAAAAAAAATGCTGTTAGTTATACGAATTTTCCTTTAAAAAACATTTTTGTTTACGATTGTTAAATTTTTTTTGTTATAAACGAAATTTTTCTTTAATTTCGACTTATTTTATTATTTGATAAAAATGATTTTTTCACCGAGTTTTTTCTAAACCTTTGTTTGCATCTTATCTCGACTTAAGATGTTTTGTCAAAATGTCACAGAACTGTACTTTAACCTTCCAGGTAGAATAAACCTTCCTTCAACTTATCGCTCACTTAAGGTTAAAGTAAAGTTTTTAAACGGTCGATAAAATCTTACCTTAAGCTATCTGTAAGTTGTGAAAACGGGCCTTAGACTCATGTTAAAGTTCTTTGTGCCAATGATTACTTAGATATTTTCATCTATAACTAATTTTATACGCACCACTTATTATATATTATATAATATTATATATTATATATATTGCAAGTAGAGAATATTGCTGCATAAACAGTGAATTTTTATTTGCGAAACAATTCCTGATTAACGACAATATTTGCAAATAAGATTTTAAGTATTGCCATACTTTTAACCGTTTTACTTTTTTATTTCGATGTGGCACATTCATATGACAACAAAAGTAAAATTAAATAAAACATGTGCAAATAAATTTAAAAGTACACAAACATTTTTGATCTTTTTTATTTAAAAAATAAAAAGTTTATATACATACAGCGCAACTAAATGAATAAATTTTCCATCTGGAATCACTTAAAAATAAGAATTCCCATTAAGAAAATTGACATATTAACAGTAAGTTTGTTAATCGCAAATAATTTTTATTTGCGAATAGGCTACGTATAAAGGTAGTATATATGTGATTGGTTTGTCTTTTAGTAATTTTAAGAAGGAGGTTTATATGAGACCTATGGTTAATTTTGGTAAAATTATGGACCGATTCTCACCATTTGTAATAAGCTTCGTCCTCATGACAATTGGAACTTATGAACTAAATTTCATCAAATTATCTTCAAAATTGCGACCTGTACGCCAGGTTAAATAGTAAGACCAGCAGACAGCCAGGAATCCAGACGGATGGACGGACATCGCTAGATCGACTTAGAAAATGATACTCAGTAGATCGGTATACTACAATATGGGTCTAGGGACTTTATTAGTTAGCGTTACACACATCAGCACAAACGTATAATAAACTCTCCACTATGGTGGTGTGAATATACTGATATTGCATTTGAAGACAATATTTACATAACAAAAAGTTGAGGAGTTCCATGGCAAAACGATTTAATTTGATGTTGAAAGTTTTTTTTCTGATTAAATTTAAAAAATTTTACAAAAAAAGCGCAGATGAAAATTAAATATATTTGTATCTATAAAATAAATAACTTAGAAATATTTAGTAAAAAGTTGAAGAAACTAAGATACCCTACACCACAAAGTAGCCTACGTGGGACAACTGAAGTGAAACAATAAAACAAAGGCTACTAAGAGGCTATAGAGGGTGAAAGGAAACGTCTGAATAAATTCCTTTTTCAGCTGCCAGGAATAAGAAACTTTTGATTGTCATATGAGAATAAAAGAAAAGGAAAATAAAAAGTTTTAAATATGTAGAATATTAAATAATTTAGTATGATCGATGACATCAGAAGTTTGAGTATAAATTTCATTAAAATTTTTTATTATCAGCTTATTTATATTTGTTTTGTCAATTTTTCTTTTTACCATTATGTGATATTTGAAACAATTCATAAAATCGTTTGTCATCTTATAAACATTTGAGTGGTTATAAACCTATTCACAATATCTACATATAACTGAATTTGTATTCTGCTGTTTTAGGTCTTCCCACAGCTGAGCTCAAAAAGGATTAATGTTTATTATTACATTTCATCAATAAAGGCTTAACTAATATACACACATATTCACAACTTTAATAATATATAATTCTTTTTAATATTTGTATGCTATTAATTATTGGATGGCTCTCCAGTTATAAAAGCAATTAAACACATTTGACATTATATAACAGTTGATTGGCAATTGGTGATTGCTATTGCTGCATTTAAAATACTTTTAATAAATTTTAAAAGTAAAATTTGTATCAGTTATTTATGCGGTGTTTATCTTTACATCAAGTAAATACCGAGTAGATCTCTTCTTTAAAAATGAGCTTTATATGAACGCAAGGGTTAATGTGGACTTACGGCCATCCAACTCTTTAGAAGTATTATAATTTATTATCATCATGTAAGTGAAATTAAATACCGATATAATTAAATATTTGTGGTTTGCCTATAAATCCTATTCAGCTTTGACATAAAGTCAACTTTGTTGTATGGATGCAAGACGTAGGATGCAGCTCGTCGCGTCATAAATGCACTTAAATTTTGTTACCAACAGATGTCTGAGGAGAATTTTAATAAAATTTCCTAAAAAACGAATAGATTGTAAAAGATCTTAATGGAATACGTTTGCAATGTCCTTTTTAGAGTTGTGGAAATTACGTATTTTAAATAATTATATTAAAAATATTGAAATAAAAATACAAAACAGTTTTTAGCAAAAAGTATTTTGAAATACCATATTATGTAAATTTTTATAAATTCATAATTTAAAAAAACTTTATTGAAATAAGATTAACCCATTGGTGGACGAAGTTCCCTGGCCACTTCCCTCAATATGATCACCAATAATTAATGAAAATGATCTGATTAATTCGGCTCAAAAACATTTTATTCAGGAAAAAGTTATAGTTTTGGAGTTATGGACCATCCCTTGTAAAGGTCCAATTAGACGTGACATAACCATACCAAAACTGTATTAGAGTCATTCTACGTAAAGAGGTTATCTGATATTAGGAATGGCGGCGTGATAAAAATATTTAAAATAATAACTTTTTTCAATATTATCGTATTTATTCAGTTTGTTTGAATGCATGTTTAATAATGGCCAGTCAAGTAATCTACTTTTACCGGTATTTTAAGTGACCAGGGGAAATACTCTACACAGGGTAAAGGCATGAAGGCCAGGACAGGATACCTTACTTTACAAGCTTATTTTCGTAAGAATCAACTTTATTTATTCAAAATTATACTAAAGTTTCCATACAGTCTTCTTTTATGTAACATAGAAAACCAAAATACTTAGTATCTGCTTACATAAACGTAGTCGAAAAAAAGTAAATTATTTAATTGCATATATTTTGAAATATATGGTAACAAACACATATAGAGCATATATGCTCCAATAAAAACTTTAAACTTAAATAAGAACTTTTACTTATAAAAACAAACATTAAAAAATATAACGATTGATGATAGTAAAAAGTTGGTTAGCACGATTTTGTATAATTTTTTATATTAAATAAGGCATACATACATACATTTTTAAAGCGTTAAAACACTTATAACGTATATAGTGGATATGTGTTGGCTTAACGTAAAATAATATACATGAAATACTAAGAAAGAAGTAATATCTCACTTCCTTATCTACCCTGGACGCAAAATCTCTACCCTGGCATCAGATGAAGCAGGGGAAATACGGCAGGGGAGAGATTTTTTCATTAAAAAACTAGCACAATCAGAAAAATATGTATCGTAACGAAAAAACAAACTAACACAGTAAATTATACTGAAATTAAAATAAATAAATATTACAAACAAACTTAAGCCACAAATAACAAGCGAATAAAACTCACCAGGGGAGATACATCAATCACTGACACGTGCGAGCGATCCGAGTGGTGTGGTCGAATTATCGGCCCAATAAGAGTACGCTAATGGCTCGATCGATTTTTATTGTTAAATTCACTTCGAAACAAATGTTCTGCAATTTAAATTTGCAGCGTCAACGCATTTTAGCGGCATTTTTAAACGGTCGAAAAATGTGCAGGGGAGGAGACTTCAAATACGAGCGACAAAAACTATGTAATTTTTTTTAATAGAATATGAAAGTAATTTGAAAGTTTATTTAAACGACTTTTATTGTTATTTATACTACTTTATGTAATAAATAACGATTAATTGTTTAATGAATTAGAAATGTGTTAAATTTCAAAAATTTTGTTACAGAATAGTAAAGGGACAGGCCAGGGTAGATACTTTTTTCTAGGTAAACACGAAGTTATGACTTAACTAAGGTAATTTAGGTATTGCAATTTATTGTCAAAAAAGTTTACTTTATTTGTTATTAAACACGTTTGATATTTCCACAAATTTTTTAATTATATATAACTTTTTAATGGAGCCGTAGATAGTACCTCTTAACGTAGAAACAGCCATTACCATTACCACTGTATTACCAAAACTACATAAACATGCCATACTAACCAATTCAATTTTGGTTTCTACGGTCATCGTTACGGCTGTGGCATTATGTTAATGTCACGTCTAATTGGACCTTAAGGATACTCCGCTATAGGTACACTTGGAGTATGATAAGTCTTAAATTATTCTGAAGCCCGTTTTCAGATTTGTTGCATGTGAAGGTTGTGTTTCCGCAATGTCAACATCGGTTTTCAGTTTTTGAATATTCAATAAGATGGTTTCTGCCATAATATCGTGTTTCTGCCGTCACTTTGCTAGAGCGCGAACCTCTTATAGATGGAGAATTCGGAAAAAATAAGAAGAGAAGCACTTGTCGGATCATTGGGATGTAACTTCTTCAGCCGAAGCCAGCCATGCATTAACGAATGAGGTGTCAAGGAGATATGCAAAGATTGGCCACCACCATTTCTTTTGTCTGATTCGCGAGCGGTAGACTACAACTAATTGATCCATCTTATCAAGACCTTCTATGTCCATATTATATCGAAGTAAAACCAAAAAGTAATTTCAAACTTTTGGTTTTAAAATACTTATAGCACCCCTTCCTTTAACGAATCGTTGGCATGATTCTATTTCATAGACAACAAAATTTGTTGCAATTGTGACAACAACCCATCGTGTGAGCGATATGTTTTCATTTTTTGTAAATCTATGATCTAGAGATCTCCTTTCTTCTTTTTTCATCACCGGGATTGAACGAAGAGGACATTTTTTTGTTCGCCCTTCCCGTGTAGTGCCTGAAGTATGTATATTAGGGGTATAACCAAAAAAAATACCTATCACGACGGGGTGGCCACTGATGTATATATCAAGAAAACCGTTTTTTGAGATCAAGTTGGATAAACAACCTCCCCTCCAAAACGTTTTTTCTAAAGCTTCCAAAAAATAATAATATTTGAATTTTTATTTTTTAAATACCATACATACAGTCATGCACTGTATATTAACTTCAGATACTACAAATTATCTTTGTTGAAGGAAATAAACTTTAAGTTCAAAGTGCGTGTTGTTTTGCAATGTTGAAAAATATCATGCACAAGTTTGATTCCACGTTCCGCGCAAATTCGTTGTTGTTTGTGAATTTTAGAGTCTTCTCTCACCCAATGTTTAGAAAGCATTTGTGAGCATGTGTAAATTGTTCCAGTGATTGCTTTAAAGATTCAAAATCAATTTCATTAAAGCAGTGGTCAGAAAACCAAACGTTATACAATTGGGATTGTGAGGTTGGTTCCCTTTTGTTAAAAAAAGAGTTTCCGTGTTATTTTAACATACTTTTAACTGTTTGGATGTAGTGTAATTGGTGGTATAAGTCTTATTTGTGAAATAGCATAAAAATATAAATGAATGGTTTGTGTTTTTACAATAAGGAGTGATTCAAAGTGATTTGGGGGGGAACTTTTTTAACGCCCGCGAAAAAGTGACCCCACTTTTCATCATAGATTTTCATGGTCTATATGGCATGGTTAGGTATTTTTTGATAATTTAAAAAATTGTTCAAAAGTTATACCCCTAATGTATATATTCCGGTAGATGATAAGTGTCGCAGTAATTTTTTCAAATTCTGTAAATAATAATGTTGAATCGAGATGTTTAAGATTTGCTTTATGCTCCTCATCGCTTTCATCCGTATCTTTCTCAGTATCTGCAACATCTAATAGTGGAATTGCGTAAATGTTAAATTCATTAAAATTATTGTTGTCAAGGGCATCCAGTTCATCCAATATTTCAGAAACTGTAACGTCCTTTAAAGGGACGTTGTACTCAAATGCACTATATGCAGGGGGCGCAAAATTTTTTCATAATTTTTTATATCAATTGAATCATTACACTTATTTACAAATAACAACACACCGAAAATAACAAATATTTAATATATTACAATTTTTTCTTATACCGTGTTCAGATATATCTTTTTTATTGAGTCAATATTCGGTTTATTATGTCAATCTTTCCGTTCACATATACACAACTTAGCTAACTCAATTTATATTACTACTAAATACAACATTCAACGTAAACAAAAATGTACATGTATAAGCAAAATGTAAACAGCTTTTGACATCTTTAAAAAATAAACATCTGGCTTTTGCGCGGACCTAATGGATGGGCCTTTGTTTTGTTATAATTTCAGTTCCCAAAAGTCAAAACACTTTGTTTAGTAAATTTTGTTTTGCTTACTAAACACACTTGAGACAGGGTCGCATTTTAATTTTATTCAATATTTATAGGAATTTTGTATTAATTGAGCAATAACTAAATTGCAATTTTGTGGAGTCTAGTAGAAGATTAGATTTAGCAAATGTTCTCAATTCAAATAATATTGATTTTGCTTTTCTTCAAGAAACGCATCTTGGATCAATTCATAAAGTTTATTTAGATAACCACTTCTTTGTTAGAGACCTCACTTCACAAGGTGTTGGCATTGCCATTAAGAAAAATTATTACTTTTCCAGAGTAGAAATCTCTAACATACTTTTTCCGCATATTTTTTTTGAGGTACGTATTTCTACCAATAATGTCATTCAAACAATTTAAGTTGGCTCCGTTTATATTCCTTGCAACTTAAACTCTGCTCATTTTGAAAAAGGGCTAACAAACATTGCTAACTTTTTAAACGATTTAGATGCTTTAATAATTGGTGGTGACTTTAACGCTAAAAATATCTCTTGGGGGGATAACTTTTGTCTTTTATGTTTTTTTTTTATCGTTTTAGTAAATAAATTGAAAAACCCCGTTAATTTGTATTTATTTTTTTTTAAACCCCGTTAAATCGAAACCCCGCTAAATCGAAAACCCCTATAATTCGTAAGAAATGGCCCGTCCCTTGCGATTACGAATTATCGGGATTCTACTGTATTAAATAGTTTACCTTGGCTGTGAATTCTTGCTGTGATATTCATTCTAAGGTAATTGTTCTTAATTCAAAAAAATTTGTTCCTTCTGATTTCGTTAAAAAATTATTTAAAATTAAATATAATTGGCAAAAAGAATTGAAAAGGATTTACCACAGAACTTCAAATAGACATAATAATAATTACAAACTTATTTCCAAGCAAATTCAGCTTTCGAACATATTGGTTAAGGAACAAGTTAGTAAGGAGAATATTAAAAATGTTTGTGAAATTCTAGAAAAAATTAAACCGGGTCCTCGAGCCCATAAACAAATTTATAATTTTTTAGGATATAAAAAAAGGACGAATATTTTAGATCTGTCAGTTAATGGTTTAATTATTGAAAATGATACCAATAAATTAAATATATTGAGAAATCATTTTGCAGAGGTCTATTCTGGGAATTCTTTAGATAGAGATTCTTCGGATATAGATAACTTTTTGTCTTCTTTAGATAACAATAGCTTATTTACTTTTAATGATTCTTTTCCTGCTTTAAAGAGGTTATTTGTATAAGAGGTTATTTGTATGCAGACGATTTGCAGTTAGTGGCAGTAGCTAATTCAACTGATGAATTGGAAGTATCTCTAAATGCGAATTTGCGGCACGTGGAGGCTTGGTGTGTAAATAATTTTATCAAATTAAATGCTCAAAAGTCCAAAGCAATATTATTTGGTGATGTGGATTCACAAAATTTACGTAGTTTTATTGTGGGTGGGAAACCTTTGAGCTTTGTTTCATATTTAAAAGTCTTGGAAATTTATGTTGACAACAAGTTACGTTTTGATAATCATATTAGTTTTATCATTTCTAGGGTGGTATTTAACTTGAGAAGATTGTATTCTGTTAGTTACCATTTTCCAATAAAAGTTCGAAAGAGAATTGCCCATGCATTGCTCATGCCTTTAATTTTGTATGGAATTGAAGTATATTCTTTAACGAATGATAACAATTAAAATAGAATAAGGAAATGCTTCAATAAAATAATTAGATATGTGTATCATCTTGGTTTTCGCGATCATGTTACATCGTATGCTATCGATTTTTTAAACTGCACCTTCGAAGACTTTGTAAATGTTAAGCTACTAACATTTTTCTATAGGACAGTCAAATATAGCTCACCATCTTATCTTTCTTCTAGATTTGAATTTTTGAACTCTGCAAGATCATGTTCACTTAGAATACCAGCTTTTAATGTGTTAATCATGAAATGATCTTTTCACTTGAAGGTTGCTCGACTATGGAATTCTATTATCCCATACAATGAAAGAAATTTTTCGAAGTCAGTTGCGCAGTTTACTAGTCATGTTATCAATCATATTTAAATACTTAATTTCATTGTTAAGCCAAAAATCTTTAAAAATGCATGCCCATATTTGTGTAAAAAAGGAGAAATTTGGTTAGCGTACTTAATTATAATACATTATACCGAATTATATATGTTAAATATAAAAATGTGTTTGAATTTAAGTTTATCTTGTAATTTGTTTTTGGCCTATAAAGGATTTTGGATTTCATTCAGTTAGATAACTTACTTTCTCTTAGTAAAGAATTAAACAGTAAGAAATCCGCAGGTATTGATAACATTTCCAATTTTGTAATTAAAAAATTTTCGCTTAAAGCTTTTGTATTTTTAGTTATAATTTTCAATAACTATATAAATAATGCGTATTTTCCAAATAATTTGAAAATATCTAAAATTTATCCAATTAAAAACAATCCTAGTTTAACAGATATCAATAATCTCAAATTTGGGAAAATTATTTGAAAAAGTCAATCGTGAGAAAATGAATCTAAATTTGGACAATAATTATATTTCAAATTTACAATTTGGTTTCAAAAAAGGGCATTCTACTGTTGACGCTTTACCTAAATTTCAGAATGATGTTATTTGTAATTTGAGACAGCGCTTTTGTACAGTTGATATTACGTATTGGAAAAAATTTTGTTTCTAGAACGAAACGATTTTCAAACACTGTAATTTATGGAGAGTCATCAGTAACACCTTTGAGCTGTTATGTCTTCAAATTAATTTAAAATTATATTGCTAGGTTACATTTTCATGAAAATGATGTCCTTAAAAATATAATTTTAACTCAAAAGGGCTTTAGCTGGACTAATACCCAATATTTATCTCCCCTTAGTTTGCAAAATCTATTGTTTGTTTTAGCTAATTCGTCTTCGAATTTCTTTAAGAAAACGTGTGTACAGAGGTTAATTCGAAAAAGACATTCTTGTATTTTTATGTAACAGGTCCGCCATCTAACGTTTTTTTTTCAACTAGTGCTTATTTCGTGAATGGTAACACTTAGCTCATGTCTGATTTGACAGGTTTTATCCTTCCGCTGAACGAATATGGTTGTGTATATGCTTGAACAACGCTGGGAAATATTGCGACATTACTTTGAAAATCATGGTAATGTTGCAGAATGTGTGCGAAAATTGCGTACGGATTTTGGAAGAAGAGAAGCATCGTCAGCTCCGTATGTTCGTTATCTTGTGAAAAAAGTGAAAGAAACTGGCATCCTCATCTATAAACCAAAGCGCGAAAAGCCAAAAACAGTGCGTACTCCCGAGAATATTGCTGCTGTGGCAGAAAGTGTGCGTGAAGCGCCATCAACATCAATTCACCGTCGTTCTCAACAATTGAACATTTCGGAGACATCATTGAGACGAATTTTGCATAAAGACCTTGTTATGACGCCGTACAAAGTCCAATTGGTTCAGGAGTTGAAGCCAACTGACCATCCAATGCGTTTTCGCTTTGCTACGTGCGCCTGCGATCGACTTACAGAAGATGCCGATTTTGCCAAAAAAAATCATCTTTTCAGATGAAGCTCATTTTGATCTTGGCGGGTATGTAAACAAGCAAAATTGTCGCATTTGGGGCACAGAAAGCCCGCACGCATACATTGAAAAACCGATGCACCCAAAACGAGTCACTGCTTGGTGCGGATTTTGGTCCAGAGGCATAATTGGGCCATTTTTCTTCAAAAATAAGCAAGGAGTGGCCGTTACAGTCAATGGCGATCATTATTGGGCCATGTTGAACGAATTTTTGTTCACAAAAATTGAAGGATATTGGCAACATTTGGTTTCAATAGGACGGCGCTACGTGCCACACAGCCAAAGCTACACTCGATGTTTTGCGCCCTGTTTTTGAAGATCGTATTATCAGCTGCAGAGCTGATGTCGTTTGGCCACCTCGGAGCTGCGATTTGACACCGTTGGACTATTATTTGTGGGGTGCCGTCAAAGATAAGTATTACGCCGACAAGCCAGAGGCAATTGATGCTTTAAAGGACAATATTCGTGAAGCCATTGGTGAAATACAGATGCACACAATCGATAATGTGCTTAAAAATTGGACCGATCGTGTAGGCTACTGCATAGCCAGCCGAGGCAGCGATTTTCCATTATAAACCGGAAGAATTGTACTTTTAAATAAAAAAAAGAAATTTGAGAAAATATACAGTAGTTTTTTTTTTTGAGAGATCGATGATTTAAAAAGAGATCGTTGATTTATTGGCATAGGAAAAATAGGTAGTAGGTAGTTTTTAGTAATTTAACGATGCTAACAAATAAAAATTTAAAAAAATTAAATTTTAAATTCCCGAAAAAAATTTCTCGGGATTAATTTTAAAAATGTGTCCCGGGATTTCCGGGAATTCTTTCCCGAGTAGAAACTCTAGTGACAGCAAAAGTGAATCTGATAATGTATATCTCTGGTATGTACTTCAAAAGAAAAACTCCGTATACTGTATATAAAATTCTTCATACGCCCCACTGTTCAAATGCAGTTCAAATTGCCACTCATGAAGAAAAAAATCACTAAAGCGTTACTTCAACAAAAAAAAAAAAAAAAAAAAACTAAACAATATGCTTTTCGTACATATATGTATATTAAAAATAAAATTTATGCAACATAAATTATGTAGAATAATAAATCAGAAATTTAATACAATAACTTTCTACCCATGATAAGCAGTTTTCTTTGTCTCATTTTCTTTTGCTTTAGTTTTCTCCAATAAACTTTTTACGAACAAAAGTGCCCACCCAAATAATATTTTTGCTGAGTTAATGAAAATTCGATGACAATTAATTTTACTTGTCAGAATATTAAGTTGACCGCCTGGCGTAATTATTAATATTCAAATTACGAAGAGGTTTTTTAAGATTTTTTTTCACAGTTCAGGGTTTTCTGGGTTCATAGAAGAAGAAAAGCAGTGACAAGTAATAAATAAAAACTGGCATTTAATTACAAAAGAAATCCGAAGAAAGTTTTCAATTTAGTTCTTTTAAAGCAGAACAAATTCCTGTATAAGCGAAAATTATAACACATAAAAAATATTTTTTTTTCTTTTATTCTTGAGATTTCTTTATTTGCCTTCTAGCAGAAATAAAATCTTATTTAAACTTAAACGTTACAGTTTTAGCCAAGTTTCCCTTCCCTTCCGAAAATTTTTTTTCAAATAATACAATTTTCTTTATTTCTTTAAAGAGAAGAATTTTCTTTATTTCTTTAACTTGAAAAGAAGTTTGCTTTCGAATTTAAGTGTGAAAGAGGGTTTAGGCGTTTTGGAAGTGGTGATTTTTAAACGGAAGACAATTAAAGGCGTTACTTGATAAAGATAGTTGCTGATACCTCAAGAAGAACTTTCAAACCATTAGGAGCACCACGAGCAGAAGTTTTTAAACGTTTATATGCAGAAGGATTCACAAAAAAAGAAGAAAATTGAAAATAACAAATATTTAATCCGTGAGAGCCTTTTTCATATTTAAAATATAGTTTAAGCACCAAAATGTAGTCATTAAAAAAAAATAAAAATGGATTAATTTCGACAACCTAAAGCGAAAGGAATCATTTTCCTAGGGGAAAGCGAACTAGCGCCAAACGTATCACGTGACAGTTCTAAAGTGTAAGGGACCGGCTCTAGTTCTAGCACTTTATATGAAAGGGACTTATCATGTTAACATGGCGATGTCCTAGAAGACTCTCAATTGGCCCCTTTTTATCACGTTGTTACAGTTCCCGGAAACAGCCTAAATAAATACATTTAATTTCGCGTTATATAATCGCGTTATATATAGTCGCAGATATTTTCCCGAGTGAACAGGTCACTTCCCCAACTAACCAAAAGTATGACCACTTACCACATCTAAGGCCAACAACACGTTTATATGAAAGAGCCCCTTCATATAAAGTAATAGAAACAGAAACAATCAGCTACTACCCGCACAAAATCCAGTCACATGACTAGTTTTGTACCAATTCGCTTTCTCCAGGAGTAACTATACTTTAAAAACATCATCTCCAGTTGAGTTATATGTCTTGTTTTCTCTTATCACAATGAAAATACTGGGTCACATGTTGCAAGACTAGTTTAAAACTCTTAAAAAGATAGTGGTTGGAAAGTTTGGCCTATTTTGTCCCGTCCGACTACGGTTTGTTTCGGTCGATGCAAAACCCTCTTATTGGAATAGGCCGCACTTTTAATTATAATAATTTTCGCAATTGGTTTGATTCGTTAGTTTTCAGATATTCATTTTTATTAACCTCCCAGCTACAATAATGTAAAAATCTTAGTGGCCAAATTTTTGTTTTCTTTGTCTTTAAATTGAATGGAATTTGTCATTATAAAAAAAAAAAATATATATTTAGCTGATTTCTACACTTTACCTGCAGTTATGTTTTCTGTAAGTAGTTTCCATTCAAACAGAACTTTTTTGTCAGTTTCATAGCAACACGACGAATTAAAGTGTTTTTGCGTTTAATCCACCGTGTTGTACAAAAAAAAATTTACAACAAACAATAAGCAGAATATGCCGTGATTTACTAGCAGCTGTCAACTGACATTTTAAATTGTTAAAAACATTTTTTAAACATTTTATCTTCTTTTTTTTTGAGATTTTTAATACTTAGAGATTTTCTCAAGATGACTTATGAATGTGGAAAAACACGCAGGTGTTTGACAAGAAAAATTATTAGATACGACTAAAGAGTAAAAAAAGCAAAAACTTAGAAAAAATAGCTTTTTACAGAAATGTTCAAGGACATACATACATACAAATATTTATGACGGATGAATGAAATACATTCGAGAGTAGAATATCCAAAAAGAAGGATACCAGGTTAGACATTAACTGGATGATAAACGCTCTGCGATTTCTCTGCTAAAAAGATATAATTTATATACAGTAGAACATCTATAACTCGAAATAATTAGAGTAAATTATTATCTAATTCATACAAAATATTGTATCTGTTTTTCGAATGATAACTAAACGTGTTCTAAAATGAATATCGATTGGAAAAATGTATAAATTAATCAAAAAAGTCAAGGAATAATTGGTGAAAAAGAAATCATTGATTTGAAGAAATAAGAAACAAATTTTAACGTGGTTTGAATCTGGTCAGGGCTGTCTCCGATGTGTGGACACACTCCAATGCAAAATCAATCAAAGTTTTTTGGGAATACAAAATTTATCATTAAAATGCTTTTGTATGACGTGGTAAATTCACATTTTTTTATATTTGATAAATACACTGAAATTTAATGTTAAGGGAAAGCTTGTTTCTATGTTTGAACTGCCGTGTGGGTTGGACACCAGTGTAAAATAACCTTCTTCGGGATAGATGACCGCTGAGCTGTAACGGTGGGCTATCAAGAAAATGGTTATTATTATAATCGCTCCAGGGGAGTAATTAAAATAGAGTGGGGTTATGGGAAGAAAATGAAACCAGATTTTGGTAATCTTTTCAATATGTTTATTTCAATTCAGGTTTCTTTCTTTACTAAATTATACATACATGAGTTGCAAAATGGATTAAAAGTTTGGCAAATATTGGTTTATTATGCCACAACTAAATACCAAGTACATTTGACGATAGCTGCTCGCTCTGCCGGGTAATGATGTTGCTTAATCTCTTGCTCAAAAGTAAGTGTCTCCTTTTGCATCAACAAAATTTTTGTATAATATAAACGTAAGTAGAAAATTCGTTACAAGTGACAAATGGAAAGGCTGTAGCGTGTGCTAATCCTACAGTGCGGGCAACTTTAATCAAACTAACGAGATTAGGTGTGGTGAGTATGAACCGCTCAAATAAAAACTTCAGTTATATGTTACTAATTTAAATAAGAATATTCAAATCATATATTAGGCTACAGACTTTGATGGGAAAAAAATGATTAATTAATATGATTTTTAGTTATAATTACAACGTTCTAGGGGATGTTTTGTAAATGTACAAATCCAATTTGTACAATGTTCAAAAAAATTATTTTCGAAGCCACCAAATTTAATTTAATTTTTCATTTTTTACTTTTTCTCAACTTTTGTTTTTAATGTTTTTTAGTAGCTAATAAAAAAATCGGCTGATTTATTTTTTTTTAAATATTACCTATTATTATTTAAAAAAAAAATGATATCAGCCGATTTGTTTTTATTACCTACTAAAAAACCATAAAAATAAAAGTTAAGAAAAAGTCAAAAATTAAATTAAATTTCCACGCCTCGCAAATTATTTTTTTGATATGGCGCAGTGCGATAAGCTATCGAAAAATCGATGGCACAATATCGATTAATTTTTGTATTTACAAATCGACCCACTCAAATGCACACACACACACATTTTTACTTTTATAATTAAGTATCTTTTGGCTTGTCCCCTTTATCGCTATTTATAAAGCGAGACAAGCCATTTAAAAAAGCAGTAAAATTGTAAAAGATATAACAAAAAATGGAAATATTTTAAGAAAATATATAGTCAATGATATTTTGTTTAGCTTATTCCTAGTATTTACCTTTGTTTTAGAAGAGAAAGCTCCTTCTCTAAAATGGATGACACAAAGTATTTAAACCTTTCACTGAAGGTAAAGGGGTATATACTTGAAATTTTAACAATATTGATCTTAGAACCTATAAAGAATATAAATATATGTATATTCTGGTCCTTATGAGTAGCGAAGTTGATCTAACGATGTCCGTATGTCCCTGTTATTGTTAAAATGGGTTTTTAGAAGACTCCATAAATTATGGAGACGAGGTTGTTATATATTTTGCTATTTTAATTCAGCCTGATTGATCCATAAATGACTGTGATATGAGCAAAAAGTTTTCAAATTAGGTACAAGTATCTTGGTTATCAATACACAACCTCTCTAGAAATGTGTGGGACTGAAGAAGTGGGCGTGACACATAATAGTTTTTTTTTAAATCAAAAGAACGGTAGGAGACAAAATTTTCAAATTTGGTACACTTAAATGGGTTATAGGTAAATACACAACCTTTAAAAAAATGGGAGGATTGAAGAAGTGGGCGTGGAAATTCTTATACAAAGCCATTATAGATTTTTTATATCTGTAGAGCCAAAGTTTCCAAATTAGGTACAATCATCTTGGTTAACAATACACAACATCCGACAAAATGTGGCCAGGGTCGTAGAAGAGGACGTGGCACAAAATAGATTTGTTTATATCTCAAGAAAGGCTTTTATAAAAGTTTTTCTTCTCTTCGCACCATGGTGAAGGGTTTTTAAGAGTCGGCAAAGCCGAACATAGCACTCTTACGGCCACATTAGTTTTTACTTTTGGTTGCCGTTCTGTGTCGTTCTTTTGTGTAGCAAATAAAAGCTTCTCGCTACACTTGCGGAAGCTTTTGCCGTTCAGTCTTTTCCTTAAGCCAGAGAACAAAAAATAGAGGCCACTCGGAAAAAAAGATCAAGAATAGGAGCATTTCAGTAATAATTAAACAATGGGACTTATATAGAATTATAATTCCGCAAATTAGGCAGATTTTCGCAGTAGAAAAACTTCACTCACAATATTATTACAGTAACGGACTGTAGTTTATTTAAGAAATATTCCGTTCAGTCATTTTTAAATAAATAAACATTTAAAATTCCAAGCAAATTTATTTTTAACTGATTCTAACAGTTATTCTAAAAACTAAGTGCATATTAATACGGATTTTCAGTTGCAGTTAATATTGTCCGTTGATTGAGTTAAATTCTTCTTTATGTTAAAGTAAATGAAAATGTAATTTGAAGTAACGAAAAGTTCATTTAATTTTTACTGTCAAAAATTCAACCGCGAATTCCGTAAAAACAAATCAATATTCAGTTATCTTATATAAATTAATTGTCAAAAAATTAACTACATATTCCGTAAAAACAAATAAATATGCAGTTATTTTATAAAATTTTACTGTCAAAAATTCAACACCATATTCAGTAAAAACAATTAAATATTCAGTTATTTTATATAATTTTACTACCAAAAATTAATTTTTACCTGTCTATAAAAAATGAATTGCTTGTTTTGTGTAAGCAATTCCCATTTTCTATTTGTTAAAATAATTTAGTTAAATACATCAAATTTTAAAAGTAAAATAATTGCGAAGCCATATCGGTCATGCTGCTGGAGTCTTATAATTGAGAGTTCTTCTGTAAACAACGTGGTCAGTACAACAAAAGTAAAACAAACGTGTGTAACTGGGTAAGTAAATAAAAATATTCTCCCTCTCTCGCTTATAAGAAAAGCAAGCGGACAGGTGTCTGTCTGGTATTTTTTAGAAATTCGGCTCTTTTGTGGAGTAAACGAAAATTTAATAAAATAACTGAATATTTAATTGTTTTTACTGAATATGGGGTCAATTTTTTGACAGTAAAATTTTAATAAAAATCTGAATATTTAATCGTTTCAGTATATTATTCAGTAATATGGTGTTGAATTTTTGACAGTAAAATTTTACAAAATAACTGAATAGTTATTTGATTTTACGGAATATGGTGTTGAATTTTTGACAGTAAAAATTAAATGAACTTTTTGTTAAAAATAAATGAAAAATAGGTAGACCGGTTTTTAATTGAACTTTCATTTATTTTATATTACAATTTCAGTTAATTTTACGTACAGAATATTGTGAGTGTTCCAACGTTGCTGAATCGTACTCAAAAAACGAGTTAGAGCAGTTTTAAAGCAGTAGTTTCTGGATTTTTAGGAAATAACAAGGCTAAAAACTACGAAAAGTTAGTTGCGGTTATGCTAAAAAATTTTTAGGCCATGGGCTGCAGGATTATTGAAAGTACATATGCTGCATGCTCATTTAGATAGGTTCAAAAATAACATGGAAGCATATTCTGAAGACCCAGGAGAACGTTTTCATCAGGACATTATGAGCTTCGAACAACGTAATCAAGGCCAGTATAATAAAAATATGATGGAAGACTATGTTTAGGGTTTATTGAGCGAAAGTACTTATGAACATAAAAGAAAAAGTTAAAGCGTGTTCCACTTTTTCCACTTTTTTGTAAGTTTTTTTTTATAGTAAAACTTAATAAAAATAATAAACATATTTATTTAAATGGTTTCATCTTCAGTTAAAAATTAAAACCACAGATTTTGAAAAATATCGCTCTATCTATCGGTCTACTAAATACAAAAGCAAACTTTTTCATGTCATATATTTTTTTCGGCTAATTAAGACCTAAAATATCGAACTTTTATGATTTAAAGTCAAAGTCAAATTTTGTGTTGACCCGTGTTATAGACTAAGGCCCGTTTTCACAACTAACCGATAGCTAAAGGTATGGTTTTATCGGCTGTGTAAAAAGTGTTCCATTATTACAAGTTTACTTTTACCTACCAGGTAGGATGAATCTTAATTTACTTTATCGTTTACTTTAGGTAAATGTTAAGTTTTAATAATAGAGCACTTTTTATAAGGCCGGTTAAAGTCTTCTTTTAGCTATCGGTAAGTTGAGAAAACGGGTCTCAAAGTTAAAAGGTCATATTAAATGCAAAGAGAATTTATGCCAAATTTTACTTAGTTTAGAATATTTTTACCACCAGAAAATTTTGTCACGAGACATTTACGAAAAGTCGTAGTTTGATTTTTAACCCTTTTTATATCCTTTTTCCTTATGTAACAAATTATATAAAATTATCTAGATCAACTCAAAAAGTGATTTATAATTAGATTTTCTACATCTTTGTTTGAGTCGTGGACCATTTAAACAGTTTTTATATTTGAAAATTTTCTTCATTCCATTTCCAATACGCAGTACTAGGAAGCCGTTGTTGTGTGGTTTAATAAAAAAAATTAAAAAAGCCTTAAATAATGTTACAGCTTTTTCTTAGCAAAGAAACTCAACATATTTTTGTTTTCATTTCATAAAAACTGTTTTTGCTGCTAGAATTGTTTTTTACAAGCTTAAAAACTTTAAAACATTTTTAGTGTCATTGATAAATGGTGACTGGAAGAATGGACTGAGCTGGCAACTAAACGAATGCCACTTACATTAAAATTCAACACCAACAAATGTAAATTTAAACACATCATTTACACATACATTTATTCGTACATGTATTTGTATTTAAAACTGCTAGTTGAAATAAAATGAGGTGTTTCCACATACAACACTTGCATTAAATAATGGCAATAACTAACTTACCAGTAAAACACATTGTTTTTTATTTCCTTTTCTAGTTTTTTTTTTTAGCTGAACTCCTCCTTTTCTTTGATTTAAACACGAACCCATGGTGTTTACATCACCACATGTGAGCTTACAAATAATACACTCTCGGGTACATGTTAAGTAATTGTAAATATAAAGGACACCAAAAAGGTCCTTTTCAGTTTTTTTTGAGTAAGAAAATGCTTTATATGCTTTAAATGCAAATGAGTAACCAAGACTTATGCACAAACATGCTATTTCAAACAACAAATTATTATTACTAAATGGATAATTGTTGTGCATATGCACAATCATGCAATCGCAAAACCGACCAAGCCATTGTAGTAGGAAAAAAATACTGAAAACAGTGAAATTGAATAAAGAAAAAATATTTAAGAAGAAAATATAGAATTTTTACATTAATTGGCTGAATTAAAAATAAAACGTGTATTCCCAATTTTAACAAGTTCAATAAATACTTACCATGACTTTAACTTCCAGTACACAATAATTTTTAGACAGTTATAAACGATAGTTAATTAAAACTGAACTTGGTGAAATCGGCCTTTTACGTTTTTAACTTTAGCTTCATTAACACCGTAGTAGAAATAAAAAATAAAAGTTTTATATAACAAATTTCGTCAACACGCTCTCACACATTGCCATCACTGAACTAAAAATCTTGAACTCCTAAATTTCTGAAATTTTTTTTTTTTAATTTTTGTAATATATGGTCTCTACAACTTATAAAAACATAATCAATGCTTAGTTTCTACCATTTTTATATCCTTCAAGGCTTTTCAGCACACGCACAATTGATGCATCTCGCTAAAATATTTGGTTAAAACGCATTTTTATTGCATCAAATGACTGCAGTTGGCTTAAAACATTTATAATTGTTTTTAGTTAAAATATGCCAACTTAACTATTTGTTAGGATAAGTACTTTTGTAATTGAAAACATAACTTAGTTGCAATACTGATAAATTACGTTTAAGTTTAACTCCAGCTTCACTGTGCAAACGTACATTTGCATGCAACCACACAAACCTTAATTTATAAAGTGAAAGTCATACATAAATTCAAACACGTTTCAATTTACACTTTAAAATTCACACTGACAACAAACAACTACAACTACTTTTGCTAAATAAACACACATATCATTGAAAGCACAAGCAGGATTAAAAGTCGTTTTGACTTCAAATTTTATAAAATAATTTTGTTCCTCTATATTTATTTCAAACAATTATTATCTAATGAAAAAAAAAACTTTAAAGGCGCTTTTTCTACTGCCTTCGCAATTCCCTTCATATTTTTACACATTTATATGCATACAAGATAAGGAATGCTTTTATAGAAAAATTCTCTCACATTTACAAATATATTTTCTAGAATAACATTTTTTTAAACCATACAATACTCCTCTTTTTTGATTGTAATACCATTCTTCTTTTATTGTTCTGTATTTATTTTTCATTTTTCATATGTATTTTTCGAAACTTATTTGTTTTCACATTCATGGAATATTTTTTATGTAATAAACAATTTTTATAAACTATTGTATATATTCATACATACGTTTCTTTGTTGCTATTGTTATTGCCAGATAGAACAGAAAGAACATCAAACATTTTTATCATTTGAGCAAACTGACAAGTCCAATAGCACTGGAATTCAATATAAAGAGTTTAGAATTTTTGCTCTAAACAAAATGTAAATTAATAGTCAAACAGCATGTGTGTTTTTGCCAAAAATAAAAGTATAAATGGACAAAAATAGCAGAAGGATATTTCAACAAATGGTCATATGGATGATAGGACAGTGGGTTGGGCTAGAATATTTTTTGCAAAAAAGTGGTTCTTGAAAAACAATGTTTTGTTGGTGGTATAAAGAGGATTTCGTTGTGTTTTTTTTTAATTCAAAAAAAGTTTTCATTTAGATATGACCTGAATTTAATTTACTACAAGGAATTCAAAAAATTGCCTTTCTTTAGCTCTAGAATCATTTTTCTGAATCCATAAATGAGTTAAGGTAATTTGTGTTTACTTGACTTCAGCTAGGATGTTTTGAATAGTTTGAAAAACCTTAAGGTTACACCCAAAGAAAAAATATGTTTCAATATGGTTACGAGCAACTTATTCATTATGTAATTGAATCATTTATTTCGAAAAGGGTACAAAAATACAAAGTGTTCAAAAGCAAAAAAACTAAATATCTCTTAAACCATTTGACTTTTCGAAGCAGAGTTGTTTCCCAAAATTGTAAGACCCTGCTAATGTTGTAATTATAAAAATAAAAAAATTATTTTAAGTTATATTTGAAGAAGAAAATGGTCATTACAGTTACCAGAGATGAGCCCAGAAGTAAATATTTTTTGTTTTGAATGGAAACTAACCAACTTAGTTCCCCAAAAATGAAATGTGTTTTTATTACTCAATTCCCAAGGGTATCTCAAGGCACTCCTTGATGTTTTCTCACCTGAAAGGTAAACGATTCGTTGTACGGGCTTACAAATATTTTTTTAAACTCAGGCGCCCGAAAATACCCTAAAATAATATGCTCATATTTCTAATTTTTTCTTAAACTGGGCATTAGAGGGATATGTATAGAATAATTAAAGAATGCTAATTATGGCTGAATCAGACCCTTTTTTCTCTATGACAGTCACAACATGTTTAAAATAAAACAATTAAATTTGTATCGTTTTATCATATTTAGGTACATGCCGTGGTAGCACAAGCTATTGTTGCTTGCCTCTACTTGTGCTGAATATATATTTTACATAAGCTACCTCAACATGACCATAGACTCTTATAATATTGTTGTGTTTACCTTATGGATGACTGACTTCAAAGTTATAACAAGGTTTTGTTAGCAATAATATAGTTAAAGTAACCATAGCATATATAAACCGTTACCGTTAAGATAAACTTATTTATTTGAAATCATATTATGCTAAGTTCACACAAAAAAACGGAAGATTCTTACATTGAATTAGATCTAAAAAATTCAACAATGTAAATGCTAGAGTTGTCAATAATTTGCCTTTTACCTTTGTTCGAATAATTCAAATAATTGTTTTTATTCGTTCGCTCAAATGATTAAATCTAAAAAAATATTCGATTAATCGAAGAGAATAACGAATAAAAACAAATTATTTGTCCAAAAAATTACGTATTTTAAATAAGATACATCCGTCCATTCTTCTACAACTATGCAAAATCGTCCATTTTCTTCTTTATTTTTTCTCATATTCGCTATGACTTCCTCCTTTTTTGATGCGTACAAGTTTTTATCTTAACTCTATATCGTTGCATTACTTGAAGGAATCGTAAAACCCTTAATTCTTAAATAATCCGGTATAAAATTGAATTTTCGAAAGGCAGTTTCGCTGAAGATGGTAGGTCCGCAAACAACCATCTTCAGCGATACTTCTACATACAATTTCTTCTAAAAAACAACCGCTGTCTCTTCCATTTTGTATTTTTTCATTGGAACAAGTTCGGCATTTTTGATATCGTATTCTTTATTTATTTTTAGCTTTTTGCTTATTTCTAAGTTTTTCACCCGAAAGTGAAAAATGCCATTTCTTAATAATTTTTTAACGTTTGATTTAATAAGAAAACTACTGATTCAATTTTTTGCCAACGATTTGTTTAATAAGAACATAAAATACATTTTTGAAATACTATCAGTACTTAACACGGTTTTTGCTTACTAAACATTGAGGTTAATTATAATCGGGGCTATTGGTTAAATATTTTTTACTTTTCCTACATTTTTTATAAAATCACTAACAACGTTTGAGAATAAATCAAATTCTTATGCTAAGTTCACACTTAGGTTTTAAAACGCGTTTAAGCAAAATGTTGATTTAGCTAATCAAAGCCGTTCACATTACATTTGAGATGATTAAGATGACAGATGATTAAGAAAAAAAACACAACAAACAAATTTTTTTTTTTAAAGATTAGAAATGAATAAAAACACTTTTATAAAGTTATAAGAAGATTATTTTAATCATTTTAATAATGAAATTGTGAGAATTTATGAATTATTTAAGGAAAAAAATAAAAACATTAAGCAGAAATCTTGGCCGGTTGTACACGATCATGTTGGCGATTCTACATTTGAGGTATGTTCAGTGGATTCTATGTGATTTATGCAGTGATTTAGTTGTAATCATGTCAATTTGAAGTGATTAACAAATCACTTCAGTGTATGGGTAATCATATCGATTTTGAAGTGATTAGAGCTTAATCACTTTCGAACTGCTTAAACGCGTTTAAGAAGCCAAATGTGAACATACTATTAAAGAGCTGCACAAGCACAAGAATTTCATTAAATTTAGATAGTGTGTGTAGGTATATTTCTCTCTCTTATTACAAAACACGTACATCCAACAACAATTGTTTTGCTTTGCGATCAAAATATAGATGAAAAGATCTACACTGCACTAGAACAATGCTGCACTAGAATAAAGATGAATTAAAACAAAGATGAAGTATAACATTAAAAGAGAAATAGAACATTCAAAGCATGTTTAAATGTGTTGATTATGGACATAGACCAAAGAGACAATTGCATAGGGAAAAACAATTGCGTTTTGTTATGAATATGAAAAAGCTTAAAACAGTTTATTGCTACTATTAATTTTTATTTGCATAAATGTAATTTAATAATTTTTTTATATTTACTTAATAATTTACATATGTAGGTACTAAGGTTTACGATTTTTTTTTATTTAAAAAAACAATCAAGAAGAATTTACTTTTTATATATGTAGAAATAAAAAATATAAACATATACAATTTCGCTTACATTTAATGTATCCATTTCTGTTTTTAAGCTAAAAGATCACTGTGAGTTTTTTTAATTGTTCTAGCGCAGTCGATGCTTTTACTATAATTTACCGTTTCTTTATTGCATTGTCTGTTTTTGTGTTGATACTCTATTTGCTTTGACAACAGAAGCACTAACAGAGCAGCAGAGAAAAACTTTTCCAGTTATGCTTGTTTTATTTTGGTGGGAGTAATGTGTTGTTATGTTTGTTTTGCTATCTATGTTTACAGTGAAATTATGTGATTGAAAGTTGTGTGAAGTAGAACACAGAATATTTTGCGCAACCCTTTAAATCAGATACAAGCAAAATTTAAATTTAAATACCTCAATTATAATTTAAATTTTTTCAGCAACATGCGGACATCAAATATACAAACAAAAACCAAAACATTTTTGAATAATTACAATAACAAATGGTATGCGTTACTGTTCGTCGCAAAATTTAAATAGTGTTGTGAGTGTACAAGAATTTCAAAAAATACACACTAGTAAGTACTTTTTTCCTTCAAAACTATCGTTACCGTAAAAAGCTTTTGCTTGTAGTGATAGCATTTGAAAATTCCCTGTGCAGTCTGCGAAAATTTCTGATTTTTACTTGTCTCTCGTATGTGGCGTACGCAATTAAAGAATTGTTGTTTTAATATTATCAGAGAAATAAACATACAAAATATTTCATACACATACGTACATCCCAAACTCTTATTTAGGAAAAAGAATTTGTGTATTTTTGATACCCACTCTCATTGCATTAATATTTGTATTTTTCATTCCCTTGTTAATTTTTGAGAATATTTTTTATAGACGCCTTTCATTTGATTTGTAATAAAGTGACGTATTTGTTAGTTTGTTTTTTCTAAACGTTCATACACTTACATGAATTTTTCGCCTACATCTTTTTTAGGAATTTGCTTGTGACAAGGATTTAAATGCGCGTTCAAATAGAATTGCGCAGGCTTCTTCTAGGAAGAAAATCACAACTTAATATTTGCACTTATATTATGGACGTTTTTAGGTCCAGTTGTTCTTCTTAGCTATCAGTGGAAGCAAAACCCCCTTCTTTTTTCAATTGTTCGGTCAGTATTTATTACTGATTCTTAATTTATTTACTGTTAAAATAATATAATTATGTTTGACTCTGATCATTTTAAGATTCTTTCCGAACTCTTGACATTTTCTCATTCAGCTCTGCAATTGTTTTTCAAGAGATTATGTTTATCATAGAACTCTACAGGAATATAGTGATTTTCAGTAGGAATTTGCTTTATGAAATCATAGATAAAAATTTTTTGTTTGTTATTTTTTTTTAAAAAAGTTGAAAGATTTTATTTAAAATTTTACAAGTAGTGTTTTCTGCCGTCACCCAACACCGAATTAGTTTTTCTGTCAATGTGAAAATCATATTTAGGAGGAGAAATCTCAACAAATTTTACAACTAAATTCAGTTTCGGTGCAACTACATTAAATCCATCACAAAGTAAAAAAAATCAAAAACTTGAAAAATGTGACAAACATTTTATTTTCTGAACAAATTTATATATTGAAAATTATTTTCTAACTTAATGATCTCATCAATATTACTTATTAAATAATCTACCTTTTTCTTGAATTTATTTTTATTTTCTTAGATTTTTTCTCATTTTGCATATATTTTCCTATTTTGCTCCACAGTTCCTCCTTGTATACACTTCTGAATCTAACATCGCACAAATTTCAAACTAGTAATAAAAAACAGACTCACTGCGAGTTTGAACACTGCAAAAGTACGCCAAAGTGGTCAAACACCCGAATATAAACTTCAAGTTCAAATGCAAAAACAGAAGAGAATTTAGTGTAAAATACGAACTAAATGATGATGCCATTAGAAAGTGCTTGTAACAGCATTTGCTTGCAGCCATTAACATTCAAGACAATAGCAGCAAAATTTGGCTTATATGAGACTTAATTGCAGAGTAAAATAAAAAAAAAACAATAATTGTTGGCTAAAATGCAATACTAGATGGGTTTTTAACTTGAGCCTAAAAGCCCTTATAGGGTCACATGAGCAAACTGACGATGTATGAGAGTTGGTATGATTTGGTGTGCAACCGTCTTTGAAATAGTAAAATTGGAAAACTATTTAAAGTGAACTACTGTCTTTGTGGCTGAGCTTAAAGTTATCTAAATTACATTGGTATTTGAAATGCTATTTTCTTATATTCCCAGTTTATCCGGAAATATTATTCACAATAAGATCTTATCAATTTATAGCTTTAAAAAATATTTTGTCTGCGTTTAATTTGTTAAAAATTGAACTTAAAAGAAACACGAAATAATTTAACTAATTTATGGCCAATTTCACCAAGTTCAATTAAAACTTACTATTACCTTAACTTCCATTAACAATATGTTTTTGAAAGCTATAAATGATAGTTAATTATAAATGAACTTGATAAAATTGGCTGCAAATTCAATTATTCATTGTTACAGAAGAAATTTATTATTTTATTCAGATAAAAGATTCGCAAATTTTTATGAATTATTTCCAAAGAATTTTTGTTTTAGAAGAACGCTTTTAGTTGGCTTGTTTTGCGTTCTCTTGCAATATTAACTTCTTTTATAACCTAAGGCGCACAATGCACCACACCTGATGAGGGTGTAAAGATTGACTTCATACCGGACTTTCTACCTAGTCTAATCTAAAAAACACTTTAAAAATCATATTAAAATAAATAAAGATTATATATATGGGCATTTCCTGGGGTAACGAACGTACGTTCGTACGCCTTGGTATGCAAAAAATATAGAAAAAAAAACTTCTCCTAGAATTTTTTTTGCGATTCGATAGCATTTGGGTAGCTCTATATTTAGTGCAAAAGATGGGTTTCATCGAGTTTAAGTTTTTATAATGATAGTTGTAAACATGTGGTCACGAACGTACGCAAAATAGAAGCCAACTTTGGATGACAGTAGTGAAATGTAAAAATCTGCGTAATGGAACGGAATATTCAAAAGTGGTTAATTTATTTTGAAAGTGTATTAATGTAGGTCTCCATCCAGCATTTACAAAACAAAATATCTCTCTTGGTTTTTGTTTAATTGGCTTATGTACCGGTCGCGAACGTACGATTTTTCCATATGTTTTTTGATTATTAAATTTCCTTAACAAAAAAAATTAATACTCCTTTTACAACTGATTGTAATGGAGAGATTATAAAGAAAGAGTGTAAACATATTATATTTTTTGCATTTAAAATAAGTATACAAAAATGTCTTTAGAAGTAGAAAATATAAGAAAATATAAAATTTTCCAGTTTCCAGTGCAATTTCCTCAAGTAAAACAGCTGAGATATGCTATGAAACCATTCTTTTATAACAACATAGACTTTTTTTATAATAATAAACAATAAAAGACAAAGATTATCAACATTTTATTTTTTCATCTTGGTAGACCATTGTGGGGAAATGCCCATATATATAAAATTATTTCAAAGCTTTTGTTTCAATATTTCTTAATATCTTTTTTGACATGTTTCCTATATTTAGCAAAGAGTGTTACTGGCAGCTGGTGATGAGTGGAAGTACTAAAAAATGCAATAACAAAATCAACAAGTAAGAGTGCTAAATTCGGTTATGGTAAATCTTACATACCCTTCACAATGGTGTGACAATAGCAGAAGCTATAAAAATCTATTTTGTGCTACGCCGTCTTTTCCAATCCCGCCCAAATTGTGTCGGATGTTTTGTATTGAAAACCAATATGCTTGTGCCAAATTTAAAAACTTGGCCTCTTGCCATTCTCCAGATATACAGCAATCTATAATGTCTTTTTCCGGTAACTGCCACGCCCACTTCTCCAATCTCGCCCACATATTTTCGAATGTTGCAAATCGATGACCAAAATGATTTTTCCTAGTTTGGAAACTTTGGTTTTGCGTTCTCGTATGTATATACAAAAAATTTAGTTAACAATTCCGGAATATATGTAATGCTAGAAACGCAACTGGGACGAACGACGAATTATTCGCAACGAATATTCGTCGTCAGAAATAGAACGCATTGGTATGTATAAAAATGCACACAATCATTGCGTAGACCGAAATTCGTCCTGCGTAACGAACACTGCGATAGGTTTATTTCTATTTCTTACGCAGACGAACGACGAATAAATTGGGACAGGGACAGCTAACCGCAGCTAAATCGTAAAAGCTGTAAAAAAAAAACAGGGAACAATCACTTCTATTGCGAACTTGGCTAAAATTTGCAAAAATGGCGAAAATTCGCGAAAATTTTTAATATTTCAAACAAGCCATAAAATTGATTAAAAGTCTCTAAAATTATAAGGAATTGCAAAAATTCGTTAAAAATTGCTTATTTAGCGGAAATTCGCATTAAGCTAATAGCAATGTCTAATATTTTATAAAAATCGTTAAAGCTGTAAAGAATCACAACCCTTACAAATAAAATTCGCTCATATCGCGAACATGGATAAAATAAGCAAAAATTGCAATTTTAAACAAACGCAAAAATGATTTGAAATTGCTAAATCAGTTAAAAAAAATAAATATATCCGATAATAACATAAAAAAGTGTACAAAAATAGCGAAAATTGCAAAATTCGCTAAAAATTGCAAAATTTTAAACAAACCCAAAAACTAATTTGAGCTTAAATCGAAATGCAGAACACTAAAAATGCTTTAGTAATTCAATTTCGAATGGATTCGGATTGTAGAACATATCCAATTAATAATTTCTTATGTTTTTTTTTTGTTGAAATATGGTCAACCTATGATTTGATAAATGTTAACAAACAAATAAATTACAAAGAAATTTTAATAAAATTTATTTCTAAAAAATATAAATTAAAAAAAAGTCAAGTCACACTAATACCTAAAATTCACGCACTTATTGTGTCTTATTTGACGAAATTACGCAACGAATTCTTGCCGACGAATTCGTCGTACTATGCGAAGTTCGTCGTAGTTGTGTTTATATCACAACATCAATATATGGCTACCTAGTCCCCATCATATCTGGGGTGTTCGGAAAACCCATTTCAACCGACATAATAGAGTCTAAGATCAATATTGTATGAATTACAAACTTATGCAGGGTGGCGCAGAATAAGCTATATGGGTTAAATGGTTTATAACTTTATTATTTTTTATGAGATTATTATAATTATTTTTTTTTTAATACAGTATACTATTGGGGAATTTTTTGATATCCTGTATGTATATGCTGCACGCTCTCCCGTACACGTTCAATATTTTGACCAATGTGCATAGGTGTTCTTCCGGCAACAGGAAGAGTTTTACACCCTCATGTATCAACACAATAGACAATTGGTTTGAAAACTAAAATTCAATTATTTTTGTATGTCGTTCGGTCGTATAATGATTCATTCATTCCCGAAGTTTCCTTCACAAACTGCTTAAAAAAAAAAGAAAAAATAATATTTATGAAGAATTCCATGCATATAGCTCATTCTGCGCCATCCTGTATATACATGAAGAAACAAAAATATGGATGGGCAAGGTTACGGCAACTACACTATGTTTATTGTAACAATATATTGTTGTCGTACACAAAAAGTTGTTATTTTTATAAAATTCAAGCAATATTATAGTTACTGTAAACATATCAATGTTTGCCGAAACTATAAATTTGAGCATTGTTGACTGAAAAATAATTATTTTTCTAACAACTAAATAATGATAACTTTGAAAACATATTTCATTACTCAAAACCAATTTATGATATTTAGTAGTCATGACATGATAACTTTCTATACGTGTAGCCATAGTATGCTTAAGCGGCAAACAAAATATCCTTACTTTAATAATAATGTTAGCGTCATTTGTAAAATAATTTTGAATCAGTTGTGTCGTTGGTTTTAAATGTGGCTTTCGAATTATTTCTTAGTGAGTTGTTGAACCACAATTTAAAAAAATACCCATAAAAAACAAACAACATTAAAGAAATTAAAAAATATAAAGAAATTGTTTTAACAGTAAAAAAAAAAGTAAAGTGCCACAAAATATCGATGCAAAAAATGTTCAGTTATTTTGTATTGTTGTGAAAGTGGTGCTCTATCATGATATGATTACTTCTTAATTTGTTACGATTAACATGACAATAATATGATTACTTTTTAACTTATTATGATTAACATGATAAGAATAGTGTTTTTCTTTCTGTGTAATATTATGAATATATTTGTTCACAATATGATTCAAAAATAATCGTAACTTGGTGACTACAATCATGAATCTTATCATAATATGTTGCTCTTAGAATATGTTTACCACAACCATGTTTTTTCTTTGCGTGTACACTTTCCACCTGTGGGGAATGGTATAAAAATTAAAAACAACTGCAAAGGTAAACACAAATGCATGTGTATGTGAAAAACTAATATGCTGTCGAAGAAATGTCCAGTTGAAAGGATATTTAAAATATCAAAAAAGTTAAAGGAGAAAAAGTTAATATTTGAAAATTATTTTATTTATTTTCATTTCTATGAAAACAATATTAAACAAGAAAAAAAGTACGGTCGGCCAAGCCCGACCATTTAACACCTTACACCACAGTATTTCCACTTAAATTTTTTAGGTACACAAAATTATGACATAAGGTCAATATTTATAGGAGTTCTTTGTCCCGAATATTATCTAGATATCTAAATGAGAGATATACGATTTTTGCATTTTTTGTAAATATCAAATCTCTCAAGGGAAAAACATGACGAGCTGCCTTTTTAGATTATCAATAATGTTTAAAACGTAAACGCATCAAAGTATAAAATTTTTTTATAAATGAGTATTATTTTTTTTATTGAAATAATTTAAGAAGGGTCCTCGAGAAATCGCTTAAAATTGCCACTTGTGCAACATAAAGCACGCTTTAAGCTTTTTTTTATGCAATTTTAAACAATTAATGTCAGTTTGTATTAAACTTCAATACAAAAATAAATGAAATAGAAATAAAATTCGAAAAGTTAAAATTTGTGTTTAAAAAGTGAAATTTTGGTTTTGATATGCCTTAGGAAGTCGAATCGAAAACGCCGAAGAATTACATTAAAAGCAAAAACAAAGTCATAAATATTTTGTAATTTTGTTGTTGCTTTTCTACAGAAATTCTTATTGCGTTTTAAGATTTCAAACGCCTCATAGCTTGTGGCGTTGAAAATTTTAAAACGGTACATGAATTTCTGCAGAAAACAACTACAAAATTACAAAATATTTATAACTTTGTTTTTGCTTTCTATAGAATTTTTTTGGCGTTGCGCTGCGATTAACATAATAAGGGCCTAAATCATCCTAACGCTCATCCTTGTACGGAAACTGACTTGAATCAGATTGGCAGTTGAGGTTAGATAGCCCCAGCTCCTAAGCAAGGGGGAGAGTGTGCTTTGGCGGTTATACTCTCAAATTATAACCTGTGTATGAAACATGATTCGAGATACGCGGGGGCACTTGGTAAATATGCATAAGTCACCAAGTGGTTAAGATCTACTATCAGATAAGGACGTAGTGCAGGTGCTCTTGTAAATCTATGTTACAGTTGTACATATTAAAATGTATACATCATACCATACAATTCACACGGAATCAGGATGTTTTTAACTCAACAAATTGTGACAATTTGAGAATCATCCTTCGCCAATCTGAAACAACTAAGCAGCGAGTTAAAAAATCTGGTTGTCCGGAAAATTACAACTTTCCAGATAATATGAAACTGGCCTCAAGTCTATCGCAATTAAAATCTCACTTGAAAAGTTTTTTTTATTTTAACACGTTGATGAGCTTCTGAAATAACGTTTGAATGTTTTTGTGAAATGCATGTTAAAATTTTTAATTCAAACTTTTTATACATATGTAAATATATTAAAACACCTTTATTTTTTGCCTACAAACCTCTATAATGCCAATCTGGCGCTGAGGTGAAATTCTAATATTGTTATATTTTATAATAAAATTAAAAAAAAAAACAAAATTGCAAATCAATTTGAATGTGTGGCATTGTTTCATTATATCGCATTATGTTTGCACTTTTACAAAAAAAAAATATTGATCATGAAGTAATTAAATTAATTGCTTGGAAAATAAAAAGGTGATAAAAGTTAATTCGGTTTTCAATATTGTAAAGCTACTTGAGATTTAGTTGCACTTAAACCCGACGCCATGTTATTAATTTTTTTTTTAAATAAAAATTCTTTGCAATAAAACAAGAACAATAAAAATTAAACTAAAACAAAAACATTGAAAAAGAGAAAAGGAAAATAAAATCTAAATGGACTGTGATAAAAACACATGTTTTACTGTTTTATTGTTCTGACTAAAAATAAGTTTGTTTTATTTTGCAGCAAAAAAAAAATTAGTTTTTGCTAAAAGACAAACACACTGTTAACATGAATTTTTACTCTCACTTTCGTTGGAATTATTGAATTTAACCCATTTTGAGCCGCTGTTCGACTAGTCGAACAGCAAAATTGTTCTTTTTCACCTCCATTTTTTATGTGTTTAAGTGTTTCCGATAAAAGTAATACCATATTAAATGAAATTTAGTTGTCTTTCAGAAAAAATATATAGCAATTATCCCCCACCCCTCTGCTCCGCTCCAGGGGGGGGGGTTGAAAAATACCTTGCATATAGACACTTTTTGTTTGGATAAAATGGAAAATATATATAAATTTTAATTTTTAAAAAGTACTTTATTATTGTTCGCAAAGGTCCAAAATAGTCGATCATTAAGCTTTTCCCGAGTTTTAGAATCTCCAGGTATATTTAGAGACCCGTCAAGTTCGATGTTCGACTAGTCGAACAGTGGCCGTAGGCCACAACTTTATTATTGTATTTTGTCGTTGAGTATTTTATGCAAAAAAAAAAATTCTTTGAATTTCGAATTTTTGAAAATGCATGAAATTTGTTTGTTACGCGCATCAAAGCTTGCCATGGAATTTTTTTGTTGCGTGCTGTTGTTTTTGTACAAATATACAGACAAATATTTAGACAAATATACTAAAGTTCGTGCACTTTTTGATGTTATAAACAAAAAATTTATGCAGTTCGGTGTCTTTGAAGAGCATTTGTCAATCGACGAGCAAATGTTACCATATTTTGGACGTCACAGCTGTAAGATGTACTTAAAAAACAAGCCAATTGAATTTGGCTACAAGACTTGGTGCATGGCTGCTTCTACTGGATATATCTTCAACATGATGCCGTACGGTGGATCTAGTGACAAATATGATAAAAATATAGGCCTGGGCGCTTCTGTGGTCATGGATATGGCTTGTAAATTGGAACATCCTTCCCGTTATCAACTTTATTTCGATAACTTCTTTACTTCTCATTATTTGATGTGTTTATTGGCTGATAAACGTATATGCGCTACAGGGACTGTGCGAAGTAATCGCTTAGGACAGCCTGCGCCAGATTTGAAGACGGGCAAAGCATTGCCTAAAGGTAATTATATTTATACATATTGGTTATGTTATTATTTTTATATATATTTTTAGGTGAAATGGATTCAAAGTTTGATAAAGTTAATAAGATTGTATATTGTCGTTGGCAAGATAAGCGTGAGGTAACATTACTATCAAGCTTCACCGGAGTTTACCTACTTACATCAACCACACGGAGACAACGACAACGAGAAGGCCAGCCTGGTGAAATCATTGCGCAGCAGCCCAATATAATCCGAAACTATAACAGTTTCATGGGCGGTGTCGATCTTCATGATAATGCAGTCTCCAATTACCGTGTTTCGATTCGGTCAAAGAAGTGGTGGTGGCCACTTTGGTTGTCCGTTCTAGAGTCATCTGTTGTGAACGCTTGGAAATTAAATTGTTTAGTAAATAAGAAGCTTGTTCGTAAATATAATTCACAGCTGACATTTCGGGTCGACCTGGCCACAAACTTGTTACTAACGTCTGACGAGAACAACGACGAAGATATTGGAAAGGATGACATTACTAAAGATAAATCATTTAAGATTCGCCCGCACCCTCGTGTGTCAGGTCATCACCAAATGATAACACAACCTGAAAAACATGCCAGGCGTTGCAATTTTTGTCATAAGCCTACACAGAGAATGTGCTCTAAGTGTCAAGTCCATTTGCACGAAAATAAATGTTTTGCTGCTTACCATAAATGGGAGCAAGAGTAATTAAAATTACTGAAAATTTAATGACAATATATATAATAAATATTTAAAAAAAAAAAACATTGCAATCGTGTTTTTGTTCCACAAATGATTTTTTTTGCCGATACCTGAAAATTATTTTTGTATGGTAGTATACATTTTTTTTGTCGCCTACGGCCGTTGTTCGACTAGTCGAACAGTCGTTTCTGGGGAAACGGTTGGAGATACAAAATTTCTGATAACGGTTTTGTATGGTAATTGGGGCCTAATTAGACCAAAAAAGTACTTTTTAGTTTACGATTCGAACATTTTTGCACTCCGGCTCAAAATGGGTTAACGAAGAAAAAAAGTACAATTAGACAATAACTACAAACACACAAATATGTATGTTCTGCCAATTTCTATTCACCTGTATTCATCTCCTCTAACACAGCTGTTAAGAGCGGTTTGACCGCTTTAAACAAAAAATGCACTTAAATAGAAAGTGAAATGGTTTATTTTGAATTTTCTTCAAAATTTGTGTTGCTCTCCTGCTAAGTTTGATAAAATAGAGGATACACTTGTTCTTTTGTACACACACATGAGTAATAAATTAATGTTTTTTTTTCCAAATTTTCTTAAAAGAAAGAAATGTTTTTTTTTTTAGTTTATGAGAGCAAAGATATTTGTTTGTTCATAAATTATGAAGTACAAGTTTTTATCGAACATTTTTATAGCATTTTCTTTTATCGGGGGAGAGAAATCTTTTATTTTATGGTGTGCATCGACATGGGATTTAATTAATATTTAAAATTGATATTGATAAGAAATGGATTTGAATGCAGGGTAAAACTAACAAGAATAAATTTGTTTTTATAGAAAAATAATAGAGAGATTGTCGTTTTCTAATTAGGCGATTATCTTTTTTCCAACGAAAAACTGCTGATTAAAGAAATTTGCTTATCTCAATGTTCCATTTGCTTCTTTTCTGTCGCAAAGCTTACCCGCCCTCAATTAAATCCGCTGACTTTCACATCTATTTTGAAAGGTATTGCCAACTGAAAAAAAGTTTTTGTCGGTATATTAAGAAAACAAACGCGTCAACGGACAGTTTATTATTATTCCTATTTGGAACAAAGGGCCATTACAAACTGATTCCATTCAATTCTATTAGATGCTTTATGCTTAGCTTATCTCCAACTTAGACCACTTTGAATAATCTCGCGTTACAGTTGGCGCACTCATGTGTTCAATGGACGGCCTCTTTGTCTTGCACTATCCTGGGGTGTCCAGTCTATGGCGGCTTTTGCTAAGCCTCTTGTGGGCCTGCGCAACGTATGGCGAATCCAACGACATTTGCGATTAAGTATAACAAACTGGATTGGCGGTTGATTAATTCTACTCTAGAGCTGTGGGTTTGTTATTTGAGGCAAGAATAATCGAAGAATTCTTCGCAAGCAGCGGTTGACAAACACCTGCACACCATTTTTATCACGTTGCAATGTGTTCCTCGTCTCACACAGGTGTTGAACAATTGAATCTGGGTGTTAAAAGAAATTACGGTTGATTTTCAACGGACAGTTTATCAGTCCAATAAATTTATATCGAGATTTCGTAATACGCACACTACGCACACTGAAAGAAGTTTCTTCAGAATACCAATGAATTTTGACATTAATCCCATGAAAAATTGCATTAAAAAGGAACCTACGCAGCGCTTCGTTGGATCAATGAAACGTGTTTCATTAAAATGTATTTAATGAAACATTACATTAGATCTATGAATGTTATTCATTGGATGAATACTTTCAGAAAAGTAAAAAAAAAATTTTTTTATTATATTTTTTAATTTTTTTTTTTTTTAATCAAAGTTGTTCTTATTCAACTTTTTTTTTTAACCAGAGTCGCTGGCGGGAATCGATCACGCAACCTCGCGCTGATAGACTTTTTTTTTTTTTAATTTTTTTTTAATTTTTTTTTTTTATAATCAAAGTTGTTTTTATTCAACTTTTTTTTAACCAGAGTCGCTGGCGGGAATCGATCCCGCAATCTCGGCGCTGATAGACTAGCTCACTACCAGCTAGCCTACTGGGGCAGTGTAGTTTTTGAATAAAAAAAAACTATGTTTCTTGCCACTACTCAATTAAGAGCGTAAATATGAGATTAAATTGCCTGCCCATAACAACAAAAACAACGTTGATTTTTTTTGCTAACGCATAATAAAAAAAGACCACATAAAGAGAGAACAAAGAAAACTAAAAACACCTATTTATGGATTGCAAGTTTTATTTAAATTTATGAAGGCATGCTTTTTCGAAATATTTTTATACTTTTAATTATTGAGACTATAGAGTTATTTCAATGTTAAAAATATTTTTTTTCCATTATTGAAATCTGTTGCTTTTTTAAAAAAATTTTTGATTTCATAAATTTAATGGCTTTTTACATTAGATGTATGAAATAATTAAATCTTACATTTTTTAATTAACAATTAAACATATTTTTTAAGGAAACTATAATTTTGTAATAACTTATGTATATAGTTATGTTTGTATATTGTTTTTTATGTTCTCAATTAAAATTTTTGTGGAACTTGGACAAACTTTAGTTTTCATATATCCAATGAAAATTTTTAACGTAATAACGAAATCCAATGAATCGATTTTAACGAAAATACTTCATTATAACTACGAAATTCCATTTCGACAATGAAAATTTTCATTTAACCAGTGAAATTTTTTTTATGAAAACGATTCATTAAATATGTGAAGCATTTTTCTTTCAGTGCATTTTGTCAATACATTGAAAAACGGCCATAAGAGATTATAGATATTTAACAAAGTGTTCTCAACTTCTGCGCAGATAGACGAATTAGCAAATCCGTGGAAAATGCGACAGAGCTCATTTGAAAGCTTAAGTATTTCGGCACCATTTTTTGACGTTTGGGTATAACATGTCGTTAGTCCAGTAAACAGGCGGTTCTGTGTCTCTAGAAATATTAGAACATCTAAGATATCTCTGGAAATTTTCTTAATCAGAAACAAAGCTTAAAATAGACACAAGTTCATCCTGTTCGAATTTGATGGTAAAAGACTATTTACTAGCGTAATGGCGTTAGGAAATATAGCAGTGGCTTTGCTTATGGATTGTTTTGTCTCTTTGAATTAACCCACAACTTTTAGCAATATAATCCGTGAAAATACGCAGAAAAGATTTATTAATGAGAGAACATTTCATAGTAGATGCTGCAAAGCCAAACGAAGTTTTAAATGTTTTTTTTTTTTCAAAAAATCTCAAAAAAAATTCAAGAAGTATCGGCAAACTTTAAGTGTCGCCTATATATTGCCATCGGTTACTTTCCTTATTTTAACGTTAAAACAAGGATATAGAAAATAAATAGTAAATAAGAATAGTCGTTCAAGCCTGACTACTTGATGCACCATATACATATATGTTCTTCTTATTCCCAGTGGAGCATAGGGCGCCAAAAAGGCTGTTTAGTCAGTGATTCATTACCACTATTGAATTACCTATATTGGTGTTAAGGCTGCTATCTATGTGATCCATCTTACGTTGCGGTCATGCTTCAGCAAACAATTATAAATCGTTTACCAACTTGCGTAAAACGTCATGATATTTCTCACTCTAGCTAGATTTCAGCGGAAGCCATTGCCCGGAAACTACTTCGTCCATGACCGGAAGTAGTGAGCTGCTTGAGCAGTCAGGCAAAGGAATCATTTCTGGTCACACCAAAGTGAATAGCTGTCAGCAACTTTACGCACTACGTGTACCCTGTAGAAGTCCTGTTCCCCCTGTACCATCAAAACAAAATTATGCTATGAGTTTGAAATTCATATTAGATCTCTATTACAATTTTTCGTCGGGATTTATTTGCAACCTATGGTAAATTCGGCAGCCGAAAGCACAAAATTTTTCGATCACACAGTAGCTGTCATAGAAGTTACCTTCGACAATGTTTAAATAATACCAACTTTTATAAGAAAGTAACGAAGTTACTAGTGGTATTTGTATGGCAGCTATAATCGAAAATGGACAGATTTAAATACAATTTCTTATCCTGCTTTCGCCCGCAATAAGATAATTAAGGACCAAATTTAATCTAAATAACAATATAAAAAGATAGTTTATAGGCACAAAGATTATATTCCGGAATAAAGTGAGTTTTTTCGTTCATTATACAGTTAACACGATTGTATAAAATTTCATTAAGTTCATCATTAACAGTGATTTATTTTGTTTTGAGATTTCCATTCAAATAGAATTCAGTTAAAGTATACCAAAATATAAGTTAGCACATCCATGACCGCATTCTGTTCCAAAACTACTACGAATATCACAAAAAAAAAAAAATAAACAAATTAATGTCTCTATCATGGGTCTAGTGCTCTAAGAGAAGAGAATTTATTGGCTCTATGTAGCAAAAATGGCAACATAATACCACAATAGTTAATTATACGCCGGAGCATTGAACCGAACAACAACAACATTAAATTTAGCATAAACAATTGTTTTAATTTATACTTAATTTTAATGATTTCTTAGTTGTTATTACTGTTGTCTTTAAATTATTATTGAAGTCTTATTCTTAAGCATTATTTCCTCTCACATATATAACTCAATACTATTCGGCATGAAGTGGTCGCGATAAGTGTTTATTCTTCTAATAAGGCGACCACCAGCACCGACGTCACAAACAGGGCTGTCCGATTTTTTTACCTTCGTCGCCAAATTATTCACCAAAAATCGCCAAAATTTTTAAATTTAATTATTAAAAATGTTTGTGAAAAAAATTGCTAAAAATCGGCGAATAATCTTGTATAAAAAGTTAAATGTTATGTTAAAGGTTGAAGTATAAAATTTTAAAAGTAAATTTCTGTTCTTTTAGTAAATAAAGTTTTTCAAAATGAGTCCAGTTAGAGAATTTAGATTTTCAATATAATTTTGTATTTGAAAATTTTTATATTTGGATTATGAAAAAGAAAATAATATAAGGCCATGTTCCGGAAATCAAAAACGAGTTTCTGAGTTTAAAAGAAGTTCCGGTAAAGATATTTGGTACTTTAAGAATGAAGTACATATGTATATAAAAAAAGTATTTATTAATTTTTCAAAAACCGTTTTTTTCAAAATCTTTAAGATTTTATTTTCACTTGAATTCGTTTGTCAGTAGTTTATAATTTAAGACGAAATGTTCCATTTATGAAAATTCAGTGTAAGGGAAATGTCTTCAATAATGTTTTCACGCACTGGCTTAGGGCCAGAAACCAGTTTTGCGGAAACAAGTGTTTTCTTATTTGTTGTTCCATACATTTTTTATGTTTGAAAGACTAAAAAAAAAATAGTTTTCTCCCAAAACATGTCAAAAATTGTCTGTACAACTCTACATTGCTCCCATGGTTATGAATATAGTCTTGCGTTGAGAATCTTTCCGATTGAAATATGAGAAATTAAACACAAATGCCATCAATTGAAACAAACAACTGTTTTTCTCACTTAACTGCGCTTGCAACATTTTTGGCGAGTATTAGCTGCCACGTAAGAAGATTACTCGACAATTTAAAGAAAAAGTGTATCTGTAAAATTTCTGTGAAAAGGAGCCCACTTTAAACTGTCAAATAAGCGCACAAATAAAAACGGGGCGAGAAAAAATATTAACACTAAAAAACATATTAAAAATGCAAAGAAAAATAATAATAATAATATTTTGTTCTTGGCTCGTTTTTTCTTTGTTTAATTACACTGTGTGTAATTTTTTAAGTCATGGAAAAGTTACCATATACGGACAACTCTACGTGATAAAAGACCAAAAAAAAAAAGACCCGCGTCTCCCAGTTTTGCCCAAAGTCATGCACTTTTTTTATGGGCCCCCAAATATTTGGGGCGTCGGTGTCATTTTTGCAAAAAAGTAATAATTTTCTCAGGCTCATACCTTGCAAACCGTTCGGAATTGTGATTTACCCTCTGAGACAAAGTTGTAGCTCTTGCCATAAAAAGCAAAAACTGTGAACATATTAAATAAAAAAAAAAATTCATCTTCAAGATCAAAGTCGCAAAAAACTTTAAAAAATTCATTTTTTTTTACCTTTTTCCCCCTGTTCAGGTCCATTGGTAGCAAACCGTTAAAAATTTAAGGAAACAATCAACTTTATACAACAATGTACCTAAGATCTCAGTAAACAACTTTTTAGAACATATCCTAGGAATACTTCTTAACACCGTTTAACACCAAATTCGAAGTAAAAATAATATACAATATTTTTATAGATTTTACGGAAAACAAATAAATAAAATAAAAATTGCCTGTAGTTAATTGGCATACGGCATAATTTTCCTTTTGAAGAGTTAGTGGAAGGTAGGTTTACTTTTTCTTTTCTAAAAACTCTTTAAAGTGGCGCCAAAAAATAAATCAAAATTAGCAAATTTCTAGCGCTTAACAGGGTTAAAAATCCCCACAATTTGGCAAAAAAATTGCCACATCTGTCATACATGGCCACGAATAATAAGAGCAGAACAACCTGCAACCACTCGCTCTCCGGTTATTGCGGTTGTGGCTTTGTTGTTGTTGTTGTTGTTGTCGGAACGGTTGCCAGATTTATCGCAATTTTGACGATTTTATGGTGAAAAATGGGCTATTGAGGGTAAGACGATTTATACCCTAAATTTGACGATTTTTTAAATGACAAATGTTGACAAATTTGGAAACTTTTATATATAATTTCACGTTTTATTTTAGCTTCGTAAATATAAACAGAATTTTCGACGTGTAAAACATATGTTCGAATCTCTTGGCTTCAGCTCATATGGTACCTTATTTACTTACTTTTGAAACGTCTTACATTCTAACGATTTTGGATCTTAATGAGGATACGTCTCTAGTTCTAGATTCTGAAACATTTGTATCCTTTCGATTTGCATAAAAGTCATCTATTGATAACAAGATTAAACTTATACTACCAAAATTTAAAATATTTTTCTATTTTGGATTAATTTATATTGCTAAGAAAACTATCATGCCTGTAGTGCGATTTTGTAATTAATTTTAACAATAGTTGTCATTGTTAAAAAATTTAACAAGCAAATTAACGATTTTGCCATTCTGTAACATTTTAAACAACACTTGTTATCGTAAAGTCAGCTGTTTGTGTTAAGTAAACGACAACTTTTCTAGTGTTGTTTATTTATAGTTAAATATCGAAAAATTAAAAAAAAATTATTTTAAAGAAAAATTATAACATGAAAATGGCAATGAAATCTTTGCATTTAGTTTAATAGTCAAAATGTTTGGCTTGAAATCATTGTTATTTAATAAAAGAGAGGTTTTAATTTTTGAAATTTTTTTTATTAAAAATGGAAACTATAAGTAACACCAAATTTTTAAAGGTTATTAAAAGTTGGTGCTTAGTTCCATTTGACGATTTTGTATTAGTTTTATCTGGCAACTATGGTTGCCGGTGTTAATGATAATGTGTTTTTATGTTTCTATTATTTTGTTGTTTTTCTTTATTTTATAGCATCAAGATATTTTGATGTTGTTTATTCTTAAACCGATTGTAGATTTCGGAATTTGTGTGTGTGTGTGTTTTTTTTTGACTCTGTTTATCTTTTTTATTCGGCTACTTAATTTCAAAAAAAATCACAATTAGTTGTTTTTCATCTTTAAAAATCGTCACAGCGAGTGCTCTTTTCGTCATTGTATTTTTACGACAAAAACAAAAGAAAACGAAAATTTTTTGCTGTACGAAAATAATTGTTGTGCTTTAAAACTTTTTGCTCTGCAATTTCAAATTAATAATTTATTAGCGATATTAAATATTGTATGAAGGCAAATGTGATTGGCATTTAAACGTGTCTGTTTTTTTTATTGCAAGTTGTTTAAAACATTTTTATAGGTATTTTTTCTTGATTTTTTTCTTTTAAAAATCAGTTTATTATTTAAAAGTAAATATCTAATTGGTTTTTAATTTAGTTAGTAAAGATTTTAAATTACCAGTGTGAATGTTTAAAAAAAAAGAGATTTGTATATATTTCCTTTTTTTATAAATGTTTTATATAAATTTTTCAAAAAAAAATTAGCAGCACAAGTTATTGAAGGTAAATTATGGAAATATTAAATATATATTTTTTTATTTTTTTTTTATTAAATACAATTTATAATTTGGTCAGTTGGAAAATTTATTTGAAAACTGACGGTCGATTACGGAAAATTGTGAAAAAAAAATTGTGTTCATTTAATTATATTGTAGTACTTGAGTTTTGGAATATATTAATTTTTAGATTTGTATTTGTTTTTTTTTTTTTTTGTTTGTTTTTGTTGTTGGTAAGCTTGTTAAGTAACAATGTTTGAGTTTTTAATAATATGTTTTACAAAAAAATTGTAAGCAAAATCTTAAGTATAAAAAAAGCCAGACATGTTTCAACTGAACAAATATATTGTATTATATATTAATATATATTATGTTCTATGAAAAAAATTTTCACATATTTTTTTTTAAAAACATTTAAAAGGAAATAAGAGACAATTCAAAAATTCATTAATGGTTGTTTGTGTCTGTATTTCAGTGTTTTAGAAAGGCAAATCATGTCATATGTATACAGAAATTGCTTTAACGGTTCGTTGCAGTTTAACCTTCGCCTTTCCAATACTTACCATTTCGGTTTTATAAACACGCATTATAAACACTATAAACGCTGAAATATCTTGCAGCCACCGCTTCGGGACGTTTAATACAAATATGATTTTTTCTTTTATGCGGCGTTTGTTTTATATAATAAGCGTATTATCAAGCAAATTTTCCGCTTACGTGGATTTTTATTTAGGCGAATAACAATATGTACTTTGAATTTCGATCACACTAGTACAGAAAAATATTTCACGGAAATTAAGCGTGCGCTCATCCATATTCGACTGAACTGCCAAGAAAGTCTTAATACATTTACATCGATGCAATTTAAGGCACCTATGATTGAGGGCTGGAAATTTTATTTAAGTCAGACTCCGCGTTCCAAATTTTAACAAAATTCTTTACTGTGCATTATTCGATTGGCTCTGGATAACAAATTTAAAAGGTTCTTATGCAACCCTTGATTCGCATATAAATATTAACGTAAAATACTATTTTATATGAACGATAATAATACATTAGCCCAATCTGTAGAAAAACACTTTGGGGGGTGTGCTGGAAATCGCAAACGCAAAACGCAAGAAATTGGAGGCTGTTTTTAATACACTTTTTATCAATTTTTTATAATTTTTGTTATAAAATTCTGTTTAATAGAGAAATGTTTGTATAAGATTTGTCATAAAATTCTTTTATTACAGAAATCTTACTAAAAAACGACTTTTAAAATTCTTGCGTTTTGCGTTTGCGATTTCCAGCACACCCCTGATTATCTTAAATATTTTCCAATCAATAAGTAATTTAGATCGTAAAAATTTAGGCCCAGGCCCACGATGTCGACAAGAACATTTCTTTCGTATATTTGTATTGAAAACAAAAACAAGTTTTAGTTTTTTATTATTGTTTTAAATATATTGCATCAAAGCAAACATTTTTATTTAAATATATTTCTATAAAAAACCAGGGTTGTGAACTATTTGTAATTAAAAAGCGCCGCGCCCCCAATCAAAAAGCGCTAAATAAAATGTAAATAAAAATCCTAATGAAATGTTTAAGAACCAAGTTTTATTAATTAAACTGGTCGTCAAAAAAAACCGTTTTTAATAAAAATATATGATATACAAAGATTTAACAGCGCTAACTTCAAATCCGTTTTCAGTTTTTTCTATCATGTCTAGTTTGTTTTTATGCACTGAACTAAAAATCCAATGAAAATGTACGTTAAGCAAACGAATTACGTTTATTAAAATATTTCCGTTGGCTCAACGAATTATTCATTAATATAATGAAAATTAAGGTATTATTAGGTATACATTCTATCATAACTTGAGAAAGATTTGTGCGATTTTAATATTTTAAAAATGATTATTTTCAAAATTATTTCTTAATAAGTGGCGAACATTTTTTTCATGCAAATAAGAATGTACACGTTTTTATCATTTATCAGAAATCAAAGTATTATCAAAAGTAATTTTTGGGAATACAAAATTTTAATTTAACCCTAGAGTACTAATGATCGACGTTTCGACGAGCATCGCTTCCTTTTGATTAATTTACTTTTAAATGGGTGTGTCTAACACTCTCAAATTTTGTATGCTGTTAGTAGATGATTTACTTTTGCTGTGTGTAATTGTGTTTTTTGAATTGCGTTGCTGGAACATTGCTTTTATTGGTTTTGTACTCGTCGAATCGTCGATGGTTAGTATTAACGTGACTTTTATTTTTCAACTTTGTGAGCAAATATTGCAAATGTTGTTATTTCAAACAATAGTGGCACCAATGTCCAGCTTAGGAGAAAATAAAAAAGAACACAAATGAAGTATGTGTAGATCATGCCCATACGAAAAAATGACGAATGTCAAAATCAAAATGTGATATATGCGAAAAACCCATATGAGGAGAGCACAAAGTTGAACTTTGTGACTCTGGCTCAAAGTGTTATTTAAAAAAAAAATTTTTTATTTTTTTTTAAAGACAAAAATGTCTTTTTTAAGTTTTGATTCTTTTTTAGTTTTTCAGTTTTCCTAACAATATTTTATAGGTAATTTTTTATGATCCCAAAAATATGTGCAACATAAAATAAAAAAGTTCTAAAATTAAATATTTCGTTTATCTATATGAATTAAAATAAAATTATTTTTTTATATAAACTTATAAGGTGCCATAATGAATAATAACATTTATTGAAAAAGTATATTTGCTTTTAAGCCAAAGTTATAGGCAGTTAAAAAATACATCGTCGAATCGACGATCATTAGTTACAACGTACGTAAAATATGGTTCGTACTCTAGGGTTAAAAGATTTTGTTATTCGTGCTTAATTCCCAGTTTTTATTTTTGATAAAAACACTTGGAATTTATTGTTGATGGGATAAGCTATTCCTATGCGCATTTCACTGGTTGCTTAGGCCAGATCATCAGGAAACTTCATCCATAAAGATTTCGGAAAAACTAAAGATATTAAATCAAATAAAACTGTTAAGCGTATAAGAATCATAAGCAACAGCTCTACTTGTAACAATATCAAAGTTTAAACAAAAACCTCAACAATAAACAGTGAGTTTATCTCTTCTTACATTCCCCACTACAATTGATTGGAATTCTTCCAACATTATTCCAAGGTATATTATGAATAAAATAAGACACGAAATCATGAAGATCAGACGTGATTGAATAAACTATTTGGATTCAATACGCTAAAGTCAATTAAAATCACATAATCAAGTTCTCTACCCTGACTTTTTTTTTGTTTTTTTGCCGAGCAGTGTTAATAAAATATGTCTTGAACAAAGAACATTTTGCACCATTCCCATCCGAGCCAAACTTTTCTTATTGTAAACATATGTGTGGCTTGGTTTAAGCAAAAAGTTATGACTAGGGATGCGATTTCCATGCAAATGCATGTTTTAAGTCGATAGTCTTAAATCGATGTCGACCATTTATCTTTCCGAATCATTAAATTTGCGTTAAAATGGCATCGATTTGTTTTTGCATATTTTGGTGAAAATGCATATATTTGCATATTTTGGTTTTAAATGCATATGTTTTCATGTTTTTAACATTTTTGAGTTATATATTTTTTTAAATTTCCATATTATAACAAAAAAGCTTTAAAAAATTTCCAAATTGTATACAAAAAAAAAAAATCTTAAAAAAAATTTTTTTTAAACCAATTAATAAATTTTTCTCAGCTTTGGTTATAATGCAAGATTTCGACAAAAGATCCTTCAATTTTTTTACCGATGCAGCACCTTACATGGTTAAGGCTGCCAATTGTTCTAAAACAATGTGTCCAAAACTGTTAAATGTTACTTGCTTGGCACATGGGTTACAACGAGTTGCAGAGGATATAAGAAGCCAATTCGATAATATTGATTTATTGGTTTCATACGGGAAACATATTTTTAAAGGCTCCTTCACGAGTTGCAATTTTTAATGAAATATATCTCTTAGTACCGTCACCACCACAGTCAGAATTAACAAGAAGAGGAACCTGGATAGATGCTTCAGAATTATATTGAAAAAACTTTGAGTAAATAAATAATGTTATTGAAGAACTTGTTGCTACCAATGCTTATGCAATAAAAAGAGTAAAAGAAATATTAAATATAAATAACATCAAAAGTCAACAAGTATATTTATTTTTCAACTTTGGATATATTGGTGAAACAATAACTTACAGTCTGTTCAACGATTTCGAACGTTAACGTTCGCATAGAAAATAACATTTAAAACAAAAACAATATTCGACAATTTGTTTTTGTTTTAAATGGAATTTTCTATGCGAACGTAAACGTTCGATATCGTTGAACAGGCTGTTAATTGGGAGGATTAAGTTCACTTAATAATTAACTCAAATAAATTGATATGTCAGAAAGTAAAATTAACATGTGGAAGGAAAAATAGCCCGACAAATTAAAAAAAAAATCCAAAACGTGTTGCAAAAAAATACAGGATTTCAAAAAATAAAATAAATTTCAACTATTTTTGATCTGGAATCAAATGTGGGATCTGAATTAGAAAATTAATATTCTCCAAATCAATTGGCAACCTTCAAGTATGCCTCAACTTCGGTTGACGTTGAGAGATCATTTTCCATCTACAAGAGTTTTTTTAACAGACAAAGGCTTCCTCTTGATAATATAAGAAAGTATTTATTTGATTATGCAAACAAAAATTTAAATTATGTAAAGAAATCCCTTGCATTTGTTTCTTGTTGCAAGATATTCGATTCTATTTAAAAATCAAGAAAACCAGACAAATATTAAATAAATGCAGCTTGAACTCAGAAATGTCTTTCTTATTTTTAATAAAAACATGCTAATTTTGTATTTCTTGTTTTAAGAAATTTTTGATCATATACCAACAACGTTAACTTTTTTGATCATGGGCAAATGTTTCTTTATTTAAGAAAGTTTTAGTTAATACGAGCAAAACAAATTAAAATCACTAAATTATTTTTGGGGTTTCTTGTTTCAAAAAACGAAATAGATTTATTTAAAAAATAAATTTCTTTCCGTGCACTTCAGAGTACTATATATCAAAGGTATTTAAAAAACGGAAACAAATTTTGGTTTGATGTGTCGATTTTAATATATGCAAATAAAAGTACAAAAATGTTGGATATCTATGAAAGCGCTAATTGAGCGCTCTTTAAAAAAATAGCGCCTTTTCAACGCTTAAAAAACGCTAAAACTTAGCGCTTAAGGCGCTTAATTGGCAACCCTGTAAAAAACACTCAGTCTTAAAATATTTTCCAAATAAATTTCTAAACAAAGTAAACAAAATAGCACGATATTTTTACAGCGGTCAGATATGAATATAACGTGGCGATTTTTCTAAAAAGTGAAAAACCAATCAACACTTTTGTTGAACAAGTGCGATATATTCGAATATTCAACTTATTTTACTTGTTATTGGGTGAACAACTCATTGCAGTTGGATAAAAAATTATTGTGTTGAAGTTGCTTTTTATTTATTCTTGCAGAAAGCTTTTATCAACTTAGGCGAGGAAAATGGGTCTGAAATTTAATAACTAATGCAGAAGTTTTCATAACAAGGAGGAAGATATTTGGGAAAAATCGGTGTTTGTCTTCTTAGATGATCTTTCTTGGATAGAATTATGGTTGTTTCTTATTTTTTATTTGGAAAACAAAGAGTTCTCTTTTATAAGACTACCCAAGGAACCTTGTTATGATTCCTTGTAACAATAATATAGTTGAAGTAGCCCTAATATGTATGAAACATTTTCATAAAAAATACTTTTTTTTTAGCAGTGGGTTCCTTGCGTGTTTGTCGAAAAACTAATTTTCTAAATAATAATATAGCTTTTGTTGGAGTTTAAAATCCCAGTTAAAAACTTCGCTTATTTTTTTAAAATTAATAGTTTTTTTTCACTCATTATTTATAGCTTACTTTGCTACTATTCGCGCAAAATAGCAGGTATTAAATAACTTCTTCTTATAAGGTATGATATAAGTCATTACCATTATAAATATGATAACAACATACAACGTAATGAGTTAGAAAAGTGATTAAAAAAAAGAAGAAATATTGTTTTTGAATGGAAATGAATTTTTAACTTTTTCGTAAGTATTTTGTCCTTTATACTACATTTACACCTACGCAAAATCTAGGAGATTTCGAGCCAAATCTAGTTGTTTTTGACTAGATTTCCCATACAAAACAAAATCTACTTCGTGACAAGATTTCGACGAAATCTACTCAAAATCTAGTAGTACTTAATGATGCAACTATGGTTTTTACAATATAGCACTAAAAAATATTTCCCTGCACAAGAAAAAATGACATTAAAAAAAAAAACAAAACAAAAATTGTTAAAAAAAATATTAAAAATTTTTATAAAAATTGTAAAAAAATTAAAAACACGAATAAGATTGATAAAATAAATATCGTTGATTATTAAAAAAAAGGTAATGCAAATTTTTTAATGTATATTTCTTTTTGTGTTTGTGTGTGTAACGAAAAAACTTTAAGTCAGCTGTTGTGTTATAAAAACAAAATCTCGCTAATGTCAAAAAAGTACAATGTAAACGCACTAGATTTCGAAGAAGATTTTAAATCAAATCTACAAGATTTCGGCCTAATGTAAATGTAGTATTAAATGTTTTATAGTTAAATTTTTATTAGTGAAATTTTACTGCTTGGAAGTAAGTAATGTGAAACCATTTATGCTATGAACTTTTAATAACTTCTTACTTTTTGGATGTATGTAGAATTAAAAAATAACGTCCTACGTTTTAAGTACAATACAGTTAAATGTAAATGTGATGATTTTAAGACATCCCTTGTAAAATTCATAAGTTCTTAAAAATATTTTTGCTTTTTCTGATTACTCAACCCATTATTTTGTAGGTAATGGAGTTTGTGTTAACCATAACAGCTTATAAGTATTTGCAAGCTTAATAACTGTTAAATTTAAAACAATCGCCCTTATTGTGGTTGGCGTAGGCGTATTTAGACAGATTTTGCAACAAATACGCCAACCACGATAACCTTTTTTGTAACAGATTTGTAAACAGTGCCGTATTTGCTGTCGTTCTTGCTAACTACGATAACATTTTTTTAAAATGCCTAACTTTCGTCACAGAAATGCCAGCTACGATATGGGTCAATTTGATTATTTATTTGGTGACACTTTTAGTCCCCACATCAAAAAATTGTATATTAAAAAATTCGAGCTTATTTAAAAATCTGCTGAGTTAAGGCGATGAAAACACTAAATGGTAATACGTGTATGTGGAATTAAATATATCAATTGGTAACAGTTTCAGCAACTACAATTTCGATTTAAATCAATTAAGATAATTGACATACTTTCATGTTGGGGCCCTATGTTCCCCATAGGAACGAGGGTAACAAATATATACATACCTTCTCAGTTATGCCGCTTAGATGTGAAAGCGATGACAGTCAAGTGTACCTTAGACTATCACACAAGTCTTACGTTTTTTGAGGAAAATACAACCATGTCATGATAAGTTGCTATTGATTTTCGAACATTTTCAAGCATTAATTAGGTCAAGGAAGCATTTTTGTCAATATACTTAAGAATTTTATTGTAGTGTTAATCGCCTTAAGTGACATAATAACAAAGTAAAAGGTTTTTGTTAGCCGTTCGTTTTTATTTAGATATTTCATCTCATAAAATATTGTGCATCAACATTAAAACCCAAAAAATTCAAAATTATGTTCACTGGGAAAGAATACAAAAAATAAACATTGAACTTGGGTCTCACTCAATTAGTGGATGCTGGCCAAAAATAAAAATCAAATAATGTTGAAAGCTTTAATTTTCTCTTTCAATCCCAAAACAGACAGTTGTCGTCACTTTTTGAATTTAAATCAAAATACTCATTCATAGTGGTGGCTATTAAATCACAATGATTTTCATTCCTTTGAATACGAAATTAAAATAAAAACGAAACTAAATATTTGAATACAATCTTAAAATACGGGGCAATGCATTTTGGCAGTTGGCCAATAGAGCAACAAAATAGAAATAGGAAAATGAAATAGTTTCAACTGAAATAAAAGATTGAATTCGAAAATTATTAATTATTTAATGATAAACACGACAAGAAATGCCAAAACAAAATGTTGAACTTTTAAACAAACTGTCAAACTCAATAAAATGTAATAAACTCAACTATTGAATGGGGGAAATGATATGATAAAAAAGTGCTTTCGATATTAAGAAACTTAAAAATTTTCTATTTAAAGTTGAAGATTTTCCTCTTTGCTCCAGTAAAAAGACTTTTGAAAAATATTTCTAAACTATATTCTACTGTGATATGCGATGCATCGCAATAAGTCAGCAAACCAAAAAATTTATCGTATTTTCGCTTTGGGTTTTTGAATTAATTTAACTATGGCTTACAACTATTTAATGTGTTAAGTCTCCTTAGTAAATACAACATTTAACCGTAACTTAACATAAAATTTGCTTTCCAAAAAATCGACTTTTAAATTGTTCACCTAAACTGGGTCAAATGTAAACGACCGTGTATCCGCACGCTCTTTACCAAATTTAATTTCCAAACAACTGCTAATTTTTGTTTAACTTTAGTTTATTTTTGTTTCTAAAAGTTATCCTCACGTTTCCATTAAAATGCTATAAATTTTTTTAAATTTGTTTATTTTCTGTAAAAGTTTTTTGATCTCTCAACATCATTTTAAAGCAATAAAATCAAAGTAGTAAAAATTTTTGCTTCAGTTTTGCCTTTTCCCCAGCAAAAATAAACACATGAACTCTGTTACAGAAGAAAGAAAATAGTTTTTTAAATAAATTGTTTATTTATTTCAACGAATGTATTTATTGAATGCATTTTTGTCTGGCGGCTGCTGTTGTTAGTCGGTGGGTGGTTGGTTGTGTGTTGCATGTTACAGTTTGATGTTTGTTTGTTTATTTTTATGTCTGAATTGTTTCAACAATGAGATTTTAACAATAGAAATAAAATTTAAAAAAAAAATAATAAGAAAAATTTAGATTTAAGAGAAAATTTTCACAATCATTTTTAAGAGAAAATATACATACTCGTATTTTGGAATTAAACAGCTGTTTTTAAGTATTTTCTATTAAAGCTTTTAAGATTTTTAAAGCTTTTACGAACAATATTTAAAAATTATTTATTTAAAAGATCTTGGAAAATTTTTAAGAGAATTTACTTTTAATTTCGTTTTGTAGTTTTAGATTTAGCAGAAAAAGCTATCAGGAATATAAATTCATGAACATTTGGTGCTGCTAATAACACTTTTAGGAAACGTTCTATGTTATTTAATGGTCTTCTATACAGCTTTAAAAGTTTTATATACAGGTTTTATAATAATATTAAGTGCAAGAGAAAACATAGCGCAGATTTAAAAAACTTCTCAAACAAAATTATGTTTCTTATACACTGAAAGAAAAATGTTTCATATATTTAATGAATAGTTTTCATAAAAAAATTTTCATTGTCTAAATGGAGTTTCATAAAGTTATAAAGAAGTATTTTCGTTTAAATCGCTTCATTGGATTTCGTATTTACGTTAAAAATTTTCATTGGATATATGAAAACTTAAGTTTGTCCAAGTTAAACAAAAAATTTTAATTGGGAACATAAAACAACAATATACAAACATAACTATATTCATAAATTAATACAAAATTATAGTTTCCTTAAAAAAATGTTTAATTGTTAATTAAAAAATGTAAGATTTAATTATTTCATACATCTAATATAATATGCCATTAAATTTATGAAATCAAAATTTTTTTTATAAAAGCAGCCATTTTCAATACTTGAAAAAAAAAATAATTTTTAACATTCAAAAAACTCTATAGTCTCAATAATTAAAAATATAAAAATATTTCGAAAAAGAATGCCTTCATAAATTTAAATGTTCATTATGACAATAAAAAATGTCATTTTAGTAATGAAACAAAAACTTTCAATGCATAAATATGTATGTTTTTAGTTTTTTTTAAAATCCTTTAGCAAAAAAAAAAAAACAAAGTTGTTATTGTTGTTATGGACAATTTAAACGCTCTTAATTGAGTAGTGGCAAAAAACATAGTTTTTTTATTCAAAAACTACACTGCCCTGGTAGACTAGCTGGTAGTGAGCTAGTCTATCAGCGCCCAGGTTGCGGGATCGATTCCCGCCAGAGACTCTGGTTCCTGCAGATAAGCGTTAAGCTTCGCGGGAATAGCTTATGGAATTATTAAAAAAAAAAATTTAGGAAAATAAATAAATATTCTTTATATAAAACGGACCTTGAGCTTGAGGAATTATTGGAAGGAAATAATATTCAGAAGGTTGAAGAAATTAAGCTAAATAATTTATGAATTGTAGAGCACGCTGAAAAGAAAATAGATTAAAAGAAGAAACTTAAATAAAATTAAGAAGAAATTATAATATTCTATTCAAATATGAACTATAATTATCTTAAAAGGAATAAGGAGACGAGAAGGATAATAAATAAGTATAAAATATTGAGAGATAGGAACATTAAACTAAAGGCAAACATTACATTTCTAATTCGTTGCCGCAATTCAGGTATAATACCTAAATTTATTAAGAACTCTACTAAAAATTGTTTCAATCTTTTTGAGGAAAATGAACCAAGATTTTTTCAACAATCAATTTCAAGAAATATAAGGATAATGCAGAGCAAGATTCTTAGTTTAAGTATTAAGCAAAAACACTACACATTAGAAGATAATAAGAAAAAATTAGAACAAATAGAATATGATTTGAGGAAATATTTTACAGAAGATATAATTAATAATTTTTTAAAATATGAAGATAGATTAGCATTGAAACTAAATGGTAGGGTTAAGGATATATACAAGAAAAAGTTCAATCATTTGGTTGAATTACAGAAAAAAGAATTAGGTATTAAATTTAACAAAAAGTGGTTTATAAATAAATCAGATATTGACATTCCAATAGATACACAATGGACTCTTTCATTGGGAAATAAACATGCATTACCCATCACAAAAAGACACTTTCCAGTTCTTAAGATGATAGCAGATGGAGAAGATTTTGTTCAGACTATTAGGGGAAAGGAGGAACAGGAAATAGCAAGGACTAGACTAACTACTATAATTGACGGTCATATGAGTAGAATTAAATTGTCTCATAGAGATAAGTTTATTCTTAACAATGTTAAGAAAACTGAAAAATTTTTGAAAATTAACCAGGACATTTTAGTTCTGAATGCAGATAAGGGTAATATTACAGTTGCGATGAATAGACATGACTATAGTTCGAGAATGAATAATATTCTTAGTGATGACTCCGCATATAGAATATTGACAAAAGACCCAACGAATAAACTACAACAGACAAATAATGATATAGTGGAGAAATTATTTAAATTGGAGATAATAACACCTTTTGAAAAGAAAAAACTTAAAACAACAACTGCTACAGCACCCAAATTATATGGAGTTCCGAAAGTGCACAAGGAAACATTTCCATTAAGACCAATTTGTTCGAGCATCAATGCTCCATCTCATGAACTTAGCAGATATATAACGGGAATTCTTAGGAAGATAACAGAAAATTCAGTATATAATGTAAAGAACTCATTACAATTTAAGGATAGGATTAAGAACATTACGATAAAAAATGAGGAGAAGATAATTTCGTTAGATGTAATATCATTGTTCCCTAGTATACCTATAGATGTAGCCTTAGGTATTATAGAAGAAAAAGGGAATATAATTAGAGAACATACAACTATTGAAAGGGAATTATTTTTAAGAATTCTCAAATTTTGCATAGTTGATAGTAGATATTTTCAATATAATAACAAAATTTATTCTCAACAAAAAGGATTGCCTATGGGTTTTCCAGCTTCTCCTGTTGTAGCGGATATAGTTATGGAGGAGCTACTTGATTCATGTATTAGAAGATTATCTATTAAGATTATTATTAAGAAGATTATTATTACAAAATTTGTGGATGATTTATTTTGTATTATTTCAGAATGTAAAATAGAAAATATGTTAAACATATTTAACTCCTTTCACCAGAATATTAAATTTACAATTGAAAGGGAATGTAATCATAAACTTCCATATTTAGACGCATTAGTTATAAGGATTGGTACCAAAAGCCAATTTCTTCAGGAAGAATTATTAATTATTATTCGAAACATCCGAGAAGGGTTATTATAAATACTGCCAAAAATTTTATAGATAAGGTTTTAAATATTAGTGATACAGTTTTTCATAGGAATAATAAGATGAGAATCAAAAATATTTTAGGGGATAATAATTTCCCAAGAGAATTGATTTGTAAATTGATTGGACAGTACAAAGGACATAGGGAGGGTAGTGTAAATACGGTAACTGAACCTAAAATTTATAAGTCTTTAACTTATGTACCAATGTTTTCAGAACGATTGCAAAATTCTAATATTTATGATATGAATAATTATAGAATGGCTCATAAAACTTATAATACATTGGATAGATTATTCAGTAAAATGAAAGATAAGACAGAAAAATTAGATAAATCAAATATTATTTACAAGATACCTTGTAAGGGTAAGGATAATGAAGTATGTAGTAAAGTATATATAGGTACCACAAAAAACAAATTAAAAACTAGATTAGCAGGACATAGATCTGATCAAAAATACAAAAATACATCTTCTCAAAAAACTGCATTGTCATTGCATTGTGCCAATTTCAATCATACACCAGATTTTGAAAATACAACAGTTTTAAATACAGAAACAAACTACAAACGTCGCTTCATGTTGGAAGTTCAGTTGTGCTTTGTTGTGAAACGGACGTGTATTTTCAACCCCGCATACGATTTTAATTTATTATTAATTAAATTTGATTTTAGAATATAAATACTAAGCGAATGGACGCTGGAAAATATATGATATTTTTTATTTCAATTATTTAACATAAAAGTGAACAATTAAAACGAAAAATTAAATAAAGATAAATAAAGCAAAAATATATACATATGTAGGTATGAATGTTCATACATGTGTATGTATACATATTCTGTGCACAAACATTTTAGTTTAAAATTCTTATTTTTGGCGTTGTTGTTGTAAAATAAAATAAATAATAAAAACATTAAAAGCACATTAAACCGGTGAAAAACAAAAACAATTTCTTGCATGAGTAAAAACAATGTAACAACAATAAAATTAAATGATAGAAATGCTTATGTGACAGTGCATGCCAACGAAAATAATGTTGAAATAAATAAAACAAAACAAAACAATAGTAACTACTTAACGGCTAAGCCAATTTTTCGCACTCGTTCCCTCTCACCCTCTTTATTTACACAAACGGTGGATAGTGACTCATTAAAAAAACTAAAAATAGACTTGGTAACAAGTGTTGCCAGGCCAACAAGTATTGCCGCTACGTCAAAAATAAATTTAGTGGGAAATGATACCATGAACCAAAACACTAATGCAATGGAAAACCCCCCTGTAAAAAGTTGCCAAAAGCCTCAAGTCCAAGTTGGTATGGACAGGTATATAACAGTCCTTAAGCGGGGTCGCAGCCCTACCTCTTCAGCTGTTGCTTCGGCATCAAAAGTGCCATCTTTTGACAAAATAAATTCCCAAAATCGCTTTGCAATTCTGGAGGATGAATCCTCTGAAGCACCAAACGTCATAAGATCGCCCAAGCCTCCCCCGATATATCTTAGGGAGCATAACTCAAATGATCTAATAAAGAGTTTAATTTCGTTGATTGGTGAAAATTCGTTTTATGTAGCCGCAATAAAGAGAGGTAGCATAAATGAAACGAAAATTCAAGTGAATCATGAAAATGATTTTCGCAAAATTATTAACAAATTTGAGGCACTTAAAAAAAGTTTTTATACATACCAACTCAAGAGCAGTAAAGGTCTCCAGGTGGTGATTAAGGGAATTGATTCATGCGTAGACCCAGAGGAAATTAAAACTTTCTTAGAAGAAAAAGGCTTCAAGATAAAACACGTGGTAAATATTAGAAATAGAGACAAAAATCCACAACCACTATTTCGAGTAGAATTAGAGCCCGGCGACATTAAGTTAAAAAAAAACGAAACGCATCCCATTTATAGTTTAAAATATATTCTATACAGAAAAATCACAATTGAGGAGCCGCACAAAAAAAATGGACCTGTTCAGTGCTTAAACTGCCAAGAATTTGGCCATACAAAGGCATACTGCTACTTACCCCCTGTTTGCGTAGTATGCGGTGAGCTACACGGTACAGTTTCTTGCGATAAGCCTAAAACCGACCCCTACGTAAAAAAATGTAGCAACTGTGGCGGTAATCACACTGCCAATTATAGAGGATGCCCTGTATATTATATCGTCAAGCAGACGGTTGGACCAAAAACAAATGCCCCTCAAATGCAGGTTGCAAATCAAGTTATCACAAATGCAATTCAAGCCCCCCAGTTTAGTAATAACAGAACCTCTTATGCTAACGTTCTAAAATCAAACCATGAGCCAATGCAAGGTGCCTCGCCAAGTAATGATGAAACTCCAGTTTCTAATTTAAGTCGTTTAGAAAAAACCATGGAAACATTAGTGCAAACAGTAAATAATTTTACGAACACAATGGGTAATATGATGCAGGAAATTCTTAGAATGCAATCAATGTTATTGCAAGCTGTACTTAACAAGCCATGAACTGTATAAAAATTTGTTTTTGGAACGCAAACGGCATCCGCCAACATAAAAATGAACTAGAATACTTTCTTAAAAATAAACAAATTGATGTCATGATGGTTTCTGAAACTCATTTGACTTCAAAAAATACGTTTAAAATAAATGGTTATATACTATATGATACAAAGGACCCTCGAGATAGAGCTTGTGGAGGTTCTGCCATTTTAATTAAAACCAGAGTCAAACACTACCTAATGGGTGATCATCGTGAAGATTATCTTCAAGCAACAAACATTTGCGTTGAAGAATTAAATAGAAACGTAGTAATCTCATCGTTATACTCCCCACCTAGATATTCAATATCAGAAGGCCAATATTATAAATATTTCAAATCATTAGGACCCTGTTTCCTGGCCGCTGGCGATTATAACGCTAAACATACCTTCTGGGGGTCCCGACTTATAACACCAAAGGGTCGTGTTCTATTTAATACTATTACTAAAATGGATTTGAATGTGATAGCGAGCGGACAACCAACATATTGGCCTACTGATCAGCAAAAAATACCAGATGTCATCGATTTTGGCGTGGTTAAAAACATCCCCTTAGAAACGATTTATGTTGAAGCTTCCTTAGAATTATCTTCCGACCACACACCAACAATTGTTACTTTAATGAACCCCAATAGAACTGTATCTCCAACTGGTTACTTAGCGACGCCAGCTACACAAATCAATTGGCTAAAAAATAAAAAAAATATCTCAGCACCCATTGCACAGAAAATATTCCGCTTAGTACACCGGAATACGTAGATCGCGCTATTCTTAATTTTGACAGTTTTCTGAAGCTAGCTGTACAACATTCCAGTATTACCCAAAAAAAAACTAAAAATATTAAAATTTATTCCACAGATGTTGAGCGTCTCCTGTCTGAAAAAAGAAGAGCCCGAAGAGAGTGGCAATTGCACAGATCCCCTCAACTTAAGAGTTTGTTAAAAGATTGTACAAGAAGGCTAAGAAAGTTACTACAGATACAGAAAACGGATTCTCTGCAAAAATATCTTAAGGAACTTGATGCAACTCCGCAATCAGACTACTCATTATGGCGTGCAGCTAAAAATCTAAATAGGCCAGTTATCTCTAAGCCACCATTAAGAAACTTGAACGGAAGTTGGGCAAGAAATGATAACGAAAAGGGAAATCTGTTTGTTAATCATTTAAAAAACGTATTTACCCCAAATATATCTCACGATACTGCGGTCGAGTTACCACCTGTTCCTGCTAGAGCAGCTATTCCCCTCAGATTTGAGATAAGAGAAATCGAACAGGCTATTTGTGACTTAAACACTAAGAAGGCACCTGGTATTGATAAAATCAGTAATAAAATGCTTTTAGAGCTACCTCGCACAGCAAAGAAAATTATTCTTTTTATTTTTAATGCTATTTTACGCCTTGAATACTATCCTCAAAAATGGAAGGTTTCCTTAGTTACCATGATACCAAAGCCAGGTAAAGATCATACAAAAGTTGAGTCATATAGGCCAATTAGCTTATTATCAAATATGTCAAAGCTGTTTGAGAAATTATTAGTTTCAAAATTAACACCGATTTTAAGTGAAAATAGATGTATTCCAAACCATCAGTTCGGATTTCGTAGAAAACACAGCACAATCGAACAGACTCATCGAATAGTAAAGGTCATAAGAAAAGCATTTGAAGAAAAAAAATATTGCTCAGCACTCTTCATCGATGTTTCGCAAGCATTTGATAAAGTCTGGCATGAAGGCTTATTACATAAATTGAAACAAAATTTACCAGCAAACACACACAAGCTGCTAGAAAGCTACTTAGTCGGTCGTCAATTTATTATTAAAGAAGGAAATTTCTTAAGTTCACCTCAGCCCATTGGCGCTGGAGTCCCACAAGGCAGCATCCTGGGCCCTCTATTATATTTAATTTATACTTCGGACATGCCAACAAGTAACTACACCCAAACTTCAACATTTGCAGACGATACAGCATTTCTAAGCGTCCACGAAAACCGTTATGAAGCATCTCGTTTCTTACAGCATCATATATTTCAACTAGAAATATGGTTAAGACAATGGAGGATAATGGTCAATGAGCAAAAATGCGTGCATATAACATTCACCTTGCGCCGGGAATCTTGCCCCCATATAACAATCAACAATCAAATAATTCCTCAACTTTCGCATGTAAAATATCTGGGTATACATCTGGATCGGCGATTAACGTGGAAATGCCATATAGAGGCAAAATTAACTCAAATGAAACTAAAAGCCATTCAAATTCATTGGCTTATTGGTAGAAACTCTGTCCTTAGTCTCGACTGCAAACTTCTTCTTTACAACTCCATCTTAAAGCCAATCTGGTGCTATGGTATTCAGTTATGGGGCACTGCCTCGGCCTCTAATATAGAAAAGATTCAAAGGCGCCAAAATAAAATTCTTCGAATAATCACAGCTGCCCCTTGGTATGTAAAAAACTCAAATATTCACAGGGATCTCAATGTTCCATTAGTCAAAACTATGATTACGAAATATGCAGTAAAATACTTAAAAAGGCTCGAATTGCATCCAAACCCACTAGCACGAAATATTTTAAATGATAGCGGCCACACTCGCTTAAGAAGAAGAGACACTGCAGCACTTATCCAATTAGATGAGCGACAAACACCTAGATAAGTGAACAGAACCCGTGATGAAGAAAATTTTTGTCTGGCACTGGCAGGACATAAAATAAAGTATTAGGTTAAGATTTGATTAATTATTGTTAGTTCATATTTAAATGTATGAAGATTCAATAAATAATATTGAGAAAAAAAAAAAAAAAAAAAAAAAAAATGTTGGAAATGTTGCAAATTATAAACATACGAATGGAACAAAGAATTAATTTTAAGACAGATACGGACAATGTAGCTCAAAATTACAGACATTTAATTTATAAGAATAAGATAGGAAATTAAATAAGTTTACAAAAATGTAATAGAATAATTTTTGTTTCCTGTGTATTATTTTTATTAATTTTCATAATTGACAATTTTGTTTTTTCATTAAATTTTGTTTATAAAATTGTTTGAAATATAAAAAACCAAAAAAACCCTGAAGAAGCTATCCATTGATATAGCGAAATATTGGATAATTTTTAAATAAATATTCTTTATATAAAATGGACCTTGAGCTTGAGAAATTATTGGAAGGAAAAATTTTTTACATTTTTGAAAGTATTTATCCAATGAATAATATTCATAGATCTAATGTAATGTTTCATTAAATACATTTTAAGGCAACAGGTTTCATTGATCCAACAAAGCGCTGCATAGGTTCCTTTTTAATGCAATTTTTCATGGGATTAATGAATTTTGACATTGGTATTGTGAAGAAATTTCTTTCAGTGTAGTTTCATGATAATGAATTTATGTAGTTGAGTTTAAAGGTACACTTTATATTAAATGCAGTTACCAAAATTTCAAGATATTACTTAATCATTTAGGGCAACGGTTCCACAAATGGAGATTTTGGGACAGCTTGATTTCCAAGGCTTCTTAGAGGATAATACAAAAGAAGTTTTTGAATTTAAAAAAAAAAAAGAAATGATAGAATTTTTTTATTGTTAAATATTTAATCCGACAGACTTTTGTATTGAGACTAAGTAGGTGAAATCATTGACTGATTCTTACTATTTTCAATAGACTTTATTGTGGCAATTAAAAATTTTTACACCAAATTTAATTTAATTATCTTTAAAATTGCGACAAGTTTTTTGTAATAGTGATGTTACGAATATTCGTATTCGTGTTGCCGAATATCCGGCTATTTTATGAAATTGATTTTTGTATTTGTTAAATTCAAGCGACTATTTCGCGAATATATTATATATATTAAAAATACATAAAATTAAACAAAAAAAATTAATTTAAAAATAAAACTTTGTCTTTGAAGCAAAATAATAATCTTGTTTTAATAAAGTAAAAAAAAAAGAATATATTTCAAAACTAGCAAGAGTAAGTAGTAAGAGAGCTATATTCGACTATGCCGAATCTTATATGGGTAATTCCTCCTACATTTTCGAAATAACGGTATATCTTGAAAACAAGAGCTAACCTAAAAAAAACGGTTAGCACCACTTGATTCAGCCTGCCTGAATTAGGTTAAAACGCCACGTGCCTGGCTTGTCTGTTTTTTCAATTAGCACAGTGTAATTATTGCTCAAAATTACAATTTTAAAATTTTATTTTAAGATTATTTTTGTAAAGGTTGCGAAAGAAAAAAATCCATATCTTGAAAACGAAAATAAAAAAATACCTCCTGTAAAGTTTTAGGATTTATAAAGAACGGCTTGTAGTATTATATTAAAAAAAAATCAACCAAATAAAAAATATGTTTTTGACTTAGTCTGTTTTTTAAAATTAATATTTTGCAGTTATTACATTTTTCAAAAAAATTTTTGTTTTCAATATATTGTTTGTAGCCCCAAGTTTCCTCTTTAAAATGACATTAAAATCATCTTCGTATATAAAATAGTTTTCAAAATATTGAAAAATTAGCATAACATATTCGGCTAATTCGGCGAAATTATGACTTTTGCAAAAAAAAAATTTTAATTTTAAATTTTTTTCGTTCACCAAATTTTATTAAAATCGAAAGGGGTCGGTTCCCACTCTTGGTCGATTTGACATGGAATTACCCATATACCTTTCACCATGGTACGATAAGAACAAAAAGTTAAATAAATAACGTTCGTAAGATATAAATAAATCTATTATGCAATCCCGCCCACGTTTTGACGGATGTATTTTGTTGATAACCAAGATTTTTGTATCTTATTTGGAAACGTTGTCTCTTGACGTTCTACAGATATATAGAAACTTATATTGTCTTTGTATAGTAGGTACTACGCCTACTTCTCCTATCCCGCAGATTTTTAAATTGGTTGTGTATTGATAACTTATGTGTACCATATTTGGGTAGTTTTTCTCTTACTGTTTTTTTAGATATAAATAAATTTATTTTGTGCCAAGTCCACTTTACCACTCCCGCCCATTTAAAGAGAGGTTGTGTATGATAGCCAAGATGTTTGTACGTAATTTGGAAACTTTGGCTTTTGGCTTGCTCCAGGTCTACATAAACAAATATAAACTACAAGTATTAAAATTTACTAGTGAATCTATATAATGTTTCCATTTGGTAAAAAAATAACTAACTAGATTTTAATGACAAGTAATGGGTGTTTTTTATAGAGTGATACAAATCATAATAAAACATAGTAATATATTTTTGATATCAATGAAACTGTCTTTATTAGATAGGAAATTTTATGACATTAATGTTTAAATATGATTTTGTCCATATGGCCGCCACGGCTGGCGTGTAGAAAGCCCAATCTGGAACACCAATTTTCACAAACTTTTTGCATTCTAACCATAATTTTTTTGAAGCCATATGAGCCAACGACTCCACCAGCACATAAAGCGCGCGAAACTGTAATTTTCTGCGGATGAAATGGTGTTCAATAAAAGCTTGTGGTTTCTCTTTAATCCAAATGCGACAATTCTGCTTATTTACGTACCCACTCAACCAGAAATAGGTTTCATCGGAAAATAAAAATTTGAATGAAAATTCAAAATCTATAACAAGTTGTGCTTCAGCCCATTCGCGGAATTATTTTGATTAAAAATTTCCACAATTTGCACGCGTTAGTCTGGTGTGAGTCGATCCATAATGAAATGTCAAAGCAAACTAAACAAAAAGCAACTATGAGCTGAGCTATAATCATTTACATGCTAAATGTCTAAAGCTCAAAGTGTTGTTTGGATTACAGTTGATCAGAACATACTGGAAACAAAGTAAATAGTGAATCATTAGCGGAGTTCAGTATTAGGCTTGCAAATACGAACTATTGTAGCTCTTTTGTTAAATTCAACAACAATAAACACAAAGTTTCCGTTAGATTTCATTAAACTGCAACGATATTTTGGATTTGCTCTTTTGCAAGCCTTATACTGAGCTCCGTTATTACAGTTTTACTATTGACATTTCCGATATGGAATGTGAAATACATTTAGTAGTGTGACATTTTTTTTTTCAATTTATTGTTATCGATTTTTAAAATTAAATTTGAAATTCGAGAATAATAATTAAATAGAGGAATCCAATTGATCATATGACTCATTGCTATTTCTGCACGACCAAAGTGCATGGCGGAAAAGACGGCAAAGCTATTTATCCTGATGTAAAACTAGTAACAAAAATTGCTCCACACTATTTTCTGTACGCAAACCAGAAAACCCCAGCACTAAAAGTAACATCAGTTACTAAAGAAGAAGATTTTATCTGAGTTTTAATTCCACTAGTGATTCAAATATTAAACTATTGAGTCAAAGCACACTAAATGATTTATGTCGTGACCTAAACTTGTCAAAAGAGAATTCGGGACACGCATTTTTTTTAATCGCAATCCCTTCAAGTTATATGGAACTCTTTCCAAAAAGTAAAAAGCGGGTTTTTAAGAAAACCACAGAATTATAACGATAGTCTACTAGTTGAAAGTATGATGGAAGACTTAAATGCCATAGAAATTTATCAAATAAACAAAATAAATCCGTATTATTTGAAATCTAGTTAAATGGGTGTCTTCTAACTACAAGAGCACACATGTCATTGAAGGACCATTGGGACCAGGCCATGTGACTACTGGCAAGATATTACATTTTTTACCAAAAATAGAATTAGACAAATACATTAAATTGCCTCTCAATACTTAAATCTTATCCGATCAACACAACCATTTTTTTTTTTATTGAAAATTCAAATTTTAATGTTTTACTTGTCATGTTGACAATTTTTAATTTTTTTGTCCGATCATAAAATTTTTTTATAATTACTTTTGCAACAAAATTGTCTTTAAGATATGGGTTAAAAATTTAGAAAATAATTTTCTTTTGACTCAATGGAGGGACTCAAAATGTGGAATTTTGAAAAAATTTTTTTTTTCAAATCTATCTGAAAAAACACAATATAGATATACGATAAAAGAACAAAAATGTGTGTTTGATAATTCAAAAAATCTGATCCACAAATTTTTAGAAATTGCTTTATAAATTGCAAAACACTTGTTATTTGCAAATATCTCAAAAACGATTAAAAAATAAATGAACGCCATATTCTGTTTCAGCGGCCCCTATTTAGCTTAGAAAACATCTAATTTTTAAGATTATGGCAAAAATTGAAAACTTGTCAATCGAATTTTTGTGAAACACATTTTGATTCGTTGTTTTGATAAAAGAACTCTACAATTTTACTGTATTCTGACTTTGTTTTATTAAGCCTTTTGAATGTATGTATACTTCGCTATAAAGATGCTTTATAGCTAATAATTGCTTTGCTCTAGAGCTTTTTTAGTGTGAAAAACTTTACAATCAAGAAGTATTTTTTTAATATACCGAATTTTTACTTTATTTACTTCCAAAAAACGATTTCGAACGGAATCGCAAATACGGAATTGAAAGTTTTCCGAACGGACTTAAATGATTGTGATGGTTTTCAATAAAATTCAATATATCGCTGGGTAAATCGTACAAGGTTGTTAGTGAAAGAGCAAAAATCTGAAGAAGATTATGTTTATAATTTCTTATTTTTATTCTACTATTTCCGAAAAAGTTTGCGCAACAATTCTTACTTAAAAAAAGTTGCGTGTTACCTTCTCTGGATCAACATTGTCATATACAGCCCTAGAAAAAAAAACTATTTAAAAAGTGAAAAGCTGTGACATACAACTTTGTAATATTAAGCCAGCTTTACATACTAGTTAATAGTAAAAAAAAAGTAATAAAAAAAAAAAAAATTTATTATAATAATTTCTTTAAGATGTATTTATTATAAATTATTCTACAAGTAGCGAATTGCATTTCGCTGCATGGTCTTAACTTTAAAAATCATTCACAATAGGTAAAAAAATTTTCAGCATTATTTTCCCCTACCTTGAAGATTCTCTCATTTCATTTTTGTAAAGAGTAAGTAAGTTTAAAATCTCAAGATCACTTGAATAAAATGGAAAGAAAGAGAACATTTTCTGGAAAACCCCAATGATACTAACAACAAATCGCTAGTCTAAACAGAAAATTCGAAGAAGAAACACACGTTTTCTTTAACGTCTTAAAACACACACACAAAACAAGAAACGAAATTTAAAAATAATTTTTTTTTTAAATTAAGAATAAAAAAAATAAAAAATGTAAAAGTCATTTATAAATTTAAAATAATTAAAGTGACAAGTGGTACAAATAATATAAATAAATTATAGTATTATTAAAAAATTAAATAATTTTAATAATATTTAAAGGAATCTACAACTCGAAAGAAAAAATAAAATTATTTATTAAAACAATAAAAAACAAACAAAATTATTAATTGCATAAAAATAAAAAATAAATGTTCTTTTATCAATCAACAAAAAAAAACATCATAAATTTTGTAAAACAAACAAAAAAATTTAATAAATAGTGTTCAGAAAACAACAACTATAATACAAAAGAAAGGAAGGAAATCATTTGTTTTGTTCATTTGAAAATTGTTTAAATTTGTTTACAATTGTTGTTACACTCTAGCCGAATACACAGGCAGACAAGCACACTCACACACATACACTTTTTAAACACATAAATACTTTTGTTATTTGTTGTTTCTTTTATTTATCACAAGTGTATTTTTGTATAAATTTTATTTTTTTTTTGTTAACCAAAATTTTTTGTTTTTAAACTTGTGGTTTTTATAAACATTTAAAAATTTTGTTTTTCAGTGGTTTTTCTTAAAACTTTACGCTACAAAATAAAATGAAAAAAAAAAAATACAAATAAAAAAGAAAATTTTATAGAAAATATATATTAGTTTATATTTATTAAACACATAAATCCATATTAAAGCACGCACATTTCATAGCAGCCGTAATTGTGTTGCTAATCTGTCTTTTTAAAATTAGTAGGGGGAAAAAATAGAAACCTAAAAGTTTTAGAGAAATAGTTCCTTGTTTTAAATTTAAAAAACGACTCATAATGACAATAGAAGTGTTCAAACGTTGCGTGTCAAAATGAAATGTTTCTTAAAGTGTCTAATATAAAATTAAAAACACAAACAAAAAGAAAATTTAAAATAATGATTGATGTGCTTGCAAAAATATCTAGAAACAAATCCATGAAATTATAAATAAAAAGTGCATTAAAAGTGGAAAACAAAATGGAAAATGTTACAGAAAAAATTGAATTCAGTAAGTTTTTCATAATTTTTTTTTTTTTAATTAAAAATTTACTTGAAAAATCTGTATTATAGCTTCTGCTATTAAAAAAAGAGAATATAAAAAAAAACTTTTTTGCACTAAAGATTTTTCACATTAAAACAAATGTAATAGAAGTGTCAATACGTCTCTGAAATTTGCACATATATATGGGGCAATATTTGTGAAGCGGACAACCCAATAAAAAAATTTTGGTTGGAATGCCTTTATATTTGGCATAACTATAGTTCTAGTAGATATAAATAATTGTGCGAAATATTTTTTCTATGATGCTTAATTGTCGAGTTACGGGGTGGTAAAGTGTTGGCATTTTAAAAAAAATGTTTTCTTAAATTATTTTTTCGAACCACAAATTAATCAAACAAAAAAAAAAAAAAAAATAATTTAAGTGATTCTTAAAGAAAATCGATTAATCTTTAAATAAAAAAAAAAATTCAATTAATTTCATGTTGTAAAATTCCTTTCTTCATATAATTATAAATAATTTAATGAAAATTAAATTTGATGAAATTTAAATTAAAGTATCAAAAATTGGATTAAAAACCATAAACAGTTCAACAAATCAACCGCAATACTAATAATTGTCAAAAAGCTAAGGCACGAGTTCTATGTTTACATTCGTCCTTCAAATTGTGCTGACAAAAAGTCGACAAGAAAAAAAGACAAAAAAGAAAAATTTACTTTGGACTTCAGAAAGAATTGTTGACAAAAAGTACGAAAAAACAGAAGTAAGGAAGAACATGTAAATCAATTAATATGGATAATCATTCAAAAAGCAAATTTCGATATACCAAAGGTTAAAATACAATTTGGTTTAAAGATTGATGTTTGACTATTGACTGCCAACAATCTTCAATGGCTGTGAGAGTTAAAACGGCTAAACCCTCTGAAGAGATTGAGTGGTTGCAATTGAAACATGTATGGGTAACATGTCCGTGAAAGCCTGGGTTCGATTCCCGCGGCAGTCAAGAATGAAAAATTATCAATAAATTTTAGTTAATTTCATGTTGTAAATTCCTTAATTGAAAAAAAAAAATTTTCATCTGCAAAACCGGAAACCACCAATTTAAATAAAAATTTTTCTAACTTAGTCCTAATATTTTTTTTTTTTTTTAACCGAAATTAGCCTGAAGTGTCCTTATTATATTGTAAAAGTTTTATTGTGTGACGTCTATTATTTTAAAATTTATGCAAATTTCTTTACACCCTTACATGTGGTTATTGCAATGTTGTACCGTAAAAGACAGGAAAGAACGAGTTTAAATTTTAATTTTTCTCAAACTGTTTTTGGGTACACAAAATTTATTATTAATAAGATTTTTTTGACGTGCTTAATTCCAAATTTGTATTTTTAATAAATACACTGAAATTTGTTGTGGAGACAAAGCTCGTTTCTATGCGCATTTTACTGGTTGTTTAGGCCAGATCATCAGGAAACCTTTTTTTTAAATTGGACCTAATCTTTAAATTTTCTTTTAGCGAAATAAGCCTGCGTCGCACAATATTTGATGTAGAACAAAATTGTGCAAAAATAGAAGGAGTTGACCCAGACTAATAATATTTTGCATGGCGGTATATATGATAATAATAAACAAAATTTCAAGTTCTGAAAAAATTCCATCAAAGGATTAATGTACCTTCCATATATCCTTTTATTAAAAAAATTTAATTCGGCAACACTTTTTATGTTGAATTGATGAAAATTACCAAATCTATCTATATGTAATGTTAAAATTGATGTACTTTATTTTTTACAAGTTCTAGCAAGGATCTTTGTATTTTAAAATATCCTTTTGTTAAAAAGATCACAAAAATATAAAAACTATGCGATATTCCAATTTAAATTATATAATTACAAATATAAAAGAGTTTAGTGCCAAAAAAACTAAAGAATTTGCATTTCTAATATATGTACGTACGTCCTTTTAAGGAAAATGTACATGAATCACACAGCTCCTAAGATTTTTTGTTAAAAAACCGACCCACTGTAATACATTTTTCTGGAACACTAGATCTCATTAGAAATTAACAGTTTAAAGTATATATTTTTAGGATAATATAAACTTACATACATACATAAATTTACAATTATGCAAACAATTTAAATATTTCATAATTAAAATATTTCATACAAAAATACTGAAAAAACGGGGCACTCAGTTTTTTTTTTTAAATTTAAAGTAAGCATTGATGATTTTCATATTTTTTGCAAACACAACCTGCATTTTTTTACCGCTATATAATAATGTCTAATAACGGTAGAGATTTTCTTGAAGTTGATTTCTTTAGAAAGTTAATTTTTAAACACAGTACAAAGAAAATAGGATAATTTTTATCGTACAAAAAAATATTTATAGCTTCTAATCTAAAGTGCTTAATTATAAAAAATAATAAATGCTTTTTGGGCCTCTAAAAAAGATCATATGACTCTAAGTTAGAACTAAAATGTGGTTAGTTTCTCTTTTGATTCTTAATGGCGGACACTTGGCTTAGTAAACGGCAGAGAAAATTGAAAAAAGTACTCACTCAGTTTTTTTAATTGTCCATCAACATTTTTTTTTACTTTTTGTTTTTTTTTTAACGGCAACACTTTTTTAAGATTCATCCAGAGCGTTACTAATACATACTTTAAATAAAGTGTGGGCTCATATCGGAGAAGAATGTCTTTTTTACCAAATACTAACCTAAAAATTGCGGTACTTCTTTAAAATAAATTTGTAATATTTTTTTTCCTAGTACATGAATTAAGTTCAATTTTTCTTGTAAAATATTATTAAAAATTATGACATAAAAAAAGGTTCTTTCTGCATGTAATTTATTTAGATACGAATACAGTACAGTAATTTTTTTAAACATGTGAACAACATTGTTTCACCTTGTTTTTGTATATGGAACAAAGTACAGTCGGGCGTACTTATTATGTTGTAACACTTTATTGTGTGCTCCTCATAAGTTTAAAAGTTATGCAAATTATGATTTTAGGCGCTTGCTTATGTTGGTCTGTGGTTGCATTAGTAATTTTATTATCTTTGAATAAAAATTAAGGAATAAAAAATCCGTCCAGTATTTTCGAAGATACTTTTTTTAAAACCGCGAATAACGGGTATTTTGGAATATCTCGGTTCTACTTTGGATCATTCTGACTTCACATTCGGATTCGGCGGACAATTTTACATAAAGATTAGGTGTCAGATTAATTTTGTCACGAATTTGTTGAAAATTTGTGACACAGTGTAATTAAATCAATTATTTTTTTTGTTGAAAGAATTTTAAAATTATAATTTTGATTTAATTAACATTTAAAGGCTAGTTTTGACGATCTCACAAGTCTTACATGTGCCATAATACATTTTGAGAGCAATGAGTTTTGTTGCGACTGTCAAAAAATCTAATTTAACATGACAGTTTGTGTTCACACCATCACCCAAAGTATAAAAACTCACGCATGAAATAAAAGGCAACCCTGATCCAATGAAAAGTATTATTGTTTAGAAATTTTTCAAAAAACGATGAAGTCGTATGGGATGTCAAACTTTTTTCATAATACTTGTCATTTTCGTGACACATTGCATTCTCACTATCACATTTTGTCCTATTACTTGAGTTTTTGACATGTATTAATACAAAATATAATAGTGTTAACTAGCCTTAAGTTGTTTTGAAATAAAGCTTAGATTATAAAATTTATTCATTAACAAAAAATTTTTTCGTTTAACCAACCCACAATTTGGCTGCGACTAACTGAACATTCTCCAGAATTTTCTTTTCATTAAAACTGTTGGATTCCGTTATAGAATTTAATCTTCTTATGTTAAGTCTTTTATTAAAGCACAAGAAAGTTTTAGTGCTGACATTTTTGAAGAAAATTCATCACACAGTAATCGATTGCAATCGATCAAAAAACCATCTGCATCAGAATTCTTAGCTTCTGGTAGTGAACTTGGCTCTTCTGTCCCTCATTTCATGACTTAAGCTGATTTTTTTGATTTTATACGAGACATTAACGTTTTAAAAATGAAGAAGAATTAATAGGCTCTCATCTACTTCGAGTCTAAAGATCGTAATTTTATTTGATTTACGTTATATGTTAAATTGTTGCTCCTTGAGAAAAGATTTTGTTAAAAAACTGTTATTTTTAATTTAAAATTTAAAAACCAAAACTTTTGAAATATAAAAAATCAAGTTTATAGCGATCAAAATAATTACACTGGGCTTGATTTAAAAACATTTGCTTTCGTTTGATTTTTTCTTTGAAAATACGAATATATTTGTTATTTTAGTCCCTGGTAGGGCAATAAAGCCCCGAGAAGGTTTGTTTGGTCTTCCACACTACCACCTAGGTAGAGAGGGTATTATTATTATGCTGGTTAAATATCTGAAAATTACTCTTTACCTACGTTAAAGTGTACCGATTGACTTAGAATCACATTCTGTATGGATCCAACGATGCCCGTCTAGCTGCTTGTCTGTGCATGTACAATAGCGTGGCCGTTAGTTGTATGGAGAACTTTTTTTTAATTATGTAAAAAAAAATACAAAAAAATTTCGTAGCGATAAGTTGGGTTTAAGGGGGGGCGTCCGCCCCTCAAGGTTTGCCATCAAGCCATTTATTCAAATGTAATTTGTTTGCGTATGACTATCTCTCAAAAACAACATTTTACAAGAATATGATATATTTTAGCTCTTCTAGTCAACAACATAAGCTTCGAAGAAAGGTTTTTGCTTAAATTAATATTTTAGAAAATATTTTTTTATTTTTCGAATTTATTCTATGAGTTACATTTCAGTTATGTATTTTATAAAGCTTTTTTGTAATAGTTCTATTCCTTAAATTTTTAGGGTCAAAGTTTGCCATACAGGAGTTCTTTCTCATCCATGTAATTTATTACCTATTGGTGTTGGCAAAATTTGTCCCAAGTAGCATAGATAGCTATTTAATCAATCTTTTCAAAAAAAAAATTTTTTTGTTTTTTAAAACTTTTTTTTAAATTTAAAACCTTTTTTTTTCTTTTAGCCAAGTTTTAAATTTAAAAAAAAAAATTAAAAATTTTTTTTTTAAAGATTAATCAAAAAACTACTTGGGACAAATTTTGCTAACACCATAACACCAATAGGCAATAAGTAACATGGATGAGAAAGCCAAAATTTCAAACTTTGACCCCCTCTAACGCAGAAACTTATTGACCGATGTTGTCAATAAATGTTGTGCCTAAACTACTATCTTATAGTACTAACCTTGTATATCGTATCGATTCAAAATTGGGTCACTTGACATTAAATCCCCCTTTTATATATATAAAACGTATATAAAATGTTTGGTATTTTGTTGTTATTTTCTTAATTATTTTCTAAAATATTGATTGTAGCAAAAAACTTTCTTCAAGGCTTATATTGTTGACTAGAAGAGCTAAAATATTGCCTATATCATATTCTTGAAAAATGTTGTTTTTAAGAGATAGTCATACGCAAACAAATTACATTTGAATAAATGGCTTGATGGCAAACTTTGTGGGACGAACGCCCCCCCCCCCCCCCCCTAAAACACAACTTATCTCTAAGAAATTTTTTTGTATTTTTTTTACATAAAACTGAACCGATTTGGGGAGGGGGAAAATAAAAGAAATCAAAAAAAAAAAAAAAAATAACGGCCACCCGTTATTGGAACGTTTTGGAAATAGTTTGATAATATCTGGTGGATGTGGTCTAAACCCTTAGTGGTGCACATGAGTCTGATCAGATCTTTTTTTAATGTGTATATAAAATTAAAACATGCGTAAGCCGGAGGGTTAAACATAACAAAAAGTTCAATATTTTTTTTTACTTAATTTAAGAATTTCATACTTATTTCAAGAAATTCCGGGATTGATTTTCGAAAGTAATCCCATTTAGGATTGTTTTGAGTACGTTTAGATGTTATTCGTACTTGAATTTTGAATACGACTCGTACCTAAAGTAATCTAAAAAACTTGATTTATCCCGAGTGTTTTTCTTTCTGTGTATACAGACTTATTTCCATAATATACTCTTTGTGTCAATAAATCATCTTATTATGCTGGTATTTAGATTAAACTTGGCCTAAAAATGTTTTTTTGCATCTAGAATCTTTCTCCCAAAATTCTAATTGGTAGTTGATCATAGTTTCTATGTACAGATCACTCCCGAAAATAGCTATTAATGATTAAATTCTTTATACATCTTGGCATTAGTTAACAATTTGAATACGATAATTAATTACTACGGTAAGGCCAAATTGTGCTGGTAAGTCTAGAATAGGCCCCATATAATTCCCCTCCCTAAACTCACTTTAAACGAAGAAATATCTTATAGATGTAGATATCTAGATAATATTCGGCCCAAAGAACTCTTATGTAAATTTTTATCTCATAACATAATTTTGTTTTGCCAGGTTCGTGATTGCTTAAGGTTCCCAAACGTAGTACACTTTGAAAACTTGTCTAAAACTTGTCTACTGTGGTGTAGAGTATCACATGGTCGGGCTTGACCGACTTTATATTCTAATGTGATATAAAATTACGTTAACTGTAGTTGGTCGATGTTGAACAAAAGTGATTCAAAATTATTTGATTTGCTGAATTCGAACCTGTCTAATTTTCTCTCTAGTTCTATCATAACACGAATAAAAATATAAGGCATTAGGATATTCTTTATTATTAAATTCTGTTCTTTGTTCATCTTAATTTTTTTTGTTTTATTAAAATCATATTCAATAGAAACTAATTTTTCAATTTATGCAACTAAAAATTTTTCAATTAGTTTAATTTTTCTTGTTACACGCAAGAAAAAACACTTCAATAGCTTTTTAAAAAAGTTATTTAGACCAATTATTTTTAATTGTTTCTAAAAAACAGAAGCTATTTACACAACTTAAGTAAACAAAATTTTCCGAAACCAAAAAGTTAAATTTCAGAATTTTCTAGAGAACTCTTAATGCAGCACAAATCTGTTAATGTGATGAGTAAAAAGAAAATAATCTTTTTTTAAATGCTTGGCTGCAATAAATTTATTTCACAGCAAATAAAAAAACTTCATGTAAACATTCAAATGCGATTGATTCGAAATAGTCTGAAGTGAATTGGAAAAAACAAAAGTTTTAAAAGAAAACAAAATGTTATAATAATAATGGTTTTCACGAATAATCGCGTAAGTCGGTTTTTACCGAAATTGAGATAATGATGTCAAAGTGCTACATTTTGCATTAGGTTTGTATAAGTATTAAGCTTTTTAGAATATAATGTAGTATTATTAATTTTTTTCTGCTAAAAACAACTTAAGTTAACTGTTTAATGAAATATTTTGCTATTATAACGATTTATGTCGACATACATCGCCAAAAATTGTAAAATTGCTGAATATTTTTCCAAATAAAAAGCATATGTGATGTTATGTTGTTATTCGTGCAAAAAATATTAAAGTATTTTTTGAAAATTTTTCTATTAATAACAACTTGTATGTACATGTGCGTTTATTGTTGACTTCTTTAGTTGCAACAACAGCAGATGAGCGGTTGTTTGTAATTTTAAGTCCATACGTTGTGCTATAAGTATCAAAAACTCTGAATATGTCGCCAACTTGTGTGCTAAAAATAACAACGTAAGTCGTCATGTGTGATTAAATGATAACATTTATTTTCACAAAAAAGAACTTATGTGGAGATATGATGTTATATTGCACACACTTAATGAGTCAATCAAACATATGCATTTTTAATCCTTTTACAGATTGTGATCCTGTGAGGATTTTTTCATGAAAACTATGTATAATACGTAGAAAGTCACTGTTAAGAGGATAGTAAAGAAAAAAGTTTAAAAAAGCATCTACAGAAGCCGCAATTGAAAAAAATAATTGTTTTTGCTCTCCTGAAAAGTTTGGTTTTATAACTTACGCGATTATTCGTGAAAACCACAGATATATGATTGGAATTTAAAAAGAGTAATTGTTTTAAATAAATTTCTTGTTTCTGCAAAACACATTGATTTATATTTGAAATACAAGTACAAAGTAATTTATTGAAATGAAATGAATTTAATCATATTATATTTTGTTTGTAGAAAGTTCAATACTTTTGCTAATATTTGCAGTGGTTTTTCTGAAAAGAGGTGATGGTGATTGTAATTGCGAAATATCTTTAAATAAATATTTCGTTACAATCAAAAATTATAACTGAAAATCTTATTTATATATTTCTGTTAAATTTTTTTGATATTATTTGAAGTGTTTTGAAAATATTAATATTTTAGTTACAATAAATGTGCGAAAAATTTATTTATATCTTTACTTAAAAGGCAAAAGACCCGGTTTTACAGGAGAGGAAATACTATTTTAAAATGATGAATTGCCTTAAACTGTTGGTAATTTATTGTGCTTCTATGTTTCTTGTAAAACCCACCAGTGGTTTTAACAATTGAATATTGCATATTACGCAAACTGTTAGTTAGGCCTTTTTGCGTTGATCATGTTATCTTTTTTAGATAGCGCCGTTTGTTTTTTGTTAATAAAATCGCAAATTTTGGTCGACAGATAAAAACATTTTTTGTGGACATTTGTATGGATGCAATACATCAGAATAAATAAAAAAAGTCGATAATTAATTTTTAATTAGTTAGGGCTTTTTGCGTTTAAGGTAACGTTATGCAAAACGTTAGTAAATTAAGGTATTGTAAATTTTTATACATATGTATATTTCAATACAAATTTGCCTATACCCCTTTCACACAAAGTTCACTTTGGTAAAGTCTTTTAAATTTTTTTTTAAAGTTTCTTTTGCTCCTGCAAACGCAGCTTATTTTGACGTATTAAGCGTTCTTTTATTGTTGTTTGCCGAATTTTACATGCAACCAAATCCAATTGTGTATAAACCACAAACCAAACGAAAAAAAAAATCAACTTAAGTGCCAGTCGTGTTGGGGTAAACTCACGGTGATCTTAGCACCAGGTTACAAACAAAGCCTCGTACAAAGGCAGCATTTTCTACCAAATTATACACTCGCTCCTTATTTAGGACCTGGAGGTATCTAGCCCCCGTTGCGTTTTTGAAACAAGCAAGCAGGATTGAACAGCAGCAGTAGGGAAATCCGCCAGCAGCCGAAGTTCCCCTTAAAGTGGAATTTGCTTTATTATTATTATGCTGCTTACATTTTATCATAGCTTGAAAAATATCAGTCCGATTTTCTTTTAATCACCCAGTAAAAACTTCGCCTACAAAATAATGTGTTGAGTAATCAGAAAAACTTAAAAGCAATGAATTTTACATGGGATGTCCCAAAATGAACGCATTCAAAAGTAAGTCATTATTTTTTACCTACATACTTCCAGGAAAAAGTAGTTATAGAAGTTGTTATAGAAGCAGTTTTAGAAGAAAGCTACTAAATAATAAGTGAGAGAAGGTATTAATTTTGAAAAAGTAAGCGAAGCTTTTACTGGGCATTTAAATTAATTTTTTTTATATTTTGAACCGATTGGAGCTGTTTAGAAATTAGTGGCGATATTTTTTTTAATGCAAAATTAATGCTATTTCTTGTTTTCAAAAATATGCTTCCACAAAGCATCTCCCATGTTTTTACGTCTTCCCATGTAAAACTTCACTGTCCTTGATCAATTCAGAATTGTTATTTTGCCTTCTATTATTTTCAATAATTGATTGTTGTCTTAGCTAAGTAGATTATTGGTCTGCTGTAGCAGGTCCTTGGATAATAGAGCTGTTTTCTGTCGTTGTCTAGAAGCAACGCTCTCTGTGTATTTAGTGTAGTGGTGGGGAACCTTGCAAATCTTGGATTCCTATCTTTTTTTCCCAGGAGATGGCGGCTGACGGACATTTGCCATGATCTTATCCTCCTTTCAATGGGAGGGTGGTCAGAAGTCTTCTTGGATTGATTGTTTGGAGAGAGGTTGAAGCCACTTTTTTATTAAAACTCGAAAAACATAATGACAATTTTTTTAAATTTAAGAAAAAGTGATTTATTTTTAACAACTTTCGTCTGCTATCGAATGCCATAATTTGCTCACCCCTGATCGTACAGGCAGTTTGTTTTCTTTATCAATTTTAAATATTTCACAATACAAATCTTTATTTGTTTTTTTGTTTTTTAAGCAAAACAAAAAAAATTTTTCCTTACCGAATCGCATTCAAGTGTTATCAAAACTATTTTTATACTCCCGTCGTGGTTGTGTAGACCACGTAGTGTTAAATCAACTTCTTAATGTGTTTAACAGTGGTGAGAAAATAAACATTCATGGCTCTTAAATAATTAAATTGATAAAAAGATTATACAAACTATAAATAAAATAAGTATTGACAACACTGCGAGAAAACAGGGTCGATGATCGCTATATTGGGAATATACTTTTAAAAAGGCATATAAAAATATACAAACTAGAACCGATATATATGACAGATATATGTATTAGGGTAGGGACTGATGTACGAGAAAAAATAAAAGTTCTGGAATCATATTCTAATAGCTATATTTTTTTGTCTTACGTTAAAACAAATAAAAATTGCAAGAAAATAAAAAAAAATCACATCTTGAGCCCGCGCCAGAGCTCCTAAAGGCTCAGTTAGGCGAACGTTGCTGTACTGTATCAATCAGCTGTTCGCTTTTTGTTATATGAAAAGCAATACAAAATCTTTCCAAAGTTTAATGTACCGTAGTTGTAACGTTTCATTCTGTATAAAACAGAATTTCATACGACATTTATAAAACAGTGATTGGCGGCATGTATGTTAAATTGAATGCGGGTATTTTCGCTCTTTTTTTGGTACTTTGTTCAGTTTATCTACGGAATTGCGACAAAACAACTTACAATTCAACATATTTCCAAATATACAAATAAACATATGTTTAGATGTATAAATAAACAAATGCAAATACACATACAATCGATATGGGAAACATATATGTAAAAACCTTTAAATGGTATCAAAGATTTGTTCTGCGTATGCAGATTTACAAAATAGTTATGTATATGCTAAAATACATATTTGTTTATTTTTATCGTATAATATATGTAAATATGATATATAAAATTATTCATTTATTTACATACACAAAAAAATGTTTTAATACCATTTAAAAATTTTTGATTCCCATCTCTGAGTGTGTTTTTTTTAGTGTTTAAGTATTTTTGAAAAAGTCCGTTTTTTTCAATTTTAATATTTTTGAAATTACTTTTTGATTTTTATTTACTATCAATTATTATTAACAAAAACTGAAAACATTTTTAATTAAACTTAAAGAAAAATCAAATTTGGATCTTAAACAAAAAAAAAAAACAATAAAATCATTTTTTGGTCACAAAATCTTTTTTACTGTCAAATCTGGGCATCTCTCGTCTGGATTCAAGACTCATCTATTTAAAACCTTCTTTTGATTTTTTTATCGCATAGAGTCATGGATGCTTCTGACACTATTTTCACGAACTTAAAAGTCCTAAGAATATATTAATATGCTTTTCTGCCATACAATGTTTATATATTTAAAGTTTTAAAAAAATAAAGGTCAAAGCGCATGCTCTTACACTAAAATTAAATTAATAATATTTTAGAGGGGTCTAATGTACTTTTTATAAAAATGCATCTATAAGTTTGAACGTTTAAATACTATGTTACTTCATTGGCTATCCAAAACACACTTTTTGCTAAGAAATATCATCGATTTGGTTGTGCACTTAAGTTGCAGATTTTCTGGCATATTTTTTGTTGGTAAGGTTATTTTTGACATATTTTTGCTGAATTTTTGGTGAATTAAAAAAAAAACCTTTTCGTTGCAGCACTTATAACCCTTTCGGTACGGGAGACGATTAGTTAGTTTCAAGTTTTTATAATAGGATATTTTGACAAAGATATGCATATTAAATTAATATTTATTTCGTTTTGTGTGCCCCTACCCAGGGAAAAGACTTGGAAAGGGACATATATGTCCCATCAGGAGTTTGGCATGGGACGTATAAGTCCCATTAGTCGTAAACATATAAAAAAAGATATACAAAATCAAGAAATTGCTTTTTTTTACGATGTAAATTCACATATATGATCCACGAATTTACAGCTGTCATCACCAAGCTATAAAAACTTTATTCCACCATTTCTGTGATTTACGGTCTAGTTCATACATTTTGGATAACTGTTAAAAATAACTCCTCCAAACAACACGTGTTATGATAATAAGCAAGACTTTTTTTAATATTTGTACTTAAACATCTAAATAACTAAATGGGACAGTTTTGAATAATTTAAAAATAAAAACTTTAATACTACGACTCTGGGAACATTCAGTCGGATACATATATCCCAATAGGTGTAAAAGGGTTTAATAAGAAATTTTGAAAAATATTAATAAAATTAAAGACGCAGGTTTTTGATGTACATAGTCAGTGTTCGATGTTTACTGATTTTGGCAGTATGTGCGCTACATTGAGCCTGGTATTCTGTTCGATATTTCCTGCGAAATGTTGTCAGATATAAAAAAAATTTCTCTGAAATACATACGAAAAAATTTTGATAGAGTTAAACTCTGTTTATATTACGAAAAATACACGAAATTTTTCTAGGAACATTTTCGCACGGAATTTTATGCAACAGTTTTTTAAGTTTTTAATTTGTATTTGTATGGTGGTTTTTATAACAAGCGTTACAAAAAGATAAAATAAAAATGGGAAAAATTTTTTGGTTTTGTTCACTTTCACAAAATCGTTTTGTATACTTGTTACTAATAAGATCATTAAATTTTGCAAATATTATATATATATTGATATTATTGATACATGTCAAAATTATACTGTGATATAATAAATGTTGTTCAACATTTTTAGCTAGTTCGAACAGAGTTCTAAGCTTTAGAAGTATATACCTCGATGTATTATTTTATAGTTTTGCATGATGTTTTGTGTTTGACACAGATCTTTATTAAGCCACATCTATAAATGTGTCCCCTTTATTTTGTAAACCATTTCATCTCACTTGAAAAATATTTTCATACAAATTTTAAAAAATTCTAAAAATTGTATATAAAAAATTTCTCAATGCAACATTAAGGGATTTAAAAAATAGGCCTCTTTATTTATTACTTCCTAAACGATCTACAAAACTGAAACTAGAAGTGATAGAAGTGATTCCAAAATTAAAGCAGGCTGCTTAAGAAAGTCGTCATGCAATACTTATTTTTTTTTTAATAGAATTCTTTGCTGATACACATTTTTGCTCCACTTCTAGCATGTTGTTAAGGGAAAAGAGAATATGTTTAACTTGTTAACAGTTTTATAAAACTACGATAAGTCTTTATTATCTTAGAAATTATTTTCTTAAGAATAAAACATGTATTTAATTTATTTTCTATTGATTAGGAATAACCCAAAAATCATTAACATTAAAAAAAAATATATCCATTTAAATCATTATATCGTCGCAAGAATTAAAGAACGCTGTAACTGACAAAAATCGAAAATACGTTTTTTTGCATAATTTTTATCAGAAAAAAATACTACGTCGATTGGTCCCGGTCCCATATTTGTATGATAAAAAAAATTCAGTTACGTCAAAAAAAAAATAAAAATAAATCGTTTGCTGTAAGCCGCAGAATCACCGGGAATAATAGACTTGAGAGGAAATGCTTACATCCAATATTAAAAGCGAGAAAAAATAAAAATACATTTTTAAAATCATGTTCCTAAGTTGTTTAGTTTTTGTGATATGAATTTTTTTCTACTTTCTTTCATACAGGTTTTTTGGCTCTGGTAAACATTTTGTGTTGTCAGTTACATCGCTCTTTAATTCCTGCGACGATATTAACAAATGAAAGAACCTAATATTATTGCTAAACAACTGCTTAATTTCTTTTTTACTTTCCACAGATTGCCGGACATAAATTTTTTAACAGCTAATAAAAAAAAGAAGATTTGTAGACTCTTAACAGAGTAAGACGAGTTAAAAATTAGAAAAGCCACAAATATGTTATCGGTAATATAAAAGTAAAGAAAATAATATACAAAGTTGCAATTTTGCTTTGTTGGATTTAAAAACAAATAAAGGCCCAACCATAATGTGCTTAAATTGGCTTAAGCAAATGTGCAAATACATGTAAATTATATGAGGCAAACCATATTGAACTTAAGGAAACTTTTTGCTAAGATTTATGAAACTGTCATTTGCTTCAGCAAAGTGCGAAACTGATCGCATATTCCGTACGGAATCAAATGTTTTTTTATTTTATTTTTGTTTTCTTAAATACATTTGAGAGACTTTTTGTAAATTTTTGACAGTAGGTTAAGCAAGGCTATGCATATTATGGTTGGGCCTTAAGAAATACTTTTTCTTTGATGGGGTATGTAAAATCAGAGTACGAAAACAAACAAAACGAAACGTTTGCTTTCGTTTTGTTTTGTTCTTTGCAGTGAGTAAAACAAAAACAAAACCAAAACAATGAGAATAATTGTGCCATTTTGTTTTGTATTATTTTTGCTCGTGAGCGCAAATTGTATATTAATATAAAAGTACACAGCTGGAAAAGAAAAGAGTAAGAACAATATTGAAACATTCAGAGTAAAAACGTTTGACAAACGTTTGGTAATTAATTTACTCATTATAATATTTAAGGCCCAACTACATGTAAATCATATATGTCAAACCAATTGAACTTAAGGAAACTTTTTGTTAAATTTTATGAATCTGTCATTTGCTTAAGCAAGGTGCGAAACAAGTCGCACTTTCCGTACGGAATCAAATGTTTTTTGGTTTTGTTTTTGTGTTTTTAAATGCATTTGAAAAGATTTTTGTTATTTTCTGCCAGGAGCTTAAGCATGTTATAGTTGGGCCTTTAGTCATATATATATATATAACTATTGTTTCTAAGTGAAATAAAAAGAGAGGTTTTTAGGTTTTTTTGTTTTTATTAATGCTTTTTTTGACTACTTAAATAAAATGTAATTCAAAGAAAAAAAAATTGATTTAAAAAAAAAGACGATGCATTGTGGATTTTACTCTTGTTATGCCACTACAAAAACCAAGCAAGAACTAAATCAATTACTCAAAACAAAACGTTTCTCTATCTGTTTTGTACTCAGATGTACGATTGTAACGGTAAATTAAATAATGCAAATGAGTGGAAAGCCAATTGTTTCGTTTTCTCTCTTTGACACTTGAAAAGTTTTTGTTTTGGTTTTGCTCATGTACAATACAATTTAAAAATTTTCAATAGTTTTGTACATTTTGCAAACGTTTGCGAAATGTTTTGCTTGTTTTCATACACTGTGTAAAATAACGGTAATCTCAAAATTACAGAATTCAAATGATCGTTGAATGTTGAATAGTAGACTATTTTGTTCATTCTTCGATGAAAAACTGCTTCCCAATGCTTTACGATAAAAAAGGATTCATTTTAAAGAATAAGTTAAAGAAAGTATGCGTATAGAATAAAAATATATTAAAAATTTAAATGATTTACCAATTTTATACTTATTTTGAGAAATAGTTTTCGTAAGTAATCCCATTTTGTATTGTTTTAAGCTGGGATCACACGATTGCCGCAAATGCACCAATATGACACAATTTTTATTGTGCTTTATTGACGCACAATAATGAAAATGCACCAATAAAATATTCTGAAATCACACGATTGCCCTGTTTTAAACAAATTTTATTGCCGCTAGTTGGTACAAAGCGAAATGGTTACAACAATTGCCGCAGCACAGTCACACGATTGTTCTTACTTGACAACTGCGAAAACAGCTGTTGTGGTAGATTTTTTATTTGTTTGAAAGTTCTTGTTGGTTTGTTCATTAAATAAAATCAAATATGTATTATATACATATGTACTTAAACAAATTTTTGTTAAATAGTTTTATTTAAATTTTTCAAGAAATTCCAAAAATTAAGTCTGTTCAACAATCTCGTCTGTTAAGGTTCGCATAGAAATACCTTAAATAAAAATATTCGCACTGAACAGCTTAAAATGCTTGTGAACATACATACATATTTCGTTAATAGCAATAATTAAAAAAAATCTAATTGCATAATAAATAAATAAATATTTATCTTCATTACCTAAAAGAAACACAAAAAGTAAATTTGTTAAAAAAAAGGCAAATATTGGTGCGTATTGTGTTGTTTCATTGCTGTACAAGAACACAATAAATATTGGTGCATTTCTGTTATTTTTATTGACGCGCGGTTGCATAGCAAACAGTCACACGATTGCCGTACCAGGGTTGCATTTGATTGGTAAAAGTAAGCACAATATTGTCCTTGATTGGTACATGAGCCAATTGGTTGTGCAGGCACACGATTGGGGTATTAAAAATTATGAAAATTAGTGCATTGGGGCAATCGTGTGATCCCAGCTTTAAGTAATGACAAACTTAAATTGTTTAGTACGACTCGTACTAAAAGTTAGTCAAACAAAACTTAAATTTAGTACGAGTTTTGTCGTTCTGTGTATGTCATTAATTTTTTTATGCAAAGGTCCAAAAACTTTTAATTTCTGCATTGGAACATTTAACAAAATAAATTTAAAAACAAAGAAATTGTCTGTTTATTTTTGCAATTTTTAATGCGTTTATATTTCTTTGTGTTTCAGTTTGTTTCAACCCATTTCAATAAACAAACGAAATATCAATTGCAGGCAGACAGAAGGAAAAAATTTATGAAAAAATACGAATAAAAAGAAAACAAATCATTAATGATGTAAAAACTTGATAAATGTGATCGATTGATGTAAACAAATGATAAATGATTTGGTTTTTTTTTGCCAAATGTATTTAAAGATATTTTTCCATGTTTTTATAAGAGTTAAAAATTTAATTTAAAATTAACAAAATGTAAAGAATAAGACATTTTAAAATAATTGACTTTTGAACTTTATTAGCGAAACTAATTTAATGTGGAAGGAAAAATGCCATTAATATGGTTAATTTTTTAAATTTTTTTTTATTTTTCGAATTTATTCTATGAGCTAAATTTCAGATATGTATTTTATAAATAATGGAATGACTTTATACACTACCAGACTATTGTATTGTATTTTCTTGTTACATTTAACCTAAGCTATCCTTTGGATAGCAATGAAGTATATTGTATGTACAGAAAATTTTACAAATATTAGACACCAGCAGAATGTTAATTTTTTTTTAAAAATCGTTGCTTTGATTTGATGACATTGAAACTAATAAGAAAATATTAACGTAGTATATTCTTGGACTTTGAATAATTCTTAGCAGATTTAGCTATGTCCGTCGGTCTTTATGTCCGATAAAAAAACGCATTTTTCTAAACGAAGCGAAAGATTTAGCTACTTAAATGTGGACTTACATCCCAAAAAAATGTTTGAGTTTTACAATTAACACACTTATTTTTTATTAATAAGATTTCTGTGTGACGTGCTAAATTCTAAATTCTACACTACCAGACTATTGTATTGTATTTTCTTGTTACATTTAACCTAAGCTATCCTTTGGATAGCAATGAAGTATATTGTATGTACAGAAAATTTTACAAATATTAGACACCAGCAGAATGTTAATTTTTTTTTAAAAATCGTTGCTTTGATTTGATGACATTGAAACTAATAAGAAAATATTAACGTAGTATATTCTTGGACTTTGAATAATTCTTAGCAGATTTAGCTATGTCCGTCGGTCTTTATGTCCGATAAAAAAACGCATTTTTCTTAACGAAGCGAAAGATTTAGCTACTTAAATGTGGACTTACATCCCAAAAAAATGTTTGAGTTTTACAATTAACACACTTATTTTTTATTAATAAGATTTCTGTGTGACGTGCTAAATTCCCAATTATTCATATTTGATAAATACACTGAAATTTATTGTTGAGGGAATGCTAGCTTCTATGCAGGCTTGCCAGAAGAATTCAAGTTTAAAGTGCTAAATCGACCAAAAAAGGTGCTACATTTTTCTACAGTGCAAAACAAAGGTGCTAGTCTTGTAACATTGATTTTTATGAATACAATAAAAAATTCACGTTTCAAATTTTTTTTTACATATTCATTTTGTTTAATATAAGCACTTATTAGTTGCATTCTAATATACTATAAATAAAGTTGTTACAACTGTTTAAATTTAATCAGTTTTGTCAATTTCATCTTCCTCATATGAACCGATTTTTTTTCAATATCGTCCTTAAAACAGTGGCAACAAACTTTGTATAACTTTGCACCTTCTTTTATGCGTATAACTGAACATAACAGTTCTGTTTTCATTCTAGTATGAGGCTGCCTCGCTGAACTATGTAAATAGCTGATTGTTTTTTGTCTCAATGTCTAAAAAAAACATTCATTTGCTTCTCTAAAGCCGGACAATGATTTTTGTAGTGCGGCGAAACTATTTTTGTTGATACTTAGTATGATCACAAAACCAAACTTCGCTCTTAGCATCACATACAAATTTATAAATAGCAAATAATTGCAATTGATATTCCGGAATAAGTATAAAAGACAAAAGTGCCAGAATTCCAACGAGCATTACTGAGTGCTGGCATTGCTCTAATTTTATTATCGGGAAAATAATAATTTTTAAAGCTTTGACTAATTCATATAAGTATTGCATGTCACATTTTTATCAGTTTTTTTTTAACATTTTTCCCAAATAACATTAATTCAAATTTAATGATAAATTAAATGGCTATATGATCTTATAACAATAGTAATTCCGTTTGATGCGAAAACTTTTATGTGATTAAAAAAAAAATATATGCTCTATTCGACTATGCTATGCAATTTTTCCTTTTGCAAAAATTGTAAAAAGTTACATGCCTAATATGAACAGATTTTTCTTGACACACATTTAAGAATTGACACTTTACTTGAATTGATTATATGAGTTTTGAAGTGGTTTTGGGATCTAAAAAAAGTGCTAAAAATACTAAATAATTATAAAAATGTGCTAAACTAGCACTTAGCACTTTTTTCGAAATTCTTAGTGTTAATTCAGAAAAAATGTGCTAAATCTAGCACTAAAAGTGCTTAACTGGCAAGCCTGCTTCTATGCGCACTTATTTATTATTAAGAACTGAAATGTATCCCTTCGATACATTGTTATTTCAGTAAACCAATTTTTGATCCGCCTACATATATGGGCCCTTCATTAGCATCAAATCCGTTTCATAATGTAGGCGTTTTCATAAAATTTTGCACAAACTAGTTCATGAATTTTAATGACATATAACACTGGTTTACAGCCAAAAAATACCAAGAACGCCACATGCCTAGATAAGTTAATTGGGACCTCCTGAACACGAAAAACGCTGAATTTTTTTTTTTCTAAGTACCGTTTTTTAGATAACGGTACTTTTGTGTTTTTCGGTGTATGGTCCCACTTAAACCCTTGTGGAGCCCAACCGAAGATAGAAATTTGCAGCATACCGACTGAAAGGCATTGAATTACCTTTCCAACGATATGGTATTTATCTCGATCGGACTTTTCGGTTGGGCTCCACAAGTCTTTAAGTGGGACCATACACCGAAAAACACAAAAGTACCGTTATCTAAAAAACGGTACTTAGAAAAAAAAAAATTACAGCGTTTTTCGTGTTCAGGAGGTCCCAATTAACTTATCTAGGCATGTAGCGTTCTTGGTATTTTTCCAAATTAAAAATTTGTAAAGCAGTGTAATAGGTATTATAGGTATCATATATAGCACCCTACCAGAAATCACCTTGAAACGTCTAAAATGCTCATAACTACTAATATCATAATAAATTTTGGTCAAATTAAGTTTTATAAAACTACTAAAAACAGTACAACATTTTATCATTATTCCCACATTGAGCCCCACTGTCGGATGCAATGGTTTTTTTAAGACCGATGGTATTTAAAACAGTATTCGATAGATCAATAAATAATATTAACATTTGAAAATCATTTCGATCATATGCGCATACCGTCTATTCTTAACGAAGCGCATTCTAGACGTGCCATTTTGGGCCACTTTTTCGAGAAGTGCATGAACCATGTACATTGCACCAGACATATTATACAAAGTCTACTCTGGACTTGGTTGAAAGTGCTATGTATTCGGCACAGCTAAATATTTAGCATTCTTATTGGTAAAGTTTCATATTCGCTTTCTTAATTCTAAATATATTTTTATGTTTACAATAGTTTCTAAAATAAATGATTAATTATCTTCATATTAAAAAAAAATATTTTTAAAAATTAGAATTTTGATAAATTCTCGGAATAATTTTTGTTGTGTTTAACAAATGTTTACAAATTTTTTCCCCCTCAGAATTTTTTACTTGCAACAGTGGCATTTTTGTAAGACATTGTTTTATTTTTATGAATATTTTTTAGTTTATTTATTCAATTTCGAATTTATCGCCTTAAATAAAAAATGTTTAATGTCCATCAGTTATACACCTCACTGAATTTGGTGAAAATATAAATAATTTATTTAATGTATATAATATTTGAAACACTTTTTTATTTATATATAAATTGTATAAAAAACCCCCAAAAAACTATTTTTATAAACAACACGTAATTGACCAAAATCCTAGATATTTATAAATTTTATTCGTCAAATACCAAATATTTACAAATACTCACATAAATTTGTTTATTCAGCAAAATTTGAATAAATATTTGTAGACATTTGCAAGTAATAAATTATCTTGACCAAATGTTTAATTGGCCACTAACTGTTTAGTTGGTTTATTGGAATGAAATTTTTGATTGTTAATTTGTGTTTTTCTAAGCAAAAAAGTATAATTTGATTTTTAAATCACTTTTTATAACATAAGACTGCATAATTTATGAGCACAATTTGAGTATCATAAATTATGCGCTTTTTACTATCAGTTTTGGGGGTTTTCAAAATAAACATTAACATTTTTTTATATGTTTCTCTAAATTAAATAGTTAGTTCCTAGGTATTTTTTTAGGTAACGTAAAGCCAACTAAGCGCAAATTAACGATTTCAACATACTTTATTTCAAACTTAAAGCCAAAACTAAAAATTCATCTCAGTAATAAATCTAAGAATTTGTCAAAATCATGCAGTAAGTGAATTTTTTTTAGCGAGCTGTATGCGTAACAAAGTTAATGCAGTTATTTAATGTAGGGGACAAATTTATGTAAAATATGTTCTGCCAACGTCCCACAGTGGGCTCAATTCAAAAGAGTAGTAATAATAAATCTGAATATTTAAGACTTTTGTTGGGGTTTTAAAATTATGTATGAAGGACTCGTAGAGGACAAAGGCTTTAAGAAACTGGAGTTTGTGACCACCCTGTTAGAATACAAGGTGATATTCAGGGTGTCAAGTTCGACCACCTCGGGATATATCGACAGATGTCAATGAATGAAACTTTGTAGTTAGGTAAAGAAAGGAAGATAAAGAAATTCCATTATATTTCACTAAAGGTATATTAGCATTTAGCCAAAAAAACGTGATATACTTTTAACTTTCGTTTTAATAATTGTAGTTGATCTACTGAAGGGCTGCATGAACAATTTTAGTCATAAACATACTGAAATGTTTTTCCACTGAAGTTCGTGTTTATATAAATGAGCAAATTAATGAGAAAACTGCTGTTTTGTTCAAGCTACTAGCAAACATATTTTATTTTACATCGTTAACACAAGGACGTTGTTCATCGAAACGTTTTTGTTTTACAGTTTTCATTCTCTTCCATTTTTCTTAAATACTCAACAGGAATGTTGCCACTTAAGCAAATTCATGTTATTTTTTCTCTTTTGTTACCTTTAAAATAATCTATGTAATTTGTAAAGCATTTTGTATTTTTTTTTTGGTAACTACTTTATTTATGTACTTCCAAGCAAAAAATTAAAAATGTTTTTGAAGTTTGTGAAGGTTTTTGAAAATAGGACAGAATTTTTTTGAAATTTAAAAATTTACATTAAAAACAATAAATCTACAAAACAAAGTGAATTAATTTTTTATTGTTATTTTTAATATAAATGCACTTTATTTTATAATCTTGTTGCTTTTACTTTTCATGGTTATTTTTGTTTTTTTTTAATCTTTCTTAATGTTTTTCTTTTCCTTCAACTGGCAATACTGACTTTTAAATCAAAGTGTTTTCCATGAACTGTTTCGACCTTTATTCAGTGATGGTTTTCTCAGAGTTGTTAGTGTTCATATTCTCTTGTTTAAGTAAACAAACTAACTTATCTTTCTCGACTTTTAAATATCGAGTGTTTAATGTTTTCGTTTCATAAATATTTATCTTACTGAATACAAATTAAGGGAATACAAAATTATAATGAAGGTTTCATGAACTTCATTATTTAGTTTCATGCAGATGTTAATGATCTACTAAACCGTATTACTGAACTGAATAGAAATAGCAAACTTTATTCAAAATCAAACAAATGTTTAATAGAAATAGTGGCTACGTATGGGGCGTCAAATGTTTGTTAAATGTGACCATAGCTTAAGTTTTATATTATAGATTAACGGTCTAATTTATAAAAATTTCTTGTTTCAGCTTTAATGCTTACAATAGTTATCAAACACTTTTTGTTTTATAAGCCATTAATAAAAAGTCAGATTTATAAACGCTTAATAGGAGTGGATTAACAATTAAACGTTTATATTACTTTTGTATTTTTATGTTGGCAACAACATGTTATTTTAATTGTAATTTTTGTAATAGTGATGCATACAACTGGGGATTAAACAATACGAGATCATACAACGAACGAATTTTAAGTGAATTTCTGTTTTGTTTTCAATTTAAAATGAATTTCTGTTTTTTAAAACGTAATATTTAAAATAATTTTATGTTTTTTTTTTTTTTTTTTTTTTGTTAATAAAATACATACTACATACATATTGAAATAGAAGCGAAATATGTAAATCATTTATTAGCAATATCAAATTTTTACTGCTCAAACTCTGTTGGTTCCACAAAAGATTATACAGCTTTATGTTTAATGAATAATTTAACCAATTTTTATTATACATTTTTTATACGCAGATGATTTGAAAATAAAACCTCCTAAGTTTTAACAAAACATTTTTAGCCACATATAACTGCCAAAATATTTTAGGTTAAAATGTTTTTACCTGGAACAATATCATTTTACTCAATAGCAATGTTGTGAAGTACTGCTAGGGCGATAATCAATGCTTTCCCTTTTGCCAGGTAAACCGCCAACCCATCTAACAAGCAGCGAAATCGTTGCTTCCAAGCCCCAAAGCAACGTTTAACAGAGTTTCTAGTGCTTATCTGTGCAGAATTATATTTGTTCTCCTTTTCATTCTGTGGTTTGGATAGTGGGGAGAATAAATAAGTCTGCAGCTTATATAGTTTTAAATCAATTCTATATAACAATAATAGCGCCCTCTTTTTTTAACATATAATCCCTTTTTTGATAGCTCGAAAATATTAAGAGATTTTGAGTTCTAGCATTGCCTGATATCTTTAATTTTACAGTTCTCTAAACATTGTTTTGCTTCTTTCGTCACTTTTTGTGCTATGAAGCAAATTTTTGATGCAAAATTTAAAATATTATTGTTTGTAATTGCTGTGCTGCATGCTCCATTCAAAGCATGTAGAACAAAACATTTTTGTTCCGTGCGGCAAACAAGTAACTAACAGACGATACACTATGTGGTTTCTACTTTGTGTTTGCTTTAACAAATACTTTACCTATTTGAAAGACATATTAAAATATAAGTGTAATGAATGGTTAAAAAAGGTTTGCAATATTTGAAATAAATCTTAATAGCTTTTTATATTTTATGCAAAAAGTTAATTTTTCGTGCAATTATTAAAATTTTATTTTAACAAACATTGAAATGTCAACTTATTAAACGCTTAAAGTAGGGTAAAGGCTACAATAAATATTTCAAATTTATGATATGTTTATTAAACGTTTAATAGGCTATTAAACATTTATAAATACTCTTTTTTCGACTTTTGCTTATTAATGACTTATAAAGCTGCAATGATGCGTTTATAAATTAGACTGTAAAAATATTTCACTTAGAATTTTTTACCGTTTTTACCTTGATTTTGTTGTTTTGCCCAATATGCATAGTCGGTAATGAAGGCAAAACAAAAATAGAAATTACACGAAAAAAGTTTTTTTACAATATCTCAATCCTCCTAGTCGTGAAGAATAATCAGGGTTATGGCTTAATTTTGACAAAAATGGGTATATATTTAATATAACTCAAATATTTAGTTAGTGCTAATGCACCTTCCGCAAAAGTGGACTTTATGGATTTATGTGCTAACAAATTAATGGTACACGCAAATGTTGTTACTGCACGTGTATTGCCAGTTCGAAACTCTTTCGTATTCACAATGGAAACGTTCTTACAAACTGTTAATATTCTTGCTGCTAAGGATAAATTAAAGGGTAGCAACGTCTTTATTCAAAAAGACTATACAAAGGATGAACAAAATATTCGGTACAACTTAAGACTGCTAAACAAAAGAATTTCAAACCGTAATCTGAACATTAAGATTGGACTTGGTGAATTTTGCACTTTTATTAACAACAAAAAGTACTCCTGGGCGCTTGGTAAAATTGTTGCCTATTCAATTTCTGATGCAGAATATCTGAGAAGTTTGCTGCTCAAAGCCAATTTTCCTATTGAAGTCACCGTTAAAGATAATTAAAATACTAACTCTGGTGCGATGATCTCAAGAAATACAAATATAGAATAGCAATACAATATATGCCGTGTTCTTTCTTATAATGTTGCTAATCTTGATAAAAGTATTAATTTTGGAAATTTTATAACGTACATTAATAAATTTGATATTTTCTTTTTATATGAAACCCATGTTTTACCCGATAAAAAAACTTACTTTTCTAACTTTCTACAAAACTACAATATATACTGGATTAGTGCCATTAAAACCCATAATGCTGGGCGAGCTAGCGGTGGATGTCTCTACGGGTTCAAAAAAGAATTAAGAAAAATATTTAATTTTAAATTTGTAAATCTATCTGGTGGCAATGTCGTATTAACTGCAAAACTTAATAATGATATTTTCTACTTTATCCCACGTTATCTTAACTGTACACACTGGTATGCCGACTTTAAATCATTCAATGAATTCTTAACTGAACTTTGTCCTTCGAATATTTGCATAGTTGGTGATTTAAATGCCCGCATCGGTGATGAACAAAAAATTCTGAATCCTAATCTATTATCTGGCCTTCCACACATTAACGAAATCAAATGTTCTAAAGATAAAATATGTAATATGCAAGGAAAGAAATTAATAGAGTTAATTGAAAACATGGGAGGCATAGTGGTAAATGGCAGAATTGTTGGTGATGATCTAGGAGAACTGAGTTTTTACGGTGGTAGAGGAAACACGTTAATTGATTACTGCATAGGCTCACAAAGTTTTCTTAAGTTTATATCCGATTTCAGAATTGCCTGTAAACCTTATTCAGACCATATGCCTTTAGACTTCAAAATCAGCATCCCTATAAACAACAATACAGTTATTTCTGATCTACGCCCACAGAAAATCTACTGGAGTAAAACTAATGCAGCTAAATATGCTGAAAATCTTAATCAGCTCTATCGTACTTCTACTTTACAACAAGAAAGTCCTGTAGATAAACTGGTGTCAGGTATTAAAAACAAAATTTTACACGCTACCGTCAAAACTAGACACAAATGTTGTTTTGAGCCCAAACAAAGGTGGTTCAATTGGAAGTGTGCCCGTCATCGTAGAAATATGTTAAAGTATCTTAAAAAATACCGCAGAAACCAAACAAATACCAACAAATGTAAATATATATCATCCAAAGTCAAATATTTGAATACGTGTCGAAATAGTAAAATCCAGCTGTACAATACTAACCTTAATCAGTTAAATAAAGTAAGAAGCAGCAAAGAGTGGTGGAAATTATCTAATGATCTAAAATCTTGTCCTCATTCTATTCGTGGTGATTTGTGTGCTGACGATTTTTTACAACACTTTAGAAATATATTACAAAGTTCTAATTCCATAAGTACGTTTCACTGGTGCCTGCCTTACAACACGGATGCCTTTCTTGATTCTCCGTTTGAACTATGTGAACTCTTTTCGGTTTTAAAAGGCTTAAAAGACAACAAATCTCCTGGCTCGGATGGCATTAGTTACGAGTTTTATAAATATGCTCCAGTTAATTTTATTAAGGAGGTGCTATATGTTCTAAATATTATATTTCTTAAAGAAAATATACCGTCTACTTTCAAAACTGCAATTCTCATCCCATTATTAAAAAAAGGAGATCCTAACTGTCCCTCTAACTACCGTGGATTATCTTTAATAGACACTTTATGCAAAATTTTAAACAGCATCCTTTTGAACCGTATTCCCGATTGGATCAATAAAAATAATATTTTAAATGAATCCCAAGCGGGTTTCAGGAAACAATATTCTACCATCGACAATATTTTCAACCTTATCAATATTGTTCATTTAAACAAATTAAATGGCAAATATACCTATGCATTCTTCGTCGATTTTTCATGCGCATTTGATTCGATTCCCAGGAATTCTTTATTTTACAAATTATCTTGTATGGGATTGTCCTCAAAATTAATAAGAATACTTCAGCTCTCATATGATAGGACTACCAGCAAGATATTGTTTGGAAATACGTTATCTGATTCCTTTGACGTTAACCTGGGTGTCAAGCAAGGGTGCATATTAAGCCCAATACTGTTTGCGCTATACCTTAATGACCTTGCCGATATACTCCCTGGTGGAATAAGTGTTGACAACATCGAGATAAAAATTTTGCTTTATGCTGACGACATTGTCATACTATCTGACTCGCCGTGTGGTCTGCAAACTATGATTGACTCTCTTTACGTGTACTGTAACTTATGGCATCTAAAAGTCAATTTGACGAAATCCAAAATAGTTGTTTTTCGCAGTGGTACAAGGTTACCCGAAACCCTAACCTGGACTTTTGGAGAAAATGTGGTGGAAATTGTAAATTCATATAAGTATCTTGGAATTGAACTTAGTTACAATTTATCGTTTAATAAACATTTATCAAGCAAATTATCAACATCAAAACTGGCTATGTGTTCTTCGTGGTCTAAATATATAAACCACCCAAAAATATCTAATACAAATAAACTAAAAATCTTCAGTGCTGCTTCGCGTTCAATTATGTTTTACGGTGCCCAAATATGGGGCTTCAAAAAATACGACATAGTCGAAAAACTGCTTCGTTTTTTCATTAAAAAAATGTTAATTTTGCCTATCAATACCCCAAACTACATGCTATTATTAGAAACTGGATTAAACTCTTTATATGTCGATACATTAAATCTGCATTTTAATTATATAAACAAAGTACTGAATATGCCTTTTAGTAGATTACCTCGCCAACTTGCTGAAAAAATAATTGATAAACATACTTTTTGGGCTGAAGATTGGTCGATTTTGTGTAGTAAAATTAACTTTGTTCCGGCAAATACTTCCGATATACTCAGCAAACACTGCAAGTCAATTCTTCCCCTCGTCGTTTCCTATGAAAAGAAAGAATTAATCACTGCAGCAAGAAATTCTCAGTTCCACGACTTATACTCACAATTAAATTACTCTCCATTGCAAATTGCTATCTCTAATCTCACATCTCGTGCTATAAGTATCCTAATAAAAGCAAGAGGAGGTCTGCTAGACATAAATTCTAGACCTTTCAAAAGTACAACGGTCGGTTTATGCACACTTTGTAACCTTGATGCAACAGAAAATACACTTCATTTTATTGGAATTTGTCCGATTTTTAACGGATACAGACGTAAATACTTCAACAAAAACATCCTAAGCTTACCAGAAGTCTTAAGCATCCTTAATGGTCAGTCCTGTAATTATAACTGTCTTGTGAATTATTTAGACTCCTGTTTAAAATACAGAAAATTGTTACTTCATGAATTTGTATAGCTTTAGATTCCCTATAATAATAACATTTGTGTAATGTGGTTCTTAATTACTTTTCTCATGTATTTTAACAGCAATCATTTTGCCAACCTGGCTTACAACTATAAAGTTACGCCAGTAATAGATATTTAAATATAGTCAAATGAATTTTGTAAATAAATTTAGTTTAATTTTTGTAAAATATGTATAATATATCTATTAAATAAATAAAAAAAAAATAAAATAACTCAAATATTTTTTTAAAATTTAAAAAATTGTACAAATTTTATAAAAACAGGCCTCTTAAAATGCTTATAAGGAATTTGTGTATTGATATGGAGAGGAATTCTACTTCAGGCAATGGTCAAGAATCTATTTTGGAATTTTTTATTTTTACAAATTAATTAAACATTTTAATTAAAATTAATATGTCTTTTTAACTCTAGCCGCCCGCTGCAAACACGGATAGGTGAGCAGGTTTTATAAAAGAATCCAATTTTCAATACAATTTTATTCAATTGCATAAAAATTTATCTAAGAACTGCATTTTTCAACTTAAAAATTGTAACGATATCTTAAACTGATATTTTTTTTTAATTTTAAAACGAAACAAAAAAAAAAAAAAAAAAAAAAAATAAGAAAAGGGAAACCCAATTTTTAATGTTCTTTAAATAAAACCTCTTACTTTTTTGCAGCCGGACTTATATTTAGATAAAATATGAAAATAAACATATTTACCAATCCATTGATACATAACATATCTATATAGTCCGTTTCAAAAAGTAAATAAATTGGCCACAACGCAGACACCTAAGGTAAAATTTGTCAACACAGTGCCACGTAGTCACTCCTAGAGCGGAGAAATGTAGGACCGACCCTTATAAATATTTCCTTCCGAGGTCTTATCGAACATACTTTTACCCCCGTCATTATTACTTAAGGGGGCTTCCGTGCAAAGTGTATGAAATTTGAAAAAAATTGGGTCACTTTATTCTGTTTTTAACCGCTATCTCTATTTCTTAGGGGGCTACGTATTTCATTTGAATAAAGACTATGTCCTCCTCTGATTATTTCACATATTTTTTTGCAATCTAAACAGTAGTTTAGGAGATTGAGATTTATTGCCAATTTGTTTACGATGGACCCTAATGTGCGTCCTCTCTTAAAGATCTGAATACCAATTTTTGCCGCCAGGAATCCCAATATATATATAGCTTAAATGTTCTTTAGACAAATACAACTTGTGTTACTGGTATGATGAAATCCACATATGTATCTTATTAACTTGTGATTTAAATTTAAAAAAAAAAAAAAAAAAAACGATAAAAAATAAACCCAAACAGTTAAGCCCTTATGACACTACATTTTTAATGCATTGTTCAAGTTTTGGTGAACAGTACAAATATAATGTAATACAAAAATTTACCAAGTGCAAAGAGTTAAGCTGTATTAAGATAAATGGAAAACTGTCAAAAATTTTTCTAAAGTTATCGATAAAAAATGAAGTTATGTCAAAAAAAATGTTAAATTGTTTAACTTAAAATTGACATTTCAAGCTTGAAATATTAAAAGTGTTGCTGAATCAGCGGTTTATTGGCAAATTCAGCGATTTACCGCTTTTTGTTTTTAGGTTTCTCATAAACAAAAAGTTGGCAACATTTAATAAAATAAACAAAACAGGGATGGCTAATTTGTTTCAATTGTACTTTTTTGTTGATACTTTTTAAACTAAGATTTATAATACCTTTTTGTGGTGTTTTTTATGAACATAAATAAAATCAATTTCAACTAAAAAAATCTTTTAGTAAAATAAGGGTAAAAAAGTAAAATTTTTAAAGGTTTTTTTTTAAATTTTAAAAATTCTTAACGCCATCCCTGAAACAAAAGCATAACAAGAGAAAAAAAAACTAAAAAAATTTGTTTACATTTTTTATAGTTTGCTCTTTCTAACATTTACTATTTCTTTCTATCAATTCTATATCAATTAATGAATAAAAGATGTAGTGTCATAAGGGCTTTAGAAATTAAAAAAAAAAACTTAAACAAGACTCGGAAACAATTTCAAACATGACTAAAACTGATCCATATATAATTGAGGAGGTTTTCTTCAAATCTCAACTATTTCGACAGAATTGATTTTTTTTTTGTTAACATTGAAATGAAAACTCAGCAAAAATAAAATTGGGCCAAAACCCTGTAATTACACCGGAAAAAATAGAACAAAAGGCATAATTTCATCAAAACTAGATTGTTCCTGCTTAAAATGACATGTCTTAAAAACTTTTTTCTTAAATTTCGCAAGAACACGAAAAATAGAATAGTCAAGTTTAAAAAAAAACCTCCTTAAATTTTGTCCAATTGTTTGATTTAAGCATTTGAATTCACATGGATAATGATTTGAATATTAACATTTAACATAAAATGTTTTATCAATTTATTGTCAAATTGTTATAAAATGTTATTCTCAAATCAAAAAATAATTTGGCAGCACTGAAGCGAATAATAAATGTAAACACTAAAAAAATGGCGATTAACTGTTTAACACAAGTAAATTCGCCTTTAAAAAACCTTGATTTCTTGTTTTTTGTGAGTAAAAAAATTTATTACAAAGTGAAGGAATGTAAATAAAAATAAAACGGGAAAGTGAAGAAAATATAAGTTTGTTGTACGATCGCGGTGCTACATCATGACAATTCTCAAAATAAAAAGGAGCCAAGTATTTTGTCTTTCCAAGAATTAGAGGACGGAAAGAACACTATTTGATATTTTACCACATTTGAAAAATTTTTGAGAATAACGTTTGAAAGCTAGTTGAAAATAAGTGTATTTTACATTTTAAAAATAGTTTCCCCCTTTATTTTTGAGAATGCTATGATTTTCAAATCATTATAAAACGATTGTCGTTTGAGAAAAGGTTTGATTTCAAATCCCTTTCAATGTGAAATGTATTGGGTAGTTACAAAAATTAGTTCAGATTTATTAAACAAATATTAATTTATTCAATTAACCTTTTATTAAACTAAAATATTTCTTGTGAATAAGAGGTTAATTGTTCATAACCCTTTCAAGAATGTTTGTATTTGAACTAAACTCGGCCCAAAAATGTTTTAATGCAACCTCATATTAACAAATTTTAGGGAAAACGGTAAATATTTGACAAAAGCTACCAAAACTTGCTATCACTTCCAAAAATTCCTTACCATTTTTTTTTTTTTTTTTTTTTTTTGTATGAAAACATTCTTAAGCAACCTTTTCTTAAACAATTTTATTTTCAAACACAGTGTAGCGGCAAACAGAAAACTATGACAAACAAAAAACAATATTAAGTTCATACGTATAAACAAGAAAATAATCCAAAATACATGAATATTCGAATTCTCATCTTAAAATTTAGTTTAGTTTTTTTGTTTTTGCACTTTTGTTAAAACTATTTAGTATTCTTGCTTGGGATGCTTAAATTTTCAGAATTTTTTCCCTCTAAATTTATGAAAATCTACCAACCGCCCTTGTGCAAAACATGCATGCGTCCGATTTTGTGTTCTGTGGGTTTCCAATGTCGATTTTGTTTACTTCTTTGGCTTTTGGCCAACTGAACTACTACTACTACTGCTACACCTACAGGCATACACATGTTGTGATTCAAATATACTCATACATTACAACAAAACAACCACTGACAATAGTAAAAATTTTACGATAAAATACAATAAAAATAGAAGAAAAACTTACAAACAATCAAAGAAATGCTATCAATAAAACAAAACTGAATAAATATTAGTGCATACAACAACAACTGTAGAACAAAAAAAATTCAAATTGAAAAACCTGCTCAATAACCAGCCCTTTCGATTATGATGGGCGGTAAAAATGCCAGGCAGGCACCTGCAGTGTTTTAAATAAATATATTTATTTGTTTTGAAATTTACATACTAACATATGAAAATATTTATGTATATTTAAAACCAATCTTTTTTAATTGAAAAAAAGTAAAGAAATATATTTTCTCTTGTTTTACTTTTTATTTCGAGTAGTTTTTTGCATATGTTTACTTTTTTTAATAGAATTCTTTAAAAAAATCTGTTTTTTTTTATTTAAATTAAGATAAGAAAAATTATTAAAATAAATAAATATTTATTTATTCCAGTTTGTTTTTCTATGTGTCGCTTGCTGTCTAAACTTAAAAAATTAAACAAATAAAAAATCTTAATAATATTTTTAAAATCTTAAAAAAAAAATATTAAAAAAGCATGTGTCATTTCGAACTGTCATAGCATATCATAACTGTTGACAGGTCATGTTTTATCGCTCCCTTTAGAAAAGTTTTTCTTTAAATGACAAATATTTCAGAAGAAATATAAATATATACATATGTATTTTTTGTATTGGTAAGTTGTATTAAAATTTCATAAAGAATTTAATAGATTCTTATTTATTAAGAAGAGGTCAAAGATCAAGAAACCGTCATAATTAAAATGCAATTTACATAAAAAAATTTTCGAAACAGAGAAAATTTTGGATTTTAATATAGCAAAAATTTTTATAGCCTACACTATCAAAGGTCTATTGAAAGTATTGAGAATACTTCCGTGATTTTAAAGAGCCATAGTGCCGGTTCACACGCTTTAATTTTTGATGTTATATACACAAAGATGGTTTATTATGTTATCTATCTATTTCTCTGTGATTCGCTGTCAAAAAAATGTTGCTATTTTAAAAAAAATGTAATCGCTAAAAGTTAAAACAGACTGTTGCGTACAAGCTGCGGTGACCATTTCGGAAAAATTTTAAAGACTATTGGAAAGAAATTGAGCATAAAAAATTGAAGCGTGTGAACTCTGACTTCGTGATCACAACCCTTCTAAAGATTTTGCATTGAGATTCTCTTAAAGCTTTTGCTTTGTACTATATACAAACATAATAGGAAAAATATTATGAAGAAAAAGATGTGCGCTAAAAATAAAAAAATAAAACATTCACATGCTTAAATATCAAGTAATAATTCAATATTAATATTAAACATATTAATTTTCTATGTTTTTTCTCTTATACCATTAAAAACCTGATCCTAGTATAAATGGCAACTAAATTTGACAGCGTGTGTTAAAAGATAATTGCTCAGCAATGTGTTACACATTTCTTCTTGAACATGTATTATACAACATATTAGTGCAGCGTACACGGTAGCAACAGAAATGGCAGTTTTCTCGGCAATAATTGTCAAATGTATTGCTTGTGTGATCTTGGGGATAACCATAGCTCTCATACAAAAAAAGGTCCGCTCAATTAGTTCCTGACTTATTTTAATGAAACAAAGGTTTTTGCATAAAAAATCATATTATTTTTCTCTCATTAGAGCTGTACATAAATACTTTGTCAAAGTTATCTCAAGGTAGATAGGTACACTGTGTGTAAATTTTCAAGTCATGAAAAAATAACCATAAACGGACAACTCTACGTGATAAAAGACAAAAAAAAAGACCCGTGTCTCCCAGTCTCCTAAAGTCATGCACTTTTTGATTTACCCTATGAGACAAAATTCAAGGAAACAATCAACTACAAAAATGTAAAATGATCTCGGTTAACAACTTTTTAGAACATATGAACTTCCTAAGAATGATTCTTAGCATCGTTTAGGTAGCCGCAAAAGTGAATAGAAAAAACAAATGAAATTAAAAAATATTCGGGAATTTTTTCACTTTTGCGGCTACCTAAACGGTGTTAAGCATCATTCCTAGGAAGTTCATATGCTTAAAAAAATTGTTTATTGAAATCTTAGGTACTTTTTTGTCGTTGATTGTTTCCTTGAATTTTGAGCGGTTTGCAAACTATGGACCTGAACACGGGAAAAAAGGTAAAACAAAATCGATTTTTTTTTAAGTTTTTTGCGATTTTGATCTTGAAGAGTAACAGCCTTATTTAAAAGAAATAAAACATGTTAAAAAAGGGTTTATTAAACGGATTTTGTATAAAAATCCATTTTATTAACCCTTTATTAACCGGTTTTATTTTTTATAAATTAGGCCGTAAGTTTTTTTGATTTTATATGTTCTTTATGACAAGATCTACAACTTTGTCACAGAGGGTAAATCAAAATTCCGAACGGTTTGCAAGATATGAGCCTGAGAAAATTATCACTCTTTTGCAAAAATGACACCGAGGCCCCAAATCTTTAAGGGCCCATAAAAAAAAGTGCATGACTTTGGGCAAAACTGGGAAACACGGGTCTTTTTTTTTTGATCTTTTATCACGTAGAGTTGTCCGTATATGGATATTTTTTTTTGTGTTGCACTGTGGTGTTGTTGATTTCACTGTTGGAGTCAAATCTCTTTCCACAGAGAAATTTTTTCCCGTTTAGAAACAAGAAATAGTCACTTGGGGTTAAATTCGGGAAAAAGGGCAAATGGGGAAGCAATTTGTGGTATAATTTACAGATTTTTGTTACGAAATGGTTGATGACTGTCAAGCGCAAATTGAAAGACGCAGCTATTAACAATATGACATCGGTCAACTGAGAAATGTCTGTTGAGAAGAGCAGTGTTGTTCTTTCAGTTAAGAGACGGGAAATTCAAAAAGCCATGGATCCTTACATCTACTGAATAGTGCTTTCACTACCATGAATAATTGATAGGAATCCCAACAAAAACCTCTTTAACATTTTTTTATTTCGTCTAGATCAAATTCGGCACAAAAACAAAAGTTTATTGTAGTAAGTGATGATTACCAATTATTTCCAAACATGGTTTAATCTCGAAACTCACTCTATAAGCACTTAACATACCTGTAGCTTATCCCCGACAGGCTGTTCTAAATTAATTGAAGCAATTGAAGGTCAAGGAGTGCACAGTTTGAATTTTAAAGTGGGTTTTCGAAATAGTTTTAGCTAGTACTGAAACATGAGGACTACCGTCCAAATGATTTGCAAACCACTAGCAACGCTATAAGATTTAGAAAATTAAAAATTATTGAGGGAATATTTTCGTAAATTTTTGGGAAATTTTTTTTTTTTTTTATGTTTTAAATGTAAACTTTGTTTTTTTATTTATTTTTATTTTTATATACTTATGTATATACTTTATTTATTTTACTCTATTTAAATTTAAATATAACCTATGTAGTTTTTAGAAAATATTTTTTATCAACGTATACTTTAACTTGTCTGATTCTAATGCTGTAATTTATAAGATATTGTGTCTTGTTGTATTAGAAAATCAAATTAATAAATACAAATACAAAATACAAATCAGCAAAACACCGTAATTTTTCATCAAAAATCCTGCAAAACCTGCGTCCAGTTTTTAAAAATCTTCAAAACACATTAATTACATTTTTTAAGGACTTAGTTTATCTAGAAAAGTATATAAAATTCATTTCAAAATATATGGCCACGTTTTGGAATTTGAAATCGATGACAATTTTAAAAGTAGTTCCGGTAAATATAAGTGGTCCTCGAAGTATGAAGGAAAAATTTTGTTTTGAACTTTCAGCACAGAAAAGTTTTAAAAATTTGCTTAATGTTAATGGCTGATAATTTTTGGATATTTTTACATTAAAAATATCTATAAAAATTTAATTACTCAGGCTGAGTAAAAATTAATCACATCTTTGTTATTTTAAAAAACAAATTAAAAGTTTATGTTATTGTTATTTAAACTTCTAAAGGTATAATTGAGAATTTACAGGAGATCAATTGCAATTATTATGGATATTTATACATAAGTACATATGAATATAACTATACGTACATATGCATATTATTTCGTGTTAAATCAGATGACATAAGTCCGGCGATATTAATGTGTTAAAACAATGCGAGTTTTTAATTTTTAAGTAATCTTTTGTAAAAAAAATTCCTACTAATGAATCTATTTTCAATATAAGTGACAATGTTTCCACCGAGCTAAAAAAAATCTGCATATTTAAACCAAAAATCTTCAAATCTGCATTTTGGCGATTTCGGGGTATAAAATCTGCAAAATGCAGATAAATCTGCACTGATAAAAATTTTTTCAAAGGCATGGTTCGCAGGTTTTACGTAATTGAGAGAAAAGTTTTCTAAAGTTAGTGACGCAAAAATAAAGGAAGGAATTTTCGTCGGACCTTAGATCAAAGAATTGTTAAAGGATAACATATTCGAAGAAAAGTTAAGTTTGTTAAAGAAATCTGTTGGAAAAGTTTTAAAAATGTCGCACAAAATTTTTTGGGCAACCACAAAGCAAGTAACTACAAAGATCTGATAGGAGAACTACTTTCGACGTTCCAAGCATTGGGTTGTAATATGTCACTCAAAATACACATTCTACACTCCCACCTCGATTTCTTTTCCGAGAACCTAGGAGCCATTAGCGACGAATATGGCGAAAGGTTCCATCCGGATAATTCCAGCATGGAAAAACGACACCAGGGCAAATATAGTCCTCGAATGTTGGCAGATTATTGTTGGACAGTTGTAAGTGACCCGCCTCAGGATCAATAATCCAGAAAATCATAGTTTTTAGTTTTGAAAACATATTATTAAGTATAATTGTATGTAAAGTATCAGTATTTTTTATGAAAAAAAAAAAAAATTGGGTGTCGAATTTTTTCTACCTCTGTTTTCTACCTTAGGAAGTCAAAATAAAGTAAAAAAAGACCGAGTTTTTTTTTACATTTTACTTCTCAATAGATCTAGTAAATAATTTCGAGTTGTGGCACACAGCCAGTTGTGGAGTCTTTGATATTAAAGCTTAAATAACACCTAAAGTTTTAGTTTTCAGCAATAAAAATGAGTTTGAGTTGACCTTGTGTCGGAGCTAAGATCAATTATAGTCCGAAGGAACAAATTGTGTTAAGAGGCTTTAAATTACATGAACATAATTTTTAACTGGCAGCACTTGGTTAACAGTTGATAAATTAAAGTTTTGCTAGAAGTAAACTTGTTGAAGACATTTTAAAAATGAACTTGGACTGTGCCGTGTAGCCAATCAAAAATTGTTGTGTTTTTTTGACATTTCTCTTCGTTATTAATACTTATACTCTACTTGCAAGTAATTTCTTGCTCGTGGCAACGTAGGGTAATTCTAAGCTAATCAGGTCGAAACAATTATTTATTTATGTTAAAAGCATCATTATAAACCTCTTAAATGCCATCGTGTAAGGTAGTGTTATGTAAGGTCACTACATAAGACCAATTTTTAAAACTTACTTTTGTGTTTGAAAATTAATATTTTGGCTTTATTTCAAGCTTTAATCTTCATATATATTTTTGTCCATAACTGAACATAGCTTAAACATAAATTACTTGCGGGCAACCTGTCCGAACTATATTCTCTTTTGGTTGAATCCTTCAAAACAAAATGCCGAATATTTCATTAGGATGTTATTGTTATTCGATTCAATGCGAAAATTTGCAAATTTAAAATACAGTTTTAATTAAACGAACAGAAGTAATGAGTTGTCTAGACTAAACTTTATTCTATGTTCACACTTTGGTTCTTAAACGAGTTTAAGCAACTCGAACGTGATTAAGATCCAATCACATCAAAATCGATTTGATTACCCATACATGATTACAACAAAATCACTTCATTGATCACATAGAATTCAATGAGCATACCTCAAACTGGGTATAATGTAGAATCGGCCACCATGAACGTACCCCTTGCGTGTGCAACCGAACACGTTTTCTTCTTAGTGTTTTTATTTTGTCCTTAAATAGTTCGTTTGAAACCCAAGTGTGAAGATATCATTAAACTGCCAGTATTTTAGTCGCGTTTTTTTAGTTTATTTGACGCTGGTAAACCTGATTTGTATTCATTTAATAAAATTACAGATTCATTTCTCACAAAATCTTACAAAATTTTTTACCATATATTACCGTATATATTCCCACTGTGCTAAACGGCAAAATCTAGTGTTTTTCCAATATAAACAAAATATTTATTATTAAAAAATATATATTTGCAATTTTTATTTGAAATGCCTCCAACTCGCTAGACAACTTGTCTCAGTCATGTCATTTTTATTATATTTTCCATTTTTCAGATTCACCCACTCCCACACAACTTATTCTAACAGCAACAACAACAGCTGCTACAATAATAGCAACAACAACAACAAATAATAGTAATAATAATAACAACAACAATAGTGATAATATAAACAACAATAATATCAATATTGATACACAGCTTTTACAAAGTCATCAACAACAAGAATTGCACAATTTGTATGCAACTACGGCAATATTAGAACATAACACAACAACAACAACAGAAAACACATCAAGCACAACAAATTTTGTTGCAATACCACTATCGGAGCGTCCACCTATTGTTTGTATATCTCAACAACAACAAAACGGTAACAATCATCACGAGAATTATTCGAACACAAGCTTAACACGTTCGAAATCGTGTCTGGTGCGTTGGCGTCAGTGTTGCTTAAATTGTAAGTAAAATGAAATTACATACATATATTTTTTTTTTTTTTAATTTTTTACGTAAAATATTTGAAAAAGGAACATAACAGCTAAAATTCTAAAGTATAAAAGTTAAATGTTATACAACCAGGGAAACCGCAACTATGCAATTGCATGTTTTTTCTTGTGCGATCAATGAAGGCAGAAACAATCAGTTCCAGAACTTTTTAGTTCAAAGAGCAATTTTGCAGCATTTTTAAAGTTTGTATATATTTTGATAAATGTTCAATTTCTTTAAGATACCTAAAGTACTTTCGCAGCGAATCAAAAAAAAATTCTTTTTTAAATTCTGGTTAACAGATGGCTTTTCTGTTTTACAAATCTATCTGAACACCCAACGTGTTGCTTAAATTTTTCCATCTACGTTTTATCTTTTCTCTACAATTGTAAGCTCAGCAGGTTGCCATTACATATAAATGTTATTTCAAGCGGTCAAATTTACATACATTAGCAACTGTTAATAAATATTACACACATCAGCACAAATGTGTGTAATACATGGAAATCTAGACCCATCTTTTAGTATGTCTATCAACTCAGAATCACTTTTTAAAAAGATCTAACGATGTCCATCTTTCCATCTGGCTGGTTGATGGGTTATGCGCAAGGAAAAAGTTGCAGTTTCGTAAAAAATTTGATAGACTTTGGTAAATAGGTTTTAATTGCCTTAAGAGCTTGTAAGAATCAGTACATAATTCAGTATATAACTTCTTTCAGAAATAGGCTCTTTGTGTTCCTTAATCCTCTAATTATGTTCGTATTAAGATAAAATAAATATTTTACTGCTAATCAAATTGATATAGATATCGATTCACATTTGACCATAGCTCGCACCCTTAAATAGCTTTTACTTTCTCTTAGGAGTTTATATGAAATCTAAAATCCCTTTAAGAAAAAAATTATTTATCTAGTAAGTCAGAATTATTACGAAATTTGTTCTCGTGGTGAAAGTCGTTTGAAATGTTTTCCGTTATCATTTAAATTTCACTACAACGACGTTGTAAATTACATAGAAAGATTGTCGTTTTTATATCGTTTACGACAATCAGTATTATAGTTTCTTAAAAGGACTGGCTTTCGACTACGACACTGGCACTTAGAAACTGGGCCCAAGTAATTCTTGTATGAATTTATATCTTATCACCTAAGTTTGTTTTGGTGAGTCCACGGCTGCGTATCGGTACACTGATAGAAAAGGCGTCATAGCGCTGATGTATTTTGACATCAGTACTATGACAAATGTCTTCGTTTTCGACCCCATGACAATTTCCATCATTGTGATGTCATCACTTAGCCAAATTGTCATCAGGTGAAATTATGTCATCAATGGGATGACACATCGGCAGAAATGACGAAACGGGGCCAATTAAAAGACAAAACGTCATCAGTGCGATGACACAGTAACATCGGATAAAGGACTCATTAGGCTCAATTTAATCATTCTAATTAAAAAATTGGAGGAATTTAACTAAATAACTTAAACAAATAAAATATGGGAATTTTTGCTTCTTCATTTACCTTTTTTTACATGAAAGTTATGTTAATAATACACAAAATGTGGCATTGAGTTGATGTCACTGTAGTCATAGCAAAGATGCCGCATAAAATATGCCAACATTTTATGATGACGTTTGTCATTGGACGCCATTTGTTATAACATCAATATGAAGACGCATTCCTCTGAGTGTAGGAAACAGGGTACAATCGGATTTACCGATTATAATTTTTGACTCGTTTTTTTTAAATGCAAATATTATTGAATTATTGATTATTTCCTTTTCATTTTCCTGTTTTTACTGCATATTTTATGCACATAAAACACTTCTTTTGAGCATATTTCCGGTTGACCTGGTTATAGCAGATTTTAATTAAACAAAAATCTTAAAATTACATTTAAAAATCTTTAGGTAATAATCAATTAATCGCTGTTAAGTCCTTTTTCACTTTAATCTTAACTTTGTATTGAACTATAATCATCAGTGAATAAAAACTTATTTAGCACTTTGTAATCATTTTGCAAATTTTTTGTTTGTGTTTTTTTTATAGTTTTAACTAAAATTATGGGCAGCAATAATCCCAGCGAAGCTGATCGATATGAATATTATGATTGTAAGTAAAAAAAATGCTACAACATTTATACGAGTATTTACGAGTGTTTCAGTATAAGTATACCAATTTCAAATTTTATATTTTTACGATACGTGCGTACGTTTAAATTTATAGTTTGCAATAAAATGTAACAAACTTTTAGTAACCTTGCGAATAAAGCTTTTTATAAAAGATTTACGCTGGTTAACAAATCGTTTGCTAAAATGCAACAAAACAAAAAATTCAAAATCGAGTTTTTGGTTGATTATTATGAATTAAGCTACATGGCATGACAAAATCTTACACTTTTGCAATCAAAAATGGCGCTTTTATTAACAAAAAACAAAGGGACGTAACTACAAGTTTGTTAACTTGATACAAACAAAACGACGAAATTACAAATTTTTTAAACAGTTTTTGAAGAATTTCATTGACGATTTATCAGTCATGTTTTTCTTAAATGTTTACACAGTTTTAATTTTACAAAGTTTTTTGCTTCTACTGTAAAATTTTATTTTTGTTACTAACACCTTTTTGCATTTTACCTAACGAAATGTACCTTTTGTTAATAAAAACAATAGTTGCGTTCAAACTAAATTGGTAGCTGAAGCTTATTGTCTTGAATACCTTTCAATATTCTTATACACACACCACAATAGAAGGTTTTAAACATTTGTGGGTAACATTTAGAAATATAGATTTTAGACCCACCTTTGAGTAAACCAATCAGCTCAGAATAACTTTTAAATTGATCCAACGATGTCCGTTCGGCCAGTTGGCTGGCTGGTTGTCCATGTTAACTTTAAGCACAAATTATTTTGGAGATAATTTATTGAGATTTGACACTTGCATTTTAATTATCATTAGGACCAAGTCTGTTGAAAATAATCGCAATTGGTCCATAATTGACAGCTTACAGCTTCTTTACAAGCTCCTTTTCAGAATAGAGTCATGTCATAAAAAATTTTGTACTGGTACGTCCAGAATCGGCCAAAGGTCCTATATAAACCCCCTCCCCCCTAAAATCACTTAAAGATAAGCAAAGATCATATATGTATATGTTTAAACATATCTATTAGGGTGTTCAATTAATCGGTTAAACGATTAATCGATATTTGGCGTTTTTAACTTATTCGATTAAACGATTAAAATTCTAAAATTAATCGAATAGTAGAACAGTTCTAAATCCAGAAATTTTATAAATTACGAGATTATTTTCGATAATCTTAGAAAAAATTAGTACTTGAGTAAATAAACATTCTCTTTTAAATTAAAATTGTCAATGTTGCTCCAATTTGTTCTTCAATATAACTTTGGATTTTTTGAAACTTTAACGGACATTCCATCATCTGCTGTGCTTCTGCACATAATTTCCTCTAGAGAATTGATCGAAGTATCTTGTTTAAAATATTTATTCATTGGACCAGTTGATTTTGTTAATGGAGCATCTTCTTCAAGTACTATATTTTAGTCACTGTGTAAGTGGCAAATAAGTGAAGTTGTTGAAGAAAATTTACGTTAATACATTTTTCGACACCTGTTTCATTCAGCGTAATTAGATTTATCCTTCGTACAATATTTTTATACCAAACTCATTCTAAAGACAGAAACGCATAACCTATTTTGCTAAAAAAATAAGGGCGTGTTCTAGAAATCGAAGTGAAGTCGATTTAAAATCGAGAAAATTTTAAAACTACGGTCATTTTGTAAATAATTGAATTTAAATTATCGCTCGATTTAAATTTCACTTCATTTCGATTTCTAGAACATACCCGATAAATTAAAATAAATGTTTGAGTAAACATACCTTTGTCGTTTTTTCTTTTGTGTAATGAATTATAAAATTGTGTTGAAACAATGTAACAAAACTTTATGCTAAATTATTCACTAAACATGACTGTTTTTTTTTTAATTCCAACGGACTAATCAAACAAGAATTAATCGACTGAGCACCCTAATATCTATACATTATTCAACACAAAGATCTCTAATATCAGTCTTAAGCTCATTGAATCCTTAGCTCATATTCTGGCAGGATCGTAATTACCATACTGTGCTGTTGTGTGTCGTATGGTCGGGCTTGGTCGACTATACATTCTAACTTGTTTTTTATTCAATTTCGGAAATTGGTAAAACTTATTTTTGTTTTCAGTCTGATTTAATTATTTACTGCCTGGCCCACGATGTCGGCAAGAACATTTCTTTCGTATATTTATATTGAAAACAAAAACAAATTTTAGTTTTTTATTATTGTTTCCAATATAGATATGCGAAAGAAATGTTCTTGTCGACATTGTCGGCCTGGCAGTTAAATTTTGAAAATGACAATGAATGTGACAAAAAATTCTTAAAATGAAAATGAACAATTATTATCAGGCCTGTTCTGAAAATCACATTTATGAAAGTGATTTGAAATCACAAGAAAGGTGTCCTGGGCATATTATTTTGTGATTTCAAAACGTCCAGCTACATAAACAACTTTTTGAAATCACTTTGTTATTTTTGCGACTATTGTAAGATGACCGTCATAATAAATTACTCAAATGATATATTCAATGTGTTGTTTATTAATTTTTTTATGCAATAAGCTATTTTATTCACAACAAATCTCTTAAAATTAAGAAAATTCGACGACACAACAAAAATGATATTTGCTTTTGGGACTTCTGTTGTGATTTCAAGTTTGTTTTTTAGTTGAATTAAAGATAGCTAATTTGCTAACAGCAGCATGATAGCAAAGTCTAATTTTTATTAAAAATCGTAAAAGCTGTAAAGAATCACAGGCAAAAATCGCTTTTATCGCGAAAGTGGCTAAATTCGCGAAAAATTGCCATCTTGCAAACAAAGCCTAAAATTTATTTTAAATCGCTAAATAAGTTAAAAAAAAAACAAAATGTCGTAAATAACAAAAAAAAAAAAAAACTTTTCAAAATAGCGAAAATTCGCGAAATTTTTTAATATTTCAAACAAGCCATAAAATTTATTAAAAGTCTTTAAAACTGTTGGGAATGGCAAAAATTCTGTAAAAATTGCCAAATAAGCGGAAATTATTTATTATAAATCGTTAAAGCTGTAAAGAATCAGAAAACTTATAGGAACAAATCGCTTCTATCGCGAACATGGCTAAAATTCGCAAAAAATTGCAAAATTAAAAAAAAAACAAACCCTAAAACTAATTTGAGATCGCTAAATCGGCTAAATGAGCTATAATTTTGTAGAACAAACTTTTTGTGTTTGCTTGTGCTTTCGAAATCACACCGAAAAACACAAAAACTGTGTGATTTACAGAGCACCACAAAATCACACGTATGATTTTAAAAGCACATGTGATTTGAAATCACGTGATTTTCAGAACAGACCTGTATACGAATTACCTAAAACTAATTAGGACGGGTTTTTGAGATGTGGATTAAATTTAATCTTAGCTTAACGTAGTCTGAAACTCGGGTTTTTCCGGCGAAATGTGAATTTTTATTATTATTTCAGTAAAGAAAAAATCTGTTTCTAGATTAACTACTCCTAGTTAAACTGAGATCTCAAAAACTCATCCCTAATAGTTTAGTTTAAGAAACTTGAAACTATAAAAAAGTTAGCAATTTAAGCATTAAACACTTTACAACAAAAAATAATGCAACTATTAGTATAAAAGTCAAGTTTACTCTTAATTTAGTAATGCCGCATTTGCAACATGCTGCTATATATTTGCACATATAATTAAATGTAAACCTTTTTATACCCTCCACCACAATTAGTTGTGAAGAGGGTACACTAAGTTTGTCATTCCGTGTGAAACTTTTTTATTATTCATCTCAGACCCCATAAAGTATATATATTCTGGCTGCTTGAGTAATTCTAAGTCGATTTAGCCATGCCCGTCTGTCCGTCTGTTGAAAACACGCTTATTTTCGAAAAACTCAAAAGAAATAAAGAAACTAGGTGTCAAATTGCTTGTAGTTATCCTAAGCAGTTTGGGATTGAATTTCAGCAAAATCGGTTCAGTAGGACCAGAGCTATGAATCGAAATGTGGAACCACCACCTTCAAAAACTTGATAATTTTGTTACAAAAACTAACATAAATGATGCAAAAATGCACGGAATGACATAAGATTTTGCACAAGTCCGTTTTATTCGACTAGAAATGACACTGTAAAATTTCGCGAAGGTCGGTCCATAATTTACCCTAAGCCCCATATATGCCCTACTCCCGGAAAACAGTTTAGTCTCCTAAAACCATAATTAATAACAAATCATCACAGTTTAACATAATATTAATAAAAAGACATCATACAGATATTACTCCTTAAACATTCGAACTGTCGGTGGAGGGTATCAAAGATTCGGCACAGCCGAATATAGCACTCTAACTGGTTTTTCATTATTTTGTATGTGAATGTTAGACTGGTTGGAAAGAAATTCCATTTTTAATGATCAACGTTTTCGATTATATAAAAAAAGTAGGTAAAAGTGTTCAGACAACGTTATGAAAGCTCACGTAAAATACCTAAAAGCTCTTATACGGCCTTGTTTTTTGAGACCGAAATGGAATGAAATTAAGTTAATAAAAATTTTAATTTAAAAATTATCGTAGCTTTTGCTTATTTTAAGATTACTTATGGTCAAGATAAGTGGCACTTAAAGTCTTAAGTATAAAAAAGGGAATATTCTTATATTCTTATTTATGACACGCTGGACTCGAATTCGGTTTCAAGTACATGGCTGATGTTTCTAGATTAAAAAGCGACCAGTTGTAAAACAAAAAGTACCAAACACTTATTTTTATCAGCTCAGTACATTTAATGTTTATTTTTATGTTTATAGGTCGATGCTAACGAAAGTTCAAAAAGTAAGAGTTAAAGACCGAAAAAGGAACCAAAAGATCGTTTTCACAGATTCTCATTCACTGAGGACCTTGCATGTTTAATTTTATGTTTTTTGGTCCAATACTAATTGAAATTCAAAAAGTACCAAATAAAGAACAAAATAGTACCAAGAAATTCACTCACAGGTTGTTATCCACTCACGACATTGCACGTTGAATTTTATGTTTATAGGTAAACTATTCAGGGGGTGTCATAGAATCCATGTCGGTTTTGCTGTTTGTCGGTTTTGTAAACCAATATTGGTTTCATTTGATGTCATGAAAACAAGTCGGTTTTGTTATTTTCGAAATGCGATATTCGAAAAATCTATAATTAAAGAAAGTTCCAGTTTTAAAATAAAAAGCTAAAAAAAGGAATTTTATTTCCCGTATTTCCCCTTAAGATATCAAGAATTTCAATATTGTAGTGGGAGCGCCTTAAACATTCGAATTTCGAAAAAGTATCGAATTCGTATTTGTACTTTTTAGATTAGTTTCGAATGTGATATAAATTTTATTTGTATGTTTATTGGTTAAAAATAATTTTTTAAAGATTTTTAAAATAAAATTCAATTACTAGATTTTATTTTATTAAATCCTAGCTCAAATGCATTTCTCTGTCTACGCCTCTTTAATATATAGTCTGGGTTAAAGTTATATTCTCGTCTATATTTAAATTTTTCAAGTTCTTTTGCCTGGTCCTCAAGAGAAACATGTACGTTTAATTTCACCTTGCAACATTTTTACACATGAAAAAATCGATATACCTAAATAGCTTCACATGCAAGTAGGCAACATAAAAACTCGGTTTTTTATGATCACATCATTTGCGATTTATATCCACCTCAAAAAAAAGTAATTGTTTAATCACTCAGTTCGTAAAAGATCAAAATTAGCATTGAAATGATAGTAGACGGAGATATGTTGTATAGTTGATTGTTTTAATAAAAAATCAAACAAATAAATATTAATGCATGTTTAGATACTTCCTGAGCCTCTCATTTACACATGCCTCTTTTATTATGATTTTTTTTTCGTAAAAGATCGTTATTTGATCATTATTTGATGTCCCTGATAAGAGTCCCTAAAATTATATAAAAGTTAAATGCTTTTGAATAACTTAACAAATAGAAAAAACAAAAAGTTTTTAAGAAATTCAAAAAACAATTCAATAAAATTTTGTTTTAGATTTGAACACTACATTCATTCACTAAAATTATAAAATAGAAAAGAGAAAAGTTATTCATGATTTGTTTTAAAACAGCTTGACAAAGGATTTAATTTAAATAAAGTCGTATATTACTTTTAATTTTAAATTTATATTTAGGATTTAAAATATGATCATAAAAAATCAAGAACGCGGTTTGATTAAAAATATTTTCTTGTTTCGGACGCACATACATACAAACATATACATATGTTTTATTGCAGGATGTTATTTAGCTTCCAGCAAAGCAAATTCTGCTTTGAAAGAAGAAAAATAAACATTCACAAGAATGTTAAAATTATTGGAGTTTTTTTAGCGAAACAAAATTTCTTTTAAAGCTTAAAATTAGAGGACATACAGCGGAAAATGTTTTTGGAAGATATAAATAAGCGAAGGTTTTGGTATATTTTAAACAGTCTTCAACTTTTAAATTTTAAACACAACATTTCCTGCATTTAAATAAATAAATATTAATACCCTACAACCTTATTTCCTTTTTAAATTATTTATTTTTTTTTTTAAACCAAAGTGCTGTGTGTATAAATTTGCCGCTTAACCTTATTTCCTGTTAAGGAAAAAAAAAGAAAATAAATCAAACTTTTCAATGCACACAGTCATACATGTAATTGAAAAATACGTTCTTATTTTCCAATTGAATCACGTAGACATTACATTTATCATAACATTGCGGTATAAGTATACATATGTATGTATAAAGATATCCTTGCACATGTAAAAGTACATACATACATGTGACATGTACACACACACTCTCTCAAACAATTATTTTTGGACAAATCAATAAATCGAATTTGTTAACAATTTAAACAGCAAAAATTCATTGAATATTTGCACAGAAAAATACACATACACACGAAAACATTTAAAACAAAATCCTGTATGAAGGCAGGTTAAAACCAAACATACACACATACGAAACTAAACAAATAGCTAACAAAACTGTATTTGACAAACTGAAACAACTAGAAGAAAGTACAGAAAAGAAGAGAAGAAAGATAAGAACAATGCCTTTAAGGCGCTGAGACCAACAATTTGTTATGAATTAATTTGTAAATAAATTTGAAAAAATAAAAAAAAATAAAAAAAATAAAAAAAAAAGAAGAGAAAAATATGCGAAATTTAAAAAAGAGGACTGCAGGCCAATTTGAACGAAGACACAACTGGGAATATCTAAATTTAGAATATAAGTCCTAAACAAAATAATTCACACACCTTTTTCAGTAATTAATTTTTATTTATTTAAAGTTAAGGTTAAGCTAAAAATTAAATATACCTGGACAGTATATTTTCCTGCTATACCTAAAAACATATTCACAAATATTTGTATATAAAACTTTTAAGAGCCTGTTTTTACCATGATTGGGGTGATTAATAATTAAATGACTCATGCGATTACGATTAAATTTATTAAATAACTCATCCTAATGACATACGATATTTAAAACAGTCGGCTTTTTTTAGAAATTATCTATATAAAACTGAAAATGTTATGGGATCCAGTTCACTTATTTTATACCCATACCACAATAGTGCAGAGAGTAGTTTGCGTTTGTGCTGATAATTGTACTTAGACTTAGACTTAATCGATCTAAAGATGTCTGTCCGTCCGGTTGGTAGGCTGGCTTGCCCTAAATGTGGGGTTAATTTTCATTTCCTTTTTGCGGCCACATATACATATGGGGGATTTCATGTCAAGTGACCCAATTTTGAAATCGATGTCTTCCGATTTGGATGAAATTTGCACCAAGGTTAGTCCTATTGGATAGTAGTTTAGACACAAATTTTCAACAAGATCGGTCTAAAAGTTTCTGAGTTAGTGGGGGTCAAATTTTGACATTTTGGCCATACAGGTGTTCTTTCTTATCCATGTAACTTATTACCTATTGGTGTTAGCAAAATTTGTCCCAAGTAGCTTCGATAGCTATTTGATCCATCTTTTGAAAAAAATTTTTTTTGTTTTTTTAAAAAATTTTTTTTATTTTTTTTTTTTAAATTTAAAACTTTTTTTTATTTTTTTTTTTAGCGGGTATGTTTTTTTTTTTTTTTTTTTTGTTTAAAAGAAAGCTTATGTCTTTTCCTTTAAGGTAGTTTTGGTCCCTTTTTGGGATGCGAGCGGCTTATGTATAAAAAAAAATAATTTCTAACTCTAGACAAGGGTTTTTCAATTTTTAGCATATGCAGTGTTCTTTCTCATCCATTTAACTTATTACCTATTAGTGTTAGCAGAATTTGTCCCAAGTAGCTTCGATAGCTATTTGATCAATATTCTGAAAATTTTTTTTTTGTTTTTTTAAAACTTTTTTTTTTTAATTTTAAATTTTTTTTTTAAATGTAAAATTTTTTTTTTTATATTTTTTTTTATCCGGAATGTTTTTTTTTTTTTTTTTTTTGTTCAAAAGAAAGCTTTTGTCTTACCCTTTAAGGTAGTTTTGGTCCCTTTTTGGGATGCGAGCGGCTTATGTATAAAAAAAAATAATTTCTAACTCTAGACAAGGGTTTTTCAATTTTTAGCATATGCAGTGTTCTTTCTCATCCATTTAACTTATTACCTATTAGTGTTAGCAGAATTTGTCCCAAGTAGCTTCGATAGCTATTTGATCAATATTCTGAAAATTTTTTTTTTTGTTTTTTTAAAACTTTTTTTTTTTAATTTTAAATTTTTTTTTTAAATGTAAAATTTTTTTTTTTATATTTTTTTTTATCCGGAATGTTTTTTTTTTTTTTTTTTTTTGTTCAAAATAAAGCTTTTGTCTTACCCTTTAAGGTAGTTTTGGTCCCTTTTTGGGATGCGAGTGGCTTATGTATAAAAAAAATTATTTCTAACTCTAGACGAGGGTTTTTAAATTTTTAGCATATGCACTATTTTGAATTTTTTCCTATTTGTGTTTAAGTGTTTCTAAAGCCTTAAAAATAAAACGTTTGCAAAGAAACTAGACAAATTAACCTTTCCGACGGTGTGTTACAAACCCAATTATTATTTTATACCTTCGATACTATAATGCCCACAATATGTTAATCCCAGGAATAAAATCACTTTTTTTCTGTAGAAATGTTGACAAATTAAATTCTTTTTATTAATTTGTAATAATAATTAAATTAATATATAATTATAATAATAATAATTTCTAATAATAATAACAAAAAGATAAAGATAAATAATTTAATAAAATTTATGTAGGAAAAATTAAAAAAAGAATTATTTGTCAACATTTCTACAGAAAAAAGTGATTTTATTCCTGGGATTACCATATTGTGGGCATTATAGTATCGAAGGTATAAAATAGTAATTGGGTTTGTAACATACCGTCGGAAAGGTTAATTTGTCTAGTTTCTTTGCAAACGTTTTATTTTTAAGGCTTTAGAAACACTTAAACACAAATAGGAAAAAATTCAAAATAGTGCATATGCTAAAAATTTAAAAACCCTCGTCTAGAGTTAGAAATAATTTTTTTTATACATAAGCCACTCGCATCCCAAAAAGGGACCAAAACTACCTTAAAGGGTAAGACAAAAGCTTTATTTTGAACAAAAAAAAAAAAAAAAAAAACATTCCGGATAAAAAAAAATATAAAAAAAAAAATTTTACATATAAAAAAAAAATTTAAAATTAAAAAAAAAAAGTTTTAAAAAAACAAAAAAAAAAATTTTCAGAATATTGATCAAATAGCTATCGAAGCTACTTGGGACAAATTCTGCTAACACTAATAGGTAATAAGTTAAATGGATAAGAAAGAACACTGCATATGCTAAAAATTGAAAAACCCTTGTCTAGAGTTAGAAATTATTTTTTTTTATACATAAGCCGCTCGCATCCCAAAAAGGGACCAAAACTACCTTAAAGGGTAAGACAAAAGCTTTCTTTTGAACAAAAAAAAAAAAAAAAAAAACATTCCGGATAAAAAAAAATATAAAAAAAAAAATTTAAAATTAAAAAAAAAAAGTTTTAAAAAAACAAAAAAAAAAATTTTCAGAATATTGATCAAATAGCTATCGAAGCTACTTGGGACAAATTCTGCTAACACTAATAGGTAATAAGTTAAATGGATGAGAAAGAACACTGCATATGCTAAAAATTGAAAAACCCTTGTCTAGAGTTAGAAATTATTTTTTTTTATACATAAGCCGCTCGCATCCCAAAAAGGGACCAAAACTACCTTAAAGGAAAAGACATAAGCTTTCTTTTAAACAAAAAAAAAAAAAAAAAAAACATACCCGCTAAAAAAAAAAATAAAAAAAAGTTTTAAATTTAAAAAAAAAAAATAAAAAAAATTTTTTAAAAAAACAAAAAAAATTTTTTTCAAAAGATGGATCAAATAGCTATCGAAGCTACTTGGGACAAATTTTGCTAACACCAATAGGTAATAAGTTACATGGATAAGAAAGAACACCTGTATGGCCAAAATGTCAAAATTTGACCCCCACTAACTCAGAAACTTTTAGACCGATCTTGTTGAAAATTTGTGTCTAAACTACTATCCAATAGGACTAACCTTGGTGCAAATTTCATCCAAATCGGAAGACATCGATTTCAAAATTGGGTCACTTGACATGAAATCCCCCATATATATATATATATATATACATTAGAGTGTGCCTTATACTTACCAACATTTGATTTTTGAGAAATTCGATACGTATACCCCTAAATTGTTTTTATTTGGCTTAAAGCACTTATTTGCAAAATATTAGCTCCTTAAAATAACGCTAACCCGTGCCGAGTTGACGACAAATATTCTCTATAGTCGCATCTAATAATATTTCCAAAAACCTTAGATGTGTAAAAGTCTATCAAATAGCCGACTTCGGACTCCTTTAAGTATTTCTTTACAGCTTTTCGACAATTATTCTTGAATAATTTGAAACCCGTTAAATCGGGACTAGTACACAAAACAAAACTTTAAGAACACTTTTTAGTACCAATTAGTATATATGATATCTGCAGGCAAAAACCTAATAATTCTCCATCAAACTTCTGCTGCAAAAGCACACAAGCCCCAAAGCAGAGGATTCAAACTGGTCCTTCAAGATTCCAATCAGTGATCACCTTCCAAATTGCTTGTAACTGTTCTTTAACTCATGAGATTTCCAACTTTGTTACAGAGCGAAGTAGTTCCTTATCTGCATTGAAATTACAATTGAAAGATGTTCTTCTTTAGAATCCCGGGTGTTAAAAGTGGCTAAAAACTTCCCATCCCAGTGTAGAGTAACAACTTTTACGTTATTTTTGAAATCCAATTTTATTCTATTACTTCGTATTTGTGTATGAGAATTTTGAATAGATGAGTTATTTATGGGAAATTTGTAATTTCGTCGGTTGATTATTTAATTGTCGTATATTGTTTGTAATATGTATCCACATACGACAATTAAATAATCAACCGACGATTTGTGTACCAAAAGCATCTATAGGAGCTACAATAATAAAGACAGAATCTCTTATGCTTAATTGATATCTATCTAACTTTTTAATCATTAAATTATTTCTTCCTCGATACACATTTGGTTGTAATGGTAGGTATTCAGGATTAGTACATAAACTCACAGGCAATATGTTATTATTCTCATCTGAACTGCTGTATTAATTGTTTGGAAAATCGTTTACTGCGTATGAATTTTGTGAAGAAGATAAAAGCTTTTTACGTGTCGTATCCTCTGTTATATCCTATTCCTTGCGTTGTTTTCCTTAAAAATTGTAAAAACAAATATCTTTAGTTATTTTTATCATTTCGAGAGCGTTAACGAAAGCAATGCCAAATATATTATTTTAATAATTTTTAAACATATCTCGCCCGCGTATATTTATACATATAAATTCGTTAATCGTTTTTCACAATTGGGCTAGGATTTGGTAAGTATTCTAGTATATAGCGCTCTCTAATTGCATGCTTTGCACTATCACTTACTGACAATTTTACTTCGCGAATGTAATAAAAAAGAACTAAGAGAACTCGTTTATTTGACGCCAGTTTGGAACTCAGAACTTAGTGGAGCACGTTTCCTACTAAAAATTTGTATTTCTCCCCAGCAAGCAAAATAGTCCGACATCTTCCAGATATCTAACAGAAACGTCGATAAAAAAGTCGGAATCGTATAAGAATTCTGTCAGATTTCTGACCCAAAATCGTATGAAGTCGGTGACACGAATTCTGACAGACATGTCGTGGGAAATTCTGGATATTTTGCCGACATTTGATAGACATCTGACAGAAATCTAATGAAAAATCCGTGGAAAATGTTGATGATATTCTTATTGTTTTTTAACTGATACCTTAAAGAATTCCTTTTATTACAAAATAAATTTTACGCGAACGTACCTTTTTTTAATCTTTTTGTCTTGAATTAATAAAATAAAATCAAAATTATTTTCAACTTAACACATTGAGTGCCACGCCGTACGTTTCCGCACGACACCTTAGTCGTCGTGGGGTGCCACGTCGTACGTTTCCGTACGACAGTGATTTTTTTACTTAGTTTATTTAGAGCCTGTCGTTCATTTATAGATTTCATTGAGTGAAATTTGTTGTGATTTTTAAATAAAGAACTCTTTACTGAACATTTTTGCAAAAGCATTCATGGGGCTAGGATGATTTTTTAAGGTTTTATAAAGTGAAAAATTTATAAAATGTAAATAACACAAAAACTACTTGGCCTCCTGGGAAGGTTTTCGTCAAAACCGCTTGGCACTCAATGTGTTAATGACAATTGTCATTATTTTCACAAAAAAATAATAAGTCTCGTTAGAAACATCTATAAGAATTCCGTCGGAATTCTATAAGACATGTCTGTACATAAATTTCCCCCGATATATCCATTCGAAATCGATCAGAAATCGTCCAGACAGTAAGTATATTCAATGTCTGACAGAAATCTGAACGAAGTCTCTAAGAATGAAGTCAGACATTTGCAAGAAATGTCTGATTCAGACAAAGTGGTAGTATTTTGCTGGCTGGATCGTAATTAAACCGATATAATAAAACAATTTTTACAGACACTTTAATTTATTGAAATAAGTGATACAACTGACAAATTTACAAAAAATTATGATGAATAATTTTAAAACAACAAGTAGTTTTATTGGAAATTATTTAAAATTTTATATTTAAATGATACATCGACCAGGAATCTCTTTTGACTGCGAAGGACCAGGAAAAACGGTAGATGTGCCATTGATTTTCATGGTTTTTCGTTAAAGGTTTAAAGTAATTTTTAGCCCTTTAGCGTGCTTCGTGACCATTAACAAAAATGAATATGTATTATTTGTTTGGACACTACAAATTAGCCAACTTCAATTGAAATCGTTAGGTGATACATTTTTAAGCGTTACGGGTAATTTTCTAACCCTAAAAAGCATGCGTTAATAATGACAAAAAATTATGATGTCCGAATTATTTTTTTTTAAAAATGTTCTATAGATTTATATCAAAAAAAGTTTCATTCAAATCGGTGTGTCAATATTGGGTATGCTTTCTTATTATTATAAGAAATAATACTACATATATACTAACATTTTTCGATTGCAAGTTGGTACGGGTTAACGTTATACAAATTAAAAATAAGTTTATATAACAATTTTAACCCAAATAGAAAGTGACTACACTCAAAAGAAAAATCAATCCATTCGTACTCAATTTAATCCTAAACGATATTAACAGTACGGTAAGTACGAATTTTCTGGAACCAAGTACAGATTCAAGTACGGATTTTCAATCGCAAGATACTTAACTTATCCATATTCAGTCCGAAATTCGAACTTGAAATAATTAGAAAATGTGATTGATTAAGTAAAACTTAAATTAAATCAATCTTAAAATGCGCTTGATTTAAGTATTATAAAGTTGATTTAGTCCCGAATTCTTATCTGAAATAAACCAAAAGTGAAATTACTCTACCCATTTTACACCTTACAGAATTCCAATTGTAAAATACGAGCATCATTCCCGATATGGTTTTTATTTTAAAAACTTAATGTACATATATAACTGTAAATTTATACTAAATGAGAGTAAGAGTTCTCAATTTGACTTTTTAAACATAAAAACAATGTGTTTTCGTCTAGTTCTGTAGTTTTTGTTGTTTTCATACAACAAGCAAATCGTTTTTTAGCTACTTGTGTGTGGTGTTGTTGTAGTGTCTGCAACAAATGTTGAAAAGTTAAATAAGATTATAACGCTCACTTTGTAATTTTATTCTCAGAGAAATTCCGGGATTGATTTTCGAAAGTAATCCCATGTAGGATTGTTTTAAGTATGTTAAAGAGCCAAAAAATCCGAGCAAGTTTAACTCTCTTTTTGGTTTAAAATGTGTTTTAACTAATAAATTTATAAATCACCAAACATATAAACCATCTTAAAACGCATACAATTGGGCGTACAGACCATAAGAATTTGATAAGATTTATCGTAATGCTGCCACATGTTATTTTTTTAACAACATATAATATATGGGACACTGATTTATAGTTGTTGAGTTTAAACTACACATAAATTCAAGTTTAGTTCAACTAAACCGGCGTTTAAACCATCAGTGATTTATTAGCCATAAGTGTTAATCGTACTTGAATTTTTTAGTACGACTCGTACTTAAAGTAAGTATAAAAAACTTGATTTATCCCGAGTGTTTTTCTTTCCGTATATGCGTACAAATATATTGATGTCGGATTAAAAGAGATACTCTTATTTAAATATATTACTGTTGCCGTTCTCCGGAAACACAGAAATCTATATTGTCTTTGCATGGGCTGGCACATCCCATTTGGAATTTCAAATATATTTATATATATAAAGGTGTAAAATATCTCTTAGATATTGCTTATGACACTTATCTGTTACATCTTGTAAGCTATAAGGCTTTTATAAATTAGTGTGCCGCATTATTTACTCTATTTATATTGTCGCGGTTAATAACCAAAATTTTAATCTTAATCGCGATTATGAATATTTTGCGATTAAATGCAAACCCTCTGTTTAATAAGTCCTCTTACTTTTTGTTTGGTATTTTTTTCTTTTTTGCTGTTGTGCTCATTGCTACCGTTGTTATTATCGTTTGATGTTTCAGTCGACAAATTTTTGCATGTATCTCGGGATTAAAGAAATGTTCAAGGATAATATGAATATAATTTTTCCTAAGGATAACTGATTGTTACAGAAAGAACACAACAGTATTTACAAATGAACTAACTAAATAAAAAAACTTCAATAAGATTGAACAGCTATCACTTGCAGGTACTGTACAATTAGCAGATTTAACTTGTACTCAGCTTTTGGTTTTGTGTTTAAGAAAAACGAGGCTAATGTTTTCATATAATTAAAAGTTGTTCTGCAATAGGAATAATAAAAAAAGTCAAAAAAAAAAAAAAAAACTTAACTCTGTCTTAATAAAAGTAAATTACTGTTCAAAACAAATGATTTTAAAACAAGTGAGGAAGTATAAGTTCAAGCCTGATCCTTTGATAACCTGCACTACAGTATATAAACATATATTTTGGACCCAGATCAATCATGGACCTAGCAAAATAAAATAATGTCATGAGGTTAAGATTTATATAATAGTTATTTTTGGCGAATTCTTTTTACATTTAAACATTTATGTAAGATTTTTTCGTCTTAAAGCGATTTTCTGGGCCTACCAGTACAAAATTTTGTCTTGGCTATTAAAGCTTTTTTCGGAAGGGGTATTTGTTTGGGAGCTATGGTCAAATATTGACTATAAAGACTGGGGTCTGATTTCAAAAAATATTGGAAAGACGATTTTTGTTGCCGTAAGATATTTTTAACGAAATTTTATCTAAATGCCAACATTAAAAAATGACTAACAGACAAAAAGACTCTATTACAAAAAAGGTTGTATGAGGCCATGTAAAATTATGAATCGATTTGCATAATTTTCAAAAGACATCGTCCTTATCACACTTGAAGCGTTGGTACCAAATTTTATCAAACTATCTTTAAAATTGCGACTTGTACTTTGCGCACAAAGTTACAAGGATAGACAACCAGCCGGACGGACGAACATCATTAGATCGACTCAGAAAAAAATTCTGGCTCGATGGGAATACCAATATTTTTATATGTCAGCACAAACGCATAATTCTCTTACCACTATTGTTATCTGGCTATAAATACATGTTGAAATAGAACTGAGTAGCACTGTTCGGCAATCATTCTTTTGAAAATCATTTTTTGTAAACTCGTAGGACCTGTTTCGCGTTGCTAAATCTTATTGTCATACGTTTATAATAAAGTCTTGTAGGTACACAAAAAAATGATATGGACAAAGGAAACTATTTTTTTCACTTTAAATATATTTTCATGCAAATTTTTGGCAATTTTTTTCAATTTTTTATAGAAATTTCTTCAATGCAAAGTGAGGAGACTTGCAAAATAACCCCTACATTTTTTTGGAGCTTAAAAAAAATTCCATGTCAAATACACGACCCCTTTCGCTTTGAATGAAGTTTGGTGAGAAGGTTCCTTTTATCATATAAGGTTATATCTGAACGTAAAAAATTTGCTTTTCCAAAGTTATGTCATATTCAAAATGCCATAACTTCGCCGAATTAACGAAATGTGTTGAGTTTATTTCTTAAATATCGAAAACTACTTTACATACGAAGATGATTTTTATGTTATTTTAAAGAAAATACTTGGGGCTACAAACATTTTATTAGAAAACATTTTTTTTTTTTTTGAAAAATGATATATTTGCAAAATATTAAATTTTAAAAATTGACTAAGTCAAAAATACTTCAAACAGTTTTTAAAAATCCTGAAACATGAAGGAGGTGTTTTTTCTTTTTCAAGATATGATTTTTTTTCTTTCGCAACCTTTAAAAAAATAATCGTAAAATAAAATTTTAATATTGAGCAATAATTTGAGCAATAATTACACTGTTATAATTTAAAAAACAGACAAGCCGGGCACGTGGCGTTTGAACCTAATTCGGGCAGGCTGAATGAATCAAGAGGTGCTAACCTTTTTTTTTAAGTTAGCTCTTGTTTTCAATTTGTATGGTTGAAATTCTTACATTTGCACCGTGCAGCGCGTTAGGTGCTTCTTGATGGGTCAAATGCATGACCAAACCCACTTTATTCTTCATCTTCATCACTTACTTCTATCATACCTACCCGCTATCTCCCTCCATTCCTTAGGGGCGATTTCATACAAAATTGTCAATACAGACTAGAAATATATTGAAGAACAAGTCCCATAACTGCCCAGGAGTCAGCTGTAGTGGGGTATAATGTATGAACGACCTCATACGTTCTCGAGACGTAATTTTCCTTTATCTCCACTTCTTAAGCTACGGTCAGACTTATCAAATATTTGACGAAAATAACGGGACCAACAACCAAACTAAAAAATCATTTCGCTTAATATCAATATTTATTTTGATTAAAATACCACATCTTACAAAAAACTGTTTTTTGCTATGTCTTGTAGTATAATTAGTTTATTTTGTAATATTAAGAACATTTTAAATCTCACTAACTATTAACAAAAGTTGGGGTTACGCTTATTTGGTCAAATATTTAATAAGTGTGACCGTAGCTTTAGGCGAGCTCCCATACAAATAATGCGTTTTATGAAATTCTTAAATAAATTAAAATTTTCCGTCTTTTGTGAATAACTTCAAAGCTTGTTAGCAGATTTTAATCATTTATGGCTTGTTTTATTTGCAACTTTGTTTTTTGTATGTTTATGTTTTTTAACAAACAAAAATTTCGAAATGTTGCTAAAAAATTTTTTTTTTTTTTTTCTGAAAAAAATTATGTTTTTAAAATGACTGTGCATAATAGAAAAAACTTTAGCTTTACTTAAAAGTAATTTTATTGCGCAAGCTAAAATGTAAGTATCCCAGTAAAAAATGAGCTGGTTTTATGTATTAATTCATAGCTCAAATCGCTCCAAACCTGCTGATGGGATGCCTGAATTTTGTATGGCAGGTTCCCGGTTTGGAGGACTATTTTCTGCTAACAATAAGCGCTTCTTTTAACATGCACACAAAGCACTCCTAAAGAGCTTTTTTAAGGGCTATCTATATAAAGATATTGATTTTTCTCGCTTTAAAACCTTCTTCGTTTTCAGCACTAAAATAGCAGCCTTTTTGTATATTTTATTCTTTTTCATTTACTGCTGTATTAGAGCTCTCTTATTGAAGCGCTCGATTATGCGCTTTTTCTCTTAAGTGCTTTCAGAAACTCGATTTTTTTTACTGGAATGTTTGTTTATAGGAGGTAATCTCCGTTACCTCTGATCCGATCTTTATAAAAATTTTGCATTTTAATACTGATGGACGGAGAGGTGCTATTTTTTGAAATTTTAGACAGAGACTTTATAAATTTCTGTATATCTGAAGAATGGGAACAGCCAAAGTTTCCACAAATTAGGCAACACCATCTTGATTATCAATGCACGATATCCGACAAAATTTAGGCGTGATTGGAGCAGAGGGCGTGCCACAAAATAGATTTTCTTATATCTGGCGAATTGTAGCAGAAAACTTTTCAAAATTTGATACACATAGCTGGGTTATCAATACTCAACCTTCTTCAAAAAAGTGGGCGGAATTGGAGATGTGGGTGTGGCACAAAATAGAATTTTGTATATCTGGAGAGCGGCAGTAGCTAACTTTTACAAAGTTTGGTACAAATCGTTTTGGGTACAGAAAATAATGTGGAGCAATTTATTTTATATTAGGTTAATAACTTAGACATTTTTTTCTGCCTATGACTTTGGTCATACAGAAATAGCAATCAGTAATATGATCAATTGTATCTAGGGTTTCTTATTTCCCGGACATTTTCTATTCTCGGGAAACGAAATAAAAAAAATCTTGTTTCCAGGAATCCCGGGATTTTTAGAATAAAAAAATGATTCCATTAAATGAGTTCAAGATACAGGTTTTTACTTTTTTAAAAGAATATATATATATATATATATATATATATATATATATATATATATATATATAGTGTATACTTGTAAAACATTTTATTTTAATCTAGTAAACCTTTTCATAGGTTTTCAAATATTTTCATTTTAAATAGTTATAAGTTAGTTTTGAATTTTTGGATATAAAAGTAGTTTTATTAATATAAAACCTTTATATTTTGGTGACCCCGAAATGCCTACGACACATTCGCCTACGAGCGACTCTATTGAAGACTCTGCTGCTCATAGCTCGCAACAGCAACCAGTATTGCCTCAACTTTATGGAAGTGTTACGAATGCAGAAGTTGCTGCTGCATCTACAAATATTCAAAAGCTGCCTCAATTTTGGTCGGAACAACCACAGCTATGGTTTATACAAGTTGAAAGTATTCTCTCGCTAGCTCACATAACAAGAGAGGAAACAAAGTTTTCTTACGTTATTACAAACTTGGATCCAATATATCTTAAATTTATTGGGGATATTTTGCTTTCACCACCTCCAGATGGCAAATGTAATGCAATTAAAGAAAGACTTATTTCATCATTTGCCATTTCCGAGGAAGCAAAACTCAAAAATTTTTTTGGTGGTTTAATTATTGGTGATCAAAAACCAACACATTTATTGCAATCAATGAAAGCCCTTGCGGCAGGTAACAACATAGGTGACAATGTTCTGAAAACATTATTCCTGGATCAACTTCCAGATAATATATGTATAACCAACAGTCTAAACAAATTACCCTAATTAAAACTACAGAAAATCAAAACAAAACCAAATAAATTGTAACATTCATATTTACATATTATATATGTATGTATGTAGCAACTTGGTAAAATTAATTTTCTTTTAAGAAAAAATATTTTAGTATTATTAAAGCATTTAAAAACTCATCAGATATTCTATTTCTAATCCTTGTTGATGTGTATATTGCCTGCTACCGAAAAGGTAATCTCGCTTTCTACAGACGTTGATTTTATACAAAGATTTTAAATTTGTTGGCCCATGACTTCATACACGTCAAATTCTTTTTTTAAATATTTTTAGGCTCTTGTATTTTCTTTACATTTATTTTTTTAGAATTTGATAAAGCCTTTTCAAGGTGTTCTTTACCTAGCATTTACACATGAAAGTTAATTTCTTGAAAGTCGCAATACACTTATACTTTTTCAGCCAATCGGTTATACTCTACTTGCACGGAAGTACTTTCATGTGTAAACCCCAGGTTATAGATAGTAGATGGTCTAGTATTAGTGATGGTGTATAGTGCACATTTTAATTTTCTACTTCAAGAAGCTTTTTAGACATTTCATCAGAAAATTAAGAGACCGTTGATTTATTGGCGTAGGAAAAATAATCCGATTTGTAGGTAGTTTTTAGTAATTTAACGATGATAACAAATACAAATTTTAAATTCCCGAAAATTCCCGAAAAAAATTTCGCGGGATTAATTTTAAAAATGTGTCCCGGGATTCCCGGGAATTCTTTCCCGAGTAAAAACTCTAATTGTATCCCTTCATTCAACTGGCTTACCGAATGACAAATGCTCTTCCATGCCCTTACCAATCTGAGTTAATTTTACAAAACAAGTAGCATTAAATACGTTTGGAGTCCATGGTTTATTGACAAATCTTACGTTCTACCCAAAATCAAATTTTTAAGATTCCAAAAAGCTGTTATCAACTTTTTTCGGACAGTTTTTTTTATTAATACAGAGAACACACCACAAGCAAACCAAAAGATAGCCAGTGAAGTTTTTCATATTTGTTATTTAAAAATTATTAAATTATTAAAGTTGATTAAAAAATTTGTTTGTGAAAATTCAAATTCGGATGTTTTCACTAAATATTTCTTTAGTTTTTAATTTTTGTCCGCGTAAAATTGATACGATTAGTACGTTTTGAACAAAATAATATTTAAAATACAGTTTTAAAAAAATATTTCAGCCTAACGGAAGCAATTTTAATGGCCTTTAAGCGAACGAAGTCTTCGTTAGAAATCGACGAACAGGCCCTAAATGTTGAATTTTTAAAAAACGTCACCCACTTACAACTACAATTTGAGTCGGAAAAAAGCCAACCAATTGTAGGAAAATTTAAGAAAAGATCAACTCACTGTTTATTGTTGGTTTTTTGTTACAAGTAGAATTTTGAGTGTTTATAACTCCTATTAGCTTTATAGTTTTATTTGTATAATATTTTTAGCTTTTCTTTAATCTTTGGAAAAATGTTTCCTACTACTAGCTTATCCCTAGACAATGAAATTCAAAGTATTAATCAAAAATAAAAATTGGGAATTTAGCACGTCATAGAGAAATCTCATTTATTGTTAAAACCATATTTTTTTTTTTAAATCTAAAGCTGTGTAACTAAGTTAATTTTTTTCCGATAAACACATTCAATATATGGACTGAAGGAGGAAAAATATGTCCTTGTAAAAGTGCAAAATTTGGGTAGTTCAATGAATTAGTTTTCAACAATTTTGAAAATAGCCTTATAAACATCTAGAAAACGCTTCTTAAGAAAAAATTAATACCATATTAAATTCAATAAAGATAATATGGTTATTCATCCAAATTATTTCTATATTGCATGGAAACCGGAAACAGTGCAATCGTATATTATTCAAAAGAGAACATTAAACTAATGGTGATTATAAGCATCATTACATCGTTCTTTTGTCATTCTAAAGTAACATTTTCATAAATTTTATTCTCATTGTTTAGTATTTAGTGCTAATGTTTACATTTAATATAAGCATGTAGTAAAAGGACGTGTTGGTGTACAAACATATCGTTTGCTGCAAAGCCACGTAACTAACAAAAAATGTGAAATCGGTGTTTTTATTGATTATGATGCATATCAACAGCATCCATATCCTCTCCAATTTTTATTCTCAGATAAAGAAGATAAGATATTCTTTATGCAAAAATCGGAGGTACGTATCTGCAAGTGCTATTTACACCAAAAGCATTTAACTTCATACTTGTTGCTTGAAAATATTCTATAACACATTTTTATTTTCATTGAGTCCTAATAATTCATAGTAGGTTTCGAGTTGTTATAAAGCAATTCTTGCCATTATCAGAAGAACAGTTCTGATATCGTTGATATTAACGTAGGCTTTCGAAGAATAAAATTTGGCTGAGTAGGGCACACACTTCGAAAACTACCAGAAGTAATTTCCCACCACGGTCTTGTTTAGAACCACCAAGGATGTAGAATCGTCTACACTACAGGAAATGCATTCCATATCTCATAGTCTTGGAAGAACCTTCAACACCATCGGAGAGCTCAGAGATATGGCTGCACGTCAACCATGATGAAGACAACTTATAGACGGCCTATGTCATTTAAAGATGCAGTTCGTAATCATATGATGACAAGCAAGGCAATATATATTTCTTATCATTGAACTTTGTAAACATTCTACCATTCCCTTTTAATACTTTTGTAAGGTATTATTTATTTTGTTCCTTAAAAAAGACTTATATAAACATTTGTCTTTTATCAGTCAAAAGGTAGCAGATCCCACTGTTAATATCGGGCCATAACCGCAAAAAAGCTTAAGCAACAAAAACAAAATCTTACAGAATAAGGTTTATTTTATTTTATTTCATAAAAATTTTGTATGAAGGTTGCCTCTTGAGATAAAATTGTTTTTGCTATAAAATCGTAACTGTACCTTATGGGACCATGATATTAGGAGATGATGCACGAAAATTGAAAATAATGTCGCTTTAGCTTTTTTTGCGGTAAGGGCTCGATATGATTCGTGAAATAATTGTTTTTAAAATTTAACGTAGTAATATAAAGAAATGTAGTGTAAAGTTACGTGTTTTTGTTTGAAAAAAAAATACGTGTTTAAAAGAACGTAACTTACATAACTCTTGGAAACATTAATAAAGTATTATTGTAATAATAAAAATTAATAAATCGTTCTATATTAAGTAAATCTTATACATTTAGTTGCCAAAATTGCATTCATTTTTCAATACAAAACATACATATATTGTTCCTAGTGCAAAATCTTAAACATTTTGTTTACGTAGTTTTGCATTTTAGCTAACGATATACATATATACATAAGTGTCTGTCTGGAACTCTAAATGAATGTATGTTTATATGTATGTTTAAGTTTGTATTACTGTAACAACGATTGTCAAAGAAAAAGGGAATAAAATTACGAAAGCTAAGGCATTAGCACCATCATCAAGAGTATTTCTATATCGCAAACTTTTTTTATACTCGTATACATATTTTTGTTTTGTTATACCATAAAGCAACAGCTGCTTACCAGCCATCGATAATGATGTTTATGGCTCCAAAGCAATCATTAAGGATTTTTCAATATGCATATACAAAATAACTTAACAAACTATACGAGTACAAAAACAAAAAAAAAAAAAAAACAAATATCCTCAACCGCACCCCACACCAGTTCAGTTATTAGAATTAACTAAAATCATTTGACTACTAAAATTTCGTAAGGTTCTCGTTACAAATTACAATGTATATACAAATATACTAAAAGCAAGCTGTATATATTTTAGTATATTTGTGTAAAATAAGCTGTATATTTTCTTTTAGTATATTTGTGTATACTAAAAAGAAAAAAATAAAAAAATGTATACGTATGTATGCAAATGTTTTTTTATTTACTTTGTTTTTCTGGCCTTAAATTTTAAAAGAAAAAAATATGAAAACAGAACGATAAGCTAAGCCAAAATGACACACACAAATCGACAAGGCATGTAACTGCCAGCAACAGGTAGGCTTCCCCAAAATCTGTTTGACTTGAAAAATAAAAGCGAAAATAACAAGCTAAATACAACAACAGCATTGCCGATAAACAGCAAAAACAACAATAATAATAAGAGAGCTTAAATTTTGTATTTAAACAAATACAAATACATAAATATATAAATATACATACCAACAGACTTGCTGAATAAAATTCGTTCTCATTTTTTAGAACCACACACAATAAATTTGTTGTATTCCTTTTTTTTTTTGGAAAAGTTTTCTTTACACAAGCTTATATGTATTTGTAGCTATGTGTGTGTATTTCATTTCATTTCCTTTTCGTTTGTTTTTTGTTTGAGAAAAAGGGAAATTTTCTGGGATAATAAATGCGTGAGCATACTAACTGTAAGAGATTTAAAATTTTTATATCAGAGAATACTGCTGAGAGAAGTTGAAAAAAAAAAATGTGGCATGCTATTAAAACATGTGAAACATTTAATTACTTTAAGAGAAATGGAAAAGGCTCTTGTTAGTTTTTACTTTAAGAAAGTCTTTGTTGTTGGTAAAAGTAGTAGCAAAATGCTTATGGAGCTACCTCGAATAGCAAAGAATAATATTCTTTGGACTTAAATACTGTTTTGTGCCTGAATATTTGTCTCGAGAAGAGATAGAAGCCATTATCTACATTTTATCTACATACGAGGTGAAGTACAGGTTAATAATGGAATCTTTGAACAATCTGGGGAAGCACAGTGATTTAAGTTTGTGTTGGATACCCGGCCATTCGGGAAATGAAAGGGCTGACTGCTTCGCAAACAGGGTTGCTCGCCGTGCCTTTCGTTCACATTAAAGGGACGATATAATCATGGCCCGAACTTGAATTCCTTGGCACATGGACGACCTCTTCTGGGTTGAGACAGTCTAGAGATTTGTGTCCCTGTCCCGTGGGAGGGCAGGTAGGAGAAACTAAGGCTACTTTTTGGCTTATATACTATAGTCCTAGATGCCACCAGTTTATATTGGGTAATGTAAGTACCCATAGTATGCAGATTTGGTGAGGTAGATGACGAGACGTCAGAGCATCTGCTCTGCTGCTGTCCCGGCTCCGTGCAATAACTCCCAGTTGCAATAAGTCCCAGTGCAATAACTCCCAATGAATTAAATCCCAAAATAAATGAAATAAGTCCCAAACTGGAAAAAAGAAATAAATCCCAAAAAAATGAAATAATTTCCAAGTCTTAAATGAAACAAACCCCAACTTTTGGGAGTTATTTCATAATGAAATAACTCCTAAAGACATTAATGAAAAGACTTCCAAAACCAGCCCATCGGAAAGAAATGAAATAAGACCCAAAAAAATTAAACAACTTCCAAAGAAATTTATTATATATGTATTCGATTTACTTGAATATTTACATAAAATGCTTAAAATGTTAAACAATTTTAAGAAATTGCAAATAATTGAAAATGAAATAACTCCCACAAAAAATGAAATAACTCCCGCAGCAAATGAAATAACACCGAAGCTCAAAATAAAATGAAATAACTCCCACGTTTATTTTTTCGGGGACTTATTTCATTTGGACTTTATTTCATTATGAAATAACTCGCAGGCAAAAAATGAAATAACTTCCAAAAAAATTAAATAAAACCGAGAGAGCTGGGAGCTATTTCATAATGAAATTACTCCCATATTTGTATGAAAAATTGTTGGGTCTAATTTCATTTTTTTCTTGGTATTTATTTCACCTGGGAGTTATTGCACGGAGCCGCTGTCCCGCCTTGGGGTCTTCAAGACGGAAATTTTTTGGGAGGCAACTGATGAGCCCAACTAAAATGTATGACCTTTCAAGAGAAAGGCTAATTGAGGAGGTCCATAATAAAACGCCAAAATGCATAAGGCCTTCTACAGATCTATCAATCTAATATTCGAAACCACATTAAGAAACTCCTAGTTTTTAAAACCACCCAGATACTGAATGGATGAGAATGACTGGACTTAGACGACAACGTTGCTCAATCGAAAAAACACAGAATATTAAAAGTAAATTACATAAATTTAAACTTAATTTAACCGACAAAAACGTTTTTTTTCTGGCTACTGGAAAACAATTTTCTTGAGCTTTGTATGTCATTTAAAGACTCTTACGTGGGTAAGTAAATATTTTACAAGGAAAAAATGCAAAGTTTTACTTGTCATCTGGTTTACGGAAGGCATGGATTTTATAATGCGAGTAAGCAAAAAGTATATTATTCAGCGCAAATTTGTTAAGAGTTATTTACTTACCATACTGCATCTCTGTATGTCTTATTCCATCTCTATATGCCTTAAGGCACAGTTAGCCGGGAGTAACAGTAACTTTGCAAATCAGCTGCTTCATTTTGTTGTATGTAAAGCAATTAGAACGATTATAGTTAGCAGTAAGATGTTACATCTCAATCTGTAAGAAATTGATTGGTCTTACTTTTTTACGGTAAGGTTACTTTTACTGTTACTCCCGGCTAACTGAGCCTTTATTCTCATTGCGTAACGCATACATGTATATAACTATTTTTGTGGCTGAAATTAGGAAAAAGGCGTGAAATTAAATAATTTATGTATATATGTATAAGTAATTGTACAGAAATTTCAAAACAATTTATTGACTAGTTTTGAAAATAATAAGATATAAATGGACAATTTTTACCCATGAATACAGGATAGGCGTTAATACTTAATAATAAAGGAAAAAATAAAGGAATAGCGAAGTCTCTTTTTAAAATGTAAGAAAAAAATTTGTATTAAATTGTGTTGCCGGTAAAAACAATTTTTAAAGGACAGTTTTTAACCAGAGTTGCCAATTTATTATACCCTACACCACCACTTATGGTGAATGAGGGTAAACTAAGTTTGTTATTCTGTGTGAAACTTTTTTACTATTCATCTCAGACCCCATGAAGTATATACTTATATTCTGGCTCCTCCTAAGTCGATTTAGACTGACATGGCATCCGTCGCTTGAAAACACCCTACTTTCTCCTAAGCAGTTTGGGATTGTAACCTGGCAAAATCGGTTCACTAGGATAAGAATTAGAAGTCCAAATGTGTAACCACTACCATAAAAAAGTGATAATTTTGTTTCATAACATACATAAATGGCGATATAATGCACGGATTGATATAAGATTTGGCACAAATTCGTTCCATATGAGTAGAAATTATATTGTAACATTTCGGTCCATAACACTGCTTTACAAATTTTTAATTTGGAAAAATACCAAGAACGCCACATGCCTAGATTAGTTAATTGGGACCTCCTGAACACGAAAAACGCTGTAATTTTTTCTAAGTACCGTTGTTTAGATAACGGTACTTTTGTGTTTTTCGGTGTATGGTCCCTAGGGTGACCGTTATTTTTTTTTTTCGTATTTTCACTTGGGAAACCCCTTAGATTTATTCCAAATTAGAAAAAAACAATATATATAAAATTTTAGATCGTTTGCATAGTTATTAGGCGTGCCTTGAGCCCACAAAGTTTGCTAAAAATGCTATTTTTCTCACTATGGGTGGTTTTAAGTGTTCATAACTTCAGCAATATTTATTATTCACAAATATTCTAGGGCTATATCTTATGAACAATGTTGCTCTTTATAAGTTTTCTTTAACATTAATATATAATCCAGAAAAAACCAAATTAAAAAATAACACCGAAATTTTCACATATCTTCGCATTCTTTGCCTGGTGATTACACTACGTGACAAATTTTCAACAAAGTCGTGACCAAATGAATCTGGCAACTAATCTTTATGTAAAACTTTCCCCTGAATCCGAATATGAAGTCAGAATTGTCAAAAGTGGAACAGGTTTTGAGATATTCCAAATAACCGTTATTTGTGTTTTTAAAAAAGATGATGTGACTGAAATGTAAATATCTTTAAAAATTTTAAACGGACTATGTATTTTTTTCTTTTTATTGAGAGGTTATAAAATTACTAAAATAAGAATGGGTTGCTAGAGAAGTTTGGTCAAGAAATGACAGAGTTACAGGGGACAAAAGTTCAAGCTTCATTGAAAATTTTATGATTCTGTTCAATTTTGCTCTTTTCAAGTTTTTCTTTTTAATCTAATGATTTAATAATCTTAATGTTTTATTGCATGCGACATTAGATTATTTAAATATGAACATTTTTCTCCCAACAAGACATAGATTGGTACAAAAATGACAAAGCTACAGAAGATTTAGTAAATTTACCCACATAGAAATTCAATAGCTTTAAGCTATTTTTAATATGTATTTATTTTACTAAAAATTTAGTTTTGTATATGTATTTGTTGTGTTTTTCTTTGGTTTGATACAAATCGTAAAGTGGGTTAATTCAATTAATCTTCTGTAACCTTGTAATTTTTGCACCGATCTGTATCCAACTGGGCACAAAATGTTCGAATTGAATAGGCTAATGTCGTAAGTGATAAAACTTAAAAAAATTTTATTTTTTGGTTTAAAAAACAATAACTTGAAAAGAGCAAAATTGAACAAAATCATAAAATTTTAATGAAGTTTGAAGTTTTGTCCACTAGTTAGTTAGTTAGTTAATTGTTCTCTATTTTGAATTCATTTTAAGTAATCAAAATTGAACATACGACTATGACATGACGTCGTCTGTGAAAACGTTGTTATATATATTACAAATATTGTTTTATGTAACATAAAAATTAATAATTAAATTCAGTTACTAATATTTTCCTGTAGCCTATCGCATTTATAATATAGCGGGATAAATATTTAATATTGTCTTTACCATTAAGAATATTAATCAACTCATTTTCTGTTACGATAGTTTTTTTAAAGTTTTGGAATCTTATTTGTCCTACTATAGGGCATTTGGCTATAAAATGCAGAATGTTTTCGTTTTCGTTTAGATTACATAAGCAGCATATACGGGGTCTGTTTTGCTGAAACCTTGTACCATTCAACTCAATTAATCACATCTAGCTTTGAATATATAACTTAATTCTGTCATATTTGTGATTTCCAAATAGGATTGCGGCTCTATGTACTTTTGTCCACCATAACTCTGTCAGTTAATGACTCATCTTCACAAACGACTCATGGTTATTTAAGAAATTTTATAACCTCTCAATAAAAAGAAAGAAATGCATAGTCCGTTTAAAATTTTTAAAGATATTTACATTTCAGTCACATCATCTTTTTTAAAAACACAAATAACGGTTATTTGGAATATCTCAAAACCTGTTCCACTTTTGACAATTCTGACTTCATATTCGGATTCAGGGGAAAGTTTTACATAAAGATTAGTTGCCAGATTCATTTGGTCACGACTTTGTTGAAAATTTGTCACGTAGTGTAATCACCAGGCAAAGAATGCGAAGATATGTGAAAATTTCGGTGTTATTTTTTAATTTGGTTTTTTCTGGATTATATATTAATGTTAAAGAAAACTTATAAAGAGCAACATTGTTCATAAGATATAGCCCTAGAATATTTGTGAATAAGGTTTTTCTCTAAAATAAATATTACTGAAGTTATGAACACTTAAAACCACCCATAGTGAGAAAAATAGCATTTTTAGCAAACTTTGTGGGCTCAAGGCACGCCTAATAACTATGCGCACGATCTAAAATTTTATATATATGGTTTTTTTCTAATTTGGAATAAATCTAAGGGGTTTCCCAAGTGAAAAAACGAAAAAAAAAATTGTCCATATAACTTGCGGTCACACTAATGGTCCCACTTAAACCCTTGTGGAGCCCAACCGAAAAGTCCGATCGAGATAAATAGCATATCATTGGAAAGGTAATTGAATGCCTTTTCAGTCGATATGCTGCAAATTTCGGTTGGGCTCCATAAGTGTTTAAGTGGGACCATACACCGAAAAACACAAAAGTACCGTTATCTAAAAAACGGTACTTAGAAAAAAAAATTACAGCGTTTTTCGTGTTCAGGAGGTCCCAATTAACTTATCTAGGCATGTGGCGTTCTTGGTATTTTTTGGCTGTAAACCAGTGTAATTTACCATAGGCCTCTCAAAAAACCTAACCTTAAAAGAACAGTTAAGTACGCCTTTACTGCAACGAATAATGTTTCTGTAGCAGAACCTGGTCAATCGTAGTCTCAAAAAGCTTCAAATCACAGTAGAAAATGTCGTCATTATGCCCCATATAATGCCCACTTTGCGAAATTATATAAACACGCCTAAAACCGTAGCAGACATAGCTGTGATAATATTTGGTCAAATTTAGCATCAAATGGCCAGAAATAATAACATATAATTCTGTAATAATTATATTAAGCAGCCTTCTGAAAGCTAATTGGAAACTGATTGAAAACTATAAAACGCAATATCAAATGTCACTACTGCATCGAAATTTTTTTTTAATATTTTTATCAACACTGAAAAAATTATTTCAATTCGTTTAGTATCGACTAAAAAAATTATAAATAAAATTGCAAAACATAATATGTTTATTATGAGAATCATTTTTTAATCTGAAAAAATTATATTATGATAAAAAATATAATTACAGTAATCACCTACGATAAGTTATGATAATATCGTTGTTACGATTTACTATATTATGGCTTTAAAATTATTATTATATGATTGCATAACCAATTTATTATCAAATTATGTTTATAATTCGTTTTTCGTGCCAAATAAAATGATATTATATGAAAAACTTTATTTAAAAAAAAAATTGATATTTAAATAGAATTGGTGAAATAGACCTTTAAAATTTTTTATTGTACAATTTGTTTTTTTTTTTTTATTTCTTTAAGCTTATAATTTGGGCTGTATTTTTAATGGTTTTTTTTTTATTTAAATTGTTTTCATAATAAAAAATATGCATTTGTTTGTATAAGTGTTTTTCATACGTGATTTCCCGGGATCCTGCACATTTTTTGGAAAAAAATCCAGGGAAATCCGGGATCTTTTTAATTCAATTATGGCAGCTTTACTGCTGATATAATTGTAAATAAGTTGTGTCGTGAAATAGATATTTGCCGAAAAGCCTGGTACTCTGTTCAACATATCACGTGAAATTCTGTAAAAAGGCATATGAAAAAAACTTGTGCGGAATATCTATGAAATAGTGCAAGTTGCACTTATTTCGAGTGAAATTTTAAAGAAAAAGCAAAAAAGTATGAACTTATGGTGTTTTCTTTTCTGCAAAAAAATGTGACATTTTATTTTAAAAAATGCAATCAGACACTTCTTAAAAATTTTGCTTTCGAAAAGGATGATTTTTTTAGAATAAAACAAGCCACCCTTTTCGGGAGCTTTATTTTTAAGAAACAGACACCAAATTGCATTTTTTTTAAATAAAATATAACTTTTTTTTGAAGAAAAGAAATAACCATTAACACCGGGGTTCGAGCCCCGGCCACGGTCAATAATGAAAGATTATCAATAACAATTTTAATTAATTTTCATGTTGTAAAATTCCTTTCTTCATAAAAATAATTTAATGAAAATTAAATTTAATGAACTTGACCCTAATTAAAAATTATTAAAAATTTGGATCAAAAACAATAAATAGTTCAACAAAATAACCACAATACTAATTATTGTTAAAGCTAGGGCACGAGCTCTATGTATTCATTTGTCCTTCAAGTTGTACTGAAAAAGGTCAACAAGAAAAAGAAGGACAAACAATGAAAAAACAAAAAATGTACTTTGGATTTCAAGAAAAATTCTTGACAAAAGTACGAAAAAACAGAAGTAAGGAAGAACATGTAAAATCAATTAAAATGGATAATCATTCAAAAAAGCAAACTTCGATCTACCAAAGATTAAAATACAATTTGGTTTAAGGATTGATGTTTGAATATTGACGTCAGCAGTCGTCGATGGCTGCGAGTGTAAAACGGCAAATCCATCTGAGGAGATCGAGTGGTTGCGATCGAAACATGTCATGGTAACTTGCCGGCCAGGGTTCGAGCCTCGGCCACGGTCAATAATGAAAGATTATCAATAACAGTTTTAATTAATTTTCATGTTGTAAAATTCCTTTCTTCATAAAAATAATTTAATGAAAATCAAATTTAATGAACTTGAGCCTAATTAAAAATTATTAAAAATTTGGATTAAAAACCATAAATAGTTTAACAAAATAACCTCAATAGTAATTAATAATCTTTATATATAAATATAAGTTGTCCTATGTTCGTGATTTTCAAACGAGTACATGCGTTAAGCAAAAAGGTCTGAAGTAAAAAAAACCCATTTTTAATTTTTGATTGTCTTTTATTAAATTTTTTTCTATTTTGTTTAGTTTTAATCACTTACATCTAGCACAATCGTTATCATTTGCTCTTAGGACAAAAATCTATGAAATACAAAATAACGAAAAACTACAGTTTCAGACTTAAGACATTTTTGCCCAATGCCAAAGAGATGTCAATTCGTATCCGATAATTAAGGCAAAGAAAAAGTAAACATGTACAGAATTTTTAATTTGTTAAAACACCCATTTGTTTTTTATAGAAACGCAAAAAATTAGTGCAACTTGCTTAAAAAAAATAAAATTTGATGCAGAGAAGCGGCATAAAAGATTTTTTGGATTAGATTCTGTATTCAAAGAATTTTTTTCTAAAAAAGGAATTACAACTGAACAACAACTAAAAGTGTCTTTAGGTTACATAATGTTCTTTTAACTATTAAGGCAAACATCCGTAAAGAGGAAACGTGTTTTCTCATTGAAATCTTCTTGATAAGAATTAGAACTAGGCTTTCAAACGATTCTGTAAATGCTTATTCTGAACTTAAATCCCTTTTTAAAGAAATATTTTATAATAATTTAACTCTTTTGGTTTAAAATAAAAAGCTGTTGGCTTTGAGTTAATTTAGTGGCAATAAGTGCTAAAGTCTATTTATTTAGTTTTATAGGAGAACAATTTAAAACTTTATAGGTGGCTTTTGAAAATTTACTCCGAATTTAATAAAATCTGCAGTTCTCTGCGGCTTTAGTTTTTTGAGTTTTTATTCCTTAACACTCCTAACATCACATATCGGAAGTTTTTATTATTCCAAATGTTATTGCGCATTAAAAAAAGATGACCAAAAAGTCATTTTGCTATAACTTTCTCGAAAATCATACAAAATAATTTTGTCCAAGTGTACTTTTGAACATGAAGATCTTAAGGTGCCATTTATATAGTTGATCTCCGGAAATGTTATTTGTTCAAATAAATTAAATTGAATAATATATCGTGTATAATATCGTGTAGGCTACTGCATGGCCAGCCGAGCCAGCCATTTGAACGAAATTATTTTCCATTATTAACCGGAAGGATTGTACTTTCAAATAAAGAAAAGAAATTTGAGAAAATATTCAGTAGTTTTTTTATAGCATTTTCAAAAAAAAAAAGTTATATGGCGGACCCTATATAATTAATCCCGGGAAATAAAAAAAGTCCGGAAAAGAAAAACTCCATTAGATATTCAAACGAATTGACTTAAAAAAAATTAACTTATTCAGAATAACAGAATTCAGAAAGCTGATTGCTTTTTTAGTTAAACAAAAAGTTTTTTAGTGAAATTACACCTTAAGTTAAATTAACATATGTTAGATTTAACAAATTGCAGTCAAATAAACAATCACAAATATATACATTTTATATTTTATACATACATACATATATATGTATGTATACCTCAACAAACACTAAAGAAAACAACGCAATTTATCTTTTTTCTAGCATGCTATAAAAATTTTGCCATACATACATACATATTTGGTTTTTTCTTTGTTATCAAAATATCCCTTCAACACATGTTTTACTCTCTCAAATAAACAAAAAAGGAAAAAATAACATACACAATAACAAATATCAAATGTTTCAGCAAAAAACAAAAATACCCAGAAATTTCACCGCACAAATACAGCAAATTAAAACACAATATGTCTGCTCTCACTCTCATTTTTTATCAGCCATTAAAAATAATACATACACAGATGCATACTCAGGCACATACAAAAGAAAACAACGCCGATTGGCACACTAAACGACTAAACTAGAAAAATATCCCAACCAGTTTTCGTGTAGCTTTAACGACGTTTAAACATGTAGACGGTAAAAAGAAAAAAATTTTTGTTTAAAACAAAATTAATAAAAACAAATTAAGTGTTTAAAAAACATGATAATTTTCAGAAAAGAAAAATAAGTTTTAAAAATTATTAAGATATATTTGTTAATAATAAAAAAAAAAAAAAAATAAATTTGAAATTGTTTAATAATAAGTAAAAAATAAAACAAGTTTTAAATGAAAATTATAAAAAAAAGTTATTTAAAAAAAATTAAGTAAAACAAGTTTTTAAATTAACAAAAATTCTAATCTAATGTTTTCAATTTAAATTAGTTCAAAACTAAATGTTTAAATATTATCCTAAATTACAATTACAAAAAATTTCAAAATTCAAAGAAATATTAAAAAATAAATTAAAAAAAACGCAAATCTATCAACAAAAAAATATGTACGTGTAATTTATATACAGCCAAATAAAAAGTAAAAAAAGTTTTGAATTATAGATTTAATTATAAACTTTTTTTAAACCCAAATTTATTATCATCATTGTCGTCATTAAATGAGTTTCCTTTTTTATTTCATTTCATTTATTTTTTTTTTTTTTTTTGGAGAAACTTTCTCTTTTTTGATGGAGTTTTTCAATACTTTTGTTTTTGCTTAAAATTGTGTGGTGTATTTTTGAAGTTTTTCTTTCTTGGCTGTCGGTCTTTTTGTCTGTCGGTCGTTTTGTAGGTTCATTTCATATTCAAGGCAAAAACGAGTGACAGTTTGTGATAAAGTTTTTCCATCTTTTTTTTTCAAATGAATTGTACAAATATGTTTAATATTTTATGAAAGGCACAACTCAAATTTCAATGGTTAAGGATTTTTTTTTGTTTTTCTTAATTGGAATATTTTAAAAGGAATGTCAATAATTGCAAATTTAGGATCACAATACGCAAATTTTTCGTTTACAGAAGAACTATTTTAAATATTTAAGAGAGTAAAAAATATGGGCTTTGAGATACGTTTAGAACTGATTTATTCTTATAAAATAAACTTTAAACAACAATTGTGCTGTTAGTTAAAAACTTATGAAATGTTATTTTTATTATATAAAGGCTTGTCATTTGGTTTGTTATTTCTACAATAATGATCTTCGACCCTATAAAATACATTTCGATGTTTCGAAGTATCCACTTATGAGGATATAAATTGAGTTTATTATATCCGTTGGTTGAAATGGCTTTTCCAAAGACATCAGGAACGACTAGGGCCATGTTGTTATATTTATTTTTTGCAAATATACTCCGTTAAATTTTGCTATTAAATTTCAGCCTTATCGGTCCACAAATGGCTTAGATACGAAAAAAACACGACTGCCTCTAATTTTACCCATAAATTCCTTGTTGTTGTTTTTTTCTGTATATCTTAAGAACGTCAAGTGCCGCAGTTTCAAGATTAGCTAAAACCGTTTTTGTTCACAATATAACATCGCACAAAATTTGGGCGGGATTAGAGAAGATAGCGGGGCACAAAATAGATTTATTAATATTTAAAAAACGGTATTTATATGACTTTCTATTCTTATTGCACAACAGTGAAGGGTATATAAGACTCGGTATAGCCATACTCTTACTAGTGATTTTAAAGAAATTTCTAAATAGGAACTAACTGCCTGTTTTTCAAATAAAAATTAAAAGCTTCGTCTGGGACTTTACATCAAAACACCAAAAAAAAAATAACCAAATTTGTGTTTGTTTTCAATATTAATTTCTGAACGCACATTTTTACTTTATGTGCGATTTTCCGAACACAAGTGATTGAAAGTGAGGTAAAATTTACAAGAGAAAAACACAAAAACCGGAGTGCTTTTGTTCAATCAATCGCTTGTGTAGTGAAAACAGTACAAAAAAGCATCAGTCACTTTTCTTTAATCTCAGAACACTGTGCTACACAAAAAATATGAAAAGGTTTTCGTACAAAATTTCTTTTTTTGAAGCCTATAGCTTCCGAAAAAGCTCAAGTTTTTTCGATCACTTCGTTAAGTCCTTTTGATAGAAAAAAAAATGATAATATATAAGTAAGAAGTTCCGGAAATCATAAATTCGTATTTTTGAAAGCATACTTTTGCAGCTTTTTATTGTTAACCGCCTACATTAAAGTTCAATACTTTCAAATAAAATAAAGAAAGCATTCCTTTTATTTCACAAAAACAAAGTGAATGTGGAAAGTAGTTTCGTAGTCTATGGACTCTAACGAAGCCATACTTCTTAAGGCTAGATTACACTATCTCACAAGTCTTACGTATTCCATAATACTTTGTGAGATTGAAATCTAATGAGTATTGTTGCGACTGTCAAAAAATCCAATTTAACATGACAGTTTGTGTTCACACCATCACACAAAGTATAAACACTCACACATGAAATAAAATGCAACCCTGATCCAATGAAAAGTATTATTGTTTAGAAATTTTTCAAAAAACGATGAAGTCGTATGGGATGTCAAACTTTTTTCATAATACTTGTCATTTTCGTGACACATTGCATTCACACTATCACACTTTGTCATATTACTTGAGTTCTTGACATGTATTAATACAAAATATAATAATGTTAACTAGCCTTTAGGGAGTAACCCTTAGTATTAATTTCTTTTCTTTTTCTTTTGTATTACCCTGTAATTATACAGGTTGATAACAGTTTTCTTAAGCGTATGATTATTATTTAAATTATTTAATAATCATACGTCTCGCTAGAAACACTTTTGTAACAAATAAACCGTAAACTTTTTTTTTTATTTCACAATGTCAAATGGTAAATTAATTTCGTCATTCCATGTGTAACAGCAATAACTGTTTCTTTAAGACCCCATCAAGCAAATACTGTATATAAACAGAGCTGCTGAGTAGTTCTTAGTCAAATCGGCCATGTACGTTTCTTCGTCTGTCTGTTGAAAAAAAATTTAGTTCCGAAAAACACAACAAAAGGAATGAAACATTTTGCTGTCATATTATTCCTAGTTCTCCTAAAGAACAAAATCGGTCTGGTAGGAAAATACTTATGAATCGAAATGTCAGTCCAAGGCTTTCAAGCAAAATATTTCATATATTTAAGATGTAGAGGAGTAATGCTTTGGTTTTAATAATGATTTTTTAGATTGAAAAGGGATTTTATATCTTAGTTAACCTGCCTGTTTTAAGAACGCGAGTGCAAAAGTGACTCGTTTAATTGACATTTGAAACAAAACAAATTTTGAATTTTTTTTTTTTTTTGTTTAAAAACAGTTAAGTTTTTTTTTTTACTAATTTTAATAAGTTCTCGATACACTTTGTAAACACTTTTATTCAAAAGTGCAAGTGAAAATGAAAACGTGTTTACCTTCTCTAGAAAACGTAAAACTCAAAAATGTTTCGTTTTAAATAAGTTTGAAAATAGTGAGGTGTAATTTCTAATTTGAGAGCACTTACAAAAAAGAAAATTTCAAAAAATATTTCAAATGTTAGAGAATCCTCTTTTTTCTCAACTTGTGTTGTGAAAAATGGACAAAACCTGTTCATATAAAAAAGTTATTATATTTCTTACATTTGACAAATTTAACAAGAAAAAAACGTGAAAATGAACAAAAAAAAGTTTTGACTTACTTTTTAGATCTTTTCCGTTTTCCTCATTGCTGCAATTATTAAAGCACCGGTCATATTAATATTTAGCAATTTTTTAAGGATAAAATTTAGTTTTTAACTAGTTTCTCAATTTTTTTTTCGAAGTACCCACAATCATTTCTATTTTTTACAGTTACGAAAAAATGTAAAAATTTTTATTTTAGTACGAAAAAACCTACCTGAATATTTTTAATTATAAAAAGTTCCCTAAGCTAATTTTTGTAGAAAACTCGTTTTATAAACATTTGTAAATCTGAATTTTTTTTATGAAAAATGTCTTTAAGTTACAGCTCGATGTCTATTTTTGACATAATAAATTGTTGTACACATAAGCTTACATATATTGAAAATATTTTAATTATACAAGTTTTTCATCTTTTATTTGCAAATCCGATATTTTATATATAAAAAATTGTTTGATCCTCTAAATTTATTTGAAAAGCATAAGTTCTCTATTCTAGGCGGCTGTTAGGAGTTTTAGTTCATCTCGGAGTCTTGTTTTTTATTAAGCAAATTGATCATTTTAAATTTAAATCAAATGTTCCTATAAAAAAATTTTCCGTGTTTTTATAATAAAATTAACATCTTTAAGCTTTGATTATTTGTTGCAGTCCTTACAAAGCCTTTTAAATAATTTTTTAAATATTTCAGGATATAAATTTAATTTTGTTTTTTATTCGATATTAATATATTAATATATAATGAAAAGTTTTCCAAATTATTAACAGAATATTGTTTGCTTAAGAATAAATTTCATGTGACATTTAAAAAAATTGTGAAGAAGTTGGGACAACTCAACTGTTAAATAAAATTTGTAATTTTCCAACCCTGATAACTAGGGATGCGATTTCCATGCAAATGCATATTTTTTGTCGAAAGTCTAAGAACGATGTCGACCAATTAATTATCTTTTCGAATCAATAAATTTGATTTTTTGATTTGCATATTGTTGGTATGTTGGTGAAAATGCATAATTTTGCATATTTAGGTTTTAAATGCATATTTTTGAATATTTTCACATTTTTGAGTGATTTTTTTTTTTTAAATTTTCATTTTATAAAAAAAGTTCTTAAAAAAAATTTTTAAATACACAAAAAACCTTCTTAAAAAATTTTTTAAAATCAATAAATAAATTCTTTTGGAGCTTTGCTCTTGGCCTGGCTAGATGCTGTATTTTCCAATTACGGAGATATTGGTGAATCTTAACTAATTAGGAGGGATTAAGTTCACTTAATACTCAAGTCAAATTAATTGAATTGCAGAAGTAAAGTTAACAATGTGGAAGAAAGCAAAATTAAGGGTTTCAAAAAATAAAATAAATTTGAAATATTTGTGATCTGATCTGTAATCCAAGTGGGATCTGAAAATAAATTTTTATTTAAAAAAATTTAATTTAAATTAGTTATTTGAGTTTTTCAAAGGTATTTGAATAACAATAGACTAAATTTTTATATATTTTTGTTTTTAGTAAAATTAAAAAAATACGATTTTTTATGGAAATTTTTTAAGTTTTTAGTGCATATTTTTTATTTTTTTAGCGTATATTTTAGATTTTTTAGTTTAGATTTTTTCGATTATTTAGTGCATGAAAATCTCTTTTTACTTAAAACAAATTTTGATGTTCATTTATTATAAGAAAACACAATTGGGTTCTCAAAATTAATTTTGGCATAATTAAAATCTAAATAAAAGTTAAAATTCGAAGAAAAACGTGGAGTTTTTTTTTATTCAATTTAATGTCCAAGTTTTTATAAAAACAATATTTATTATTTAAAAAATCTAAAATTAAGTAATTTAAAACTTATGTTCTTCAATAAATTATTAATTTAATTATTCACACAACCACAAATATGTACACGTAGACAAAAAACATGGTTCGATTTAGTTAGAAATAACTTATTCCAGATGATTGCAGAAAATTCCAAAAAATTATACTCACTTTAATAGTTCTTATTGCGACCTCAACCATATAAAGGTTCAATGAGTTTTTTTGCATACCTTTTACAATCTTATTATAGTTGTGCACGTTTTGGCCGTCACCATATATCCTAAAAATTTTAAATCAAACAATTGCATTTACCTCTTTTCATTAATTGTACAATTTTATCTACCAAGTTAACTTGTGGTAAACATGCCATATGGGCAACTAAATAAAACGGAAATATTGCAAACAGGTAGAGCCATAATATGGTTGCAGTAACTAAAATATATAGAAACATTTACTTAAAAAAAATAGTGTAGTTTCTGCAAGCGAACACAAACGTAATTTTTTCTTCGTGTAGTTTAACCACTTAATTTATTATGTGCAACAAATAATCAAATAAATACATTTATAATTTCCAATTTATCTCAGTAGAGTTTTTTTTTTTAAATATGCAAAATTTATAAAAATCATTTGACTGTAAATTTTTAATAATTTATGTTATTTAAGTTGGAATTATGTAAATTTAAAATTAATTTTTCATTTACTCAGAGAAAAAAAGCAAAGTGGATTAAATAAAGTAGAACATAATGAAGTAAAAATTTATTCGAAAATAAATTTACTCAATTTAAAATGAGATTAAATAACGAAATTTGTTTATCTATTTGTTTAAATTTATTTTTTTTTTAGTTTCGTAAACAGTTTTTTTAGATATGTATTGAAGGTATAATTAAAAGGAATTTACAGGTTCAGATATATAAAAAAATGAGTTTGATTTAAAGATATTAGCCAGTAAAAAAATTGTTTAATTGGCGAATTAATAAAATGATACTTTTGGCACTGTAGCATTTTTTTTCAAATGTTCTTAAAGATTAACCAAAATAATAAAATTAAGTGGTGGTGTTCAATTCAGGTGCTATGCAAATTGGAGTATTTTATTAGTTATAAGGTAGATAATTTAGCTTATCGTCAAATTTAAATAGTAACAAATGGGCATACATGGCCGAAGTGTTAGTGACATTTGAATTGCAATAAATTTCTTACTATAATTTTATCTAAACGCAACTTCCGAGGATATTTAACAATCTCCATAATTTTTTTCTCCATTACCCCTTGGGAGCATATGGCTTCCATCTTACACGATTTGTTGCAGATGTTTTCGCGTCTTCCCATGTGAGATTTGACGGTCCACGTTCTTTGGAGTGTCGATCTAGTCTATTGTTATTTTGTCTTGAATTAGTTTTGTTTATCTGTTTTTGTTCCAGCTAAGTAGATGATTGTTCTGCTGTAGCAGGTCCTAGGATAATGGGGATGCCATATGTCGTTGCTTTGAAACAACGACCTCAGTGTATTTGGTGTAGTGGTGGGGAACCTTCCTTATCTTTGATTCCAATTGTATTTCTAAGGGATGGCGGCTGCCTGAAATTAGTCAGGATGTTTTCCTCTTATCCAGGGGGTGGTCATGGGGCTTCTTGAATAAATTGCTTGGAAAGGGTTTGAAGCCACTTCATTTTCGAAAAACCATGATGAATATTATTTCATCCACTGCCAATGATCGAACTCGGGGCGCTTGGTTTTGCAGGCAAGCACATTAACCACTGCAGTTTGCCACCACAAAAAAAAAAAATTCAATATGTTTTTGGCTAATTTTTTTAAAATTTTAATTTTATGCCACAATTAAGATCAGAAAGCCCATAACGATTTTTTTTATTATTTTGTTCTTAAGCTTGAAATGTTTTTGCTTTTTCTTTTTGGCCTAAAAATTTTAATTTTTTTTTTTTAAATATATGGCGGTTGTGACCATTCAGCCTTCGCCATACCAAAGAATTTCATATACATCGCTTACCAAAACCAAACCGGTTAAATGATTTCAGGCAATAGAACAAGTGCTTGTCACTGAAGTAAATTTTCGTAAGTTATTCAAGAAATAAAACCGAAATAGTCCCTCGGGTGGGTAGTGTTAAGGCGAAGGTTTAGTGATCATTTTATTTAAGAATGGGAATCTGTAAAATTTTCATTAAATATGGTTTATAAAACCTCTCTTGCAGTTGCCAGCACCTTTTTTGTCAATGATATCCTTAACGTTTAAAATGTTATTACTTAAAGTTTTTTTTCCACCAGAACCGCTTTAACCAATATATACTACAGAGTGCATCCAAAGTTTAAGTGAACCGTTTTATATTTCAACCAAGTTATAGTCAGCACAATAACTGAATGATCTACCTTAATCTCATTTGAATCATGACGATAGTATCATGTTTTCCAAGAAAAGTGTTGGTCTTAGAAAAAGACACAATGCCCTAAAACTATAGTTAAAAAGAAACATGTTCGTTGTGTTATATAAATGATTGCAGCCATAAAAATAACTTTGATACTCATAAAATCACTGAATAAGTTTTATTATGATTGGATTTTTTAGTGTATTATAAATTTTATGAAACTTTATTTAGCGAGAAATAAAACAAAGTCCTTTAGGTCGCTTAAGAGAGGTAATCGAACACGAAATCCTCACGCTGACCTACTACAAACTATTCCCACAGGATGCTCTTAAGGATCATACAAATTTAAAATTTTCTGTATATTATACATTGTGTTTGTTTAGGGCTTTTTAATTAACACAAAACTTTTAAATGACTTATTAATTTTTTTCGTCCTTACGTCTATCTCTTAAAGCGTTAAGTATTTTAAATATCTCTGCAGGAAATTTGAGCTGCCAACAAGGGCTTATGGGCTTTAAATATTAATTTTTATTTTCTCATCAACTCTTCTCATTTGCGTTTTTATCAGGTTATTTATTTGAATGCCAAGAAACTTCTTTAAACTCATAAATATGCGATTAAAAACTTTAATCAGTAGCTTGTTAGATTCTAAGTGAAAAGGGCGATACGCTTGTATTGTTTGAGTAAAGGAAAAAAAAAAAATATCTGTGTATAGCTAAGCCCACAATGTTCATAATAAAGAAAAAACATTGCAAAATATTCTAGGCACTCTTGTTAAGATATCCTGGCTTTTAAAGATAAATGTTAATACAAGGGACAGAATATTCCTTTTCAAAAACACATATAACGTGTAAGAAAGACCTTTTAATTATCCAAAAAAAAAAAAAAAAACTAAAAACTTAGAACATTTCCTGCTGTGAAAAATCATTAGTTAGCACAAATGTTACATTTGCTTGTGAAGTATTTATTTTTAAATGTTTCCAAAACAAAAAGGCGTTTGTACCTTAGAGACCTTAAACCAAATGCTTTATTTTACTTAAAGCCTTTGAGACCCCTGCAAATATTTTTTTTTTAGCTGAAAAATGTTTTTTTCAACAGCTTTCTGTTTGAATATGAAAATGTGTACAGCTATAAAAACAATATGTAAGTGCTAAGAGCCCTGGGCTTAGCATAAAATTACATCTGTCAAAAGGTATATTATTTTTTTATATACTTACCTTTATATATTTTATGTTTGTTTTTCTGTATAATTTTGTTATTTAAATAATCTGTAATTAAAAAAATACAGAATTGTTAGAAAAAAAAGGAAAAAAATTTTAATATTTAATTAAACAAAGTGTAAAACCAAAAACCCAAAACTAACTTCCCATACTTCTGGCTGTTTTTTAATTATTTTTCTTTATTTTACTTAAAATCAACACAGTGGTTTCCTTTTGCAGTTGTGTCTGTGTTTTTCTGGTTATGTGAAATTTATCAAAGAACTTGTGTTTGCATATTGAATGGGTGAAACATGCTGTATTTTGACCCAAGATTAAAGAAAGAACAGAATGTGTGTGATTTTTTATACATTTGGTTTTTATTCATTTGGTTTCTTTTACGATGGAATCCATCCATTTTTTTTTTTTTTTTTTTTTAATTTTATTTTGTTATTTACTTTACAACTACAATTTTTGCTTAATTACTTATTTCCTTTTTGGAGTTTTATTTAAAGAATTCAATGAATATTTTAAGCATAGTTGTGTTTGATTTAAATACTTTAAGTTTTATTTTTAGATTTTAATAAATATTTTTTAAAAAAATATATAAATATTGACGAATTTAAAGCATTCTGTAGCCACATGTACTTGAGTATTAAAAGGCATTTCGGGACAAACTTAATAAATATAAACAGATTTTTATGTTTTAATTTTTTATTTAATAAATGTTACAATTACTATTGGAGGGCTTATTGTAATAATATTAAATACTTTAAAAAATTATTTCAAACTTAAAAGTTTAAAAAAATATTAAAAACATGAAAATGTAAAAAGTCAATAAAAGTCATAATCAGAAAATAATAGGAATATACTTTTAATTTCTTGAGGAGATGTTGGGATTAATATAATCAATAAGAAAAGTTTTTCAATTCGGGTGGCTTATGATGTTTTAACAATAACCCCTTCTAACCCACTGACAAGCCAAAGGCGTAGAGGGCTTATATTTACAATTATTAAAAATAATTCATATCCTCTTAGATTAAGGAAACATTTCGACAGCTCAATTCCAAAACTTGCTAACTCGAAAAAGTGAGTTTAGCAGGAGAAGCTTTAAATGTTAACGGGTGATTAAACTTTTAAACTGTTGTATGCCAAGTTACTTTTTTTTGCATAACTTTTGATTTTGGAAAATTTGACAGAATTTGAGTGGAACAATACTCAATTTAAAAACAAAAAAAAAAAAACAAATTAAAAACATGCTTTGTGAAATTAACATGTTTTGGGATTGAGCTGTCGATTTATAATATTTGAACAAATTTATCGACCCCTTTGCGCGAAATTATCGTATATGCCAATTTTTTGAAATTGAGTTTTTGATGCAATCTTGTCCTACATTCAAACAGACGTCACCTGACAAAATATTGTAGGCGAATTCCACTTCGTTGCTCCAAAAATTGATTGTATATTTTCATTTTGATATTGCAAGCGAATGCAGAGAAAAGTAGAAAAATGGCTGTCCAGTAAAATTTGGTTTTTGTAACATACGATAATTTCGCGCAAAGGGGTCAATAAATTGAATATACCGAGCGATAGTAACGTAGACCTTACAGCTATTGTTGAGAAATAGGTCAGAGACTCTGACGTAAATCGAACCCGCAATACCCTCACTGTTACACAAGCTCACTACCAACTAGCCTATTGAATACAATACTTCACCTTATACCGATCGACATCTGTATAAAAGCTGCTGTCGCTAGCATCCGGTTACTAGAAGGAAGGGATACACTGTTATGCAAGGTTACCAACCCTCTTATCATCTCCTCTTAGCAAACCCACAAATCTGTGGTTTTCATGGGCAACCGCGTATGTCTTAAAATCAAATTTTTCAGGAGAGCCGAAAAACTATTCTAGATCAAACTATGAGCTCGGTATTGCACTTTTTGAACTTTGTTATTACGTTAAAAAATCGGAATTGAACCATCTTTTTCAAAAATTGTTAGAAATATGTAAAGAGTGTTTAAAATTAGGCAATATGGCATCAACATCTCAAAATCGGCAAATATGAAAAATCCGCCCATGAAAACCACAGAAATTACATAATACCTTAGATAAAGTTCAAATAGCTCTTTAAGGTCTTCCATTATGGAAAAAAAATGGAGAAATGGCAGACGGTTTTAAAACTCCACATCAGCTACACTTACCGTCTGCCCGACGAAGCCAGCAGATTAAAAGCAGAGATATTGGCAATAACACAGGCATGTAGCTTATTTTAGACAGAGATACATGTGGAAAGAATGAATTTTATGTGGACAGCCAAGCGGCACGGATGTCACTGATATTAGATGAAGACATTTTAGATTATATCCCACCCCTTACATCATAGTATGTGGACGTAATTACTAGTTGTTTACAATTAATTATCAAATTGATATTAATCTGAAGTGGATTCCTGCGCACAAGCGAATAGTCTAGCTAAAGCAGGATCTGCCTTAGATATCTCGAATACGAAATTCGGCCATACACCTCACAAAGCCTTCATATGGGAAATTTCCAGATATTATCTTAAGAGTGCTGGAAGGAGATCGAGCATACTAAGCACATGTAAGATTGCTAAGAAATTGCTGCCTTGTTTAAGCGAGAAACTTTCGCCACAATTACTGCACCAATACTGACGGGGTTTAAAGACTCCATATAATTGATTTCTTGTTTATTCCTTAACAGCCAGCCACATAACCAATCCAAGCTTACCGGGCCACTGCTGGAATTAGTTTGAAATAAAGTAAAATAAAAACTATTTTACTAGAATTTCATATAAATATTGAAATTTTGATACAGTGTATCCATAGTTAAATTCAGATCCTGAATAGGACCTACTCTTAAAAATCGTCCTGGCTGTATTCGGATATAATTAATATTATGTACTTATTGCTTTTTTATACCCTCCACCACAATTAGTTGTGAAGAGGGTATACTAAGTTTGTCGTTCCGTGTGAAACTTTTTTATTATTCATCTCAGACCCCATAAAGTATATATATTATGGCTGCTTGAGTAATTCTAAGTCGATTTAGCCATGTCCGTCTGTCTGTCCGTCTGTTGAAAACACGCTCACTTTCGAAAAACTCAAAAGAAATAAACAAACTAGGTGTCAAATTGCTTGTAGTTATCCTAAGCAGTTTGGGATTGAATTTCAGCAAAATCGGTTCAGTAGGACCAGAGCTATGAATCAAAATGTGGAACCACCACCTTCAAAAACTTGATAATTTTGTTACAAAAACTAACATAAATGATGCAAAAATGCACGGAATGATATAAGATTTTGCACAAGTCCGTTTTATTCGACTAGAAATGACACTGTAAAATTTCGCGAAGGTCGGTCCATAATTTACCCTAAGCCCCATATAAACACTACTCCCGGAAAACAGTCTAATCATAACAAATTTTGGCTCGTCACAATTTTATAGGACTATAAATGATACTGTGAAATTTCGTGAAGATCGGTACATAATTTACCCTAGGCCCCATATATGCCCTACTCCCGGAAAACAGTTTAGTCTCCTAAAACCATAATTAATAACAAATCGTCACAGTTTACGATAATAATAATAAAAAGACATCATACAGATATTACTCCTTAAACATTCGAACTGCCGGTGGAGGGTATCAAAGATTCGGCACAGCCGAATATAGCACTCTAACTTGTTTTTTAATTAAGCCTAATTTTACTACAGCAATAATTTTGTAAACTTCTAAACTAAATAACGTTAATGAAAATTTGAAAAATATGTGTATTGAAAATAACATCCCGATTTAAAAAGGCGACACTTACGTTTGGCAAAAATAACTAAGTTTTTCTAGAAATTGTCTTGCAGAAATACTTTATAAAAGGGGATCTATGGCGCTTTTTTTGCTTGTAAGGCGCTATACTCTAATATACGTACTTAAGTACAAATATTTTTCTTAAGATTTAGTTTCGGCCGCTTAAACCCCGTTAAACGAGGTCCTAAATATTAATTTTTTTTGTTTTGATTACTTTAGATATGGAGGCTGTATTTGAAATACTTAAAACTATAATTGGATCAGCAAGGATCAAAGCTCGGGTTATAGTATTTTATTTATTTTTTTACATACTTCCTAAAAACTTTTGTAAAAATTGCACTTTTGGTAATGCAACATGTTTCAAAACTGTTTTTTATCATAATTTTATTAAATTTTACGTAAATGACTGATTTTATTTGCAAAAAAGTTTTTCAAATATTTATCGCAAAATTGTTTCATATTTTAAATATTTTATTTGCAAAAACGATTTTTTAGCGATTTATCGCTATAGATTTTAATATATCTAATATTTTACATCTAGCTATTTTTTATTCCGTTGTAGCGATAATCTTTAGACAAAAGTTGGCAACAGTGTCTTCTACTACAACTTTTACAGCTAATTGTGTCACTCATGACGTATACTTATTATTGTTCTTTCCTCTTCCCTAGTAAATCACACGCCTTGTGCAACCTTCATTATATCCGTAAACTATATAAAAATTCTTTGAAACGAAAAATTAAAAAATTTAAAACCCCAACACAATACAAACGATTATAAAATTTAGTTTATAAATTTATTATATTTATTCATTAAACACAATTTTCCTGGGAAGAAATAAACAATTGTTTTGTAAAAACATTTCAAAATTTAGATAAAATTCTATGCGATGATTCACATGTGCCTGAGTGCATGTATTTTTGTTTTTTTTTATTGTTCGTTGGCTTGTGTGCTTTTTTTTTCGTTTACATATTGTCTTGTTCTAGTATTCCTAAATTTAGGAAAATTAAAAATATATAATTTAATTCAAATTTGAAAATTTATTTCCTTTTGTTGTATTCATTTTCAGTTCTTTTATTGTTAGTAAATAGTTTGATGTAAGCATTTTGTTTTTAGCATTTAAAGTAAAATAACCGAAAAAAATTAAGGAAAATGTAGATTAACAAAAGCAATTTAATTAATGTTTAAATAATAGATGTCTTTGTTAAGCAAACAAGTGTTTGGTTTTTTGGTTTCTTTAATGAATTAAATTATTATGAATAATATAAATAAAAAATTTCTATATCCTTGAAAGCATAACATAATTAATAAACAAGCAAAAATTTTATTTTGAATGCTTTTGTAGACTGAAACTACTTTCTGTTATCATAATTTTTTTTTTATATAAAATTTTATCAGCACCATTCAGCTTTACATTATCTTCTCAAACATTTTGCTGGGCTCTTTTCTATAGAAAAGAGTATACTAATTTTGCCAAGTAAATAGTATTAAAAAAAATATACTAATTTTTTTCTATATTATTGTAACGCTAAGCACTTGTAGGTTTTATTAAACCGACATCGCCATAGTAGAGGAGGTATTATGCGTTTGTGCTAATGTGTGTAACACTCACAAATATTTTTGGTCTATCCGTCTGGAAAGATAATTATGAGCAAAGTTTTCTTCGCATTTTTTAAGTTAATTTTTTAAAATTAAGTACAAACATTCTACCTGCTTCAAGAAAGTATTTTCCGTATTTTGGTGCTTCAGAAAATGACGAACAAATTTTTCGGAATGAAACCATTTTTGTTTTCATGAACGGAATGGGAGCTTTCTGCATCTGGAAATGTTACATATAACAAATATTCCAACAAACACACGACTTAATTATAAGACAGATACAGACAATTGCGCTCAATTATATCGACACATAATTAATAAACATAATAAAAAAAATTACAACTAGTTGATTAAGTTTGTTTGATGTTATAGGTTTGTGGAAAAAGACGCTGTAAAATAGATTAACGAATAATGTACGTAGTATGCAAATTATAAGTCTTAATTTTTGTAATATTAAAGAAAATCACTTGTTGTGTTTTAGATTCCTTGAAAATGGTTGACGAAGTTAACCGAAATATCGGAGAAAATAAATTGTTAAAATAAAATAAAAAGTTGTTTTTATTTTTATGTTATGATCCAAGACCTTTAGCCGAAGCAAATAAATAATCTCACAGACCAAAAAATTATCAATATACACTTTCTATCAATAAACAAATATGTTTTCTTCGATTGCGAAAGGAATCTTTCCAAACGGAATTGTACTCTGTAACATGGCTTATTGTTGGTACATATTTAGAAAAAATTGGGTCCAAATGGGTACAAATAATATATTACTTAAACTTTAATTATCCTACAAAGTCTTCTTAAAATCGGTCTATGTTTGACCACAGCTTCCAGTACCACTCTTTTTAATGCCATAACGTCCTTATTAATCTTGTTATTGATATAAAATTTAAAAACAATACGTTTGTGCTGATAAGTACAGAACTGACTGACACAGAACTGAAAGGTCCAATTTAAACGTCCTCCCTAAAATCACTTTAAGACCAAAATATCGCATTTATATAGAAAAATGCATCTTGGTAAAAGTCGGCAAAAAAACTTTTAAGCCATTATACAATATTATTGTATATGTTATTCGTCATATTATTTCCATTGTGCCCTTTATTATGCAATAAGTGGCAGACTGGCTTCAATTAAAATGTGGGCGCAACTTTCAATAAAAAAAACATAATCTATAAGAAAAACAACATTTTACAATGTTGCCAACACATTTCACGGTATATTGCACTTTGTTATAGAAATAAAAAACAAAAGTGTTTTGACTGTTGTCAATATATTGTGCCACCTCTGAATATCATATGCACATTGACGATGTAATTGTACAATACGAAAAGCTTAGCAATTATATTGCAAGTGTATACAGCAAAAAATAACAAACGTTATTCAGTTATTATAGAAAATTTTTTAAGTCTTTTTATTATTTTTAACATTTTTTTTTATTAACATGTTTGTAAATTGTCATGTTAACAATGGGTTTATTTTTATTGTAGAAAATTAATGTGTATATCATAGAAAAAGTATTTTGTGTCTTAAAGTTAAAAACATAAAATAAAAGAATTCTGTATTTTCAATTTTAAATCTTTAAAAGAATGAACGATGTTGTGATTGTTCTAAAGTTTTACAAATCTGTACGGTCAGTTAACTTATTATTAAATTATTTATAAAGAAATTTTAACGCGTCTTCTATAAATTCTAGTTTTTCAAATAAAACTATTAATGATGGAAAGATTCCGTTTTCTGTTGATGTCATAAACTCATAGTGCATTGCATGAAGATCTATATTTTTGTTACTTAATCAGTTATAAGGGGTTTTTTGAAGTAATTTTTAATAAATTTTACTAAAAAGTAAATAAAACCCACTTTTCAATGCATCTTTAATTTCAATTTAGTAAGTAACAAAATATTTTGTTAATATGACAATTTAGTACAAATAAAAATTTATATTTAATATAAAAAACAAATAAATCTTCAAGCTCGCGGTCCTTTTTTGTATAAAATATTCTTTATTTTGTTTTAATTCTCGCTTTTTTGCTTTGATGTTTGTATTTATATTTTGATTTTTGTTATTTAGACAGTCCCTGATGATGTTATTCAAAGAATAACGAAATATTGGAGAAAATAAAATAAAGAATATTTTATACAAAAAAGGACCGAGAGCTTGAAGATTTATTTGTTATTTATATTAATAAAAATGTCGAAAAACAACTTCATATATTTATTTATTTTTAATTGTTAAAAAATATTGTATTCAATATAACAAACAAATTGTTAAAAATGTTTGTTGAATTTTAACAAATTTCGTTTTTTGCATTTACAAATTGAGTTTTTGGTGCCTTTTCAATTAAAAAGTTAATTGTATTGGCGAAAATGGTATTCAATTTGACAATTGATTTGTCGTAATTTTTTTCTATGTATGCACCGAATTGTTAAATCTTAAATTCGTAGCATAACGTTGTTTTGGTTGGGCTATGATTGTCTAATGATCAAAAATGCGGTACCTATTTTGAAAATTTGTCAGTAAATACACAGGAGTAGGGTATAATTTAGTCGACTATACTTTCTTTATTGCTTTCATTGCGTTAAGTGAAAATTGTTAAAAGCCCAAACAATTTTTGTAGAATATTTTTAAAAAGAACATAAAGAAAACAAGGAAATATGATTTGATGAAAACAAAATGTAGAAAAACAACTTAAGATAATTAAATTTGATGCAAATAAAAGACAAGGTCATGCGTAAATATATAATATAAGTAAATATAAATAAAGGGTGTTTTTTAAGCTAGATTGAACTTTAAATTGTAAAAAGTAACACAAAAAATTAAATTTTGATGAAATATTTTTTTTTATCGTTTCAGTATACTCTGACAAATCATCATGAATAGACTCACGCTTGAACAACGCTACGAAATTATCCAAATTTACTTTGAAAATCAGTCGTCGATTCGCGCAACTTATAGACGACTTCGTCATTCAGCGATGAGGCGCATTTTTGGCTTAACGGGTTTGTTAATAAGCAAAATTGCCGCATATGGAGCGAGACCAATCCACAAGAGACCCTACAGACTCCATTACATCCAGAAAAATGCACCGTTTGGTGCGGTTTTCACGCTGGTGACATCATCGGACCTTATTTCTTCAAAAATGAGGCCGGAGCTCGCGTTACGGTCAATGGAGATCGTTACCGCACCATGATCAATGATTTTTTGTTTGAAAATATGGATGACATTGATCCGGAGGAGATGTGGTTTCAACAGGATGGCGCTACGTGCCATACGGCGAACGCAACCATCGACTTATTGAAATCAAAATTTGGCGATAAGTTGATTTCGAGAAATGGACCTGTCAATTGGCCTCCAAGGTCGTGCGATTTGACACCTCTCGATTATTTCCTGTGGGGCTACGTGAAGTCACTGGTTTATGCTGATAAACCAGCAACAATTGACGCCTTGGAGGCCAGCATTGTTCGTGTTATTCGTGACATACGGCCAGCAGTGCTCGAAAAAGTAACCCAAAATTGGACGTCCAGAATGCGCTTCGTCAAGAACAGCCGCGGTGCCCACATGCCCGAAATCATTTTCAAATGTTAATGTCACGTATCGATCTTTCGAATAAAAAAAAAATTTTGATTACAATTTAATTTTTTGTGTTTTTTTTTACAATTTCAATCTATCGGGCTTAAAAAACACCCTATACATGTGCTCTAAATAATCGCTTACAACCCTGCTAAAGGTATGCAAGATTTTTGTATGGGCAGTTCTCTGTTAAAAGTATTAGTTTCCGCTTACAAAAAGCACATCTTTAATAAAATTACTTTTACTAAAAGAAATTCTAAAATGATTGTGACGAATATTTTTATACTTAACAATCTTCAGCACAAAAGCATAATACCCTCCAGAAATGCATCACATTTCTTAACACACAAAGGCCGAGAATAACGTTGTAAAAGCCATTTTTTGCAAAAACAGTTTTTTTGCAGATTACCGTTAACATTACTATCCTTTAATGTTAAAACATCAAATAATCCAAAATTGTGCACCTTAACACTGTCAAAATGCGATACATATATATAATCAGCCAGTAGAAGAACTTTGTAAGTTACTAATAGAATTACACAAACCAAATGGATTTGCAACGTGAAATAATGTTTGAAAAGCCGCTTGCATAGTGAAAGAACTTTTAAATTAACATCGCGAATGCGGAAATGAAAGTTCTAAAAAAAAAAAAAAATTATAAACTGTATATTTTTATGTAATTAAAATTTCAAATTTCTTGATAAAAACTTTTTTATCATTAGTTTTGGTAAACTTAAAATAAATAATCCTGCCTGTTAAAAACGTTTTTTTGCTCTCCGGAAAAATATTAATTTTGTAACGTGATTCGCGGCTGTGCTTCAATTTTAATTTTCGAAAAATTTTTATTAAGTGAAAATGGGAATTACTATTTATTGCAATTTTGAATAAAAAAGAAAAATTATGGAATATTGTGTTATATGTGGGCATTTCCTCCGAATGGTCAACCAGGATGGAAAAAAAATGTTGATAATCATCGTCTTTTAATGTTTATTATTATAAAACATAGTCTATTTTTTTTTTAAATTTAATTGGTTCCATAGCATATCTCAGCTGTTTTACTTACGGAAATTGGGCTGGAAATTGGAAAATTTTATATTTTCTTATATTTTCTACTTCTAAAGACATTTTTATAAATATGCTTTGTTTGCACTCTTTCTTTATAAACTCTTCATTACAATCAATTGTAAATTGAGTATTAAGTTGTTTGTTTAGGAAATTCAAAGATATTTATTAGAAAATGCATGGTGATAATAATAAAAAAACATATGGAAAAATCGTACGTTCGCGACCGGTAATTAAGCCAATTAAACAAAAACCAATACAGATAATTTATTGTGTAAATACTAGGGTATTCATTAATCGGGCTTTTGCTTTATACAGTTACTCGCTCGATCAATTAACCGAGGTTTTGCTTTAATCGGTTAATAATCGGTAAATTTGGTTTTTGATCGGTTAACCGATTAATAAAGTTTTTTTTAATAAATAAGGTAATTTCAATAATTAAAAATGAATAAATTATTTATTTTTTGGAGTTTATTATTAAAAAAACAAAAATAAGAATTCTTGATCTTAAACGAGCAAACAAAAAAAAAATAATTCATAAATATGTGATATGTATTTTTAAAGCAATACATCATCAGGGGTGTTCTGGAAATCGAAAACGCAAGAATTTTAAACGTCGTTTTTTAATAAGATTTCTGTAGTTAAATAATTTTATTAACAAATATTTCCCTATTAAACAGAATTTTATAACTAAATTAAAAAATTAGATTATTATTATTTATAAGTTTTTTCAATCTTATCTGATCTGATCTGATAAAATAAATTTTGAAAAAAAAAAATTTTGTTTAAATGTTTAGGATTAAAGCGATAATTTTCCTTAGTTTTGACAACACTTGACTTGGAAAATTTATTTTCTCTTATCGTGGGGGCTGGACGAATAAGAAGCAGCCATAATAAAGAATATCTAATTGCTCAGTCCTTTTCCTGGATTTCTCATAACATATAACATCTTCCATTCTGCCATCAGAGTCCTGATTTAATTTTTAACACATCTAATTGTTTCGGGTAATTCTGTTAAGAATGTTTTGCTAGAAGGAAATATACAGCCCAATTATGATTAAAAATTCCCCGGGAGTTTCTTACCTTTTCATATTTTTACAATTGAATTAACATAGGAAAAATGGGAGAAGGGAGCAAACTCCCGGGGAACTTTTATTCATAATTGGGCTGATATTGTATAAAAAAATATTTTCTAAACATGTATATGAGACGAAACAATTAATTAAAACACAAAAAATTTGTTATAATATTACAAAAAATTAAAAATTATGTAGCATCGGTTAATCGACTGAAATTAACCGGTTTAATCGTTAATCGAAAATATACAATTTCAAATTAATCGGGTAGTAATTAATCGGTTAACCGATTAACGATTAACCGAATGAATACCCTAGTAAATACTGGATAGAGACCTACGTTAATACACTTTACAACAAATTAATTACTTTAGAATATTCCGTTCCATTTGCATATTTTTACATTTCACGACTGTCAGCCAAAGCTGACTTCTATTTTGCGTACGTTCGTGACCACATGTTTAAACCTATCATTATGAAAACTTAAACTCGTTGAAATCCATCTTTTGCACTAAACATAGAGCTACCCAAATCTATCGAATCGGATAGGAAAAGTTTTGTTTTCTTTATAATTTGTACATCAAAAGCATACGAACTTACGTTCGTGACCCTAGGAAATGCCCATAAGCCGATGGAAGAAAACGTTTTTACGTTTTCAATCATTTTCCTTCCCCTTTGCTTTACGCACCACTGTACCCTACTTAGCACCAATTTTTAATTAAGCACCTGGAAAAAAATATGTTAAGCATTTTAAATATAATAGTTTTTTGTTCCAAATATTTTTAGAGATTTTACAGAGTGGATGTTTAAGGAACCTATTGTCGGTTCTAGACCTATTAGCACAAAATAGTATTTAAAGATTTTTAGGGAGTGTTATTCGTATGGGAGCGTTGGTCAAATATGGATAGATTCCGATAAGATTCGGTTAGCTGATTTAGGTTGCAAAAAAAAATAATATTTATGGTAAATTTAATCTGAATGCCAACATATTCTAGAAGTTTATAGGCATAACGACTCAATTCTGAAAAAGGTTATTAAAGGGGCTGCGAAAGATTATCGCGTGATTCCCACCATTCTTCAATAGACTTCGTCCATTCAAAACATATGGAACATTGTAAATTTTTTCTTTTCGAATTTAAACCACTTTCAAAATTTCTAATCTATACGTTATGAACTTTTTAATAACCGATACACGTTTCATTTTAATAGGACTTTCTTTTTTCCCAAACACATTCACTTTTTATATCCATTTTGAATATTTTTTTTATGTTAATATTCCTATTTTATAACATTTATTATAAATTAATTCAAAATACTTGCTTACAAACCCGAAAACACACCCACCAAGTTTAATGCACCTGTAAAATGTTTCAACTAAAAGTTTCGACTAAAATGATAATAAATTTAATATTAAAAAAAAAGAAAATAATAATAATAATTATGAATATTAAACGGTCTGTTAAAATAGCAAAAACACATGTGTTACTTTATAGCATTTCTCCATACAGAGATTGCTATAAAGCAACAAACCAACAAACAAACAACAAAATAAAATTTTTCAATCTATTTCATTTCAGGTCATATAATAAACCGACCATTAACAGACACGCAAAAAATTTAATCAAAAATACAAGAATACAAATTCATAAAAACCTTCCTAAAATAATGAATTAAACAAAAAAAAAAATATGCAATTAATTCCAAAGCAAAACGAAAAAATAGAATAAAATTAAAATAATAATCAAAGCAACAAATAATTTAATTAACATTTAGCAACAATTAATTTATAGTCTAAGTGTAAAATATAAAAGCCGAATGAAAAAATACAATTTATTACTACAGAAAAATAATGAGTAATAAAAACAGATACATATTTGTTAATTCATAATAAAAATTTTAAATGATCTTAGATAATTAAATTTCTGTTATAAAAAAAAAACTTTAAAACAAACAAAAATAATTAATAAAAGGAAAATATTGTTCTAAATTTCAATAGAAAAATAACAAAAGAAAAAAGTAAAAAATACCGATTAAAATTGGCAATTAAAAGTTAATAACTTGCAACAGATTCGCTATTCCTGTTTACTGTTGTAGTTGTAGTTGTAGTTGTTGTTCTTGTTATTTACATTAACTTGAAATATTTATTTTGTTTAGTGCTTGTGTAAACTATTACTATCACACACTTTCTCTCTCTCTCTCGCTTAATTACTCCTTTGTTTGTATAATCGTTTATTTCGCTAGTGTTTTGTTTTGTTAATGGTTAAAAAAACGTTTAACTGTTTGTGTAGTTTTCTAGTAAAGCAAAGCAAATTGACAAATTTCTAAATATGTGTGTTTATTTGTAAGAATTTTTTTTTTTTTTTGGTTTAACTGTAAATATTTAATACGACTACACACATGTTTGCAAGTGTTTGTTGGTTCCAACTAATGAAACTTTTTATCTAAGAAAGCGGCTTTTAAAATTAAAAGAAATGAAATTCAAAATAAAAAAAATGATTTTTAAAAGTGGTAAGTTTTTAAAACTTTTATTAAAAATAGTATTTAAGTCTATAGTTTGTAATGATATAAGAAAATATATATGTTTCTTAAGCCATTTATAATATTGCAATAAAAGTCTAATGATTATTAAAATTAACAAATATTTACTATGGACAATTTTCATTGAAAATATGTTTTGTAAACATTGAAATTTAAAATATTTTTATGAATATCTTTTCAAGTCAAACTAGCTACTAAGCGACCGCCGGTCTGGCTTTCGTAGGGGTCGGTCTACTGGAGACTTAGTCCCAATTCACATTATACGATTTTTGTAATTGCGATTATTGTCGTTTCCTCTTTGAAGTCGGTCTCATATTTACATTGTACGATTTTTGTCGTAACAACCTTAATATATTTTTCGTCAAATGAGAGAAAATTGAGAGAACAAATGAATGAACAAAACGAATCGAAGAGTACACTCGCTTCTGTACCCATTATAATTTCTTTCACCCCTCTTGCCCATAAAGTAAGAATCGCAACGACAAAAATCGTACAATGTGAATGGGCACTAACTGGCCCTGTTATCGGAAACCTAGTGCCGTTCGATAGAGCATTTTGGCAAAAGTAAGGAAATTGCTTTAGATATTTCCAAAGCGTTGGACAGAGGGTGGCATGGTGCACTCTTGTCAAAAGTTGTTGCATTTGGTGTCGGTGATAATTTCTCTCTATTTATATCAAGATTTCTCAGAGATCGCACTTTACGAGTTGTTAAAGATTGTATTTTATCAAACAAGTCAAGATTCATTCAGGGGTGCTGTATGGCTCCATCCCCTTTCCTACTCTATTTCTTATTTTTCTAAATGAGCTCCCATGTCAAACTTCCAGCCGTATCTACTAGTTTACAGATGACAGCAACCTTTGCCATTCACATTCGTTTATTTATAGACCAAGCGTATCCGATTATGGTGCTATGAGGCAGAGCATACGCTTGGTCGAGACCTTGACGTAATCTCGGAATGGGGTCGCGCGAATAAGGTCGATTTTAACGCCCGAAAAACCCATTGTTGTGTGCTGACGACGAATCAAGGTGCCACATCTGTATACATGGTTGGTATAATTATTGAGGAATCAGAATCTCCTGATGTTCTGGGCATGAAGATATAATGTGATGTCCGATGGACAGAATATATATATTCAAGGTTTCGATAGAAGCATTCAAGTGACTCGGTTTTTTAAAACGGTGTAACATATACCTTCACTTCATCTGATCTCCTTACTATTTATCTGATCTCCTTACTATTTAAACCCCCTATCTCTACTAAAATAGTATGATCTGATAAATTATAAATTAAATAAGTAACAGATTTTAACAATATGATGATAATGTCAGTACAACAACCACCCTATCATGATTTCTAAAGCCAATTTAAAATTGACGGCTCTTTAATGAGAATTGGCAAAAAGGAAAAATTCCAGCATGTTCTAAAAATCCGATATTGTGGGAGAAGTTTTGGTTTTACAAAAAATGTTTGAGAAAATTTCTACAATTTATATAAAAAAACTTGCAATTTTGCAAATCATATTTACTATTTAATACGAAAATTTACTTTCTGTTATACGAAATTTTGCAAAAACTGGATTGTGATAATTCTAATTTTGCAAAAACTTTATATATTATAGGAAATTCTACAAAAAATGTTTTTTAGTTTTGATATTTTATAGAAAATTTTTAGCAAAATTTGTTCATTTTAGGAAATTAAGTAAAACTTGGTCATTTTAGAAAATTTTGCAAAATTTAGTTATTTTAGGAAATTTTGCAAAAATAGATTATTTCGCAGATATTTAAAAAAAAATCATCAACAATAAATTTCAGTGTTTTTATCAGGAAAAAAAATGGGAATTAAACACGAACAACAAAATCTTTTTAATTAATGTTTTGTATTCGCAAAAATTACTTTTGATAATAAACCGGCGAGTGCACGGCCTAAAAAAACTTAACTGGCAACATGCTTTTGCAAGTTGTTTTTTGCATTTTGTTTTTTCTTAACCTACTACCACTACAATTAATGTTGGAAGAATTCCAATCAATGGAGAATGTAAGAAGAGATAAACTCACTGTTTATTGTTGATGTTTTTGTTTAACTTTGATATTGTTGCAAGTAGAACCAGTGTTACCGTCGGATATTTTCGAAAAGAACCAAAAAAGGGGATATCTACAAAAAAAGTGGCACCAAAAAGTGGATTTTTAAAATTAAAATAAGTACACCACATTATGTATTTTTTACGTTTTTTTTCTATTTATTATAATTTGAAATGGTATAAAAACTAATTTTTATAAAATATTTACTTTAATGTTTTGGTAATTCAAAAACGTTAAACTTGTTTTCTGCCAAACATGTTTTTGGATTATGACATTGTTGCAGCAAATAGAAGATATTTATGTAATGTGTTGTATATATACACTTAGTAATATATTACTTGTGCTATTCCTTCTGAATACATTTTCTCTGATTTATTTAAGACACTATATTGCACAGGTAGACATTTAAAAACTTTTTAGAAATTTATTTGCCCATTCCACCGGATTCTTATGTTTTTTGGAATGCTATGGCCGAATACGAGCGCAGTTTTCCCCCATCACGTCACATTTATCAGAAACGCCTATTTTTGTAATTTCGGACGATGTTTTGTACCACAATTAATAACAAAATGCATAGTTTTATAATTTTATTCTACAGTCAACCTAATTACAAAAGTTGTAGGCCCAAGCCCACGATGTCGACAATAAAATTTCTTTCGTATATTTGTTTTGAAAACAAAAACAAATTTTGGTTTTTATTATTGTTTTCAATAAAAATATGCGAAAGAAATGTTCTTGTCGACACCGTGGGCCTGGCAACTAAGCTATAATCGGATGAAAACAAGAAATCCTATAACAAAAAAAAAAAAAAAACGAAAATTTCACTTTTTCAAATACTTTATATATAATAAGTTCCTCACTTTAATACAAATAAATGCACGGCATGCAAACATGCTACTAAATTTAAGTGGTAGTGTTTTAATTTCTTTACTATAGCATATTTAGTTTTTATCCAATTTCGTCTATTATTGCTTCAAATTTTTGTAATCAGGTTTATAGAACAAAACTATAAAACTGGTTTTTGTTATTAATTGTGGTACAAAATATCTTCCGAAATTACAATAATTGGTGTATCTGATAAATGTGACGTAATGGGAGAAAACTGTGATCATATTCGTTTTTAGCATTCCAAAAACATAAGAATCAGTTGGAATGGTTAAACAATCTTTTTCAATGTCGTCCTGAGCTACATATTTTACAATTAATTGTTCTTAAAACGACTTCAATACTTTCGAAAATGTCTTTAGCCTATTTGTTACTTTATTTTTGATTAAAGCTAACTAAGATAAAAACACGCTCAGCAGAAGCACTACTTTGTGACAATGTAAAAATATGAGAGATCAAGTTGTATCAAATCTATTTTTCAATGTTCCTGTTTCACGCCAAAAATCTTCAGCATTCGAAATTTTAAATATGTGTTTATAATTCGTGTCATTTACTTTACTTTATACAAGTTTAAATTCATGTATAGATGCATCTGGGTCAGTTATAATATCTTTAAACTCTGAAACTTATTCGAAATAGTTTATATCTTCATTAGACACTATAAATATTGGGACTAAATACTTTAATATATTGAGCTTTTTAGTTTTTATATCAATTCTTATTATCAATTCATTACACAATTTTTGGTAAAAACTTAGATTTTACTTTTAATGTCAATTACACAAATTTTTGACAAGTTTTCGGTACACAATAGTTCGGGTTCTGCTTCATGACTTCTAAGAAGTTATATTCGTTTAAATATTTATAGGAATTTTTCCTAATTCTTGATTTATAAAACAATATATAGCAAAAAGTTTCAAACATTTGGTAAAAAAAAGTATTTTGTCTCTCCTGAAAAGTAGTTGTTTCTGAGCTACGAGGTTGCGGAAGAAAGACATCTGTATGTGAGATATCTTTATCCCCTTATTCATAACAAATAAAAAAAGGTTAAAAGAAAGTTTATTAAACCGGTTTTCAGCTAACCACGCATGACAAGAAAAAAATTTCATATAAACTTGCTTACATATTCATATATTAAAACAGTTTTACATATCTTAAAGCTAGGGGTTATAATTAAACAGAAAGAAAAAAAGTATATTTTCCTAGCGTAAAAAGTATCAAAAAAGTGGCAAGAATCGCAAAAAGTACCACATTTGGGTGCATTTTGTAAAAGTGGCCAAATGGTATCCAAGCAGTCGAAAAAGTGGCAAATTGCCACTTTAGTGGCACCAACGGTAACGCTGAGTAGAACTGTTGCTTATGATTCTTATACGCTTAACAGTTTTATTTGGTTTAATGTCGTTAGTTTTTTTTTTCAATCTTTATAGATGAAGTTTCCTGACGATCTGGCCTAACCAACCAGTGAAATGCGCATAGGCTTATCCCATCAACAATAAATTTCAGTGTTTTTATCAGGAATAAAAATTGGGAATTAAACACGAATAACAAAATCTTTTAAATTAAAATTTTTTATTTCCACAAATTACTTTCGATAATTTTTATATATAAAATTTTTTTTTAGTTTTGTTAAAAATTTTTCGCTATTTTTTATGAAGACTGGCTATAAATAAAAGTTGAGGATTCGATAGTTTAAAGAAAATATAATAAAAAATTTGGTATTTATAGGAAATTTTGCAAAAATTTTTAATTTGCTTTTAATAGTTAAACATTTAAAACATAATAACAGTTATTCATATAGAATCTAGTCGCGATAATCAGATTAAAGGAGTTTTACATAGGTCGTTAGACTTGTTGTCGCGTAAAAACGATTATTTAAAATTTTCTTAAAAAAGTTGCTTAATTTATTTTAATTTATTTTATTTTAATGTATTACAACTCAAAAATATGTGTTGCATAATGTAGCAATATTTAAAATTAGCATCCAATTTTCTGCTCTCTTCTACTAGATAGTAAAAACACACCGAGCATCTCTATCGTAAAATAAATTTTAAATTAATACAAGATTTATAAATCAAATTTTCATTGAAAAAAATTTTTAAACCTTTTATAAAAATGGAATATTTTTTGTGATAAAGATCCGTAGCTCTGTACCGCTTTCTTTACAAAAAACATTTTTTTTTAAAAATCAAAAAAAAAATCTGCCTTAAACTTTTTAAAAGCATATGTACATTAATCATTTTTTTAAAATTCTTATGACATATCTACATAAAATTATTTTGATAAATGTAAGTTTAATACGAAATTAAGTATGATTTTTATAAAAAATAAAACAAAAAATAAATTAAATAGAATTCAATTTTATTTTTACACAACTGAGATCCGACATGAAAAATCCATAACCTTTTCTACACAACTGGTGACGTATGAGCCATATATGATATGATACATTTAGGTAATATTACTTATACGCTTTTATGAATAGAGGACATTTTGTCATTTTAAATTCAAAACATTTTTGTAACAAATTTTATAAAAATGTCAAGCATTGAAAGGCCAAATAGAAATTAAAATTCTTAAAGAAGAATATTTTGTAGGAAATTAAGTCAACAAGTGCTTTCACATCAGGGAAATGACAAAAACATTATACTGACTTGACTGGTAGAAATTTTTTTTTTTAATATAATAAATCATATGTAAACACATGTTACAAAATAAACACACACATTATTGTTGTGTAAAAGTGTTTGTTATTGACATGCAACATAACGAAGGAACGAGCGAACGAACAATGGAACAAAGTTAAAGTGAAATATTAAATGACATCTACAACATGCACGAGTACACAGCCATACTTATAGGCAAAGTAACGGCTTACATTAATAATAACGTTTTTTTATACACTTTTATTTCTTTTTTTAATTTTCTATTGTTTAACTAACTGTACTGTTTTATTCATGTTTCTTGTATTATGGCTTTTGAAATTATAAATTAAAAAAGGACTGAGACTATTTTTTGTTGGAAGATCGCAAACTGCAAATAAGTTTTAAAATAACGTAAGTAACTGTCATAAATTTCTGACCATTTGACGCTCTAAGCACCGATTGAGCGGCATCTGCCTACTAACGGCCGTTCAAACACAAAGCGAATGCTATTGACTAAGAGGCAACAGATTGGGACGTGCATCTACAGGCCAAAGTTTTCCAAAAGGAAAAAATCAGGAATTAACCCAGTATTTTTAAGATTTTCATGCAAACAACAAACAAAGTGCGACATTAAGGCACTTTACATTATTTGGTATAGCCGACGGTTATATTTTCGCCGCAGTCGTTGAAAATGCTTCCATTTTAGTCAATTTTGATCGCCGTCAACGATATGTGTGACTGGCGTTCTCAATTTCTGCAATGTCACATCGGCTTCGAGTGGAATATTATGACATATATAACATAACGACGTAATCTCTTTTAATAGTTGCACATAGTTTTTTTCTCACTTTTCAAGAAACAATGGTATATTTTGTTTCACAAATTAAACAATAACATGTAGCTCTTCTTCATATTTTAAAAACAACATTGTACAATTTAGCATACGATTATTTGTGGTTAACATGAAACTATACTATAACCAGTGTTCGAAAATAAACACTTAATATCGCTGCTTAGTGTTCGGTTCGGTAGATTTGTAAGAAACACAAACGCTAATAGTGTTTGTATAGAAATTTTTTAAAAAAAAAATAACTTTTCCCTGTTTGTCATCTTTCGAATACAAAAATAATACTGTTCTTATTCAACTCAAAAAAAGATGAGAACATATAATTCCGTTCGGTTTTTTTAACCAAAAACTTCATTGTGTTCGGTTCCGTTTCTGTTGTACGTAGCGACCTTTGACAAAAATAAAATACACAAACACACCATATACACAATACACCAACAAGTTGTTCGTTCTGCGGTCGTTGCTAATTTTTTTTTTTTTTTATTAATTTCTTTATCAATATAAAAAAAAGTAACATTAAAGAACATTAAGATATAATGTTTGTCTACAGTGTCACTACAATTGTTCTGTTTTTTAACGAGAACAGAACACTTTATAATATTCGACTCTTTCTTAAAAATAGTTACGAACGGCATTAAATGTTGTGTTCTTCTACACAATAACTAAAAAAATAGATATCGTTCTTGGGTATGTGCGCCGAACGCTAAATAATGTTCTGTTTATTTTCGAACACTGACTATAACATTCTAGTAGGTAACCAGAATATGGCACGGGGTGCCTTATAGAGATTTAATTGTATAGGTAGGTTTTTCTGCTGCATGAGAACTTAAAATGATAATAGAAGACAGAAAAATTGTTGGAATGAAATTTTTTTTATAATTGTCTAGTAGATGATTTAATGGCATTTATTTTATGAAAATGATTTCCGGCAATGTCCGCCGCGGCTAAGTGACTACATTTTCCAATAAATCTGGCCGTATGTCGACAAGCTTGAATATTGTCTTCCAATGCTTCAAGAGTTGCCAGTTTGTCTAATCACTTAACAAAGAACTATAAAAAGTAATCCAGAGGCGTAACATCGCATGCACGAGGGGGCCATTAAACAGGACCACTTCTGGAAATAAAGTTGTCACAAGTGCGCTTTATGGCAAGTTGTGCCATCTTGTTGGGACAAAATGTCGTGAATGGTTAGCTGGCTAGTTTTTCCAAACAAAAATTCAGTCAGTATGGATCGATGAAATTCGCCATTCCCCGTTATGGCAGCTCATTTCTTTTTTAATAGACGAAATTCGCGAGCAGAGTTATTTTGCCAAAGTAAGTTTCCACAATCTGATCAGCGTTAAACAATTCATGATGACTTGTATAACCTTACTGAACATAAATGTCAACACAGTTTGACATTCTATGCCGTCAAACTAAGTAATTGACATCGAAAGTTCTCATGCGGCTTAAAAAATACCAGGGGCCTGATTCTGGCAGTAGTGATCGAGTACTTTCTCGATTCGAAAGAAATTTAATATCTCATTATTTCAGTCAATACTGAACGAATCTGAATTATTTTTTCACTGTTGTAAAGCATTAATTTGAGTTTCACACTACTGAAAAAATAATTTCGATTCGTTCAGTATCTACTGAAAAAGTTAGAAATAAAACTGCTTTCGAATCGAGAAAGTACTCGATGACGACTGCCAGAACTAGGCCCCAGATATTAATAATATTGTACGATGACAATGACATAGTTAAAGTTACGATATGACTGATAATTTTTCGTAAAAATTATTCAAGATAATTGTAAGCTTTAAGAAAAGTCTACAAATAGTTTTGGAGATTTTATTAAATATGTCTGTGGCTTGGGATAAGGAGTGATGGAAGATGCTCAATAATTCCTTATGGAATTATATTTTAACATGTTAAAATATACTGAACCATTGTTTAGCTTGTTTGTATATATATATTATGATTTTATTCCTTGTTGTCATGCCTATGAAAATAAACTCAAGCATTGTAAACATTTTATATTTTGTGTATTTGTTTTACACGCACAAATATTTAAACATGTCTCTTTATTGAATGTCATATCCAGACAAACGTGTCACAAATACTTTGTTTTCGTTTTTCTTTTTTTTTTTGTCACTACACTTTTTCTAAATTTTAAATACTACCTCTGCGATTATGTAAAATGATATGAATGAATACTAAAATAAAAATAAAATCGCATGATTTGTTATGATTCCCAAAGCAAAAGAAGACTATTGGAGTTAAAAAGCATGAAAAGCAAACAATATTAATGGGTTTTTGTAAAAAAAAAAATAAATAAAAATTGAAACACATAATTGTTTAATAAAGTGGAAAACAGACAGATAATATTGTTGTGGTTTTTTTTTTGCCATGGTGCTAAAATCAATTTTCAGTTCTTAAGGAGTTTTTCAATTTAAATTAAATTTAACAATTTTCCTTTGGGGTTTCGGGAAATTTGTAAAGTTTTATTAATCATAAATGATACATACAATTCTTGAAATGTGTGTGACTATTCTCTTTAGAAAATGTATAAGATTTCCATTCAATATTTTTATAATGTATGAGTGTGCGTCATTTATGATTGTCCTTGTGTCAACATTGAATTGAATGGAATTTCTTGTGTCACTTGATAATTTATTAATGCTGTTGGAAAAGAAAATCAATTTGTATCTTATATTTGAGAGATTTTATATTAATGAGAGCAAATTACATTAAAAGTTATTTTGCAAATTTATTTAATTGCATTGTCATATATTTTATTCTCATTTAATTTATTTTTGAAATTACACAACACAAATTCAATTAAAAATTAAAACAATTTCTGTCAAAATTGAATTAATAAAAAAAAATTAAAAACTAAAAGCAATAAATGGAAAACAAAGAATTTGAGAAATTTAAGAAATGTGCTTCTGGAATTTTTATAATAAATTTCTGGCTCTTTGCCAAGAACATGGATTTTCAACAGGATCTTATTGGTAAAGCAAGACAGTCTTGACATTTTACTTGTAAACATATAAATAAAAAGTGGTAAAAGCTTTTCATTTGTTATGTTTAATTAGAAATTGCTTTAAAATCGTAGTAATATGAAAGTAAACTTCGGGATATTTATGGCTCTTAAGATTAATACCGAGTAATTAAAGAAATAGACTAGCTTTTGCATCTAATGTAATAAATGTAATAAAACTTTTTGATCAAATAATCGACATTTGTTTTCTCTATCGCAGTAGACACTGGTCCAAAATAATTTTTTCATTTATAATTGCTAAAACCATTTAACGCTTTCCAATAAAATAAAATTTTTTATTTCTTTACGTCTACGTGGCTTGTCTGGAAAAACAAAATTATAGTTAAACTCTACACTCAGAAAATAACTTTTTTAAATAAAGTCACCTCCAACAAAACTATTTTTAAAGAAAAAGGTTTAGCATATTAAGGTTAATTTAACTATACTAGTGTTCGCCTAATGGTAAAAATTCGACTATAAATTTGTATGTTCATATGAAGAAAACATAGTACGTCTATGTAAATATGAATTAACATGTTTCGAGCATTTATGTTTTCCGTCTTAGTGGATCGATTTGGCGAGGGATCAACTTTCGGCTATCTTTTACGTGAGTTAATTTAATATTGTAAGCTCAATATAAAAAAATATCAGAAAATATCAATTGACAAACAAAAAGTATCGAAAAGTCTCCTCTTATATATGTATATGGGGGATTTCATGTCAAGTGACCCAATTTTGAAATCGATGTCTTCCGATTTGGATGAAATTTGCACCAAGGTTAGTCCTATTGGATAGTAGTTAAGACACAAATTTTCAACAAGATCGGTCTAAAAGTTTCTGAGTTAGTGGGGGTCAAAATTTGACATTTTGGCCATACAGGTGTTCTTTCTTATCCATGTAACTTATTACCTATTGGTGTTAGCAAAATTTGTCCCAAGTAGCTTCGATAGCTATTTGATCCATCTTTTGAAAAAATTTGTTTTTGGTTTTTTTAAAAAATTTTTTTAATTTTTTTTTTTAAATTTAAAACTTTTTTTTATTAGCGGGAATGTTTTTTTTTTTTTTTTTTTTGTTCAAAAGAAAGCTTATGTCTTTTCCTTTAAGGTAGTTTTGGTCCCTTTTTGGGATGCGAGCGGCTTATGTATAAAAAAAAAATGATTTCTAACTCTAGACAAGGGTTTTTCAATTTTTAGCATATGCAGTGTTCTTTCTCATCCATGTAACTAGACAAACTCACCTTTCCGACGGTATGTCGGGAATAAAATCAAAAAAACTACCTTGTAACTTCTATCTCTCCACCCACATTTTAAAGGCAAGTGTCATAAAATAATAAATTAACTGGTATTTCGGAGAATGGCCATGGAATATTTCCACCTGATTAAAACACTTGTCTCTGGGGCACCTGATATTTTGACAACAAAAATCACATTTAGTATTACGTGTGCTCAAAACTGTATATTTTTTTATGTAGGAAAAATTAAAAAAAGAATTATTTGTCAACATTTCTACAGAAAAAAAGTGATTTTATTCCTGGGATTAACATATTGTGGGCATAGTATCGAAGGTATAAAATAATAATTGGGTTTGTAACATACCGTCGGAAAGGTGAGTTCATCTAGTTTCTTTGCATACGTTTTATTTTTAAGGCTTTAGAAACACTAACACACAAATAGGAAAAAATTCAAAATAGTTCATATGCTAAAAATTGAAAAACCCTTGTCTAGAGTTAGAAATCATTTTTTTTTTATACATAAGCCGCTCGCATCCCAAAAAGCGACCAAAACTACCTGAAAGGAAAAGACATAAGGTTTCTTTTGAGCAAAAAAAAAAAAAAAAAAAAAAAACATTCCGGATAAAAAAAAATATAAAAAAAAATTTTCATTTAAAAAAAAAAATTTTAAATTTAAAAAAAAAGTTTTAAAAAATTTAAAAAAAAACAAAAAATTTGTTTTCAAAATATTGATCAAATAACTATCGAAGCTACTTGGGACAAATTTTTCTAACACCAATAGGTAATAAGTTACATGGATGAGAAAGAACACTGCATATGCTAAAAATTGAAAAACCCTTGTCTAGAGTTAGAAATCATTTTTTTTTATACATAAGCCGCTCGCATCCCAAAAAGGGACCAAAACTACCTTAAAGGAAAAGACATAAGCTTTCTTTTGAACAAAAAAAAAAAAAAAAACTTTCCCGCTAAAAAAAAAAATAAAAAAAAGTTTTAAATTTAAAAAAAAAAATTAAAAAAATTTTTTAAAAAAACCAAAAAAAAATTTTTTCAAAAGATGGATCAAATAGCTATCGAAGCTACTTGGGACAAATTTTGCTAACACCAATAGGTAATAAGTTACATGGATAAGAAAGAACACCTGTTTGGACAAAATGTCAAATTTTGACCCCCACTAACTCAGAAACTTTTAGACCAATCTTGTTGAAAATTTGTGTCTAAGCTACTATCCAATAGGACTAACCCTGGTGCAAATTTCATCCAAATCGGAAGACATCGATTTCAAAATTGGGTCACTTGACATGAAATCCCCCATATAAATATTGTAATCCACTCGGGACCATGCATGTTTATTTTATCTTTATAGGTCAAATATTAACAAAAATAAAAAAAGTACCAGATAAATGGCAAACAGTACCAACATTTTTAATCTTATAGGTTCTCATTCACTCAGGACCCTGCACCTGGAAGAAAGCGTTCTTAATGGGTTTGCCTTTGCCGATTTATATATAGACAGTCGAATTAATCGAAAACCGGTTTCTGAAAAATGTTAAAAATCGACCACCCTACTTTTTTATTATTATTGGATAATTGGGAAAAAACTAGTTTTTATTTACATATGCTCTGCATATGTGTTAGTAGCAAATTAGAATGCTTATAAATCCGAAAATATTAAACTTATTTTAATTAAATATATATTGTGCACTGCTCTAAGTAAATATCTTTCAAATGGTTTATTTTTTATACAAATCGGTTGAAATACAGAGCAGGAAAGTGTTCTTACCTGTTTTGCCTTTGTCGATTTATATATAGATTACTATCACCGGAAACCATACTATGGTCAAACTATGTCTAGTTAACACATTTTATGGTTTCCGGGGTCAATGATATGTTAAAATTAATATTAATAAGATTCCTTAATGACGTGCTAAATTTCCAATTTTTATTTTTGATAAATACAGAGCCAGATCACTCTATGAAGGCAAAATGAAGGCAAGCATTGAGAAGTTGGCGTGGCACAAAACAGAACAGTATTTATATAAGTTTTTGTTCATATCGCACCATGGTAAAGGGTTAATAAGAAGCGGCATAGCTAAATATAGCACTCTTTCTTTTTTTTTTTATTTTATTGCAAAAAAAGTACAAAAATTACCCCTTAAAATAAGAAAAGAATCTACTGAAGACATCTGAAATCATATTTTAGCTTAGAAGTATATTTTTTTTTTTTGACTTGTACCAAACGACTTTTCAAAAAATTTAAAAATATCGGGATCCGAAATTTCAAAAACCCGAGCTCACTTTTCAAAACTTTTGGCAGATTTCGTCAACCAGAAGTCTAGCTTCATTTTGCATTGGAACTGTTGAGGCGAGTTTCTTTCGTTGCAGAGTGTGATGTCGTTATATGTGAAAAATGTTAGTAGCTACCCTAGAGTGAAGCGAACTGGCACCAAAGTAGTCCCGTGATAGGTCTTTGGTGGTAGAGACCGGTTCTAGTTCTAACACTTGATATGAATAAGACCTATCACTTTTACATGGTGTTGTCATTGGGAGGGCCAATTGACACCATTTGACCAGACACAGGTCTATTCTCAATAAACGTGCTTAGTATCAGTTATTATAATGTAATATTATTTCAATACAATTCAGTATTCTTTCAATAAAAGAAGTCCTAGAATTAAATTCAATAACCAAATTTTAGAAAGCACCAAAAAATGTGTCACAGCACCGGTGAAGACTGTACTCTAATTCATTTCTTTTTCTACCTTTTTGTTTTTCATAAACCAGTTAAGGGATTGGTTCTTTTTTCACTGGTCATGAGTCCTTTCTTTATGTACTTGTTCTATTTTCACAAATCCCAGTACCAGTCTGTTGGACCAATTGACACAAATTTTCCGCAGGGTAGTTCATACTAGTAAAACTAAGTGCCCACTTTACTTTTAAATCAAAAAACGCAAGTATTGTGAATAAATGACGCGACTTAAAATGACAACTAATTAGGCACTAGACTACTTAGTATGTTCTTACTTTCGTAATGCGAAAAACATAAAAATGAAAACGAATACTTCTTTTTAATAATATTTGCATATTGTTTCTATGTTCTATATTTTATTAAGTAATTAAAATGTCGCGACCAGTTTTTGTCACCCTGAATACTTCATCAAATATCATTTCTAAAGAAAAAAAGGTTTTTCGTTTTGAATAAGATAATATTTGTAGAAAGGTTGGCAGAACATTTTATGGGAAGTTCTTATAAAAGACGTGTAGGATGATTAAGAAAATGAAATTAAGGTATATCTACGATTTTTACTCTGTATAGGATTCCAAATCGGTATAGCGAATGACAAAAGCCGTAAACTTCAGCAGAGTAATAGCACGGGTTTCCAAAAAAAATTCTTTTTTTTTCATTATTTATTTAATGAAAATTCATATATTAAATATGAACTAACAATAATTAATTAAATCTTATCATAATACTTTATTTTACGTCCTGCCAGTGCCAGACACAAATTTTCTTCATCACGAGTTCTGTTCACATATATAGGTGTTTATCGCTCATCTTAATGGGTAAGTGATGCAGTGTCTCTTCTCCTTAAGCGAGTGTGGCCGCTATCATTTAAAATATTTCGAGCTAGTGGATTTGGGTGCAGCTCTTGCCTTTTTAAATATTTTACAGCATATTCAGAGAAGTTTATTTTGGCGCCTTTGATTTTTTTCGATATTTGAGGGCGAGGCAGTGCCCCATAGTTGAATACCGTAACAGAATTTCTTTCAATAAGTTAGTTTGATTTGGTTAATTTTGCTTTTATATGACATTTCCATGTTAAACGCTGACCTAGATGAATACCGAGATTTTTGACATGTGACTGTTGAGGTATTATTTGAATATTGATTTTAATAGGGGGGGCATGATTCCCGGCAAACGGTGAATGTTATTATCCATTGTTTTAACCATAGTTCTAGTTGAAATATATGATCCTGCAGGAATCGAGATGCTTTACGACTGTCCTCGTGTACGCTTAGAAAAGCTGTATCATCAGCAAAAGTTGATGTTAGGGTTTAATTGTTTGTTAGCATGTCCGAGATATATATAAGGTAAAAAGTGGGCCCAGGATGCTTCCCTGACGGACTCTAGCTTTAATTGACTGAGGAGATGTCAAAAAATCACCTTCTTTAAAATTAAATTTTCGACCGACCAAGTAGCTTTCTACCAGCTTGTGTGTGTGTTGACCGGTAGGTTTAACTTCAATTTATGTAACAAGCCTACACGCCAGATTTTATCAAAAGCTTGAGAAAAATCGATGAAGAGAGCGGTGCAATATTTTCTTTCTTCAAAGGCTTTTCTTACGGCGTTTACTATCCGATGGTTTGTTCAATTGTGCTATGTTTTCTTCTGAAACAGAATTGATGGTTAGGTATACACCCATTGTCATTTAAAATTGGGGTAAATTTTGACGCTAAGAGCTTCTTAAACAGCTTTGATATATTAGATAATAGGCTTACATGACTCAACTTTTGTGTGATCTTTTCCTGGCTTTGGTATCATCGTTACTACACAGAAAAAATTTTTGCTGAATTATTTTCAAACAAACGCTTGTTAGAAAATTTTTTAATTTCTACAAATTTTTTACTGAATCAAAAAATATTTTTGATTGATTTTTATTTAACCAACAAAAATGTTGAAAACTATTCAAAAATATAATATACGCGTTATTGGTTTCATGTTTTCATAATTTTGTATGAAATATTTAACGCTCTTTAATGTTGTCGTTGTTTTGCATATTTTTGTTTACTCGCAAGCAACACTTATTTATGTGAAATATAAGAACAACAACAAACAACACATACAGTCTATTTTTGGACGCTTTAAAAAAGTACAACAAAAAGATGTAAAAAAAAACAAAAACGTAAAAAACGTTTCACTCTTTTTAAACAACGGAAACAACAACAACAACATTAAAAGAAACCAAATAAATTTTTGGTTGGTTTCAAAGTAGGTAAAAAGAATGAAAAAACCGCGTATTCAATTTTTTAAAACTGTTTAGTTAAATAGGTACATCAAATACAGAAATAGAATGAAGGCGAGTCAGTCTGCTGCCGTTTTTGGTTACATTTCTTCTTCTTAAGCCGAGGAAAGGATACAGCAACAGTGAGTGAAGAAGAAAAACATTGTGTGTATAAAAGAGGCTTGGTTCAAAAATTATTCCAACAAACAAATGTGTCTCAAAGCCGGCCGCCGTTCTGCTCTGCCTTCATCTTCTCCTACAGTGCTTGCTTGTGAGCGCGTCATTGCTTGTGCAAAAACTTTTTTGTTTGATTCAGCAAAATAATTTGTTTGTAATTTATATGAATTTTAGTAAACTTTTTGTTTGATTCAGTTAAATTATTTGTTTGAAAAAATCAGTGTTTTTTTTTAACAAAAGAAATGCAAATAAATTGTTTGAATATGCAAATTTGTTAATAGGACCGATTTCAGACAAAAAATGTTATGATTCTACAAATTGTTTGTTTGAATTGGAAAAACCATCGTAAAAAATGCGTAAAATAGCATTAAAAATATAAAGAATAATTTTCTTTGCTATGCGAGGTAGCTTCAAAAGCATTTTGTTACCAATCTTATCCATACCAGGTGCCATCTTGGTGTTTAATTCACAGATAGCTTTTTCTATTTCTCTTATCTCAAATCTAAAAGGGATAGCTGCTCTAAATAAAAAATGTGCGAAAAAAAAGAATCTGCACGCAGAGAAAAAAAATGTTTAAATATGGTCACCTCCAACAAAACTATTTTTAAAGAAAATTTTAAACATATTATGTTTGTTGAATTAGTCCTCCATCAAGAAGCCACAACCATATTATGGTTGCCTTTAAACATGTAATGGTTAAATATGACAATAATTAGTTTTAAAATTAACAATACTATTTTCCTCTTCTCCAAGAGCAACATGCTATGGTTGAAAACCAACTATGCCATTATAAATGTTAAACATGTTTTAGTTATTTTTAACCATAACATGTTCGGAGGCAACCATAATATGGTTGTGGCTTCTTGATGGAGGACTAATTCATATTATGGTTCACGGTGACAATAATATGGTTAAATGAAACATAATATATTTAAAATTTTCTTTAAAAATAGTTTTGTTGGAGGCGACCATATTTAAACATGAATTTTCTCTGGATGTGGGGGGCATCAAGTTTCCTACATCCATTGCGGAATTTCTGCAAGCGAATATTATAGAAAAGAAAAAATTGTTTTTCTGCAGCATCGATGCAATAGATTACATTTGCTTTTTTCAAAATTATCTGTTTCTTATGGTTAATATTGTAAAACTTACTATGTAGTTGCAAAGGAATTTTTTTTGTAGTAGAGCAATTTATTAACCGAAAGAGATAGCCGAACATTAATGTTCATGCCACTTTAAATGCTAAATTACTATGAATAGAAATTTCAGTTTTATATTGTATTTTTTTAGAATCTTAAAAATTAATAATTTGCGACCTTAAAACTAAAACCGAATAATTCGGAGTCTAGTGGCTATGCATTTTGAAGTAATTTCTTTTTGCATACCTGAGTTCAAGTATGCACTCGATTTTTGAAGGCACTACACTAAGCCGAAAGTACTTAACTATAGTAGTATTTACCCTGCAAATAATTTTGGACCACCTGATCCATTTTGATAAAATGGACTACTCCATGGACTATGTCATTGTTAAAAAGTGACGACATGTCTTCGTTTTTTAACGACGTGCTTTCGTTTTTAAACGACTTTAAAACTAATCCTCGAGTATACCATGGAGTAGTTTGAAAACTACTCCTTTGTAGTCCAAAGCAGGTTATATGGTCCTGACGTAGGACATTGTAATGTTAAATAGACCATGTTTTTTTCATACGTTTGGGTTAGTTTTGGACTAGTCCTAGTCTCTTGTGGGCTACTCTTTACACGAGTGTTGGGACTGGTCCTATTATTTGCAGGGTCCTATCTCTCCGCATACCACTCAATGTGTGTTAGTGGATGATTGGTTTAGGATACTGCATTACGTTAGGTGAAGGGCTTTAAAGGCTCGGCATAGCCGAAAATACCACTTTACTCGTTTTTATCTAATTTTGCAAAATTAATTAAGTTAAAAATTTAATTAAATTATGTTGGAAAATTTGTAATTTTTTAAATTATTTCAAAGACACCCTTTAAACAGAATTTGACACCAATATTGGTTTTTTCCTTTTAACTCCTCGAAAGTGAGCGTGCTATCAACAGACGGACAGATGGGCAGACAGACGGACACGGCTAAATCGACTTAAAATTACTTAAGGAGCCAGAATATATATGAGGGGCTTAAAGCACAAGGGGTTTTAGTGCCTTTTTTCTAAAATTGAGCTTACATATGAAATTAATAGGTAAATTTCAGTGAAGTTCAGAGCACAAGAGGTGAATGTGGGATTTAAACATATCTCAGGATCTTTATTAATTAAAAAGCAATATTCCAGATAGCATCTTGAATTTTTTATTGCAATTTAACTTTACCCGTTTTTTTCTCATTATTTAATAAAAGTCACTTCTTCCCCCCTCATATAATTTATGGGGTTCTTAGATGAATATTAAAAAAGTTTCACACGGAATGAAACACTTGTGGTATACCCTTATTGAGTATGCATGGTAGAGGGTATAAAAATAATTATCAAAATTACACCGAATCCTTTTAAAGAACATAAATAAATACAAATACGGTAGGATTACTCGAGAATTATAAAATTTTTCAACTTTATTTTTAGACAAAAACTTAGATAAAACACCAACAATAAACTTACTGCCTTATTTATAAAAATTAAAACATGTTAATAAAGGGTTTATTAAACGGATTTTGTATGAAAATCCGTTTCATAAAGCCTTTATTAACCGGTTTTATTTTTTATAAATTAGACCGATACTGTTTATTGTTGATGTTTTGTCTAAGCTTTGATATCGTTTGCAAGTAAGACTTGAATGTTTTTTATTCTCACTCGTTTAACCCTTTTATTTGTATAATATCTTTAGCTCTTTCGAAGTATTTGGAAAAAGATCTCCTGATGATATGGCCTAAGCAATCAGTGAAAAGCGCATAGGAATAAGCTTTTCCCCCATAGAGTAAAAAAATTTTATAAAATTTTAGTTTTCGAAATAATAAACTAAAATAAAATTAAAATATACCTCAACCTTGCAAACATCCCCTAACAACACCCTACGAAAATATCTCCCTCAATATTGAAATATTAATATCTCCAATTCAGGTGCAAACGCCTCATCTGGCAACTCTGCATAAGAGTAAAAGCACTGTTATACATCTTATTTTCCTAAATCACTTAAGAAATTAAATTTTCAACGTTGTCCCAGATTCCTTTTTATTTCTTGTTACCTTTTTATTTCTTTTTACCTTTTTATTTGTTTCCCCCTTATTTTTGCTAGCTATCTTTTTTAACTGAGATTAATATTGTTTCCTTAAAAAAAAAAATAAATTCAATTTATGTCAGATATTGTACATACAAATGTAAATATGTATGTATTTATAGATATGTAAACACCCAATACTTTTAAAGAAATATATAAAATACTCGCAAAGGCAAAACAGAGAAGAATCTCCAAAGTTTTTCTTATTAGAATGCTGTAAAATGTATATTAAAAAGAAAGTGATACGAGAAAACAAAAAAATGTTTACATTCTTTGATTTAAAATTACTTTCTTGTGGTTTAGTCAACAAATTTATAATATTTGTGTCTAAATTTAAAAAAGGAAAAGTTTTATTTACAAACTCACAACACCCATGGAAAAAGTTGAGCACACAGACAAAGTAAAGCAAACAAAATCGAGTATACAATGTCATTGCTAGCTTTAGAATAAAAAAAACAAAAGAGTTTTTATGAATGATATACATATTACACCACTAGTGGTGAAGGAGTGTATAGGAGTTTTTCATTCCGTGCGAAACGTTTTTATATATTCATCTGTGGCACAAAAAAGTATATAAATTGTCTTTGATAATTGGCCTTGGTAATTCTAAGTCGATTAAGCCATGTCCGTCTATCAAGGAAAATAACATTTGTGTCAAACTATTTCTAGTTTTCCTAAGCAGTTTGGGATTGAAATCCAGCGAAATGGGTTGAGAAGGACAGGAGTTATGAATCCAAATGTTAATCAACCACTGCAATTGATAATTTTGTTAAAAAAAATCTAACATAAATGGTAGCGGCATGCAGGTATTGGTATAAGATCTTACAAAAATTCGTTTTATATAACTAGAAATTATAGTACTAAATATCGTAAAAACCGGTCCGTAATTTACTATAGGCCCCAAATAAGGACTCGAACACACTTTAATACGCCTAAAACCGTAACGCACGCAGAGTAAAAACATGTTTAAATATGGTCACCTCCAACAAAACTATTTTTTAAGAAAATTTTAAACATATATTGTTATTCATTTAACAATATTATTGTCAATTACAACCAGATTATGGTTGAATTAGTCCTCCATCAAGAAGCCACAACCATATTATAATATCATGGTTGGTTTTCAACCATAGCATGTTGCTCTTGGAAAAGAGGAAAATACTATTGTTAATTTTTAAACAAATTATTGTCATTTTTAGCCATAACATGTTTAGAAACTACCTAATTTTTTAATACAAATAAACCCAAGTTGACGTGTCACCTTCCACACAAAGACGGTAAAACTAATAATAAAAATCTGTCAAACGGGTACAGTAAATGATTTCAAATTTGGAACAAATCGTTGTGTTATCAATATACTGCATCTGAAAACAAGTGAGGTGGATTGGAGCATACAAAGACAATATAGTAGAAGTATTCAAATTTGGAGCTTATATATTTGCTCTTCACACGAAACAAATGTCAAGAAGTAAGTGGGTATTGAAATGTTAGCGTGGAGTCTCCCATACAGATTTAGGCCCGTTTTCACGACTTACCTATAAAGTTCGAAATAGTAAACGGTACCTTTAGCACTAGTGAGGAATAAAGTTACCTTCAACTATTTTTCGTTTTCACAACTTCTGTATAAAATAAACTTAACATTTTTGAAAATGTGGCAATACTAAAAAAAAACCGATTATTTTTGCCAAAATAAAAATACAAACTGGCAACTACGTACTTTTTTTACATTTACAATTTTAGATTAAAGGGAACTTGTGATAATTAAAGGCTCATTATCTGTTCGATAACTTCCTACATTTAGCTATAGTTAAGTCGTGAAAACGGGCCTTAAACTATTTATAAATTTTTTTTTTGTTAAAGTATTACATTAAGCTGGCCACACACTAGTTATTTGGGCAAGCTCTTGTTACTTGTTAATGGGGCTGTGCGCGCACAAATCACAAGTAATTGAACATTTTTAATTTCTTGTGATTTGTTCAATGTGTTAGTGGGCTTGTGCGCGAACATTTTGAAATTTTTTCATTTTAGTGTACAACAAAATATCAAATTGTATCTATTGCGGAGTTGTCTAGCTTGTATTCTTCTTATATTTTTTTCTTTCTTTTTTTTTTAGTTTAAACTTTTTTTGTATATTCAAATCAATTATCAAAAGTGCATTTACAATTCATGTTGCCTTTTTAAAGTTTAAGGTTATTCGGATTTGTTCGTCGTGTATAGAAATGGAACGTTACAAATCACATTCACAAATCGCTAGTATATTTCCAGCTTTATGAAGTATAATTCAGCATTATATTTCAAACGCTTTCGCTGTCAAAAGTCGCTCTCTTCACCAAAACTAATATGCAGCAATTCAGTATCACTGTTAGATACATACATATAAAAACAATTCAGCAATTTATTTGAGATAATAGTATTCATTTATTTGCATGTAGTGATATGAGGTTCTTGTTAAATTTTCTTTTTCTGTTGTCTTTAAAAACAAATATTTAAATTGATTTATGATCTCAATAAACTTGACATAAATTATAAAATTTAAGAAAAATATTTTTAAGAAAAAAAAAACCAACCTAAAGTAAATGGCAGTGGTAAAATATTTATTTTTAAGAAATAAGTTTTTCTTAACAGTTGGGATTATTGTAACAATGACTTTATTTAAACTCTATTATATAAGATTTGTTTTCCGTTTAAGTTTTTAATTTTTTCGGGTTTAATACCATAGCATAGTTTTTCCTAATATATTCTCTTACATCTGTCTCCCCTTTTAAGGAACCTTACTCACTTCGTTAAGAACATTTATTTTCACACATACTATACATTTGAACAATATGTTTCATATGTGTTTGTTAAAATGTGGTTATGTGTCAAAGTGTGTGTAAATGTGCCAGAAATGATAAATGAAAATAACTTTCTCTCCTCTTTTTGTTGCCACTTAGTCATTCATACCTACAAATACAATAGAAAAAGAATTGATATTGCTGTTGCTACTGCCACTTACTTAACTATTGCTTCTTTATTATATTTTTTCCACTTTCTACTTTTTTTGCCTTTATTTTTTCTTTATCTATTTTTACACTCCCTAGAGTAAAGAATACAAAAACGTATTCCTAGAATTGACTAACTGAAAATAAAAAAATACAGTTTCGTGTTGGAAGCATATTCATGTAGCAGTTGGTTTTTGTTTAATTGTTAAAGATGTTTGGGGAAGTTATTGGCATGTGTTCAGATAAAGTTATTAATAGTTTTTTTTCTAGTAAATGAGCAGGGAAAGTCTCTTAAATATCAAAATTCAGTCAGGATGGCTCGATAGCGCTCGCCATTTACCGTAACGACTGCTTCTTGCTCATTTCCAAGGAGCGTGTAAACCGCACCAAACAGTCAATTTTAATGGGTGTTAACGGCTAGAGGATTATCTTGGCCCCAACTACGGCATTTTTGTTTATTGACGTAGCCATTTAACCAGAAATGACCTTCGTAAAATTACCGAAGTGCTCTATAAACTACGCGAACAGATTTATTTTTTCAAAGTAAATTTTAAATTTTTCCAAATGACTTGCCAAATTTTAAATTTAGTTTGACATTCTTAGCTGTCAAGCCATAGTTATCGATATCGAAAGTTCTCATACAGCTTTAAAAAACACCCGATCCTATATTCTAAATTCGGATCAGATATTTCTTAAATTTAAGAAGCATTAAAAATTTTAAATATACAAAATCGTCCTATTATTTTACCTGGTCCTATACAAGTGTACTCCCTAATTAAAGGCATTGGTACGATTTTTAATACTATGGTGAAAGGTAAATACATAGATACGATTTAACACAGCAAAATACAGAACTTTTACTGGTTTATCTTTAAGGAGGAGTATCAAGATTAAAAAAAATATACATTGACTTTGGAGATATCTCCAAAAACTGAAGTTGAGAGCGTTTCAAGTAACTATGATGACCTATAATAGCAAAATTTACATCTGAAAATTAAAAAAAAAAAATAATGTGACCTTTGGAACTAAATTTATTGAAGGCTTTTAGATTATTTCATTTATAAACTTGGCTCACTAGCTTATATGTATGTTATCTTAAAATTTCTTAATAAAATATAAGAATTGTATGTTTTGTTTTGACGCTAGAGTGAGTGAAAACTAAGACATGTCATGCGTAAGGGTGTGCAAAACTTAAACATTTAAGTTAATTGCGCGTAATCATGAGAGAGTAAATATATTCTTATCGAAAGTTTTCGTGACAGTATGCCAAAATCAGTCACGCGCACATTAGTGAGTAAATATATTCTAAGTCAAAAACAGATACGAAAACTTCTGTGTTATTAGATTTTTACAAATATGCCAAATATTATGGAACTCGGATAGTTTTTTAAGTTATTGCATATTTTCTAGGGTATTCATTCGGTTTACCGTTAATCGGTTAACCGATTAATTACTACCCGATTAATTGATCGGTTAATTTAAAATTTTCTATTTTCGATTAACGATTAAACCGGTTAATTTCAGTCGATTAACCGATTAACCGATGTTACATAATTTTTTGTAATATTATAACAATTTTTTTGTGTTTTAATTAATTGCTTCGTCTCATATTAATGTTTAGAAAATATTTTTTTATACAACACAGTACAAAAACATAATAAACTCTTAATAGTAACACAAACACTCTTTAAACAGAAGTAACCCAAACAATTAGAAAAATTAAAAAAAATTAATTAAAAATTGAATTAGGACTCTAATGGCATAATGGAAGATTTTATATGTTTAGAATATCCAGGAAAAGGATTGAGAAATTAGATATTCTGTATTATGGTCTGCTTCTGATTCCTCCAACACCCACGATAAGTGAAAAAAAAATTTCTAAGTCTAGTGTTATCAAAACTAAAAAAAATTATCGCTTAAAAAATTATTTTATCAGATCTCCTTAAACCATTGAAATAACTAATAAAATGATCCACAGTCTATTTTTAAATAAAAACATGGAACTCGAAAACGCAAAACACAAGAATTTGAAAGTTGTTTCTAATACACTTTTAATCTAATTTTTATCATTTTTGTTATAAAATATTGAAATATTTGTATATTTGTCAATAAAATTATTTATTTTATTTATTTTATTTATTTTTATTTATTTATTTATCTGTATTTCCATACAACAAGACATACATCTTATAATTATAGTATGGAACTAGAAAAAGTTATAGTACTACAACTTAAAACAATTTAATTTAAAAGAAGTGTGGAAAATTTCAAAATTTTAAGGATCAAAAAATTTAAAAAAAAAAAAGGAGAAAAAACATAGAATAAAATTAAATAAAATTCAAATTAAAAATTAAAAATAACATAATTTAACAATAATACAAACTAATTATAAGTTATCAAAAATACTTAAATTAAAAACAATATTTAGTTTAAAGTAAAAATTATTTTACTACAGAAATGTTATTAAAAAACGACGTTTTAAAAGTTCTTGCGTCTCGCGTTTTCGATTTCCAGAACACCTCTGATTATGTATTAATTTAAAATAAATATCACATAAATATGAATTTTTTTTTTATGTTTTTTCGTTTTAGATAGAGAATTGTTATTCTTGTTTTTTTTTTACCAATTAACTCCAAATAATAAATAATTTATGTATTTTAAATTACTGAAATTACCTTATTTATAAAAAAGACTTTATTAATCGGTTAACCGATCAAAAACCAAATTAACCGATTAAACCAAAACCTCGGTTAATTAATCGAGCGATTTACCGATTAAAGCAAAAGCCCGATTAAATGAATACCCTAATATTTTCTTTAAAATACCGTTGAGGGGACCAACAATCCTTTCCGCAATAATGGTAAAACCTAATTCACAAAGTGCGATTGTGTATTAAACTTTAACTAGATACTTAAAAACAAAATAGAAAAAATATGACAATAAGTAATTATTGGGCAGTATTATTAACTGTGTTATTTATATCCACTGTGTGGATGCGGCGGTGGTAAAACAAAAGATTTGCACCTTCATGGAGGAGGCCAGCTCCCCTAAGGGTCAGTTAATCAACCGGTAAGACATACTTTTCTTATCTAATACTTTTCAAGCTTCTACTATTTGAAAAACAACTTTTAACTAAATCATTTTCCAAATTTTGTGAATTCTCCAGAAACTTTATAGTCTTTTCCACCATAAAAATATCAATTATTTTCAAAACTACTTGACATACGTTAATTTGGAAGACGGTTTACGCAAGAAACCATTAAGCCCTAAACGAGGCTTCAAGCCGAGACAAGCAACAATAATCATTCTCTCCCATTTCCTAAGCCTTTCCATTTAGACGGAAGATATTCCAAACCAAGCTGTAAAGGCATAGGAAATGAGAGGACAAATTATTTGTCTATAAACTTGAAGGCGCACTTTTCTACCTAAGCCACCTTTGCGCCTTAAAATACTTTGATACAAATTGTACACCTTCTTCGAACTTTCCCAAACTTTATCAATATGACGATAAAACTCAAAATTTTCGTGAAAAGTAACACCTAGATACCTCACTCTATCAGAAATGTTTTTTTTCAAACACGGAAGATATTTCCTGCAGTTGGGATAAAAATATTTACGGTTGCCTTTAATGAATACAGCCACAGTCTTATACATATTAAGATTAAGTATCCATTTTCCGAAGTGGTCATTTAGTCTTGTCAAATATGTATTAGGTCCATTGCTATCTCTTCTAGCGTTTGCCCGTTGGAAGCAGCAAGAATATCGTCCACGTAAGTCAGTAAAAGATTTCCATCAGTTGGCTGAGGTAAGTCAGAAACATACAAATTATAAAGTTCCGGACTGAACAAAGAGCTTTGTGGTTCATCCGCTTCAACCAGTCTAATGTCCGAAAAGGTTGTCCCCACTCGCACCCTAAATGTCCGCCCACTTAAGAAGCTGGCAGCTAGTCGACAAATATTCCTACCAAAACCAAAATTTAACACTTTATATAAATGACCATTATGCCAAACTGTATCAAACGCCTTGGCAAAGTCTAAACTTGCAACCATAGTAGGACATCTTCTATTCAGACCTTCAGCAACATAATCGGACAGTACCAATAGGGCATGAGAAGTAGAGTGTCCATTCCTAAACCCAAATTGGAAGTCCTTCAGAATTTCCCTATCAAAAATTACTTTGTTTAATATTGTTTATGCCCGACGGATGGGGCATCAATTAGGCCAAAATCAGAAAGTCTTCTGTCCGTGTGAACAGTCCTTCCATCTGCAGTTGTATAATTGTCAAACACCATCAAAGGCGTTGTCCTGTCCAATGTCTCAGTTCCTTTCTCACGGTAGCATCAGTCGAATCCGAGCGCCCAATTGAACCGTTTACTGAACATGAAAAAACCCATCTGCAAGCAAATTAGCCTTTCCATTATCATCAGAGACAATTAAACCCCCAGGAGCTTTTAAACTTTGAACTTCCGGAAGAACATTTAATTCGACCGCAGATTCACCTTCCTAAACGTTGTTCTATTTAGTCGCACCTTGCCAAGGTAATCAGACAAATGCTCCCGCTCAAAAATGGCCCCTTGTACGATCCTATCAAAATTTTTCATTTCGGCCTTTATAATGCTCGCCCTGCCAGGCTCACTATACCCATGCAAAGCTCGTCTTAGTCTTTTTTTTGTGAGTGACGAAATTAAGAATGTGTAATGAGAGTTTCAACATTCACCTGCCTTTAACCGACATTTTCGAAATAGAATATTCCATGGCATCCAAGAAAGCACAATTTAAATTTGTAAAACATTCATCAATTTCAGACTTGGTAACGTTTCTGTCAGCAGGGCGACTACGATCTGCCAAATTTCCAGACAGCTTACTCCTAAAACGACGAATATTAAGCCCATCGAAATCAAATCTCGAAGGCACTTTTCGCGACATGCAGTTACCTGCATTAAGAGAAATCTCCACAGCTTAATGGTCAGATTCATAATCAATTGCCCGAAGCAAAATACCAGAAGAAGGTCGTAATAAAAAATCAATAAATGAAGAGAAAACAACATTCCTTCTAGTCGGTCCATCAGTTTGTCTTACTTCCAAGTCAGGATTGTCCAGTAAAAAATCTCGAAGATTTCGCACACTAACATTAGTGTAAGGATCACCCCAATACGAATGCCTCGCATTAAAATCACAACCAATAACAACATTGTTAGAGACAGCCAAATTTAGTATTGAGTCCAACGAATCAATAGCAAAAGCATTGTTTTGCCTTAAATACATTGCAAGAAAAACAATGTCACGACCATTCGAACACCGAATACGTGCAGCAGTATTCTCAATCATACCCGTATCGAGAACAATCTCCTCACATTAAAAATTTTGCTTAATTAGAAAAGCTGTTCCCCCACCGTTTTGTCTCCTCCTCCTCCTCCTCCGTTTTGTCGATCTTGTCTTAGTGACGCATATCCCTTTACGCCAAATCTATGCATAGAACTGAGACAATGTTCAGCCAAAAGCATAACGACGGGGTTGTGTTCAAAAATAAATAAATTCAAATAATGTCTCTTGTGTCTGGAAACTATGTAGTTGACATTATTAAAGATTGCCTTAATAGAGTTAGCCGTTTTACTTAATGCACGATAATCGTTCGGAAATTTACCAATCCTATCATCCATTGCACTATATTTCAAACACCTGCTTTTTCTGTGCGAAATTCAAATTTGGAAACTATCCATATTACTTTTTTCTTTTTTTTGTCAAAAAGTTACTAATACTCCAATTCAAACAAATTGATACTTTTTTTTTTTGAAAAGTACAAAATACTGTTTGACAGCGCGCAGCCAAAGTCATTGTTTCCATTTGTGTTGAAAAAATTTTGTAAAATATCACTTTTTTATCGAAAGTTTGAGCATTTATTGTGAAAAGTGTGTTAAAATTTTATAAAAAGTTTGTTGGAGAATAATCTGTCATGTAAGTACTATAGATTTGTCTCATAAATTCTTAAAAATTTTTTTTGGAAAAATTCAATTTTTAACATTACCTTTAAAATTGGGTTTTTTCAAAGGTTTAATTTCATGTAAGCTTTTCAAAAAATGTCAACGTTAGGCAAACCAAATGTAAACATATTTCAATACACTGAAGTGTGTTCATTTACTAAGATTTATCTCATATTTGCAGATTTGCAGATTCCTTTTAAAAAAATCGAACTTTTTGAAATTTGGTTAAAACAACCCTCTAAAAACTCAAAAAATTATATCCTTGTCTGAGATTGACGATGCTTGCGAGAAATTATTGGTGGTGAAGGTACGCCTTTTCTGCAAGTATCTAGAAACAAAATTCTGACGCTTCGCTTCTAGCCACAACAATTATACCACTGAGACTCGTACTCTCCTCTGGAACACCTATTTGGAATAATAATACGCCCCAGTCAACAAGGTTTTGTCGGCCAATTAAGTTGGAATTCGTTAAGGAAAGGAAGGAATCTATATTGAGAGAAGAATTGGACTTAAGAAAAAAAATGATGCTTTACAAAATGGAAAAACGGTACAAATACCGTTCAAGCTATATCAAACATTAATAGATGGAAAAGTTTTAAATATTTTGACGGGGACTAAATCGACTCAAGCTTGTCCTATCTGTGGTGCGACGCCAACGGACTTCCTCAGTATAACTGGTTATTCATGTGAAAGATTTCGTGCAAAAGCGTCAAACATCAATTTTGGGCTAAGTCTCTTACATTGTTGGATCAGTTTTTTTTGAGTTCATTTTACATTTAGGCTATAAATGTAAAGTAGAAAAATGGCAAATACGGTCAGAGGATTACAAACTTAAAGTTTCAAAGAGAACAGAAGAAATTCAAAATGCTTTTTGGAAAGAGCTGGGTCTTCGTGTGGATATGCCTAAAGTTGGTGGCTTCGAAAGCTCCAACGACGGAAATACAGCTCGTCGAGCTTTCTCTAGTGATGTAGTTTTTGCTGATATCACAGGTGTCAATCATAATCTAATTTTTCGGTTAAAAATAATATTGATCTGTTTATCGTGCAACTTTCCCATAAATCCAAACAAGTTTGAAAAATACTGCTTCCGCACAACAAAAATGATACAAGATTTGTATCGTTGGCTACCAATGACCTCCACTGTTCACAAGGTGTTAATTCATTCGAAGCAGGTTATAGAGAACGTTATACTGCCAATTGGTGTTTTGGACGAATCGGCAGCTGAATCGCGCCACAAGATTTATAAATCCAACCGATTGCATCATGCTCGCAAAAACAGCAGAACTAACAACCTTTTGGATGTTTTCAACAGAGCTTTAGATACATCCGATCCAATAATTTGTACAAAATACAATAATTAATTGTTGAAAAATGTTTGTTATAATAATATTGTTAAATATTTTTTCTTTAATTTAAATAGACGAATCCCTTGATAAAGTGAACATAAAATTCACGAAACGTTGGGAAAATATGGATTAAATGCATTTTTAATTACATAAAAAACTTTAGGCCGTATTAGCTAAAACAAAATCTAATTTGATAATGAAATAAATTGATTTTTTTTTGCATCTAATTGGTCACAATGGGTTAATATTTTCTTAGATTTGTCCAAAAATGCCTGTCTTTAGCGTCCCTCTCAATGTGGCTCCAACAAGTTTAATATTTTAAAAGTTATTAATTTCGCACGGAAAAAGTAGGTGTTTTAAACATAGTGCATTGAATTAATCCGCCCCCAGAGAAGTGCCTACAATCATGATCAATAAAATCATATTGATTCATTGCGTCCTTAATAGTAACCTCAGCCTTACGATAACCAGGCTGTGCAATGGATCCAAGCTGATACAAATTGGACGCAACATTCTTGCCAGAAGAGGACAAAGCTACCGAAGCATAGGAGACCCTAGCCTTTAGCTCCTTAGGGTGTACTCTTTATGTGGTCTTTTTGTATTGTGCGTTAGCAAAAAGTAAAAAATCAACGTTGTTATTGCTGTTATGGGCAATTTAATCTCATATTTACGCTCTCAATTGAGTAATGGCAAAAAACATAGTTTTTTATTCAAAAACTACACTGCCCCGGTAGGCTAGCTGGTAGTGAGCTAGGATTGTTTAGAGAATTATTAAAAAAATAAAAATAAAACAATATTTTTTTTACCTTTTTTGAAAGTATTCATCCAATGAATAATATTCATCGATCTAATATAATGTGTCATTAAATGCATCTTAATGAAACGGGTTTCATTGATCCAGCGAAGCGCTGCATAGGTTCCTTTTTAATGCAATTTTTCATGGGATTAATGTCAAAATTCATTGGTATTGTGAGGAAAATCCTTTCAGTGTACTGTACACTATTGCCTCCTACAGACTTCTCACACGAACAAGTGATCACCAAATTTCTATTTTCCAATAATTTACTTTTTCTTCCGATATCAATAGGTCTTTACTCGACCACTGCCTAAAGCAAACTTGCAAATGATGGTAAATATAATTTCTGCTTTGATATCCTAAAAGTAAACCGATACAAAATATACGTCAATAAAAAATGGAGTACAGTACACGTCAACAAAGTGTAATTAAAATATCTATATTCTGAGGTCTGCTTTTCCCGGTCGCCTAATCTTTCGTTTTGGTGGTGTGCACTGGCCGGCATGATCGAACTATTAAGCCGTTCTAGAATTTTTTGTAGGATTTCTTGAAGTCACGAGTCGTATGTAAGTCCTCAAAGGGAACTTCCGTCAGGAATGCGTGAACCTGACACGCTATGACCATAATTCGCGCCCGTATGATCATCAATTCTAGCGGCGGCCACTTGTACGATATAATTTTGTCTAATAAATTAAACAAATATTGAGGAATTGAAAAGACACAATTCAAAATTAAAACTTAAGTTTTCATTTATATAAAAAAATTACGACCAAATAACATCGGGTGATAACTTTGGAGTTACCTTGCGCTTGGGCAATTGTATTGTTAACATTCCTTCTTATGATCAAGCTACGTTTATTTATGTACTCACCTACATTTCTTTTTAGAAGTTAAGTTAGACTACCATTTTATATTAAGTCTAGCAACCTATACTTAGACAATCAGTTTTGACACAAACTACATTTTTATACGCAGATTATCGTATTTTACTTGACTTATGCTTATTCATCTATAACATACTCAAAGTACGTCGTACAGCCGTACCTAAACAAGAGCGGAAGGCAAAACGTTTTCTTCCGCTTATCTTTTACGCTGATATGCCATACCTTAACAAGAGCGTCAACGTTGTGCCACAAACAGTAGTGCTTACTTTCTTGTTTAATAAAACCTACATAATAGAAATAAAAAGAAGAGAAAAAACCGCTACACTGACATATAACAGCTTAATTGCCATTATTTATTAACAATAGCGGCCAACTTCACTATTTAACGCGCTGTCAAAATTAGATTTTCCAATTGCAAAGCGTTGAAGTCTCGCTATTTAGGGATGCTTCATACAAATTGTATGGGCATGAGAAGTTTTGACAGCTAGAAAACGCTTTCCGCTCTTGTTTAGGTATGGCTTTTACACTTTGATTCAATTTCAAGCATAAATAATGAGACTACCATTTTTTAAATTAGTTTATCTTCTCTCTGGCAGTCGTTTTGTATTCAAAGTACCATCTGCTACGTAGACTACAATTATATACTTGCATATTACATATTATGCAACATTTGCTACAACAACTTTCTTCAGTTATCTTTTGAATTAGCTTCGTGACCATTGAATAAAACATTTGTGTTGCAGCACTTAAGTATGTTGTATGCCTTCTCTCTGTCTTCTTCTTCCTCTCAATAGCAAACTCACAAAAACTGCTTGTACACGAAACCAAGTACACTTTTCCATTCGTCTTCCCTCTTTCATTCAAACTCAAATGTTTTCTATGACGTAAATTTCAATTTTATAACGCTTTTATGTAAAAGTCCTATTCCTTCAATATTTTACATACTTTTTGACCAAGCTATCAGAATATAGTGCTTGTCGTTTGTGTCATAGAACTCTGAATTGCATTAATTAGAACTTAATGAAAATAGTGGAACTTTACCCTATTGATCGAATTTTGTGCAAAAAAAAGCATTTTCCTCGAACTCCGTAAAAATCAAGTGTACCCCGGTGTATTTTTAAATTGTTTGTTTTCATTCCTCAAGATGTTCTCAACAAGTCTCTGATGTGCAAATCGCAATTTTGTTGATATTATTGAAGAAAATTTTTTGAAGTATATAATTGGAGATTTGAAGATCAACCCAAACAATTTTGTCCGTTTTTGATGTCTCATGAGGACAGGTTAACACCATTAAAAAACTTTTTCCAGAACTCACAATTTTGACTCTTTTGAATGAAAAATTTATATTACAGAAATCATTTTGAAAAATCTTTAAGGTGTGTGCTCGAATTTCTCTGTCATGTAATAATTGGCAAATTAGTGGTCTGGGGCATTATTTACTACTGGACTAGTTCTAAAGCGATTTCCGGGTCTTATACCTTTTTGAAAACATATTTACAACTTTATTTTGATTAATTTAACATTTTTACGAAACATCAAATATCTGACAAAAACTAAAAACAAGTGACTTTTTCGCCTCGTATTCACTATTCAAATTTTTAATTGATTTCCGCCCCGGCGTATCTTTATCCAATAGGCCCCAAACTTCATATTAAATTTTTTAATATAAACAAGTAACAAGAAAGTATAGTCAGCCAAGCCCGACCATATGATACCCTACACCACAGCAATTAAAAACAAATTTTCGAAAGTGTATGGCTTTATGAATAGGGATCTATCTATGTTTTAAATTTCATTACAATTGGATATTGCCCCCCATCTCCCCTCGTGGCACTTCGATTCGGCCCATTTTCAATAGGCTAGATCTTTGTGCCAATAAGAACCTATGTGCCAAATTTCATTAAATCATCTCCAAAATTGCGACCTGAACTTTGCGCACAAGGTTACATTGACAGCCAGCCAGCCAGCCAGCCAGCCGGACGGACATCGTTAGATCACCACAGAAAGTGAAAGTGATCAGCACAAATGCATAATACCCTCTCAACTATTGTGGTTTGGGTATAAAAAGCAACCAAATTGGTCCATTCATTCATTTTTGAATTTACTACAATTTTTTGAACCACTCTACTGCATACATACACATAATAAACAAAAAACCCAAAGCGATTCATCAAGAGAATTGCAAGAAATTTAAACACATGCGATTTATTGTGTGCGTAAATTGAAAGGATTTGTAAGTAGGCTTGTTACAGCCCTCTATTATAAACACAAACAACACTTTTATACAGTATAAATATAAAAATAAGTTATACATATACTAACCTAAAATATTTTATCTTGAAAAATAGTTTTCCGTTTGTCTTAAGGAAACATAGTAATTGTATAAATATCTTAAAAAAGAACAAACATTTTCCTTTTTTCCATTTTTCCCCTGCTGTGCAGAAAGAAGAAATATTCACCATTTTATTTTTTATTTATGTATGCTCACACTGTATAGTATTGGCAACAAAAAGGAGAATATTTAAACAATGTGGTCTATTTATTTTGATTTTTATTTTAATATCTTAACTTTTATTAAAAAATTATGGTATGTTAATAAATATATAAACATGTGAGGAACTTTGTGGGTATATAATTGTAAAGAACAATTAAAAAAATTCAACAACCTACCGGAAAAAAGAAGTAGCCTTGCAAAAGATTTTATTTATACACTTCGACCTTTTTAATGGTCGGAATAGTATCAGTGCACAGTGTTTGATATTGAAATTTAGGTGGCCGAAATCCCAAAAATTAAATTTTAAAAAGAAAAGAAAGATATTCGTATTTTATAAAAAACTATCCCATTAAGTTATTTCCTTTCTTATTTCAGTTGGAAGATGATTGATATGTCAGATGTACAAAAGAAACCCATTTTGTTTGGCTCAACATAAATTAAAATTTTTAACATCAATGAGAGATTTTCTATGGTAGATTTTAAATATTAAGGGTTTTCATGTTATTGCTTAAAATTGCCATTTGTGCAAACTTGCGAGACTCGTTTCATGAAGAACCTTTTAATTTTTGTGTATTTTTAAACAATTAATGTCAATTTGTAAGAATTAAAAAAGAAAATTTAAAAATATAAAATTAAAAAGTGAAATTTGTGATTAACATGTGAAACTTATTTTAAAAATGCACAAAGAAAGCCAAAAGACTAATTTGCTCAAATTATTGCTAGAACTTATTGTTTGTGATTTATAAACACTTGAATTTTTGATTGAAAACGACGTTAAAAGCTCTAAAAAATCTATTTGTATAAATCTAATGCACAATTGGGCAAATTTATGAAGTTTGTGTAAATGAATTCTCATACAATTCTTGACAGTTCCTGTGCGTAAAAATGCACAGTTTGCACAGATTGCAAGACTTTTAAGCGATATCATGAAAACCCTTAATGTTTTATTTTATATGTAACTACAATTGATTCTTTGCACACAAAATGTATTTTGTGTATTTTTGAAGGAAGGCAATTTAAGCTATAGAAATAGAAAGTACATAAGAGAAGCTCTTAATAAAATTTTTAAAATGAAAAGAAAAAATGCCAAAACGAAAACTTTTTTTCAGTTATCCACTGGGGAATATTTTTTGATAATTTTTGAGCTTGGCATCTTTTTCTAAAAGAAACAAAAAAAATTTGCCCGAAACTGACTCCGCTGAACAATTTTTCCAAAATACTGATGGCACACCAGCCTTTGTCTTCAAATAAAGTTGAACAAAAATATTATTAATGTAATATTTTAATTTTACTCGCGTAAAAGGGCATGAATGTAAATTTCTTTTGCTTCACATTTCTATTCTTTTCTTTAAAAAAAATCAAGCTGAATTGGATTTAATACAAATTTTTATATTGTAATTAAGCTAAAGTTTACCAAAATTTATTTTAATTAAATTATTTTCATGAAGAAAGGAATTTTACAACATGAAATTAATTAAAATTTATTGATATTTTTCATTCTTCACTGCCACGTGAATCGAACCCGAAAAGACAGAAGTAAGGAAGAGCATGTAAATCAATTAAAAAACGTATAATCATTCAAAAGAAATTTCGATCTACAAAAGGTTAAATACAATTTGGTTTAAAGATTGATGTTTGACTATTGACTGCCAGCAGTCGTCCGTGGCTGTGAGTGTTAAACGGCCAACCCCCTGAAGAAACAAGTAAGGGAAACCTGTCCAGTCAATAATGAAAAATTATTAATAAATTTTAATTAATTTTATGTTGTAAAATTTCTCTCTTCATAAAAATAATTTAATGAAAATTAAATTTGGTGAACTGTAGACTAATTAAAATATCAAAATAAATTCCAACGAATTATATTGAGGAATGTATAAACTCACTGTTTATTGTTGTTGTTGTTTTTGTTTAAGCTTTGATATTGTAACAAGTTAAACTGGTGCTTATAATTCTTATTCGCTTAACAGTTTTATTTGTTAATATCTTTAGTTTTTCTAAAATCTTTGAATAAAGTTTCCTAATGATCTGGCCTAACCCTTTCAGACCTAGCTGAATCGATTGTGCGATCTGCCTTTGTTTGCCTCAAATTATATGAAATAATAATTTTTTGTCTATTAACCGGCAAGCAATGATTGTGAGTTCTTGTTTCTGTTAAAAAAAAAATAAAAAGAAACGACAAACCAGCAGAAAATAAAAAACTACAGCTTAAGTTTGATTGTGTCTTACCACAAGTGTAAACATGTGTCCACATGCAAAGTGTTTTTGTAAAGTAATATTGAAATACGTTTTTAGTCTTCGCAGTGGTAACTGTAAAATGAGTTGTTGCAACAATTAGGCTCATTAGTGTTGATATTGTGCATAGTAACAAGGAGTCAGCGCTCAAGAAAATACAGATAGCACAATTGTGTTGATCAGACACAATATGTCATTTTGTTTTATGCTCACGTTTGTGCTATCTAATAATTTTACAGGGAAATTTTTTGATTTGAATGACAATTATGATGTTAAGGTAGTTTAAAACATTCTTAACAATTCTGATGCTGACCCAGGTATTGATGATAATGTTGCTGATGCAACATGGATCCCTTGTAACGTAAATACAGATGCACAAGAAAGTGATGAAACCTCATGTAACGAAAACACTTTCCCTAACACGAATGACCAAACAAGTACATCAGTTGAACAATCATACACCTCGGGCCAACCAGATACAGCCCAACTACCATCAGTTTTTAGATCCAAAATACCAAACAGGCACGTTATATTGAAAAGTTTATCATTTCCGAACACAGAACTTCTAATACCACCTAGTTGCAAAACTAAACAAATGATTAAACTCCATTCAATATTTTAGAAGCTACTTTCCAGAAATACATCGAGAAAGTTGTGAAATAAACTAAAATGTATGTATGTGGTCAGAAAGTGCGTTACGTACCAGCATAAAAAAAAATAATTAAAAAATTGGACGGGTGCGCGATCATGATGGGATGTCTCAGTTTAAGAATGTACTTTGCGAGTGGAATCAAAATTACTGCCGTTTATAACTCCATGTCCCGCGACAAGTTTTTCAGCTACGTCCACATACATATTTAAAGATAACTCTGCATTACACTCGAAAAGTAAGTTTTGGAGAGTTCAACAAAAAAAACGGTGTTATGAATTGGCAACAGAAATCATGAACTACTCAATTGATGGGTAGATGAAAATTTTTACGGGAAGATGTCTTGGACGTGAAGTAATTAGGCCATTAGATTAAAAATTGTGGTCTTGGTCATGGACCCTTTATATCCATTAATAGATATATATTTCAGACCGATTTTTTTTAAACAAATACCACTGCTAGAAGAATTACACCAGATGGGTTGGTAGAAACAGGTACAAATATGGCAAATAAATCCTTTGCACAAAGAAATGAATCGGGGCGATATTTCCCAATTTTCCAATATCGAAATTGTAGCTGCAGATAAGCGTAGAACTTCACGGGATTAGCGTAGGGGGAAAAAAAGGAGATGTGGAAAGGATCCTGTAGGAAAAATTAGAAGATGGAACAAAAACTTGAAACTCCGCTGATTATATTCTTTATTTCTTATAAGGCAGTGAAGTATCTGTATTTTTTAAGTTTAATAAACGTTAGAAAAGTTCCAAAATATGTTTTATCAGTTCGAAGTTACTTTGCAAATATTGACCTAGACCGCACAATTGTGCGATGTCCTGTTTGACAAAAAGGACCATGTAGGAATATTTTATGGTACTATCTTATACAAAATGCAAAAATATTTTGTTTGATTTTTATGATTTAGGGTAATTTGAAAGCAATTTAAAGCATGGGTCTGAAAGGGCTAAGGAACCAGTGAAATTCTCATAGGAATAGCTTATCTTATGAACAATAAATTTCAGTGTTTTAATCAAGTATAAAAATTGGGAATTGAGCACGAAAACAAATCTTGTTAGTTAAAAATTTTGTGTTCCCAAAAATTACTTTGATAAAATATAAAAATATTTACATACTGAAATGAAAAAGTCCATTTGTATTATTTTTTTTTTTTTTATTTTTACAAGCCATTAGTGATGTCAATATTGTTTCCAAACTGTAATAGCGTGCAGAAACCGCTCAAATAGCTTTCTTCGCTCATGAAGCATATTAATGATAAAAGTGTAATAGTTGTAAAACAAAGCAGCTAATTTTGATCTTTTGAAGTAGCACAACGTGTAACACTTCGGGTGATTATATGTAACATTAAAAAGGGTACAGTGAAAATTATAATCTTTTGAAATTTTTCTCAAAAAAGTTTACGCACCAATTGGTTTTTCTAAACCAATGCAATATTGAATATTCATAATTTTTTATTAATTTTTAATTTTTTTTCGTTAAAAAAGGTTAAAGATACGTTTTGGGTTGCGGAAAAATCTCTTACCATCTCTAAATATTAATGAAATTTCATACTTGAGCTATTTTTGTTTTAAATAAACATCCCAGTAAAAACTTCGCCTACAAAATAATGTGTTGAGTAATCAGAAAAAAGTAAATAGACTACTTACAGTTCTACTGAAAGAACCAATGAATTTTAAAAGGGATGTCCCAAAATGAACGCATTCAAAAGTAAGTCATTATTTTTTTACCTACATTCATCCAGAAAAAAGTAGTTATAGAAGTTGTTAGAGATGTAGGTTTAGAAGAAAGCTACTAAATAATGAGTGAAAGAAGCTATTCATTTTGGAAATGTAAGCGAAGTTTTTACTGGGATATTATTAATTTTTCTTAAACAAAAATAAAATTAAAAATTTTCAAAACTTCATCGCGGTTGGTGTGCGAACTTTTTTGAACTTAGCGAAAAAATAGATATACGTTCTCTTACAGTTTTTTATGCTCTGTCGCAATGTGCTATGCCAATTTTGATAATTTAAAAAATTGTTAAAAAGTTATATCCCTAATGTGTATACTGTAACATATTTATCTCAGGCAGGAACTTGCCATAAGTGTTTTGTTATACAATGCTCATAAAACTTCGTAAAATATGTAATTTAAAGTCATATAGTATGATTTTGTATTAATTTTCATCACAAACGGTAAAAACAGCTACCCGTTTTATTCCAGTTTTTTTTTTTTTAATATTGTCGTATTAATGCACGTTATCAAAGTTCTTTTAGTTTGACCCACCCATCAATAATATTTGTTGGTTCTTAAAAGTCAATACTGTGAAAATAGAAAATAAATACAAATTTTTAATTGAGGTTGTCCTCCAGTTGGTCCATAGTTCTTATTTATATTATAAAGAGCCCATAAGTAAAAAGTTTAATTGGTTCACATTTTACTCTGATTAGATTTTCAAAAGTTTCCACAGAAAATTGCGTATGCATGGAATTAAATAATTATGTATAACGAAACAAGGTGTTTCGATATGGTAGAAATATTGTAAATTATTTGTTATGTCCTCCACAACTGATGGTGAAGAGGCTATACTAGGTTTGTCAGCCGTGTAAAACTTTTTTTAATTTTTTTTAAATTTTTAGTAATTTGTATTATAATTTTGGTAATAGGTGCAAAATCAACAAATTGTTTGGTTGATTCTATGAATTTGGTATCAACTTAGTGATTAGAGATAATTTTCTGTGCATATATTTATCGATTGAGCTAATTTTTACTATCTGTATTGTGCCAAGCTCTTAAAAGTTGAAAGTAAAAAAAAGTTAATAAATTATAAAAGAATTTGAAAAGCAAAGTTTTATAAGTAAAAATTGAAGAAATCCTAATTTTTTTTCATATCATAGCAATTTGTAAACCGCTAAGGCCACATTTAGAGAGCAAATTATTTAACACTATATTTAAAATAAAATTGTAACATCCTTGTCTCCATTATATATTGGGTCTTTAACCATATCAACCAACATATGGAAAGTCGGACATAGAAATATCGTTAAATCAATTTTGCTGCGTATATATAATTATGCTACTCATACATTATAGGATCTTAGATCATTATTGTAAAAACTACAAAGAGACTGACAAACTTATAAGTATTTATCGTGTTTTTCTTTGGTAAAGGCTATTTAAAAGGTACACAAATTAAAGAAAAGTATCGTGTCTATCATAAGTCTTAAGTTGCTTAAAGAATACCTTTGGCTAGATACAAAGAAACTCAATGCATAAAGAAGTTATTAAAATGTTATAAAAAGATAACAAACCTGTCAAGAAAAACAAAAAAGGCAAACTATACAGAACACTTATACAACAAGTAAATAAATAATAGGATGTTGTTTATGTTCTATGTACACAGTAGAAAACAATAGCTATAAATCAATCACACACATACAAACATGCTCGCACAGAAATCAATATTTATAAATATTTGTTAAGGATTAAGGAAAAACAATGCTTTTTACTAATGAAAAAAATATTTTTTTTCATATGAATATTAAATTATATTACACAGTGCAACAAAATTCGGTTCATTGTCGCCGGCCTCAATACTTGCAACGCGAAATGAAACTAGACTATTGGTAGAGCAAATTTGCCAAATTTTTCGTGCAATGTATGTAAAACGGGTTTTCGAAATTTCGGGCATTGAAATTTTTGAATTTCTTGAAACGGCGTTGTGTACAAGCCAAAAAAATATACTAAATGTACTTTTGAGCTAAAAGACTATTTTTGTTGTGTTCAGTAGAATTGTATGGCGATTCTTTTCTTAGAATATATTAATCCTCTAACACTAATTTTAACTTCCCCACAAAAGTATATTAAAGTCCTTTTTTTAACTTCCCCACAAAAGTATATTAAAACGGAACTTTAGAGGGTTAAAATGTTCGACGAATATTTTCTGCATTAAATTTTACCAGGGGTCTTCTAAGAGCAACAAATCGTACAATGTATGTTAAACGAGTTTTCGAAAAATTCAAAAATTTCTTGGCTCGCAATTCCTTAGTTTCTGACTTTTTACATAAGAATTCATTGCTAAAAGGAAATATATAGTATGAAAAAAAAAAGTTTCTAAACATATACCTTTTGTTTATGAGACGAAACAAATAGTTTAAAACATAAAAAAACTATGTTAAAATACTAGTTATTTTCAAAATTTTGTTACATCGGTTAATCGATTAATCGACTGAAATTAACCGGTTTCATTTTAAATTAACCGGTCAGTTAATCGGGTAGTAATTAATCGGTTAACCGAATGAATACCCCGCTATAGACAGGCTTAATTCTTTAAAATTGTATCTTATGTATCGTCGCCTAAAACGCAAAAGCCCATATCTAAGATTTTGAATATTTTACAGGAGCAGAAATAAACTATTTAATTTACATACATTTCTAAATTGCATTACACTTTTTATAATTAATTGTTCTATTTTTCTTGTAAATATTATACAAACTGTTAGTTACGTCTTTTAGCGTTCATTATATAATCTTTTGTAGATATGGCCGTTTGTTTTTTTTCCAACAAAATTGCTAATAGTTGTCGAAAGATTCCGATTTTTTTTTTTTTTTTTTTTTTTTGATGAAAAAGTTGATTTTTAATTTTTTGCTAGTTAAGGTAGTTTGCGTTTAAGATAACGATATGTTTATAAAACTGTATTTTAAAGAAAAAATTAAGACTAAAATTCAAAAATGGATTTTAAAACCGTTCGAAATTCATCGCACCTTTTAGTACTGATCGTTTTGAAATCGATATAATTTCATCACATACCTGATTTTATACTAAATTCATCAAAAAGAAAAAAGGAACCAATTTTTTCTGGTTTTAAATGATAAAAAGTACCCGTTATTTTAAGCAGGGCCATATTCCATCATTTTAGGTCCCCAGAATACTGTACTGTATACGGTATGTTAATGTAATCTATAATCTGCATGTATATCAAATTTATCGATTATAGAAAATTTTACCCGTTTTTACCCCGTATAAAGTACCAAATGTATCCCTAAAAATAAACCCTATGATTAAATCTGGACCATATGCAATGTGTATACCTTATTTATCAAAAAGGGAAAAAGTACCAGAAACCCAATTTTTCCCCGTTTTTACCTCTCAAAATTTTACTAAAATTCTTCTTAATCTATTAAGCGGATTTCGCGTGCTTAAGCCCCAAACTAACAAATATACAAACTTTCACATTTATAATATCATGATACACTGCAGCAGAGCAAATTTCGTATCTGATACATAATTTGAACCAAATGCTTGTTTTGGTTTTATTTATAGAACATTTATTTTAAGACTTAATCGGTTATTAAAAAAATGAAAATATACAAAATTCTTCTTGTTAAATTTGCTTTTCATGGTGTTCTTGTTGTTGCATATTTTTGTTTTTTTAAATCTATATTATTACATATTCTAAATTATAGTTGCTTTTATTTTCCTACGACTCAATTTAATTCTTGCTAAAGTGATTAATTGATGAGCTTGTCTTTTATAAATGTTTTGTTATTGACTGATTAGTTTTTCTATTTCTTTAAGTTTTCATTGTTAAATTTATAAGATCTTTCAGAATATATAAAAGAAAACCACACACTCTCGAAATGTAAATTTATATAATATATAAATAAATTGACGTTGTATAAGAAAATCTTCCTCCAAAATAGATTTATAAGCAGGAAGATAAAAAGTTTCATTCATTTTTATTAACAATATTTTAGTTAAAGTTGAATTTTTAAGTGGAAAACAAATAAATAAACCAAACGACACATCTGTCTACTGAAACAAGTTATCAATTTGCTATCAAACGTTTTTCAAGTTCTTTTGAAAACAATAAGAACTGAATAAATATGAAAAAAAAAAATAAAACTTAAAACAAAAAGTTGAACACAGAATACAAATATAAAACTACTTTAGCTAACAAGTGCCATTAAAACAATATATATAAAAAAAATAATATGTTGTGGGTAAAAGGATATTCTTTTTTTCCAATAATATTAAGAGAATTTTTTCAGACGTCAATTTGGCGTCAATAAAAATTCTCATATACATACATACATAAGAAAAAACATACATTCTATACACCAGTAAAAAAATTATCGACGCAAAACTGTAAATGCTACTTAAATAAATAGTATATAGAAATAAATACATTATGCAGTGTATGTATATGTAAAATTGTTTTTATTAGGAAGAAATTATTTTTTGATTGAAAAATGAATAAGACTGTTCTCCAAATAGATGGGAAACTTTTCTTGTTTTATTTTAGTTAATTCTAAATTCAAATAAAACAAAACAAGCAAGAAATAAAGTAGTACAACTTGTGAGCACAAACTTGAACAAAATTTAATTTTTCTAAAATCTTTATGGATGAAGTTTCCTGATGATCTGGCCTAAGCAACCAGTGAAATGCGCATAGGAATAGCTTATCCCATCAACAAAAAAATTTCAGTGTTTTTATCAAGAATAAAAATTGGGAATTAAGCACGAATAATAAAATCTTTTAAAGTAAAATATTTTGTTAGAAATACTTGCGACGAAGTCTCTGTGCATAAAATTTATTTTAAGTAGAGGGTTTTAAACGATATATTGTCAATTGTGGACCGAACGTGCCGGAAGTTTGGGTACATTGTTCTTTAAGCACGCATCCCGTGACCAGTGAACACAAAATTACACTTAATAAAAACGAAATGTGATATTCAGGTAAAAACATAAAAACATGACAAATAACTTAACTGGTGATAATGTGTTGTAAGTGTAGTTACTCTAGAAGAAAGATAATTGACAAAAAAAAAAAAAAAATAGTCATGTGATTAGATTTTATCTGGTTCTATTACCTTATATGAAAGGGATCTATCATATTAGCATGGTTCACTCGGGACAATATCTGCTACAGGCATTATTATAACCGTAATTCAATGTGTTCATTTGAGTTATTTCAGTGACCTGTTACAAAGTGTCAAAAATGTGACAATTTACCCCGTCCTAGGACATCGTCATGTTAAAGTGACAAGTCCCCTATTGAAGAAGTGATTTTGATTTATAAGTAATTTATCGAATTAAACGAACTTTCAGAATTGGCATTAACATAAGAGATGTTTTAAGTTATCAGTACACTATTTCATGTGATCGTCATAGATTCTAAAAATTTTTAATGGCTTGGTGTATCAAAAGGCTTACGGTCATGCAAAAAAATTAATAGGTACTTGGAGTGTTCGTTAAAAACGGTCTTCCGGACAAATTTGTTTTTAACGAACTTTAAGTTCACATTTTTTTTTTTTTTTTTTGATAAGGTCGTTTAGGTTTACGAAATATTTTAGTCCAATGTGCTCAAAAACTGAGTGATTTTCATATAAATTTTACTGACTGTCATTTGGAAATAGCATAAAAGTTTATTTATATCTTTTTTTTTAGCTTTCTGTAAGTTGTTAATATAGTTGGAGCGTTCCTGATGTATAATGGCGAATTTCAATTATTATTGTAATTATTTTGAATTTTGTGTTTCTATTTGAATAATGAACTTGTCTTTGTGTTTGTAAATAATCATGCTGTTTACTGAAAATGTTTAAGATGTTAGAGGGTTTAAGGAAAAAAAGCGTATTGGTTCGATTTAATCTTTTAAAAGGGCGTTGATTTGTTTTAATTTAATATTCTTGAGTTTCTTCGTTTTAAATTTAAAATATACAGACACACTATTCACTTAAACAACTTTTATTGTTTCACTCTGGTAACACAGTTCTCAAAATAGTTTCATCCTACTCTTATGTTTTTAACACCTGAAAAATTATATTAAACTCACACCACCGACCTGTACACATGTTCTGTAACTTTAGTGAGAACTTTTAGCATCGAAAAGATGTGAAACAAAATATTTCATCGTTTCTCGAAAAGTGAGAAAAAAGCGTGGCTGTTACTCATGTCGAAAACTATCAAGAGAGATTACGTCGTTACGTCATATCATAATATTCCACTCGAAGCCGATGTCACATTGCAGACGTTGAGAACGCCAGTAACACATATCGCTGATGGTTGAATTTACTAAAATTTAAAATTTTTCAACGATGGCGGCGAAAATACAACCGTTGGCTATACCAAATAACGTAAAGTGCGTCTTTAATGTTTGTTGTTTGCAAACGAGCTTTGAAAACTTTTGTATTTATTATAAAAATGTTACAATCAAAATAATTAAACAATGAAAAAATGTGTTAAGAACAAAATATTATTATTATTTTTCTTTGCATTTTTAATATGTTTTTTTTTCTCGCCCCGTTTTTATTCGTGAGTTTATTTAATAGTTCACTTTTTCTGTGAATTGGCGAGTAATTTCCTTACGTGACAACTAGTTCTCGCCAAAAAAAATTACAGACACAGTTTAGTGAGAAAACAGCTGTTTGTTTCAATTATGGCATTTTGTTTCATTTCACACATTTCAATCGAAAAGTTTTTTGATGCAAGAACGGAACATTGGCACTGGAATGTATTTATAACGTATCTTAAACGTCTATTGATTTTCGGAAATTGCGCTTTATTTCCACTTTATTTTTTTATGTGAACCAATTTTATGCATTATAATCATTATGGTAATAAAACTGTTAAATATTTTTATCGCTCGCTTTCATTTTCAACGAGGAACAGCTGGTTTACAGCCCTCTTAACCTTTAAGTCATCCTTGTGTGAAAAAACCACAACAAAGGAATAATTTTTCACGATAATCAAAAAAATTGTTGAGGTACACTAAAGAAACGTCTTGACTTTGTTAGCAATGTTAATTAAGTACTGAAAAAAAATGTTTGACTAAAAATATTTTTAAGTAAAGAAATATTTCGGAACTTACGTAAGTTTCCCTCATGTGTGATTTTCCACACATACATTTGTATGTAGTTTCTCCCTAATTAAATATTTTATCATTTTGCGAAGCACTAATAGTACATTTAAAAGAATAGGCGCACAATTATGCGCTACTAAATAAGACATACAGAAATGGAGTAGAGTAAGTGAAAGAACTCTCAACAACTTTTATAAAACAAATAACATTTCAAGTGCTACGACATTCTCTTACTACGAAGCAGGTTTGTAAGAGAGAATACTAAAAAGTAACTGTATCAAAACATTCAGTGTGTAAAGCTGTCGTTACATCCAACAATTTGAATATGCGCTGAATAATGCGCTTTATGTGATAAAAATGTGTTGTTTTAAAGTGGGAACTCGCCAGTAGTTTGCACTAGAAACAAAATTTTCGGTCGGCAAGTATGAATATTTTTAATATTGTTGCGAACTGCATGCAATGTATGTTTTATAAAGTGAGTGCTTATATAAACACGCAAAGCTTTGTGTGGCTTTTTGTTGATCACCAATGGAATAAATACATCATTAATGTATTAATCCTGACTTTGATTACAAATGTGTGAAAAGTCACACACGACGGTAACTTAAGTAAGTTTTTTTGAGGGTGATTTTAGGGTTAAAATTTTCAGCACGACAAATCTTTCGACAATGCAAGCAAGAGATAATGTAATAGTTTTCATACGACCATACATTTAAAAATCAGTCGCTTGTGCTGTATTTATCGACAGAGGCATTTGGTTGCAATCTTAAACGAAATTATTTCTTTAATATAACATAAAACGCCAACACTAAATTTTTCAAAAAATCGTATGGTTGAAAACATATGTTGTTATTTACTGCTTTGTTGCATGTTTTGCCGATTTTTATTTTTACACTTTCGTTTAATTTTTGGAATAGTTGATTTGGAAATTTATTCATTTGACAATGCAAAAGGGTAACATTAGTTAGTGGGGCGCTTATGAGTCAAATTTCAAAGCCCAGAAAAAGTATCTACATTTAGTAAATCAGAACTAAAAGTATAGTGGAAATAAAAACTAATACAAACCAAATGACAATATTTAATTTAAAATACTTTTACGAAATTATATATATGAAAGAATTATTTTTAGTTTTAGTTATAAGTTATCTTGTTAATTAAGGTTTTATGTCGTAATAGTTTAAATTGTTTTGAGCTGTACTGTATGGAACTTTCTAGTAATTGTAATACAAAATTTGTTAAGTCTCAAGATAAATTTTAATTAAGATGTGTAAAAGCTATTTTTAAATAAATTCAACAGAAAGTTCTGAAATCGACTTAAACGGTTCTTGAATCTACTTGAACGATTGTGAACTAAAAATACAGTCAGCTCGTTACTGACAATGGATGATAAATTTAGCGAGCATTTTAATTAATTTCCATAAAGTTTGTTAAGTTGAATAAGTGTGTGTATTTTTATTGATTTTTAATTAAGAACTTAACAGTTTATTATAAAGGGAATAAACTGAAACGCGTTTCATAAGGTAAACACGTAACAATACATTTTAAACATATCGAATTTCCATACTTAGTTATTTATTTTAAAAATTTTGGAAGAGTTTTCTTTAATTAAGAGAAATTTAAGGAAACGTTATATAAATGGTGACAAAAGTGACATGTCTATTATATTTTTATTTAAAATAAAAATGACGTCTACTTCAGCAAATAAATATTAAAAAAAGCAGTAAAACTAAATTATAGTTATACCACATAATGTGTTTAAATGTAATGCCCATAAGTACGCAATATTTTTTGTTTTATTACAGTCGTATTTTAAATATTCCCCAGAGTATGCAAAACAATTTTCTTTAATACTTAATTTACTTAAACAATGCACAAAATTTTCTCTTATTTACATATAAAGAAATATATTTTATATATGTATGTACTTAATACTGAAACTTAAATAAAGTGAACTTGGAATATTGTATGAATGAGTAAGTGAGTGAGTGAGAGTACAATAAGTATAAATTTCTTTTTTTTTTAGTCATGACAAAACCGTTAATCTCTTGGGAAATTCTGGTTAAAGAGTGAAATTTATAAAAATTAAAACAAAATATATGCAAGTTTAATTGAAGTTAGCTAAAGTGGGTGAAGTACTTTAAGACCGTTCAAAACTCTTTATTTCTTAAACTAAAAAGCATTATTTAAAACTGAAAAAAATAATATACAACATGAACGATGTTATATGCCTGCATTCATAAAAATATTTTAAATCTAATAAAGGTTAAAAAAACTTTCTATGAAAATTCTCCTTAATAAACGTTTGTTAAATTTAAAAATCGTTTTTGAATACAAAGAAAAAATTTAATGATTAATTAAACTTAACTAAAATTTACTTAAAATTATTATATCCCGAGTTTTAAGTTAAACAAAATTGCAGTCTTAGACTTTAAAATACAGCTTAGATTTTCTCGGAAAATTTAAATTTTTCTAAACAAAAACCACATTTTGTGCAATAAATTTGAAACATTTTTTCTTCCTTACACAAGGGTGTATATTTATATGAATTCGTGTTAATATTATGTTGGGACACTTGAAAAAATAATAGTACAGCCAGCAATTTCAAATGCTACTAACACTGCCACTACTCGTGGCAGGCACTCTAGCTCTGCCACTTCAATTACTACGAGTATTTGCAACAACGATGCTTTTACCAAAAAGACCTTGATTAAGGTCTAAATATACAGAATAAATTTGTTTGTTTGTTAAATATGTCGCTTTATTTTCACTCATTTGTGTGCATAAAAAAATGGATTCTTGTGAATTTTTTTTGTAAGGATTTTCTTGTTTTCTAGCTCTGTTTTGGTTTGTACAACAATTTGTTGCTATAATTGTGGCACGTGTGAGTGATTGTGCATGGAAGTGTGTGCATATTTTTTGGTGGGTTTTCCCTGTCATTTGTTAAATTGTTAGTTACGAACAGGTATTTTGTGGTTTCCGATGGCGTCAACGGCAGCCGCTACTGTTGTTTGTTTATTTGTCGTTGCAGTTGCAGGTGCCTAAAATGTGAACAAGTGTTGATGGCATGTTAAACGAACCTACACAAACATGCAAACACACACAAAGATTGTACATAGTATTTTTTTAAATTTAGTTTAGGTTTTTTTCTTAAATGCAACAAAAAATATTTAGTCATTTTGAAAAATGGGTTTAAAAAAAAATCATTAAGTTTTAGTTAAAAAAAATTTCAAATGCTTGAAAATTTATAAATTTTTGTTAAATAATTTGCTTATATTCATTAACAACTTATTAGGCTCTTAAGTAGACACCTAACTTGTGTACCACAAACTGCCACCTGGGACTGGCTGGGACCAATTGTATTTTGTACGGAGTTTTTTGTGGCTATCGCAAAAACTTACGCTAACAAACTCCTGGGCCTGGCTTTTATATTTTTATATTTTTGTACATTTATTACTTTTTAATATTTTACTTTAATACTTTTTTATTTTTGTACTCTTAAACTTTTATATTTTATATACTTTTTTAATATTATACATTTATTCTTTTATACTTTTATACTTTTATACTTTTATATTTTTATACTTTTATACTTTTATACCTATATACATTTTTACTTTTATACTTTTATACTTTTATACTTATATACTTATATACTTGTATACTTTTATACTTTTATAAGTTTATACTTTAATTCTTTTATACATTTATACTTTTATAATTTTATACTTTTATACATTTATACTTTTATGCATTTATACTTTTATTCTTGTATACTTTTATATTTTTTATTTTTATACTTTTATACTATCATACATTTATACTTTTATACTTTTATACTTCTATACTTCTATACTTTTATACTTTTATACTTTTATACTTTTATACCTATATACATTTTTACTTTTATACTTTTATACTTTTATACTTATATACTTGTATACTTGTATACTTTTATACTTTTATTAGTTTATACTTTTATACTTTAATTCTTTTAAACATTTATACTTTTAACAAATAGAAACTGGGAATTATTTCCTTTCGCAGGTTACTTTATATTATATTCAACATTTTTTATTTTTCGAATTTATTCTATGAGTTAAATTTCAGTTATGTATTTTATAAAACTTTTTTGCAATAGTCTTATTCCTTCAATTTTTCAGGAATGACTTTATACACTACCAGACTATTATATTGTATCTTCTTGTTACATTTTACCTACGCTATCCTTTGGATAGCAATGAAGTATATTGTATGCACAGAAAAATTTACAATTATTAGACACCAGCAGAATGTAATGCATTTTCTGGCCCGCTACGGCCTTCGTCAGCATTCTTTGCGTCACACTGGATAGTGATACTTTTTATAAATTAAATGTATTTTACTCAACTATTTTAACAAATAGAAACTGGGAATTATTTCCTTTCGCAGGTTACTTTATATTATATTCAACATTTTTTATTTTTCGAATTTATTCTATGAGTTAAATTTCAGTTATGTATTTTATAAAACTTTTTTGCAATAGTCTTATTCCTTCAATTTTTCAGGAATGACTTTATACACTACCAGACTATTATATTGTATCTTCTTGTTACATTTTACCTACGCTATCCTTTGGATAGCAATGAAGTATATTGTATGCACAGAAAAATTTACAATTATTAGACACCAGCAGAATGTAATGCATTTTCTGGCCCGCTACGGCCTTCGTCAGCATTCTTTGCGTCACACTGGATAGTGATACTTTTTATAAATTAAATGTATTTAACTCAACTATTTTAACAAATAGAAACTGGGAATTATTGAAGGAATAAGACTATTGCAAAAAAGTTTTATAAAATACATAACTGAAATTTAACTCATAGAATAAATTCGAAAAATAAAAAATGTTGAATATAATATAAAGTAACCTGCGAAAGGAAATAATTCCCAGTTTCTATTTGTTAAAATAGTTGAGTTAAATACATTTAATTTATAAAAAGTATCACTATCCAGTGTGACGCAAAGAATGCTGACGAAGGCCGTAGCGGGCCAGAAAATGCATTACATTCTGCTGGTGTCTAATAATTGTAAATTTTTCTGTGCATACAATATACTTCATTGCTATCCAAAGGATAGCGTAGGTAAAATGTAACAAGAAGATACAATATAATAGTCTGGTAGTGTATAAAGTCATTCCTGAAAAATTGAAGGAATAAGACTATTGCAAAAAAGTTTTATAAAATACATAACTGAAATTTAACTCATAGAATAAATTCGAAAAATAAAAAATGTTGAACATTTATACTTTTATAATTTTATACTTTTATACATGTATACTTTTATGCGTTTATACTTTTATTCCTTTATACTTTTATATTTTTTATTTTTATTCTTTTATACTATTATATATTTATACTTTTATATTTCTATACTTTTATACTTTTATACTTTTATACTTCTATACCTTTATACTTCTATACTTTTATACTTTTATACTTTTATACTTTTATACTTTTATACTTTTATACTTTTATACTTTTATACTTTTATACTTTTATACTTTTATACTTTTATACTTTTATACTTTTATACTTTTATACTTTTATACATACTTTTATGCTCTTATACTTTTATAATTTTATACTTTAATACTTTTATACTTGTATACTTTTATTCTTTTATACTTTTTTCTTTAACACTCTTATACTTTAATACTTTTATTCTTTTATACTTTTATTCTCTTATACTTCTACAATTTTATACTTTTATACTATTATAATTATATACTTTTATCCTTTTTTACTCTTATACTTTTTACATCTTTACTTTTATACTTTAATACTTTTATACTTTCAAACTTGTATACTTTTATACTTGTATACTTTTATATTTGTATGCTTTTATTCTTTAATGCAAACTTGTATACTTTTGAAATTTTATAATTTTATACTTTTAGACTTTTATAATTTAATACTTTTCTAGTTTTGTACATTTGTACTTTTATAGTTTTAGTCTTTATAACTTTTATAATTTTATACATTACCGCTTTTTATACTTTTTACGTTGTTTTGGGTAAATTTAATTAAACTTAAGAATTTTGTAAAAGATTACTAACTAAAATACGAATTTATCTTAAAAATCAAAATTGTTCTTAAAATACGAATCTTTTAATAATTTACAAAGCATGGATTTTAATACCATTTACTGCTTTCAAAACTGTTTGCCTCTAAAATTTAGTCTAAACAAACAAAAACTTCTGTGGCGTATGATTTTTTTTATCTTGTTTAATGTGAGTATTAGGTATACGTCATGTTGTGTTTTTCTCATTTAAAAGCCTTTCTATGAAAGTGTAATTTTATTTAATGTAACGTAAACTTTCATTTGCATACTTTTTAATTTAAAAGAAAATTCCTTTTAAAATTCCAACTAATAAACAACGCAAGTTAAACTTTTAATAAATATTAAAATTATAACAAAATTGTATAAGTTATTGGTAGCTAAAAAAAAAATCTTAAATATTTTTTAAAGTAAGAATTAAAGTAAGAATTAAAAACGGATTAGTAACTAAAAATATATAAAACTATAAAATATTTTTAGTATGAGCTGTTATTTTTAAAAGTGGTGTAAGTCTTTTTTTCTATCGAGCAGTTTGAGGGCTTGCGTTTGAGTTGATTTAAAAATATAAGCGAACGTATTGAACATGATTTGACCACAAGACGTTCTTAATATTACAACAGGGTGTTCTTGATTTGTTAACGTATAATAAATTTCACAAATTTTAATATCATATATTGACAGGTTAAAATCCCTTTTTTGCTGTCTGTAGCTCATAAATTAAAAACTAAGTATCAACATTCTCAAAACAAAATTTTATTCTGAATAACTATTAGTTTAATTCTTAGTAAAGAATATGTTTAACTCAGCCCAATCTAATATTCTATTCTTATTTGTTATAAATATATTGTTAAGCTTAAACAGTTAATAAAAATAATCTCCTTTACTCTCTTTTTAGGTAAGTCACATCTACCAATGACTGATATATTAAGATAACACAAAAGGTATTTAAGACATCTTAGAACTTGAATCAAAAACTTTTTTATAATAGAAGTATTAAAATTGTCACTGTTTGCATATATTTTTTAATGAAACTCATACCAATTCCTTTATCTAAACAATAATAAAACAAAACTGTCATTTGACATTTTTCTAAAGAACTAATAAAACTAAAAATCATATACATTTTTGTGAGTACTTAATGACCTTTAAAGGTAAGCCCGACAATAACGCTATAAATTTAGCAACAAAGTAAATGGCAAAAGTAGCATCAGACCAGACCGTACGCATGACAAAAGAAAAATAATTTTGTGACACTTTTTTCTTTTTACTTAAGCAAAATCTACTTTAAGAAACCAAAATGCAAACAAAGTTTGAGTTAAGTTGTGATAAAATGGTCGGTTTTCGTCCTTCTCACGCACCAAAATGTTTGAATACGACAATAACGATGATGTGAGAAGGAAGATGAAAAATGTTTAAAAAAGAATGACTGGTAGTAAGACTGAAGGTTACGAGTTTTATTTATGGATGTGTGTATACTTAAATGGGGGGTTTTTATATGAAAAGAAGAAAAACAACAACAAAAAGTTTTGCAAATATTTTTAGCATGACAATAACAAAAAAAAAAAAATTAAGATAAAAAACAAACATGGAATTAAAATAACAAGAACCCAGTTAATTGGTGTTTGTTAAATGCGTACGTGAGTGTGTCAAAATGTTACGTCGAGATACGTTCTACATGTTGCGGAAACAGTCTAAAACTTTGTTAGATGCTTGAAAAACTGACACATTTAAGGATATACATTTAAGAAGAATTATTTTCAGTTGTTATACACTTAGCCATCTTATCAAATTTAATTAAAAACTTTTGGCAAAAAAAATTAAAAGTAGTAAAAAATAAAATGCTTACACACATACATTCATACATACATACACATATTTTGTGTATGTTTGAAACTTTATGTTTGTTCCTTCAAAAATATTAAAGCTCTTAAAAAAGGGTCCAGTTTTATCAGAGACATAGTTTAAGAGTAAAAGTTGAAATTAATTAAATTCTTTTTTGTTTCTTTATATGTTTATTTTTATATCAGGAAGAAAAATATTTTATATTCTAAAAAAAAACTTTACTTGGAACTACTTTGGTGTAATGTGCAAGTGAATGATATAATAATTGTCTCTTATGTTCTTATAAAGGTTTTAATTTCCTTAATTTGTATTCTTGTTTCTCCTTGTACTTCATTTCAATGTCTTTAAATTACTTATTGAAATAAATATTTTTTTCTTAATAAGGCATACAAAGTTTATATGTAGTTCCATGTGTGATTTAATAAAAAATTTTTTGTAAAAAAAATTTTATTATCAACGCCTTTAATATGAAATAAAAGTTATAGAAAATGTTTACTAAATTATAATTCTATTTCTTCGACCTTTTTTATTAAATATTATTCTTAATAAATTATTCAAGCTTAAGGTCACTTTTTTTAAAAAATTAATTAAAATATTTAAATTTTTACAAAAGGTTTGTTTCTTTACTCTAGTTTTGGAGCCCTCGGGATCCCACTTTGCACAAAAAGTGCATGCGTCCTTAAAAAATGTGTAAATGAAAGGAAGTTTTAGAGAATAAAATTCTTCTTATTCGTGTATGGAACGGCAGACTTTTTCTTCGTGCAAGTTGTTTAAATTACGCGGCGTCTGAACACAAATATGGCACTTCTTTATTTTTCTTAAGAAGCGTTTCCGAGATATTCGCGAAAATGGTGTTTTTAATTAAGTTTAATTCCGTTTTGTAAAACACGCCGAGTTTTGCTCCCTTCGCCCACCTGGAGATGTCAACCCGACTCGCAAATAAGTCCAAACGTTGGAGATAGCTTGAGCACCTTGCATCAATTAGGATGGAATGAAGAAAAGTCATTGTCAACCTATTTTCCCCTAAGAAACCACCGTGCTCAATATAATACATAGTTAATATAGCTTAATTTTTATACATAAAACTACTGACCCTTATTACATAATTTTTTTTTTGGATCAAAAGTTTCAATACCCCTTAATTATTTACTCTATTTTGCATTTACTAGCGTTAATTCTAGGGCTAACCAAAAAATTTGGAAAAATATCTATTAACATTCGTTATTAAATCATTAAATCGTATGATATTAAAAAAGCTTAAAAAATTACAAATAAATTTAAAGAAAAATCCCCAAAATTAAAAAAGTTTTAGGAAAATATTGCTTAAGATATAAATGGCGTATTTCTCCAATTCTATTTAAATATAAATTCATACTGAAATATAACTTTTCATATAATATTATTGTATAGATGTTAGAAAAGATAAACTCACTGTTTATTGTTGGTGTTTTGTTTAAGCTTTGATATTGTTACAAGTAAGACTTAGAGTGCTTAAAATTCTTATTCGCTTAAATGTTTTATTTGTATAATATTTTTAGATTTTCTAAAATCTTAGGATAAGGTTTCCTGATGAGCTGGCCTAAGCAACCAGTGAAATGCGCATTGAAGCTTGCTTTCCCCCAACAATAAATTTCAGTGTATCTATCAAATATGAAAAATTGGGAATTTAGCACGTCATACAGAAATCGTATTAATGATAAATTTTGTATTCCCGTAGAGAACTTTGATTATTTTCATTCGACATGAAAAACGAATTTTTTAAACATTTAATTAATATTGAATTGGTGAAATAAAAGAAGTTATCACAAACAGAAAAAAATACTCAAAAATTAAAAAAGATAGGAAAAGATATGCATATACTTTAACTCTGCCTCTCTTAGGCCCGTTTTCACGACTTAACGATAGCTAAATGTAGGAAGTTATCGAACAGATAATGAGCTTTTAATTATCACAAGTTCCCTTTAATCTAAAAGTGAAGGATAAGCTAAAGAAAGGAACGTTCTACCTTTAACTTTTGTCGTAAGGTTTAGATTTGAGATTGCCATATTATATTCACATATTTTTTATATATGGCAACTCCAATTATACGTATATTTTGTAAATGTAAAAAAAGTACGTAGTTGCCAGTTCGTATTTTTATTTTGGCAAAAATAATCGGTATTTTCATTTAGTATTGTCACATTTTCAAAAATGATAAGTTTATTTTATACAGAAGTTGTGAAAACGAAAAATAGTTGAAGGTAACTTTATTCCTCACTAGTGCTAAAGGTACCGTTTACTATTTCGAACTTTATAGGTAAGTCGTGAAAACGGGCCTTAGTGTATCCTTTTCTTTAACTAAGTTTTGTTAAAAAAGACATGCTGCGTGTAAAATTCATACCGTTAAAAACGAAAAATTTGGATTTAAGAAAAAAATTTCTAAGAAAAAAATTTTATATATTAAATTATTTCTATATTAGGATCTGTAAAATTCGTCACTGCCATATAGCAGAATTTTTCTATATTAAACATTTAAGCAAAATAGCAAGAAAAATAATGTTGACATATATATTTTTTTTATCGTCGATAATATAAAGAATATGAGCATGCAATTTTATAATGAAAATTAAACCATTTGTTTACTTTTAATTATACCAATCCACACCACACATTCATTTCATCGAAAACTGCTTGCGTACGGTTTAATATTGCAAAAGAGGAATCATTGTTCATCATTTACTGAGCTCGCAGTTATTTAAAGCAAAAAAAAAAAAAAAAAAAACTGCAACAGAAAAATGTTCAAAATAAAAAAAGAAGATCAATGCAAGAAAAAAGATAAACTGAATTGAATAACTGGTCAATGACAGGTAATAATTGCCCTTCTGCCGGTCTTTAGAGAATACAATGTAAATAAAAATTTCGCTTAAAGTTAGTAAATTTATAAATATTTACTTTTGTCTTCTCACCAACAATAAGGCCTGGAGAATTACTGCTCTCAATTGCCAATGCTTAAGCTTATAACTTGAGGTGGCGAACACGTTCATATCTTTTAACATAAACTTGAGACGTTGTGTATTATTTTGATTACGAAGACAAATATTAGCGCCAAAAAAACAATATTAGTCATTTTTATGCTATAAAAGAAAGCAGTTGTAATGTTTTAGATATTCATAGTTACGATCTTTCCGAAACTATTTTTTTTTTAAAGATGAGTGTTCAGCAACGCATTATAACATTTGTTGCTGAACATGCTTTCTTACACTTTTTAATGCAGGAAACACGATTTAGTAAAAGAATTTAACAGTTGCCGCGGAATTATTGCCAAACTTATTGCTCGTGTGGTCGAGGGGTTAAATACCAAAAAAACAAGCATCTCATTACTGGTTTCGAATATTTCTATTTCCCCCTCCCCCCGCAAAAAATAAGTTGTTGCAACAAATGTCAACAACTATTAGAAAAAAAAATTTTACTAAAGGTATGTCTTGTGAATTTTGTAATTTCTGGCTTTCAAGTATAGTTTTAAGATTTGGTTTGTTCAGAAATTTATATAGAATTATATGCTAAATATTTGTATAGGACATTTTAGTTTGCTATACCTCTCCCCATTAGTATCATGTTTGGTATTTTTTAATTAAAGTGGAAAAAGACAAAGCCAAGTTATAGATAGAAGTATACAATTTTTAGGAAAATGTCTCGTATAATATTTTAAATAATTCTCTTGAAGACATTCCAAGCCTACAAATATTAATAAATACCAAAAGTAATTTTTGGGAATACAAAATTTTAATTTAAAAGATTTTGTTATTCGTGCTTAATTCTGAAATTCGTAAAATGTAACAAAACAAATTCTCCTTCAGTCCACTGTGTTTGTTTTTTGTAAATTTTGAGATCAATTTTAAGGGCTATTATTACAACCAAATGATAAAGTTCTTGATAGTAAACGAGAATGATAGCTATCGTGAATGATTAACTGTCCGATAAAATAAAAATTTTAATTTATAAACTGCGGCAAGATTGCATTAGATACCGATCACTTTTAGTTGTTAAAAAATGTAGTGGCAATGACTTACGTTTGTTTATTTCCTCAATTCATTAAAATCTTAATGGCGTTGAAGCTACCATATATTCACCAGAAAATATGGCAGCTTAAAATTTCTTAAGTTCATTTGTAAAGTTACCATGAAGATAAACCTGCGTTAGCTTGTCAGACAAAAACCATTTATTTGGTTATTTTAAGTTATCGTAAGCCTAAAGAGTAACTGATAAGTTAACAGCAGGTTTATCCTCAAGGTAGCTTAACAACTGAATTTTAAGAATTTGAAGCTGCCATATTTTCTGATAACTTCAATGAAAGTTTAATGTTAAATTTAATTATTCAAACTTTGTCAAAAAAAAAACATAATTTTAAACAAAAAAGAAAACAATTTACCATAACAAAACAATAAAAAAGCACAAAAAATTTATTTGTGCTTTAAATTAAGAAGAAATAAACTAACTTTTGTTAGTTGTTGTTGCCACTACGCATTTTAAACGACCAAAAGTAATCGGTATCTACTACACTGTTGCCATAGTATATTAAATACATTTTTAAATTTATCGGTCCCTTTATCGTTGACGATGGTTATTGTTCACGTTAACTATCAGGAACTTTATTATTAGGTTGTAATTATGGCCCTTAGAGATTTGAATTCACTTTAACTTTAAAGTGTTTATTTCTAAGGAGATTTTAGATTACTGCGACAATGAAACAGAATTCGAAGAGGGCACTTCAGGCGATTCGAAAATTGATATTAAGTTATGAGGATTATAAAAACAACATTAAAATGTATCATTTTAATTGAATTAATTAATTTTATTTATTACTGATCGATCAAAACTATAAAAAATGTCGTATCCCATTATTGTCCTCAAATAGCTTTGAAACTGCAGCTAAATGGTCCCACTTGTTTTGCTTAAGCCTTCTTATCAAATATCATACTATATGTCCAACTTATTTTTTACCACATCCGTTCTCAATTACTGTAGGGTACTTTGTTATCATAAAAATTTCAATAATTTTAAAAATTTTTCACAGAATTGCACCACAAAAATGTATGAGTATAAATATTAAACCATATTTAAACGAAGCTATAAAAATGAGAAATTAATTAATAAAAATCTATAAATATAACTCATATATGTATGTACTTTTATTCAAACATCCATAAACTATAAACAGATGGCTGATGCCTTCCAAACATAATTAAAAATGTATTTTACTCTTAAAAATATATATTGTGTATGCAAATATTTACTTAAGTACACATGAATGAAATATCCAAAAATAATGAAGATAAATAATAATTTATTAAGATTTTTTGGTGTAATTTATACATATTTTTATTTACTCAAGTAAAATACTGAAATTAAATTTAACTCAAATAGATTTTTTATATGGGACACAAAATTATATACTTTTTGATTAATTCTGGGAAAGTAAAAATAAATGAAATATAATTTTTATTGAAAAGTGCAGAGATTATCCCAATGGACGAGATCTCGACCAGCCATTTTCAAGGCTGTCTGGCGATCAGCTGGAGTAGCTGTAGCAACTAGCTTGTGTGCATTAAAATTTATTTGAACTGTTGGCTGTTTAAATCAATAACATATTTATTATTTTTTTATTAAATGCAAGTAGTTACAATAAGTTCAGCAATAGTCCATTTTTTGTCTATTTTTGTGCTTATAAAAGGGGGAAGGGGAAGAAAAAAATTTAGGTCGAAAAGCCAATACGCCAATCATTATTATAAATTAAACAAAAAAGTTTACCTCCTTCCCTTCCTAATATATTTAATAATTTAATGAAAAACTGCATAATAATAATTTAATGAAAACTCTAACTCTATGATTGTTTTAGTAAGAAATGAGTTGGTTTAGTTGTAACTTCACACGTAGGAAATCTTGAGAGATAATTTTTTATTTTGTTTTGAGAGAGTTTCCGTGTTGGTAATTCTTCTATGCGTTGCGGTTTAAGGAGCATTAAGATGTATTCTGGGAGATAGGTTAAGACAGAACATATCGTTAATACTGAACTGATCATCACATAATTTTAAAGACATATAAAATTAAATTGCTCCGAAATACTTTATTATAAATTGTTTTACGAGTTAACTTCATATGGGACACAATGTAAGTTATGGACCTTAAAGAACTTATTACTAACGTGATTTACCGAAAAAGGAGTTATATTGAAATTTTAATTCATTATGAATTACTCGTAATAGAATGTTGTAGTATACTGCCAGCTAGCATAACATTAATAACACTATGGAACATTTTTGGGATTATTGTCTGGGGGGTGAGAAATTCCAAGTCAGGGTGATGGTACTAGGTCAGTATAGTAAAACCCTCAAAGGGTTTGGCGTAAAATGTAAATTTCTGTAGAAAGCAAAAACAAAATTACAAAATTTTTATGACTTTGTTTTTGCTTTCAATGTAATTCTTTGTCGTTGCGTTTTACATAATAAAGGCCTTAGAAATTGTGAATATAAAATTATATTTTCAAAAATTTTTTTTATTTTTGATTTATTTTAGGAGTTTTTTTCCAGCTTTTGGTAGCACAGACTAGAATGTATGTATATGTTTAGTACTTAACCTGGCGTTTACATTTGCCAGTACTGGCATGACAGTAGCAATACATGCAAACTTTTTTACTAATACATGCACACTTTTCCAACTGTCTTGTCTACTGTCTAGCAAATTTTGCAGACATTAAAATTGGACAGTAATTTGATATTTTCTAACAATAATCTGAAGTTTTATTAGCAAAAGGGAAAAAAACGTAAAAAACAAATATATTTTGCTTTGATTTTTTATGTTTTAGTTAAGTGTTATGTTTTTGTTAGTTATGTAAGCAGTGTTTTGGCAACTAATTTGTATTTTTTTACTGTCTTGCCAGTACTATCAAATGTAAACGCTATGTAAGTAAGTAAGTGTTTGTGTAATGCTTGCTAAAGACTATATTGATTGAAGTAAATGGATGCTGATAATATTAGAATTCATGTATGTAGGCTTGTTCCATAAGAAAATGTTATAAAACCATTTTTAAAATTTTATGTTTTTGATTCTATTTAATTGAACATACTATAATGTATGTAAACGTCGTTCTTAAATATAACAAAAGCCAATAACTTAGCTTAATCTCAATTCTTAAAATAATGGTTCAGGTGAAACCGATTAATTTTTACATCTGTAAAATACACAGTATCGAGATGAAATTCAAAGTTTGTGAAAGCCAGTAAGATGCTTTACACCGTTTATGTTTAAAATGAAATGTACATAGCTGTCTCCCTTAAAATACATTTGTATCCAAATTATTTTTAATACTTAAGTGATTCACTGAATAAGAAATAATATGGTCCACCTACAACAGAATGTTGTATGCTCCTTGGCTACAAAAAATTAATGCTTGCGTTACAAATATTTACGCGATATTTTCAACATTTATGCCACTATTCATAAAAAAATTTAAATTAAGTATAGGATTACAAAACTAATTTTCTATGAAAATTTTGTTAAATAACCGATTCTTAAATATAATAACTGTTTATGCATGCTTGGGTTAATTATGGAAGTTTTAGTTAACTTAAAAATTAAATATTTTTTTCTAACCCAGAGTTTAAAGAGATGCATTGGAAAGAAGAAGCATTTTCAACTACAGCTACATGCGTTTATTATTGGATATTTTATGCATAAAATATGCTTTTTTTGACATACATTCTAAAATAATTTAGTTTTTTTAATAAACTAATAAAACCCGTATGGTTTACATATCGAAAATGCTGCTTCAGGCATAAAAATAACAGTATTTAAAATTTTTACAAAGTAATTTTTTGTCCCCCTCTTAGATTTTGTAAAAACAAAAATCGTTGAATAAAATCAAAAAAGCTAAAATATGCTTTTTTCAGCAAAAAATAACAACATTATAGGACAAGAAATGCCATTTAATGCATTATGTTTAAGAATGAATATTTTGTTATTTTTTGCTAAAAAAAAAAGCATATATTTGCTATTATTGATTTTATTCAATGATTTGCAAGAAAATGCATAAACGTACTAGGAAAAACCTGCATTTGCATAAACTAGCACACCCTAGTGATAACAAAAAGCGTTTACAAGATGAAATGGTCAGATAGTTACATAAATCAGATTGAAATAAATATAATATGTCGGATTAAAACGCAAAATTTACAAAATATTTATATATTCTAGCTAAAAAAAGCTGAACTTCAGATAAACGATTTTAAAGAAATTTTATTATTTTATCCAAATATTTGTTGAATTTATATTGTCTAAGTATGGAAATCCTCATCTGTATTGAGTATATAAATAAATGTAAGTATCCATTTCAATGTAAATGTGTGGTAAAAGGTACTTGGCATCCATATAAAAAAGCTAAATAATGTTCTTGTAAAAGTAACTTTTAACATTTGTATTTGTGGCATGTTAAATTCAGACAAACATTCTTAAAACCTAATAAACCGGAAAACAGTGACGTTCAAAACAAGTTAATTAAAAAAAAAAACAATATCTGACTAAATAAATAAATGGGAAACGGCATTCATAAGTTATCATAAGTTATTTCTCACCAATAGTGAGAACTTTCGGCGTGCGAACATTAAGGTCGCATTTTACTTTGTTTGGTATAGCCGCCGGTTATATTTTGATAGTTTCGTCATAACTATTTTTTTCACTTTTCGAGAGACGATGGAATATGTTGTTTCACATATTTTCGGTGTTAGAAGTTCATGGGTACACATTTGGAAATTTTGGTCGAATATTGCAAGTAGTTTACATTTAATAACGTGTTTGCTTCTTGTGTAAACTTTTGAAAATTGATGAAACGTTGTTTCGTATTTTAGGTGACGATTTATACTTTATAATGTATAAGATCAATATTGTTAAAATTCCAAACTTACACCCATATTCATAAAAAAACATTTCAGGTTTATAAAAGGTTTATGAAACGAATTTTCTATGAAAATTTGTTCAATAAACCTTTTATTTTTTTTATGAACATGGGGTTTGGCTTATAAAAATTGTGTTTTTTGTGATGGTACAAAACGGAGATAACAAAAACCTGTGATTAGTTTTTTTCTCACGAAGTCAAAAATAACAATACATGTTTTATATGAAAAACTAAATAACTTTAGGTCACAACCAAAGTGTTTTAGTGTTTTCGACACTTCAAAATTTGGGAATTATTTGGGAACAACAATGCCTTGAGGCTCCAGGCATCACTGCTGTTTAGAAGTGTTCATGTCTGAACCGAAGGCAGTGGATTTTCCATCCCTGGTTTCGATTTTGAATAGTGATATGCCCTAAGACGAATTGACAATGTGAGGCGCCACTATCATCATGTATTATAACTATTTTAAATTTTTCTTTAATTTGTATGTATTTTTTTTTTCATTTTTTATTGTTGTAACTTAAAATTTGTTTGATCGAATCGTTGTTTTGAATGCCATATTGGACGGCTGTATTGTTTTATTGCTTTATAATAGCTAAATTGTTGTTTGTGATCTAATTTTATAAATTAATTAAATAAATTGTTTTGAAAACGTAATTTGTGGCAGTAAATCAATGGAAATTTATTACATTTGAAAACCAACAAGAAAGTGTTTGTATATACAGTAAAAATTCGATAATCCGGATAATTGATTGCAGACCCCAATCCGGATTAGCGAATTATCCGGATTACCGCATGTATGTATTTATTAAAAATTATAATAATTCATAGCAAAAAAACGCATGTGCATACATACTCATATCACACTAATCTAACTGCATTTTACAAAGCATGCTGTGATTTGAATAAAAAAATAAATAAAAATGGGTGTTATTCAATCCGGATTATGGAGTTGCAATCAATCCGGATTATAGAATACGCAATAACTGTATTTTTCAAAACATGCTTTGATTTGAAAAAAAAAAATAAATTTAAACGGGTGTTATTCAATCCGGACTACATAGTTACAATCAATCCGGATTATAGAATACGCAATGAGCTGCAAAATTCTGTCCGGATTACCGAATATTCCGGATTAGTGGAGTCCGGATTATCGAATTTACACTGTAGTTAAAAGTACTTTCTCTTTGTTTTAATAGTTGTGCTTTTCTTTACCTCTTCTTCTAGCCTTTATCACCAAGTTGTTTGGATACTTGGTTGATATCTAAGCGCTGAATCCCAAAGCCAACCTTTACTATACATAACCCAGAAACGCAATCAGTGTTCTCTCGGGGAATATCACCAAGATGTTTGGATCCTTGGGGGATATTCTGAAGCTGTAGTATAAATCCAATATATCTAGTCCAACTCCACGAAATGTATCGGCACTTCGTCCGGACTACCATTCGACGTAACCGACGTTTTTATGAAGCTTTACTTCTCATTAGAGTTAACTTGCTATATTATCAATCACTAAAAAATTTTTTTGTGCTTAGCTGATAAAATAAAAACTCTTTTTGATGTGGAAAAGTTTCTAAGTCATATATTAAATAAAAATTTAATCATTAACTTTTAAAAGTATAGGGAAATTTTTTGAGCCATAATTTTGAACCAGGACGACATTAATGTATTCAACACATTTTGTTCTCCACTGTAGTTAGCCTGCATTACTACAAGCACATTTGTATTCATATACGAGTATGTTAGTACTTTGTTTATAGTAGCGCAAATGTAGAAAAGTAGAACAAAACCAAAATAAAATACCATAATTTGCTAACTCTTAAAACAACCAGGGGGAGGGCATATAAAGCAATAACCGAACAGTAACTTGTATGTTAAATTACTGCCATGTTTTTGTGTATTGGTGAAACAGTTTAAATGTGTTTACTTGTATATTATTATACTGTAGTATGGAATGTTTATACATTTCCAACATTTGCACACCAACAGGAAACAAATAAACAAACGAATGAATAAAGTATTAACAAATAAAAACCACCTCGTCATCACCTTTTTTTTTTTTTGTTATATTCATAAAAAAAAGAGTACTTTTAGACCCATAGAATTTACGATAATAAAAACACACCAAATCCTTGTATGGCCTTTTTGCACTTTCTCCTTCCCTGTAAATAACTCCCCCTCGGCTGATTCTTTATGTTTTCGGTGATGCAAAATTAAAATAATTTTCTTATCGTATAAATAAAATTGCAGCCTACTTTTGGTTTTATATGGTACCATAAATTTGGTTTAAAAATGAAATATAAAATAAAATTTGAATAGATTTCGAATTTCATTAAGTTTTGTAATATCGCCCGAGGGAGGAGATCTAAATATATAATGGAATTTAAAAACAACTCTTTTTGATTGGAATTTCAAAGAAGTACCAAGTGTTTCTTTCGTCGGAGAAAAACACTGGTAATTTTTTGCGAAAAAAACAGTATATTACGTTAAGTTTAAATTAAGTTTTGTTTCACAACCAACTTAAGATATTCGCTGACATTTTCTACAAATTAATTAACAAAGTTTATAGCACTATTTGCGATTTGGGTTAAATTTTTGCCTTTTTGGCCGGGGTTTTGAGATCTTAGTTAAACTAGGTTAATCTGAAAACAGATTTGTGCCGCCATTACTAAGCTTGTATACACATTTTTGATTAAACAGCTTAGTTTTGCCTAAAATGTTGGTATTTAATGAAACAATGAAAAAAATCACATTTCGCGAAAATCCGTGTTTCAAACTACGTTAAACTAAGTCTTAGCTTAGTCCACATCCCAAAAACCTGGCTTTAGAATGTTTTATTAATTACTTTGTGTTCAAAGTTTTTACTGATCGTACATTGACACCTTTGTGAGTTTGAATACCAAGCAGTGGTAATGATGATTCGAGAGAATGGCAATTCCCTATAGCCGAATACCATAGCACCAGATAGCCTTTAAGACAGAGTTTTGAGTTATAAGTCTACAGCCTAAATTTCTTTCAACAAGCCAATTTCCTTAAATTGCGTTTAGTTTTATTTGAGTTAATTTTAACTCTATATGACATTTCCTATTAAACGTCGATCAAGATGTTTATACTGAGATATTCTACTTGCCAAGGTTGAGGATTTTTTTTTTTATAATGCATCAAGGAAATGTTTCCTTTATACAGTTTTTTTATTTTTGTTTACTAAGATTTATTTTTCTCTTTAAAATATTAAATTTTTCAGTAAAAGAAACAAGCCATGTCAAACCTTGTCAGACAATCACAAAAGAACTTTTAGATTAAAAGTTATACATTTGGAAGGTAAAGTCATCGACATCGCCACTCCTGAAAACATAATTGCACTGTTTAATTTTTAAATATACAATTTTTTTTTTTTAACTCATGATATAAAAAAGGAATACTTAGCTTAAGTTTTTGATATTTTTGTTAGGCAAGTAAAGCTTTGGTCAAATAAAACAACAATTTGACACGTTACTACTTTTTAAACCCACAGCGTAGAGGATGTATTAGCGGTTGAGCTGATGTGTGCAAAACCTTATAATAATGGTCATAGACCGCCAGTCTGGCTGGCTGCCCATGTAAACCTTGCAGGGAAAGTGCAGGTCACAATTTTAAAGATTATTTGATGAAATATGGTACATACGTTGTAATTCTCAGATGGACAAGCCTGTAAAAATGGTGAGAATTAGTCCTTTATTTCATATAGCCTCCATACAAGCTACTTTCCATTAATATTTTTTTTATATAGGTATTTAGATTAAATTTAGTCAAAACTTATTTGATTGTAAGCCAAATGAACCGGTGAAGCTTTGAAGAGATACGCAGGCGAAAGCTTGGGTGGATTTCTCAATCACTACGGAAATTATCCATAGAAGTATGTGGCCAAGTCCTTATGTGCAATCCCCAAGGTTCAAGGAGACGCGGGTGTTCAAACACAACTTGTAGAATATCTAAGCTGAGCGAAATCAATAGTGCCTCCAAAAATAAAAGTTGCAACAACATCGGTGAACTTCGAGTGGCAGCGTCAAGAAGGCAAATGTGGACTTAATCTATCGACAGCATATGCCCAGTATAGAGGCAGTTTTTACAGCAACAAAAAAAGGCTAAATTTTTTAATTTTTATACCCTTCACCACAGGTGGAAAAGGGTAAATATAAGTTTGTCATTCCGTTTGTAATTTCTACAATATTGATCTTAGACCCTATAAAGTATATATATTTTGGGTCCTTATGAAGAGAGAAGTTGATTTAACGATGTTCGTCTGTCCGTCTGACCGTCTGCCCGTCTTACGTTTGATACGTGTTTTCCGGAGACTCCAGACATGATAGCGGCTAGGTTGTTTTACATTTATGTCACATACCATTTCCACCATTTCTTGTTATTGAAATTCAACTAGATCGGTCAACAAATGGCTGAGATATAAACAAAAAACCACGACTGCCTCTAATTTTTCCAAAAAAAAAAATAAAAAGAATTTTTTTTTATCAAAAAGTAATTTCAATTTTTGGGAATACAACATTTTAATTTCAAAAGATTTTGTTATTCGTGCTTAGTTCCCAGTTTTTATTATTGATAAAAACACTTGAAATTTATTGTTGATGCGATAAGCTATTCCTATTTTTTTTTTTTATATTTTTATGTTCTAAAAACGATTTAAAAAAATATTTACCAGTTTTCGCTTTTTAAATTTCATTTATAATGAAGTTTTAAGTATTGTAAATATGTATGTATATGTAAAAATTATTTAGTTGCTCTGTATTCTGCTCGCACAATGGTGAAGGGTATATACGATTCGGCACAGCCGAATATAGCACTCTTACTTGTTATTACTAAGTTTTATTGGAATCGGTCAATATTTGACCATAGCTCTGAAACAAATACCGCTCCAGAAAATAGCTTTTAATGCTAAAACATCCTTCAAAATTTTGGGCTACTTAATTATGACAAAATTTTATGCTGCTTGCTCCAGCATGGACAATATGTCCCACATACATAAGACCCTTTCCAAAAATAAACGAAGAACTCTCATAAATATGTTGAAATCTAGATAATATTTGGCAAAAAGAACTCTAACATAACTTTCTTCTGGCGGGTCCATGACCACCCTTGGGTCCTAAATAGGGAATACTTTCTTACTTGTGCTATTAAAAATTTGTGCATTTAGAAGTTTATTAAAACAGTTTAAAAAATCAATACAAATTGTTATAAAAAAAGTTGATAAACTAAGTGGTCTGGTCTGGTCTGGTTTGTTTTTTTTTTTTTTTTGTATATTTTTCGTTAAATATTTGCTAAGTGTGAACCAACCTTAATATATAGCCACTTTTATTTTATTGGCCTGTTCAAAAGTATTTTTCAACATTCCGTTTTATTTTCCTTTTTATTTTTGTGAACATTTTTACTGCCTTTTTGGTGTCTGGTAGTCGGATGCTTGGTCGGTTGGTTGTTTTGTCGACTTGTTAGATGTTGAATGATGTTTTATTTTGTAGCTTTTAACCAGTGTACCAGTGTACAAATGCAAGCTGTAAGAGCGGTAGTAAAGAATTTAGTAGAGTGTACTGATGTTTGTTTAATTCACAATACATGGTGGGCTCTTGGTGGGAGGAAACAGTGTATATTTTTATTTCATTATTTTTACATATAATTTTTTTGTGCTTCATGTTTCCTTTTTTTCTGTGTTGAGTTCAGTGTGGTTTTGCACAGCGCAGAACATGTTGAATTATTGATTTGAATTTAATAAATTTAATTGGGGTAGAGTGCGAAATGTTGTAAAAATGTTGTTATTTTTTTGCTTCTTCTTTTTTCCTATTACTTTTTTTCTTTAATTCTCTTTTAGATCTGCAGTTGGTGGGCATTTTGTTTTGTTTTTACTTTTATATGTTGTTTTGTTTGTTTGTTTATATTAATATAGAAAAAAACCAGGTAGATTATTATTATTTTTAAATGAAATAACGACCTGGGGTTATTAAATTTGCGCAAAAAAAAAAAAAGTTGCAGTTATAATTAAATTTTTTGTATGGCTTATAAATGGGATTAAAGCATTATAATAATACATACACATTTGTTACAGGATATTTTTCTGTACGTGTATTTGCTAATTAATTTAAGCCTAATAATTTTGCTATTAAAATATAATTTAAGTGGAAAAAGGTGTTGTTTTTGAATAATAATCAATTAATAAAAACTAGTGGTTTTAAGTAGGATAATTTAAATATTTTTAAAGGATTTTTTTTTTGAATTTAGACAAAACTAATAAAATAAATGCAACCAGTCAGCATTAACAAAGAAATATAAGTGCTAATGTGTGTAACACATGGAATTATTTGAGATATTATTTTTGAAAGTGATATAAGTTTACTTTTAAAAAAAAAAAAATCAGTTCACGTTAACTTTAATAAGGTAATGGGTACCTTCTTCTGTCTATATTTATTATCATCTATTGAATGGAGTGCGATTTGGCCATTAAATAAACAAACTTATTTTTAAAATAAGATGGTATCGTAGAAATCTTTGTTTTGGAAAGTGGAGTAAGTCCCTTTTTTATAATTAAAATTAAAAAAAACTTTCATATTCCAATCATTATTTCATTATTATGCACTACATTTTAGCAGACATAACTTAGCTACTTGGTAGAGTTGTCAGCCGATTAAAAATTATTCGATTAATAGATCAAACAAAACCAAACTCGTGTTCGAATAATTTTAAAATGGCGATTTTCGAATAACGAATAAATCGATTAATTAATGTCGATTAATCCAATAATTTTTTTTTTATTAAAAAATAGTTTAATTATTCTAAATTGTTTAAGCTTGAGGTCTTTTTATTTATAAAAAATTTTTTTATTTATTTCAATTTTTATTTAAAAATGATTAAAAGACAGGTCAAATAAAACTTAATAACATTAAAAATATAGTTTAAATAAAAGCTTAGATTTTGATTTATTCTCATACGTTATTAGTGATTTTATACAAAATATTGTAGTCATAGCCCTGACTGTAATTAGTCTCAATGTTTATTAAGCAAAAACCCTGTTGCGTACTCATAGTATTTCAAGAATGTATTTTATGTTCTTATTGAACAAATCTTTGACAAACAATTGTATCAACTATTTTCGTTTGAAATCAAACGTTAAAAATATTTCATGAAAGGGGTTTTTTCAATTTCGGATTTCTTAGAAATAAACAAAAAGCTAAAAAATAAAAAATTGATTTACATATATAAATCATATCATTAAAGTAGAAAATGCGCAGTATAAAAAATCGTGTTTTTGAAGCACTTAAGAGAAAAAGCGCATAAACGAGCGCTTCAATAAGAGAGCTCTTTTGAAGCAGTAAATGCTTACGAATTTGACACATTTATATTTTTTCGGGTTTTTAAAATTGAATGTGTACAGCAATTACCCCACAACAGTTCAAGAGCCTAAAAACAAGATGATCGAGCAGATATCAACTATTCACATCAGTTTATTGAAAATCGTGGATGAGAATTTTGGTAAGAGATTGGAAGCCTGCCAAGCCAGTAGGGTGGTCAGTTGAGCGACATAATTTTTCATTTTTAACCGCAAACTAAAATAAAAATATTTTTAACATCTCAAAAAAAAAAAAAAAAACCTTTTTTTTATTAAAATTAAAATGATACTTAAATTTTGAACACCCTTTGTTATGTGAAATTTAGTTTCAGATAACTTTTTCAAAAAGACTTTAGTGCGTCGAGATCCGTAAGGAGTTATAATACCGTGAGGTTATTTTTTGTAAAGAATAGGTTATAATTTATAGATCCCATAAAGTTATCTTCTAAAATATTCAAACTCTCGGTGGAGGGTATTAAAGATTCTGTACAGCTAAATGTAGCCATTTTAACTTGATAATAGCGTTGTTAAAAGTGTTGTCATGACACTGTTAATAACAATATTACATGTGTGTAATTATTTTTATCAATATTCAAATAAAGGTAAAAATATGACATGTGCATAATATTTTTTCTACAAAAATGTCAGTTTATCATTAATTGCATTATTTTATAATTTGTCAGTTAAAGCGGCATTTTATGAAACGAAAAAAACATAAATTCCAATAGATTCTTTATTAAACGTTTTTATACTGAAATATGATAAAACTCAACTTTAGTTTGAAACTATAAAAAATTACATAAATATAAAAGTCACACATGTGTTAATAATGGGGGACTGCAGCGACTGAAAATAAACTAAAAATTCATGTTAATGCATTCGAAAATGAATGTTTTTTTTCATTCATATACAAATAATTATATGTAGATATGTACATCCCAGCAAAAACTTTACTTACAATCCTACTTTTAATGACTTCAAGAATTCATTACTTTGTAGCTTTATTCGCCACTTTTTGGATTATTAGTTATATATTAAATAATAACTTTATTATATCTTAAATATACAGAAAAATTTGTATTTTCATTATGACAATAAAAATGCCATTATAGTCATAAAACATAGTTTTTTAATGCAAAAACTACGCTGCCCCGGTAGACTAGCTGGTAGAGAGCTAGTCTATCATCACCGAGGTTGCGGGATCAAATCCCGCCAGAGACAGAAAAAAAAAAATAAAAAATAAAATAAAGTAAAATAGAATAGAATAAGAAAAAATAAAAATAAAATAATTTAAAAAAAAAAGAAAAAAAAAAATTAAAAAAAAATAAAAAATTTTTTACTTTATTGACTTTGTGTAACTATATATATTTATAAAAATTTTAAGTATAAAAAAAACATATTATTTTTTAGATTATAATAGGCTTAATTATAAGGGATTACTTTTAGGACATCTCGAACAAAAATAAGTACTTCTTCTAGTAGAAAAATAAGTAGTCGGTTCGTCAAGTTCTCATTATTTTTCTACTTATTTTGTAAGCAAAGTTTTTGCTGGGATATTTATGATTATTTCGCAAAAAAAAAAAAAAAATTCTTTACATATTTATAAATGCAAACATAAAGGACATTTTTATATTTATGCATATATTTATTTACATTTTTAATGTATTCCAATAAAAATTATTAAGTTTCAATCATGGCCATTAAGTTGCTTTCTTTTAGGGTTAATAGAAAAAATTTTAATTCTTTTTAAAAATTTACATTTATTGAAACAGGGAATTTGGCATGTTTTGCTTTTGTATTCTTGTTATGATTGAGTTCTTTCTAAAAAGCTATGCTTTTGGGTAAAAACTTAATAAAATTGATGCCAATTTCGTCAAAGCGTTGCTATTGTGAAATTAACAGTGAACATTTCTTTTTAATTAAAACTGTCATTTTTAATAATATTGTCAAAAAAAAGATAACAAATATGACTGCATTGTAAATTTAACATAATTGCACATGAATATTATTTCTTTATTAACAAAAAGGATTATAAACAATTTTCTTTATTTATTTCATCCTTGATACACAAAGTTGTGGTACATAATTTTGTCTGAAATAAAAATTAGATCACATCTTGGAAAAAAAAAAAATAAAAGTAATTTGGAATCAATTGTTTGGTAAAGAATTATATTTTTGGCTTCTTCTTGAACCAAAATATTTCTCAGGTTTTTTGTAGTAGAACTTCGATTGAAAATAACTTAACTAAAAACTATTTAAAAAGATATTCAAAATTAAACAAAATATGCCAATTTCTTTAAAACTCTATATACCAACCAAAATTTTTATTGTTGAAAACCGGTTTTTTAAAATAGGAGCTATTTGGAATATTCAAAAACCGGTTTTTGAAAAGAGTCGAATAATCGCTCTCACTACAGTTGGTTAAGAAAAAAAACAACAAACAAATTTATATTTTTTTAAAGTAATAAAAATGTATAAAAATACTTAAATAATGTTATCGGCAGATAATTTTAAAAATGTTCATGATGAAATTGTGAAAATTTAAAGACAAAAAAAAAAAAAAAATAAACATTAAGAAGAAATCGTGGTCGGTTGTACACGTTGGGGGTACGTTCATGTGGCCGATTCTACATTATACTCAGTTTGAGGTATGTTCAGGAGGATTCTATGTGATTTAGTTGTAATCATGTTAATTTGAAGTGATTAACAAATCACTTTAATGTATGGGTAATAACTTCGATTTTGATGTGAAGAGCTTAACCACGTTCGAGTTGATTAAACGCGTTTAAGAACACAAGTGTGAACATAGCACAAGATCTGGTTATTTAATACAAAATAAACTCTTCACAACTTTTTAAAAATTTGAAAAGTACAGGATTGTAGCAACATTATTTTGTAAATTTATGTACATAGTTTTGCTGGAACTTACTACAACATTGTATGCAAAAGTGCATTACACAAATGAAAACATTTCAAAACAAATTTTATATAATATAAAATAGAGCAAAATTATTATTGACGTAAGAAAGTCGTTTTGTTGTTTATAGAAGCCCATTTAAATGACAACAGAAATCAAATTAGTATAATTAAATAGCTTAAAAATTCAACGAATATTTCAAACTTGTTAACTTCATCTTAAAGGCATCTCTGAACATTCCATTAGCTTTAAATGTTTCCCTTCTAACTTTTGGTGGAAAGTATAAAAAGTTCGGCGCAAGAATCGGATAGCGTAATTTTAGCTGTGTTACTCTTGCGTTTATAAAAGAATTGGGAGAGGGAATTAAAAAGGAAAGCATAACTGCTGGAATTCGGTTATTTCATTTTTTTCTATAGTTCGCTTTTTTGCGAAGATGAATATTTGACATTCCTTTTCATTTTTTTCGCTTTTCTTTGCATTGAGGTGTTAACAAGGCGAATTCAAAAAATTAGTTAAAATTTAAAATTCAATAAAAATTTAAATACTTAAAAAAAATTATTTAATTTTTAAAAAACCAAAAAGTAAATAAAAAAAAAACACGCAAGGAATTAAAAATGCGTAAGGAATAAGTGCAGCGACAATAAATTTGCAATACATGAAAAAGATAACCTTCTAAATCAATTGTGCATAGTGTTTGAAAATTAACACTAAATATCGCTTCTTAGTGTTCGGTTCGTTAGATTTGTAGAAAACACAAACGCTCATAGTGTTTGTGTATAAAATCATTAAAAAATAACGTTTCCCTGTTTGTCATCTTTCGAACACAAAAATAATACTGTTTTTATCCAACTCAACAAAAGATAAGAACAATTAATTCCGTTCGGTTTTTTTTAACCACAAACTACATTGTGTTCGGTTAAGCTCACTAATTTTCATTCGTTTCTATTGTGCGTTCCGTCCTTTTGGCTTTTAAAAAAAAAAATCAAGTGTTTTTTACAAAAACAAAATACACATACGAAAAAAAAACAAAAAGCCAGCAAAATAAATAAACAAAATATATTCAGAATACACACAAAAGCTGTTCGTGCTGCTTGTTACTTTTTGTTTGTTCATTTCTTTGTCAATGTAAAAAAAGAAACATTATTATATTTTAATGTTTGTCTACAGTATCCCTACAATTGTTCTGTTTTTTAAGGAAGAACAGAACACTATATAATGTTCCTCTCTTTCTTGAAAATAATAGCTAATAGTATTAAGGTTTGTGTTCGTCTACACAAACAGTAAAAAATAGATATCGTTCCTGGGTGTGTGAGCTGAATGCTTAATAATGTTCTGTTTATTTTCGAACACTGATTGCGTATATTTTATAAACAAAAAATTCCCTTTTTATATTAATGACAAATAATTTTGACATTTACTCCAGCTTTTTACAAAAACAACATACATAGTATTTTAAAAAAAGGGAAAGCTAGCATAACTCTACCTCATAATACGGTACCCTGTGTGAATTCGCCTTCAATAAAAAAAAACAGTTTCTTAAAATCAGAAAAATTGTCAGATTCCGTTTGGAATGCTGTAAATTCGGTATTTTCCATTCCGTTCAAAATCATTTTTGGTGCTTAAGATTGCATTCGTTATCCTCAATCCGAAAAATTTTGTTTGAACGATTTTTATCTAACCAATTTGGCAGCATCAGTATTTATCACTGTGCAATATGGCAACAAGATCCTGTCCTGTCTGATTCTGCACTTCCTAGTTTTTATTGACAGCTTTAGGAAAGTACTTTTTGCCAGTTTTCGTTCCAAGTAAGATTTTAGTTAATCAAAATTTGATAGAAATTATAAGCATGTTTTTAAGGTTTCTGGTCTAAGCTTAATTTAAATCGATCCTACTGTTATAGATAAAAAAATAAGTTACACCAATAATAAATCCCTTATGTAATTTTATTTTTGCTAACAAAAGTTTAAATTTTTGTAAAACTCTTTTGACTTTTCCATTTCTAAGTGTATTAAACAAATTAGCAATAAAATAAAAGTCATGAATAACGAGGTCGGTTGGTCATAATGTAAAACGTAAATATTCTTGTTTTTGCTATTTTTTTTTTTTTTTAATATGGTAATGAATATTTGCAAAAGGTAGAGTTATTGCTGTTTCATTTATTATTTATTTGTTCGTATATTTTTTACCTCAGCATTGTGTAAAAACGGAAACTACAAATCATTAACAAATTATTATGGTTTATGAAAGAGAAATATGGCTGCTCTGTTACTATACAGACATATATACAGTGAACTCGCGGTTACGTGAACACCGCATTTGGGGGACACCGTTTAATGTGAAAATTTTTTTGGTCTATTGATTGCTTTTAAATGTGAAAAATGTTTAAAAGCCCTTTAACATGAATGATGCAAAATCAAAGCAGTATTACAAAATATGCTTGATTGTAATAATTCTATGATTGTTAGTTGCAGGTATCCCTTTATTGTTATACAAAACGTTATGCGTGTTTGTATGTATATTGTACATATATACCGCGAAAAAGTTTGTATATTTGAAGTTGCAAAATATGGTACAAACGAACACATTAACTATGTACAATGTACATATAAATATAAAATATTCTTAAACTTTGCATAATTTTAATGTAAGAATAAATAATTTTATAATAAAAAACTCCGTACTATTTATTCTTGTTATTTTTGGTATTCAAAAGGTGAACAATTTACAATCATAAACACCGGCGTTTTTGATAAGTTCAAGGTATCGCGAGTGCACTGTATTATTATAAACCTTTTTTGAGGAAAAAAAGTAAAAGCAGAATTAAAAAGTAATTATATGTTGACAAAAGGGCACACAGCTCCAAATACTGCTGAGACTTTAAAGTACAAAGGGATAAATAGATAAATTTATGGTGATATTTATTGATACACACACAGAAAAATTAATTAAGGACTTTTTTGTAGGCGATTTAATATCAACTACCAAAGAGATGAGGGCATATTAATTTAGTCATTTGATTTGTGGCACATCAAAATAATTATCTGAGACCCCTACAAGCATTTCTATTCTGGATTTTCTTCAAATAATAAGTACATAAGAGTTAAAGATTAACCCTTAAGTGTATACCTATGCCTGGCCAGCCATGTTTTGACTTTTTACAGTTTTTTTCATATAATTATTAAATATATATGAACGAAACCTTAAAAGTGTTTTTTACAAGAAAACGAGAAAAATTTGAGATTTAAACACCGTGGACGTGGAAATTGACCAAATGAAAAATTTGGTGCATATTGATCCACCTGGGCCTAGGCGGGCAATACTTGGGATTCCAATACCGAAGGCTTTTCGGTATTGAGGACAACTCGATACCGGTATTTTCGGTATTTTTTATGGAATAAAAATTTCTAAATACAAAGCACTAAGAATAAAACAATTTTCCAATCATATTATATTATTCAATCTAATTTAGGCCCCTATTAAGGTTCACAACTCAACTCAGTTGAATTGTAATTAAGACAACTGGTTGTGATCAGTTTTAATTTTTGTTATGTTTTTGTTCACCGCAATATAGCAAAGTTGTAAACCATAATACAAAAATTAAGAAATTACAACTCAACTGAGTTGAGTTTTGAACCGTAATAGGGGCCTTATTGTTTACTTAAAATATTTATTGAAAAAAAGATAATTCATTTATACACATCGATGGCTTAATAAAAAAGGCCTAACTCGATTTATTTAAAAAATAGCTTTTTTGTTTATTCTGCTAGCTAATGCCACATGTATCTTGATTTAAAATTTTTAAGGGGTTGTAGTACAACATTTGTTGGATATTTTTATTAAAAATTGCATTATAAATTTTTTAAACTAAAATTTTACGGATTTTATTAAAGTTTTTTTTCTTCCCCTGTAAACAAACAAAAAAATCATTAATACGATTTCTGTATGACGTGCTAAATTCCCAATTTTCCATATTTGATAAATACACTGAAATTTATTGTTGAGGGAAAGCTAGCTTCTATGCGCATTTCACTGGTTGCTTAGGCCAGCTCATCAGGAAACCTTTTCCTAAGATTTTAGAAAAGCTAAAAATATTATACAAATAAAACCCTAAAGCGAATAAGAATTTTAAACACTCAAAGTCTTACTTGTAAGTAACAATATCAAAGCTTAAACAAAACACCAACAATAAACAGTGAGTTTATCTTTTCTTACATCCCTCTACAATTGGTTGGGTTCTTTCCGACTCGAATTGTAGTTATAAGTGGGTAAAAAGAAAAAACAAAATTAAAAAACAAATTGTTTCATTCTATTGTCTTCGTAAGAAAACAACAAAAAAACCAATTTGCCAATTCAGTTTTCTGCACGGGCACATGCGAGTATATTATCAAAGTTATTTACGGGAATACAAAATTTATCATTAATACGATTTCTGTATGACGTGCTAAATTCCCAATTTTCCATATTTGATAAATACACTGAAATTTATTGTTGAGGGGAAGCTAGCTTCTATGCGCATTTCACTGGTTGCTTAGGCCAGCTCATCAGGAAACCTTTTCCTAAGATTTTAGAAAAGCTAAAAATATTATACAAATAAAACCCTAAAGCGAATAAGAATTTTAAACACTCAAAGTCTTACTTGTAAGTAACAATATCAAAGCTTAAACAAAACACCAACAATAAACAGTGAGTTTATCTTTTCTTACATCCCTCTACAATTGGTTGGGTTCTTTCCGAGTTAGGCCTTTTTTACATTAAGCGATCGATATTACAAACAAACCAACACAATTAAAACTTAAATATAATGTATGCAGGGCAATTTCATATGTGACTGACTCTACATTTGACACAATTTGCGTTTTGTTTTGTCTTATATTACGATTAGCAATATTTTTTAGTATCAATTTAACATGACTATGTAGCAGTTTCAACAATTATCCGATAGAGAAAAAAATGGGCCCACTGATATTTTGAAATATCATTTATTTAGTAAAATATAAACGTGACTGACACAACATGCAAAAGGAAGTCGTTTTCGAGAGTGTTTTTAAACTACAATTATCTTCTACTGCACATTCTTACTAAATTTAATTTGTGTTTTTATCGAAAGTTTAAGAAACAAACTATTAAAAAATGCTGAAATAAAAGCGGTTAGTTATTTAAAAAAATATTTATTAATACAACAAATTGTGACTGACACTACAGTTCAAAACGTGACCGACACTACACTTTGTGTAGTATAAAATTCAGTATTTTTACATGAAACGTTAGAATTGAAATCACAGCGCATAAATTAGGAACTCTAAAATTTGAAAGACACAAAATTGTAATTATTGAACTCGGTATAATGCTATTTTTGAATATAAACACCATCTTAACGAAGTCACTAATAATAAGCTAGAAACCAACATTGAAACTTAAATAATTCAAAACAAACCTTTTTTAGAAAAAATAAATATAAATGTTTCAAAAACTTAATTTTTTTTTTTTATTTTAATTTTTAAAAAAAATATTAAATTTTTAAAAATAATATCAAATTTTTTTACTACCAAAATCAGATATTAATTTTTTCCATTGATGGAAGACTTATGCGTGGAATTGCCCTACATAGTAATTAGGGTTCTTTCCCGGGATTTCCCGTCCCGGGAATTTCAATTATTATACTTCCCGCGTTCCCGGGATTTTTTTTGTGGGATCCCTGAAAATAAAAAATTGCTCATATTTTCAGAAAACAGCTATTTTTACTCCAAAAATAGCATCTGTGGATGGGTTGTCGATTAGATCAATTACAAGAAGTGAGTACATACGTAAATCAATGTCTTCTGCTGCAATAAATTTATTTAAAGCAGAATGGGCAGTGCAACAGTTGATAATTAATAAAATTAGCGAAGTGAAGTGTTGATAAAGAATATAAATTCAAATTAAGATGCAGGCAGTAAATTTTCATTGTCCATTGACAAGTCTTACAAATAGGAGATACCTAACCATATCGCTCCTTTATTGCAACAAAGTCATATCTACAAAAAAATCAAGCTTGGCAATATACCCCGGAAGTGCGGGGAAACCAAAATAAAAACAATAAGGAAACTCGTGTAAGATACTATAACATACAATTTGAAAAACACATTGTCCTAAAGATTACTGATGGGCCCAAATGAAAAGAAAAGATTAGTAAGAAGTAATCCGGATGATGCTTTTTTGGTATTAACCTTGACATCAGAAGCATGCAACAACCTCGGTAAAAAGTGAACAAATTTTTTCGGAAACATGGCAATCAGTAAATAAAATCAGAAATATACTCTTTGACGACTCACTAAACGCTTTGAGTTTTAAGCCGTAAAAAATGTTAATATATTTTTTAAAATATTTTATGAATTAACTTTTTGATCTCATATTTTGGGTACCACAATTTTTGTTTTTTTTTATTATTGTCTTATGAATTAAATTTTTATGTTTTTGTTAACTTTTACCTTGTATCTAGAGCATAATAATACGGAATTTGCATATAAAAGCGTAAGGTAATAATAATTTAAGTTCCGCTTTCAATCTTCAATTAATTTTTGTAGTATTTAAGCACTTGTTTAACTTACTTTGTAAACAAGTTCGCTTACGTTTGCTTATATCATTAATTAAAAACAAACTTACTTTGTATTATTTGTATGAAGCGGGATCCCGGGATCCCGGGAAATTTAAAAAAATGTCCCGTTTTCCCGGGAATCGAAAAACTCCGGGAAAAAACTCTAATAGTAATTAATTCAGAAGTAGTTTGGGTAAGTTTTTTATATCCTTTTTATGAATTAAAATATGTTCGAAGAAAACATAAATTGTCGATGCTTTCATCCAAAGGCGTGACACTATTTTCGTGCAGGTCAATCCTGCTGCACACACTCAGAATCTACACTTGTAGGACGAACGGTCATAAGGAAATTATACACATTTTGCAAATATTTTCCTTTCATATTTTCAGAATCCTTTAAGTCAATACTGAAAACTAATATTATGTTTAATCTTTGTTTAATACTAACAAAAAAAATATTTATTTTGTTACTTAAACTAGACTACTATAAACTATTTCATTGTACTTTTTTGTCTTCGCTTAATAAAAATTAAACAAAATTTATATCACAGCGACTTTTTTCCATTTTTAGCGAATTTAAGCGGAATTCGAAACGAAGAAGCAAGTCTATGGCGATTTTTGACATTGAGTTTATCAAAATTAATCTGACAACCCTGCTAGCTACTATGAGTGTATGACATTCTATTTCACTTATACTTAAGGTACGGTCACATATGGCAAACATTTAACTCAAAAGACGAAACCACTACGTCTGCTTATTATTAGTGTAATCTAACTTGTATTCTATATTACAAAAGAGAATAATAATGCTGTAAAAGGCTACTTTTATATAATTTTTAATAAATGTGAAAACATATTTAAACAAAATATATTTATTAGAATAAAAGAAAACAAACTTAGTTTGTCTGTTGGTTTATTCGTCAAATGTTTGTCATATGTGACCATAAATTTTGTCATCGTCCAGACTTTTTTGCAATTTTTTTTGTTGCAGCAATTGTTCATTCTGTTTTGTTTTGCAAATCTTACACCTTTCAACTTGAAGTTGGCATATGTATTTGTATATAAAATATAAATAAGTGCAAAGCTTGAATTTCCAAATCTGGACACTGCATCAGTTCAAAGAAGAATTTTAAAAACTAAAAAAAAAATCCCGGTATTCTTAATGCGGTATTTCAGTATCGGTAATACCGATTTTGGAATCCCTAGGCCCTGCCTTATTATATGTGTACTATAGTAAGTTAAATAAAAAAGAAACGTATCAAAAAGCAAACGAAACGCAACGCATAAGAATTCCTTCTTCTCTTTTATTTAGAAGAATTATTCTAGTTGACAACAGAATGTTCTTGCTATAGCCATAAAACTCCATAAAAATAAAAGTAGTCCCAGCTAGGCCCAGCAGCTCGTTAGTGTAAGTTATTTTGATAGCCCAAAAAAAAAAACCATACATAATATAAGAGGGGTTAGCCAGGCCCAGGTGGCACAAATTAGGTGTCTTAAGAGTTAAGGATGATGAAATTTAGTAAAAATTAGTTCTAGACAACAGATTGGTTTGTTGTTAAAAAAAGTGCCAAATTGAAGCACTATTTTACCCAACATTTATAGAAATGTCTCCAGAGGGTTAACCTTTCAGCAATACAACTGGTTGAATAAGATGAGCTTTAGCAACAAAATTTACCACAAATGCTTATTTTATACAAGGGCTACTTCGCATTAACAATCAGCCAATTTCACCACTATTCATCTAGCTGGCATACAAACTTCGCCACCAAAAAATGCTTTTTGTACGATTTTGACCACATGAAATAATAAACTAAATCTACAAAAATTGGTTTGAATATTTCTGATTAAAACATTTTTGGTAAATAAAATAAATCAAATCGGTCTAATATTATTTGATCTAGACCCCATACAAATGTCCCCCTTAAAATAAGATTTTTGGCATGATGCCAGCCATATGAATTACTCTAAGACAACATAATGCCCCATGAATAATTTTATATAAAAGAAATTTTTGTTATGGAAATGGTAACAAAACGATTCTTTAATTGGCTAAAAATTTAGCCATATGAAATGGACTTTACCAGCAAAATTTAGAAAAAATACTTCTTTTATAAAAACGTGATTGCTAGAGAAAAAGTATCAACCCTGTCTATTATTTGACCTAGCCAGTATAAAAATGGATTTTTTGGAAGAAGACTCTTGGCAATATTGCGGTCATATGGAATGAACAAAAGCAACATCATTTTTAACCAATACTTCTTTAATGCAAAGAGTGTTTGGTTTTCAAAATGTCGACCATTTTCGATAAATTATTTTATTAATTTCCATATTGCAATTTGTAAATATTACTCATACGTACAGGTAAACTCAATAAACGTCAGCTTAAAAAGTTTTTTAATTTCTAATAATCAAAGTATTATTAAATTGTCGAGCTTGCGGCCTTATTTTTTTATAAACTTTAAACTTTTATTTGAACCAATATTTCGGCACTTCTTTGAGTGCCTTCTTCATTGTTTTTTCTTGCTTATTTTACAAAATTTCAACAATTTGTTAACAAATTTATCAATAAATAACTCAAATTTCAAAATGACTGTCAGCATTGTGTTTTATAGTTCCTCCTTTGTTTGTTTACACTAATTGTAGTGGGAATTTAAGATTGGCTAAAACAGACAGAGAGAAAGAAAAAGCTGTAAAAAAAACTTAATTCTATGATTAGGTAAAAAGTAGGTAAAAAGAATGAGTAAAGAAGTCTAATAGAAGGCCTTATTTAGCAGACAGAAGAACTCCCAGCCGCATTCTAGACTTATTTATTTTTTACGCAGGTTTTCATTGGGAGCAAACTTTTATATAGGTATACTCCCTTCTTTTAACAGACTTACAATGCCAGCTTTTCAGGTTAAGTACTTTAAAAAAGGAATAAGAAGAATGTCATTTAGATTTGTTATTAGTGCGTTTTGTATTAAAATATGTTAAAGAAAGGTCCTGTTTGTCGATTGAATATTCGCTTTATGAATAAACTTAAGCAAACACACAATTCTTGAACTTTTTCATCTTATCAGATTCATCCGCAACGCCACGTTTACCTAAGAGAACCTATTTATACATAAGCTTGGTAAAGAAAACGGAACAGCTGATGCGCACCGTGCTTGTTGACGTAAGAGTAATGAGTGAGAAGTTAGGAATGTCTCTAAAAAAAATTTAAACTTAACAGCTTCGTTTCTCCCTTCTTAAGGAAGGCAGTAGCGAATGTGTAATAAATACTTTGAAAGGGTTTGTAAAAGAAAGTTGTACCTTCTAGAAGTCATATTTCTGAATGCAGGATTTCATAAGGAACGAATCTTTCAGAAAGGCTTTAAAAGAGGCATGTCACTTACATTAGGTTGTGTTAAAATGGCCGGTCCTAAAGACCCCGCATAGTTCGTAGTTGTCTCTAGCGTTACCACGATGTACGATAACATGTAATGGACAGGTTAGTTCGATGTGACGATACCTATAGTACTACATACTCTATTGACGAATTCTAGGAGAATCATAAGTCAAATTCCAGAGATTTCCCCAAGATCTTGGAAGTAATGATCTCCCAGACGTTTCACTCTGGAGTGTATGAGTGACGGAAAGTACTGCTCCACTGTCTCTTTTACCCTAGTACCCCACAGAATCTACAGTTGTCACTATTCAGGAGCTCCGCCCTTTTGACGTGTGCTGCCATCCAACATTGAACTGTTGAAAGCCCTACCAAAAGCCTACAGTTTTTTTTCTCAGTAGCGAAAGAAGAAGTAAAGTCTACTTTGAATCTTATGATCTCCACATAACTCTGGTTATCTTGCACGTTTAGGTGTTTCCCCAAACCGCCTCAGATTTTCTCTGTATTGTAGAGTATTTATCTCTTTTCATTTTACGAATTGGAATTGGAATTTTCATCACTCTGCTATACGGTAATTTAATACCCCTTTGCCACCCCGTTAACTTCTAGGTAGCCACGAACGCAGTAGATGTCTACTCTACTGTTAGCACAAATTCTATCTATTAAGTTCTTACGGTCCTGGACAATCGAATATAATGTCTTTTCAGCAACTATCGCCCTGATTGCCACCTTATATGTGAGTTGATAGTACTGGAATAACGTGCTAAATCAGCAGTCATTTTCACCGCATATATTTCCGCCTGACATATACTGCAGTAATCGGGATGCTTATAAGATTCCAGAAAAGCCAGTTCCTGACAGTCGATTACAGCTCCAACTCCCTCTTCCATTTTGGAACCATCAGCATACAAATGCCATTTGCGGTTCTTCAATATTTTCCGCTGGGTATCTTCAACATACGGAGTTTTAAAACATAATTTCCCTTTTTTGTTTTAAGAGACTATCCGTTGAAGTCAATTTTCAATGGTAGTCGGTACTACATACGGCACAACCGAATACTTTAGTTTTCATTAAAAATTTGATTTATTTTTAAACAATAAAAATTAATCTAAGAATCTTTAAAATCATCATGTTCATAAATTTCAATTTCAGATTCTTATTGACAAATTTAGAATCAAACTTCGTTCTTAAAATAAAATTTCCTCCTTACGCCATTGCCAACATTAAAGCTTTAACCTCCTAACATAATAAATTATTTAATGAGTTTGCGAAAGCTTTTTAAGTATAATTGGTTTAAAATTTTTTTTGTTATTTATGTTTTAGGTTCAAAGAAAATTCTGAACCGTCTTAACATTTTAACACGTATGGTTGTATTTGTGTGTTCTTTTAAGTCTACCTAAATTTATGTCAATGTGTTCGCATTTGTGTGTGTTTGTTCGTAAGTATAATACTTTATAGTCAAAAAACATGTCATGTCAACACCCTGGTGTTATTAACCTTTATAACATTTTCCTTACTTGACACCTAAAAAGTTTTTTTTTAATTTAATTTTACATAACAAAAATTAAAGGACTAAATTATTACGTCAATGTAAAAAAAGAGAATATGCAACTCATTTGTCGCCTGTTTTTAAATATGTAATAAAGCCAAATGAGTGTGAACATTTTTGGCATTCTGGAAATCCACACGATATTTGTATAATGAAAAAGGGCAAAACAAATTTGTGAATATTGTTATTTTGTTAAACGCGAACAAAAATGTTTTTAAGGAAAAAATGTTACAAATACCACAAATGAGTAGGACAATATTGATTATTATTTTCCTATTAGGCCAAAATTTAACTTCACGACCACGTTGCGGCTTCTTAATGGAAGACTAATTTAAGCAAAATATGGCTGCCGGTGAAAATAACCATAGTATGTTATAACAATTATAAAAATAGTTTCTTCGGAGGTGATCATATCGAAAAATGTTTCTAACATTTTTATGCACAACTGTCGTTATATCTGGCAATTATTAGCATCGCAAATATGTTAGCACGCTTTGTGAAAATTCATTTCGAAAAACATGGTGTAGCTCGGGAATGTTATCTAGCGCTGGAAATACGCAACAGTGATTGAAGTAAAAACTGCGTCCAAATATTCAATATTAATGCTAAGATTCGGGGAAATATAAAATTGCTCTCTCATTCTTTAGAAAATCCGGCTTAAAACTTAAACGTTTTACGAAAAAAATTAGCTCTTTCAGAAAAAACTAGGTAGTCGTCTATATATATATAAATCAGGGATGATAAATGAGAAAACCAACATCGTACCAACGAACTTTAAAAGTCGTACTTTTTTGGCCCCAATAGTACTTAATCATTTTTTTATAATTTTTTTTATTTTTTTTTTAACAAAAATTTAATACAACAAAAACAAAAGGTACTTAAAATTCATTTGCACATTAATTATACCTTATAATAGGGTGGGTAAAATTGTTTCGCTCCAAAAGCACATCGCGATTCTTGTTCTAAAAGTCATTCCAAGAAACTTTGCAAAAGAAACCATAGGTCAGAAATTAATTTCGAGTCCCGAATTTTTCAAAATAGTTAGTTTTCCAAAATATTCAAGAATAGAGGCAATCATGCGGTTTTTAGAATTGAGAAATCCATTAATTTTTATTTTTGATTACCGCCAGAGAGCGTTTTCATACACTTTTTAGAATTTATAGTCTTTTTTTGTGGAAAATTGACGAATATGTCTTAAAATGCAGTCTCGAATTTTAAAAGAAAATAAGATTCTTAAGCGTTCTAAAAATATGTGCATATAACCATCATCGGATTGCATTTCCAAATTTATTTTGTTTACAATTTTCAATATGTAGAACTTTTGCAGAATACTAAATTTAGAATGTGGCATATGCAATCGTCCAATTAACAATTGCAAAAAATCTAATTCACAAAAGCGAACTTTAGTGTTTGGTGCAAACGGTCTTGCCAAAGACCAAATGCAAAATATCAAAGCTACAAAATTTTGCATTTTCGCAAAACTATCTGCACCAAACACTAAACTCCGCTTATATTCATTGGACAGTAAATACGAGTTGCCATTTTATAGCAATTATAAATATGTAGGTTTGAAAAATTTGGAAATAGTACCAAATGAGTCACGGGGGTACCAGCGTACTTTTTAGTTTTGAATTGTACCAAAAAAAGTACAATTGCACCCACTTTATCAACCTTAATGCACGCTGTTAATTGTGAGTCACACCTTAACGTCAAGTTTTTTGGCCAACTTAATTTGATATTTATTTGAATTGAAAGATTGTTGAAGCCTTTTACGAAAATGGGCGTTCAAATTAAAAATGAATTTCGTGTGATTTTTTTGTTCATTATAATTAACAAAATGTGACCACAAACGGGAGAATTGCGCGCAAATTTCAGCAAACCGGGTCTATAGAAATGTGGAAACACCTGTGCATGCTCGCCCTGTTCGTTCTTTGTACTTCATTCGTATTTCTTCAGTTACCGTGAATGGTGCTTGCTATCGCGAGATGATAAAAGACTTCTTGAGGCCAGAAATTAAGAATATGGACCTGAACGATATGTGGTGCCAACGGGATGGTGCGACTTGGCTATTTTACGCGAACAATTCTCATTAACTACATTGAACCGCAATTATGTCTCAGAGTCATTGAACATGTGGACCATCGGTTAAAGGTATGCCACCGAAGGCGTGGCCAGCATTTGACCGTTATTTTGTTTCACACATAATTGTCATAGATCCTTCTATAAAAATAAAAAAAATCTATTAAGATAATTCTCTGAAAACGACCCTTTTTATGGACTAGATTCAAACGGTAATCTAGACTTCCAGAAGTCGTCACAAAATCATAGATTTAGGCTAAAAGTCCTTGCAGAAATGTAGAACATTCTTTTAAAGAATCATTTAAAAAATCGTTGTTATAGTTTTAAAATTTTTTTCGCAAAATTTTATTCTAAAGTTCCTTGCATCTAAAATAAATAAATAAACTTAACCATTTAGCTGCAATTTTTTTCTTAAGCACTAACGAAGTAGCTAAAAACGTCGGTTACGTCTTATAGTGGTCCGGACGAAACGACGATACGTTTCGTGGAGTGTGGACTGTATATAGGGGTGGATTTGAGCTACAGCTCCAGAATACCAGCCAAGGATCCAAACACCTTCCCCGAGTGTATAGGGAAGCTTCGGGATTTTAGCGCTAAAATATCCACCAAGTATCCAAACAACTTGGTGATATTATAAAGTTTTCAGCCTTTTTTCAACTAGAAAAAAGCACAACTATTTAAACGAAAGAAAAGCACTCCTAACCATATAAAAACACTTTCCTTGTTTTGCAAAACGTTATAAAGTTTTCATTTATTTAATCCAAAAGATGATAAAATTTTCAAACGAATAAGTTAAATACTAATCTTTCAAAACAATTTAAATAATTAAAGTTATAACGCGAATACAAAAAAATCAGCCGTCCAATATGGGTCTCAAAAAATGATTCGACTTAGAACCAATTTTAAGTTACAACACTAAAAAAATACATACAAATTAAAGAAAAATTTAAAATATAATACATGATGATAGTGGCGCCTCCCGTTGTCAATTTGTCTTAGGGCATATCATCATTCAAAATAGAAACCAGGGATGGGAAATCCGCTGCCTTCGGTTCAGACTTGAACATAGCAGTTAGTATTATTTGACGTCGCAATATCTAAAATTTCCCGTGCTAAAATTTTCCGGATATTTTTTCATAAATAGGAGTTCTTATTACTATTTATGTTCATTATAGTATTACGCTTCCTAAGACGTCGTATGATGAACCCTTAAGAATAAATTTCTGCCCCAGATCGTAGTTATGAAGATTCGACTTGCGCACGGCAACTTGCTTCGTTGTGCTTTGTTGAAAATCGGCCATTAGATCTTTTAGGTTCAAGTTTGTTATAGAACCTGTATGAACATATTTTGCAAAGAACTTTCAGTCTTTAAGCTATAAATCAACTAGACATCAACTCATGATTTTACTGTTCAGTTGTGTTAATATTCCATGACTATGTAATCCGATAGAGTCATTGGTCTTTAAGGCTAAAGGCGCAACTATAAAATGCTTAAGTTGGCGTAAGCAATTCTGCGAGCACATGTGATTTCTATGTTCCAATATTCCAATAAAATATTTTTTGTTCCTTTTACATATTTTCATAAAAAATCAAAAAAGTACCATTTGGTAGGAAAAATACTCTTTTAGTTGAAGTTCAGTACCATTTCAAAATTTCAATTTTGCAACACTGGTGAATAATGAACAGACCTTCATGAAATTTGGCCGAGGGATTATCTTACAAAACTCTGACAGACCAAATTTGATTACAAAAGCATCATTTGTTACTGTTTTAGACGTCCTAAAGTGTTTTCCGAGAGTGGGCTTTATGTGGGGCCTATGGTAAATTGTAGAGCAATCTTGACGAAATTAAGCATTATATTATGTTTTTTTTAGAAAGCTCTAAACGGGCTTATTACTGTCTTGTGTTCTATGGAAATAAAAAGATTATACCATAATTTTTACTTCCGATGTTTTGTTGTAGATTCCCATCATCTTCAGGAAGATATTATTATTGATCTGGTAATCAAAATTTTGATATACAATAGTTTTATAGGAATAATATAATAAATAAATAAATGATCTTCTCGTCACTTAAAACAACGTAGGTATTTGACAAATTAAGTCTTATATACACACAACATAAAACATAAATTTAATTTAACAACACAAATTTAAAAACAACTTTTATTACAAAATCAATGATTTTTAGTCATTATAAACGAATTTTTACAAAATCTTTTATTAATCTGTGCATTTCGTCACCATTTATGTTGGTTTTTGTAAAACAAAAGTATCAATTTTTCAAGGTGGTGGTTCCACATTTTGACTCATAACTCTTATCCTACTAAACTGATTTTTCTGGACTTTAATCCAAACTGTTTAGGATAAAAAAAAAAACACCAATTTGACAACACTATTTTTCTTTTCTTTTGAGTTGTCCGAAAGTGAGCGTATTTTCAACAGACGGACATGGCTAAGGCGACTCAAAATTACTCAAGGACCCCGAATATATATACTATATGGGGTCTTAAACGAATGTTTTAAAAGTTTCACACGTAATGAAAAACAAGTATACCATCTAAAATCTTTTTTTGATGTTATAACAAATTTCATTAAATAAATGTTTCATTCATTTCATTTTATAATTATACACTTTATTGCTCCCATTTGTTTGAAGCTATTCAGATTCCCCTTAATATATATGCATGTGTCTAACAGAATATTGCTTTAAGTAAACAATTATTAATTTAATTTGTTCGTGCCAAGAAAACATAAATTTCCAAAAAAAAGAAAAAAAAAATCGGATGAAAGAAAAAACCTTTTAGAAATGTTTTTTTTTTAGCAAAAGTAACACGTTTACCATAAAGGAGTAAAAATACGTAGAGTCAAAAAAGTTTTTCTTAGTTTTTTTTAATCCAAAGCTCATCATACATTTTAATTCCAAACGAAAATCTAAAGAATTTTATTTTACAACTTGTCCATCTTCTTGCAGTCAGTGCAAGAAGAACTGCCGATTGTGTCATTAAAAATAGTTGGAATTTATTCTTTTGTTCAGTATATTTTAACAGAAAGAATTTTAATAAACATTTAAGTTTTGTCCAAAATGTTAGTAACAATATCGTTTTTTCTTCTATCTTACTTCTTTCAAAGAAAGTATTTCAAATATTTTCCTTTAATTTTTTAAGATTTTTTAATAGTTTTTTTTTTTTTTTAAACTTGAGTCTTTTTCTACTTCAGCAAGAATTGCTATGAAATTATAAATGACGTTGATATTAATTTTTTGTGGTTGATTTTTAAGTATCTTATTGTCCACCGATTTTAATTAAACATATAACGTTTTAAAGGTTGTTGCCGCCACTGGCAAAAACAGCTTAAATTAGTTTTACTAGTTTACATTACTTGTTAGAAAATAATCTATTACAATGAAATATTAAACGTTCGGAGTAAACGCTACCCGCGCCATTTACAAAACTTCATTTCTTTTTATATTAGTTATAAACCTTGCTCTTACTAGGCTGGCGTGGTGTTTGTACTTAGCCCGAACGAATTAATAATTATTAAACATTAAAGCTCTAGTGGTTTCCATACCAAAAAGTGAGTTAGTTATGCATGTATTTTATTAAATTGTTATTTTATACTTTCTCTAAATAATGCCATATGTATATAATTTTAGGAATTTTTATATAAAAAACATTGGGTGAATAAATGTATATTTGGATTTGATCCCGTGTCTTCTTTATTCAAAATCCAATGGAAATCATTAGCGAGGCTTATTCCTCATCGCAACAAAGGTATTTTTGTGTAGACACGCACAAGATAAATTTTAAGGATTAAAGGGTTTGAAAAGCGTTTTAATTTATTTTGCAGTCACACGTACAAAGATGGGTGAATAGTGCATTTTGCCGATATCTTAAAATGTTTATGTTTTTACTGTATAACGCACAGGTTCTCTCGAAAGTAGATGTCAAGTGGTCGAATTTCGGCCACCGGATGATCCAAGTTGGATTAAAATATTAGTAATTTGTTGGTGTGGCATGCTGCTAGAAACAAATATTTTATGTTGTTTTAGAAAATATAAAATTTTTGTAAATTTGATTAGAACTAAATTATGATTTCTCGCAAACTGTTATCAGTAATGGGTTGCAATTTTTTTTGGTTTATTAGTGGGATAGTAGTCTTTCGGAAATGGTTCGTTACATCACTATATCATTTATGCCTGATGTGTCTTAAAAGGTTTTCCCAGGTGCTATATTTTAGTTAAATCCTAATTTTAGAGGAATAGATCTTGTTAGGGTCAAAAAGGGTTAAAGAGATTTTAGTACTAGCGGAAAGCTGAAGGTGTCCCCTTTAATTCCATATATACTTGTGCCCCGGTAGGCTAGCTGGTAGTGAGCCAGTCTATCAGCGCCGGGATTGCGGGTTCGATTTCCGCCAGAGACTCTGGTTTATATATATGTATTTATGGTTTGCAATAAAAATTCAATTTTAGCTGACCTACAAAAATATGGCTAAAAGTTAAGTTATTTCTTTTTCCTTTAGAGATATTCGGATAAAACGGAATTTTTGGGTTGATTTTTTAACGATGTTTCTAGTTTTTTAATCCGGTGGATTATGTTTAATATCAAACTGTAATCAATAGTGGGTTAAACAATTTTTATTGGTAGGAAAACAGACTTTAGGAAATGGTATGTTGTATTATTAAATGCTTATGTATTTTTCCACTAGTAAAGTGGTACAGATATTCAAGGCGAATGTATATGCGTATAAAGGGAATGCATATGCATACTCAGTTTTACTATTTTACCCAAAGAAGGCTATGTTCTTTCGCTGATAAAACAATATTTTCTCAAGAAATAAATAAACATTTTTATATTTTTTGAAAGAAAACGTTATGAGTATGCTTGTAAAAGCAATTTTTAGTAAATTTGGCATAGTTTTCTCCCACATGCCCTATCCAAAAAAAAATAAAATTTTTTAAACAAAAGAATGTATTTTAGTAAAAAATTCTGATAATTCAATACACCGATTTTTATAAAATTAGAACTGTAATGTTTTCTAATATGTCCATGATTTTCTAGAAAGGTTTGATTAATATCGAGTGGTAAAAAGTGGCAGTTTTGCCATTTTTGTAAAAAAAAAAATATCTTTTCAAAGGCGTTTTTCCGGGATTGGGAATTTGGGGTATTTCTTAATCAAAAAAGGAAATGCATTTTAGTCTACTGTTTTGAAATCTTTTCGGTCTACATAAGTTCAAAATTTCATTGTGATATCTATTTCCTTATCAAATTAATGAAATGTCAAACATTAAAATTATTATTTCTATAGTGGCTTTCCATAATTAAAAAAATTGTAATATTATGTTTTGACATTCTATAAATCTGACATGAATAAATATATCAATGAAATTTGGAAGCTATGTAGCTTATGAAGTTCTTAAAACAGTGCACTTAAAAACATCTCCCTTTTTGATTAAAAAAGTAGCATAATTCTCAATCAAAAGCATTTTCTTACTCAATGCTAAAAGACATCAAAAGTTTGACTTTGACCTTAAATTTCTCAATAACTGCTTAACCGATTTTAATAAAATTAAAACTGTAGTAAAGTTCAAGTAGTCTTATTTCTTATGTCCTATTTGTGTTTAAGCTTTTAAAAAATCTAAATCTTAAATAATAAATAAAATTTATAAATTAAAGGCCCGTCCTAAATTTATATCAGCTTATTTTCATCTTTTGAGTGAATAACAAAAACATCGTTGCTTAATAAACTTTCCTTTATCACAGAAAATCTTTAAAAAATCTAAAAATAAAAACGTTTTCAAAACAAAAAAAAAAATCAACCAAATTATTTATTTTTTTATTTCTTAATAAAACCAAACAAAGAATTCATAAGAAAAGAAATTTAATATATTTTTTTTTTTTCATAAAAAAACAAGAACAAAGGAAAGACTCTTCAAAAAAATAATAGAAATCGTTAGGTGCGTGAGTGCTTTGTGTAGAGTTCATGAATGAGTTCACATTTAAAAGGCTTAAAGGAAATGTCAACCGCACACTAATAAACGCTCACATTCACACAATGAATATATAAACCTATTAAAAACTTTTTCTATTATATACAAAGTGTCTCAAACATATGACAAGGATGTATGCCCATGTGTTTATTTATGTATGTTTGTATATAACATATATTATAACTTGTAAAATGACATAAATTTCGAACCTTCACGTATGAGAAACAAAACTCATTCTATTAACTCTATACACAATACATGTCTATACATTTCCATATACCAAGAATACGTAAAAAAAATTGTAATTTCAAAGAAAAACTTGATTAAAATATATTATATTTTTAAATTAAATTTTTTAAATTTTATTTGGTACAAATAGCCTTAATATTTCTACTCTAGGACGCAATTACTAAATTATTGTCTGCAGTGTATGGGATCTATAAATAATGAACCAAGTTTTATAAAAAAAAAACTCACAGTATTATAGTTTGCTGCGATTTTAGGCGAGATACTTTTAATGAGATCTATGGTAAGTTATGGGCCGCTTATTATAAGAAACTTAACTTGACACAATTTAACGGGAACATACGTACTCTTTTTTTAGAGGACAACCATTTTTTTAACTGGCTGTCATCTAAAATTTTTTGTTCTCTTTTTTCAAAATCTGTCATCTTTATCATCTTTTAGAGGACAACCATTTATTTCAACTGGCTGTCATCTTCCTAGAGATAAGCGAACTGCCACCAAAGTTGTCCCGTGATAGTTCTTTGGTCGTAGAGACCGGTTCTAGTTCTAACACTTTATATGAATAAGACCTATCACTTTTACATGGGGTTGTCATTGGAGGGGGTTAATTGACACCATTTGAACAGACACAGATCTATTCTCAATGAACGTGTTTAGTGTCAGTTACTAAAATACAGTATTATTATAATACAATGTAGTATTATTTTAATAAAACAATTCCTAGAATTAAGTTCAAGAACCAAATTTTAGAAAGTACCAAAAAATTTATCACAGCCCCGGTAAAGACTGTACTGTAAATCATTACTTTTTCTACCTTTTTGTTCTTCATAAACCAGTTAAGGGATTGGTTCTTCTTTAACTGGTCATGAGTCCTTTCTTTTTGTACTTGTTCTATTTTTACAAATCCCAGGACCAGTCTGTTGGACCAATTGACACAAATTTCCCGCAGGGCTATACATTTTTTGTCCTCTTTTTTCACAATCTGTCATCTTTATCATCTTTAAGAGGACAACCATTTATTTCAACTGGCTGTCATCCATAAATTTTTTGTCTTCTTGTTTCAAAAACTGTCATCTTTATCATCTTTTTTTTTAAAAGCATGATCAATATTTGTTTTTATTTTTATAAATTAAAATAATTTTTATTTCATGGCAGTCACCGTTTTTTCTGTCAAATCGTTTGGAAAATTACATGATTGTTCTGTTCATGCTTCTACTGAACTCTCGTACCCTTGCAGTATGAAGTGTTCTATAAGTTAGTGCAATGAATTTTGAAGATTCGTTATTTTTTAAAAAATTTTATTTATTTATAAGTAAAAGTAAATTTGTACATTTCATCGGCTTAATATGCAACCCTGCTAAATCCACTTTTTAAGTAAATTGAGATTTTGTTGCCGTGTGGTAAAGAAAGATAAGCCTTGTCGACCAGCATGAAGTTTTCTTCAATTTCAGTCTTGAAGTGTGTAAGCGAACTAAATTTTTTGTTTTCCCTTCAAGTTTCAAATATGATATATAAAAAGTTTTTTTTCTCTCCTGTAAAATGTACTGAAAGGGTGTTAGCAGGTTTGCTTATTAAGCCGACGATATGTGTAATTCATTCGAGGAAAGCCCGTTCGATTCGGCTTCAAAAACTGGGTTGCGGCTATTGCTAGCCAGTTCGATAAGCTTTTGCTGCCAGTTAGATTTGTACTACGGAAAATCGCATTTGGAATCTTCTGATCCGTTTGCTTCATGTGTTGTTAAACATTTGTTGGTGTTTTTTAAAGCTTTTTACTAGATACAATCTTAATGTTGATCTTTGATTTTTAGTAACGTCTGGGTCAATGTTTGCAGATGAATCTCAAGTTTTTTTTTTTTTTTTTTTTTTTTTTAATTTCCTAAGCTAATCCCGCTAAGCTCTATGCTTGTCTGCAGGAAAGAAACCAGAGTCTCAGGCGGGAATCGAACCCGCAACCTCGGCGCTGATAGACTAGCTCGCTACCAGCTAGCCTACCGAGGCACTCAAAGTTGGGGCTGGACACTATCCTTATAAACTACAAAACCATTTGCGGTACATTTTTTGCTATTTAAAAGTTTGTTGGCAGAATAAGAAGTGCTTAAAAACACTTTTCACTGAAAACAATTTTCTGAAAATTTTCATACGTAAGAGGTCAGTGTACTCAGTTGAGTACACCCCAAAAACTCAGTTAAAAAAATTTTTTTTTTTAATTTTTTCCATTTTATGTTTTTTTTAATACTTATTTTAATCAATAAAAAAATTTGAAATTAAAAAATTATGGCCAGTTTTGGTTTGACCTCTAATGGGTTAAGATTGTCTGTAAAATATGTAAAAAATGTTGAAGTCAAAAAAAATTGTTTACTTACTTTCTTTATGTCCTCTACTTTTATTTTCAAAATCTGGTCGCCTTGCCAAATTTAAATAAAATATTATGGCTCGTTACAACTTTAGGTTAATTAAAGTGGTTTTAAGGAGGGGATTTTATATTGGGAATATGGTCAATTACAAACCGATCATCATAAAATTCGGTAGAATGGTTTCTAGTCTTATGAAATTAAGAAAGACAACATTTAACTAGCCTGTTGAGGTGAATATGAAGTTGACCCTCTCCTTACATTTTTTTAAAATACTCTCTTTCATTGCGCTCTATAAATTTAATTCTCTTAGAATCTTCTCATATCGTGATCGTTGTTATTCACTTGTGTTTTGGCTGAGCTCGACTTAGCACGAGCGGAGCTACGGACATGCTGGTGTTAAAATTGCCACTCGTCATCATTTACGCAATTTTTTTTTTTTTGAAAATAAATAACCACCACGTCAGCGTTAGCGTAATGGTACTTAGTAGAAAAAATTTTCCCCACATCAAAATTAACGTAATATTTTCATGGAATTATTTTTACCACTCGTCCGTTTTCTTGTAAGTAAAAAATATTTTATATGATACAATTCTATCTAAAATGTTTTAATAAACTTTTTGATCAGCGTCCCAAATTCACACAAAAAAGATATATTGTAGAAAAGGTCCTTTCAACGTTTTCTATTTTCTTAGCAGTTTAATATTTGCATAACAAGCAATTAGTTTAAGACGAAATAAGTATGTCAGTTGCTTTGTCAACAAATTTTTCTTTTTGGAAGAAATTAAATTATTCTTACGTGGTATAAAAAAGTATGTACAAATTGCATATGTATGTTCAAGAATAAGCGTTGAAATAAGCGTAAATGAAGAACCTGTTTTAACTTTAAATTCTAAACTATTTTTTTCTAAATGTGTATATTACACCCGCATTTTATAAGCATTTACAGGATAACAAGTTAAACTGTTTAATGTCTGTATTACAGCAGACAAAATCACTGCCACTAGATGATGCTGGTATCACCGCTACCTTTTAAAATGTCAGAGTATTTTAAAAGCGTATTTAATATTGTAAACTTACAACACACATAATGTTTATTTAAGAAAATTTTCTAACTATTTTACTGTTTTGAATTTGTGAAAAACCTTCATGTGTTTGAACTACAGCCGTGTACTACAACCTGCAGCGCTACTTATTGTATAATAAAGATTTTACAGGTCTCAAAAAGTTAAAAACTTTTATTATTTTCTTCTCTTTTCTTGGGCTTTGGAAAATATAACCTTAAACAATTTAACAAAACAACTTATGACCCAAGCACTGCTCAGATAGCTCTGTAGTGATATTTTTTTCTGGTTTTGTTTATCTTTTAAACAGTGAATTACAACTTGTTTAAGTGTGTTTTAAAAAATTGTTGCACATTGGTGATTTCCTCTTCCTGCTGTTTGCTCAACAATTTCATTTTACTTTTTTCTGCCAGTTTATGAAAACGTAGAAAATCATTTGTTTATTTTAACTACTTAAGTTTATTTGTTTAAAACTTAAAATCTCTTTGATACGCTTTCTGCCTACTCCAACTTTTCTACATAAATAGTATAATGCACAATGGCGTAAAGTTAGTAGAAAATAGGTAATAAATAAAGAACTTTTCAACTACTAGCCGGACATGCAAAAAACGATATAATAATATTTGTATCTAGGGAAAACATAGGAACGTGCAGGGTTTCCAAGGTAATGTGGGGATCCTATGATCCGGAGTCAACTAGGACTCTTCTGTCGCTATCGAGAAGGGACTGTAGACTTCTGATAGGTTTTATGACGGGTCATTGTTGGACTGCGGTATACGCCCATAGGGCGGGGCGGTTGAATAGTGACAATTGTAGATTCTGTGGGGTACCAGGGGAAAAGGAGACGGTAGAGCACTTGCTATGCTACTGTCCGGCACTCGTGCGCTCCAGGGCGAAAAGTCTGGTAGATCATTACCTCCAAGATCTCGGGGAAGTCTCTGGGATTGGGTTAATGATACTCCTGGCATTCGTCAAGAGAGTGTGGGGTACTCTGGGTACCATCACATCTGAATGACCTTTTTACTGACTTTCTTCTACGGGTTATCGTACAATGTGGTAACGCTAGGGACCTATTTGGTCTATGCGGGGTCTTTGCGACCGGCCACTCAAACCTTACCTAACCTAGGGTTTAAGCATTTTTCATTATTGTGGTTAAAGACACACTGTTTTAGCCCAGAGTAGTTTCACAGGGTGACAAGGCTACCAACATCGAGTATGGAAAATGTTTCAGAACTTTTAACTTCGGCAAAAATAAATAGAAAAAGATATCGTTACCTTCACTCTTAAAGGAGCTTAGTCCATGAAAAACACTTCTCAAGCGGTTGTGGATGTAATTATACATATTCTGCTTATTAAGCAGAATGTGGTTGGAATAGCAGCCAGAATTCTTCTAAGACTGGGGAAAGTGGGACTGTTAGAAAATGGCGCGAAATGTCGCTTGCGGTTTATGGATAAGATTGGCATTGGTGGTTATTGCCTGCGCCCGCCCGGGTCTGGGGATTACGTAGAAACTAGGGTCGGCTTTGGGATTTTGGTCTAGGGAGAGCAGGTCAGGTCAAGGCAGATTGTATGAGGGATTTCTTTGTTTACGAATGGCTTGAGGATAACGGACACGAGTGCAGGGTGCAAACTATGTCTTTTTGCGCACTTTATTGAACTGCACTAAAAACTGAATTTTGAAAAAATGTGGTTTTAACTTCTTTACCAGTGAAGGTAACGGTATGTGTGTTTGTAATCTAATGGTGCGTTTACACGTTTAAAGGAATTTTACTTTAAAGCTTTAATTTGATAACAAAAAGCTTTTTATTAAGAAAAATTTTCTTAGAACGGCAAAAAGGTCTTAATTCAAAAACAACGCATTTTGAGTTTTTGATTGGCTTTCAATAACTGTTCTTCTTCTTTCATTTGGTACCAATAACTTAAGTTTAGCACAACTGTTTCTAATCGTAATCATCTGCTGTTTAAAAAAAATCTATGAAATACACCAAATAAGTAAAATTTTAATTAAACATTACGAAAAAAAAAAGAATTATTATTAAATTAAAAATTTAGTATATACTGAAAAAAATTTGTTCTGATACAGTTTTTATAAAGAAGTTTGCTTTAAATGCACAGAAAAATTGTAGTCCAAAGCTGGGTTATATGATCCTTCCCTAGGACATCGTAATGTTAAATAGACCATGTTTTTCCATACGTTTGGGTTACTTTTGGACTAGTCCTAGTCCCTTGTGGGCTACTCTTTACACTCGTGTTTGGACTGATCCTATTATTTGCAGGGACGCATACAATCGCAAAATGTAATAGTATAGGTTGCCGATCGCAGCCTTAAAATTTCCAAAAAGCTTTTTTAGACGTTTTGTATCATTATAAATTGCTGCATTAAGAGGAAAAAAAAATACTGAGTATATTTTGTTCGGGCTGTATTTTAATTATAATAGTGGTGTAGTGTATAATACACAGAAAGAAAAATACTCGGGATAAATCAAGTTTTTTATGATTTCTTTAAGTACGAGTCGTATTTAAAACAAATCCTGAATGGGATTACTTTCGAAAATAAATCCCGGAATTTCTTGAAATAAGTATAAAATTCTTAAATCAAGTAAAAAAAAGTTTAAACTTTTCGTTGGTAGTGCTACTCTGAGAGTAAAGTTACAAAGTGAGGGTTTTAATCTCAGCATTGCATTCTTTTTTGCGAGCATACGTGTGTGTTTTTTAAAGTTTGTTGTAGATTTACAAGTTTGGAAAAAAGGATTTCCTTGTTGTGTGTAGAAACAACAAAAACAACAGAACAAGAAGAAAAACATATATTATTTTTATGTTTAACCTCCGGCTTACGCATGTTTTGATCTTCTATACACATTGAAAAAAGGTCTGGCCAGACTCATATGTACCACGAAGGGTTAAAAAGTTAATTTGAACTCTTGCTTCTCATTTAGTATATATATACATAAAATTTGTATGGTAAAAACCATGATGTTGGTGTTTTATCATTCTGTAAGGCGTAAAACGTGTAAGTAAATCCATCATAATAATTTTTCTTTTTTATTTCTTTTAAGGGTTTTTCTTAGCACGAATTCGGGAAAATCAACTTTATAATACTTGAATCAAGCGCATTTTGAGATTGATTCAATCTTAAGGCCCAACTATGCATAAGCTGGCTTATGCTACTGTCAAAAATTAACAAAAAGACTCTCAAAAGCATTAAAAAAAAAACAAAAATAAAATCAAAAAGTATTTTATTCCGTACGAAAAGTGCGACCTGTTTCGCATTTTGCTTAAGCAAATGACAGTTTCAGAAAATTTACCAAAACGTTTTCTTAAGTTCAATATGGTTCGACACATATGAATCACATATATTCGCACAATTGCTTAAGCCAACTTAAGCATATTATAGTTGGGCCTTTAGTTTTACCAAAATCAATCTCATTTACGGATTATTTTAATTACGAATTCGGATTAAAACAATTTTATAATTCTTAAATCAAGCGCATATTGAGTTTTACGTTAATCAATCTCATTTTCGGATTATTATAAGTACGACATCGGGAATATTGATAATTTAAGTATTTTGCGATTGAAAATCCGTCCTTGAATCAACCTTTCTGTACTTGATTCAAGAAAATCCGAACTCACCATACTACTGATACCGCTTCGGATTGATTTAAGTAATCATAGATTGATTTTTCTTTTGAGGGTATGGTCGGGCTTGAGCTACTGAGCACAATTTCCTGCATACTTCTAAACGACTTGGCCACCATATTTTATGAAATATTGAATTATCACATCACATTAAATTTTTTTTTTTTTTGGACACTGTGCAATTTTTTTTCAATACAATGGCTTAAAGACTTAAGACCTTTACAAATAAAAAAATTAAAACTTTTTTTGTGTTTAATTTTTCCAACAATCAAAAGTCAAAATACGATTCTATTTATTTATTTGCTTGTTAACAGATATAGCCAAGTAAAATGAGAGCCAAAGATTATGTAATAATGTTAAGGAATTTAGGGATAAATTTATGTATGGTAACATAAAGTTAATTTAAAAGAAAAACATTTTCTTTTAATGTTTAAATAAACTTGATAATCTAGCGATTTATAAAGCCATAAAAAAGTATTTCACTCACATTTAGTTTCCAAATAAATACAACATGCATGTGGGTTGGGAAAGTTAAAATGGTTTTGTGGCTGGCTGTTAAACCACCGCCATCATCAACATCATCATAGTCAGCTCATGTAACATTTAAACTATAATTTGTTTTAAAGCCTTGGCCATTTAGGGCGAAAAATACACCCATTCATACTTATACTCATGCACATATACGCACATAAGCAAAAGCAACAAAGAAATAAACGTTAAACTTATGAATGCCTTTTTTAAAGCTTTTAAAAGCCCCATATGGATGTACAAGTGTTTTTCACATCTTTTTTTGGCTTTTATTTCCCTTCTATAATGATGGTCAACATATTTTTTTTTTTTTTTTTTTTTTTTTTGAATTTTCTGTCGTTTTTTCATGCCTTATTATGTTGTGCGTTTATGTTTTTTAAGCCATCGTTTAGTTTGTTTGAAAACAGAAACAAAAGTAAATCCAAAATGGCTTTAAGGGATTTTCTTGTTTTCTTTAAAAAAATCATAGTACAGTTGCCCAAAAAAATACTTTTTTGTTGCGTATATTTGAAATATTAAAGGGGACATACTTATTTTTATTATGACTAAAATTTAAGGCTATTCCATTATGGTGTCACGGTTATACAAGGTGAATTGTATCAAATATCATATAGGAGTCTGGTAAAACCTTGTTACTCCGATAAAAATGATGAATTCAAGTTAATAACAAACAAGATTGATATATTAGGCTATGCCGAATCTTATATAAACTTCATCATGGTGCGATTAGAATAGAAAGTTATATAAATACCTTTCTTTAGATAAAAAGGAAAGCCTCGAATTATGCGGTCAATTGGAACTGAACAAAATACATGTAAATCAACATCGCGTAAAAAAATGTTAAGGACTAGTACAAAGTCGTTTTTTGGAACCAAAAATATAACATATAGCGCAAGTCGAAACAAGAAGTACAAACAAAATTGAATTTGGGAACTAAGAGACTGCGTTCAATACAAAACACATACATTATTTTTTACTTATTCAAAAGGATCTAATATTTTAGAAATTTCTGCTGACAATGGGGTTTAAATCAGTGTTCGAAAATAAACAGCACATTATTAAGCATTTGGCTCACACAAGAACGATATCTATTTTTTAGTGTTTGTGTAGACGAACGCAACCCTTATTACCGTTCGTAGCTATTTTCAAGAAAGAGCCGAAAATTATATAGTGTTCTATTCTTCGTTAAAAAACAGAACAATTGAAGTGATACTGTAGATAAACAATGTTTTTTAAGCAATTTTAGCAACGACCGCAGCATGAACCGCTTGTGGTGTATTGTGTAAATGTTTCGTTTGTGTAAAATGATTTTGCTGGCTTTTTGTTCTTTTTTCGTATGTGTATTTTGTTTTTGTAAAAAATGTTTGGTTTTTTTTATCAGCCAAAAGCGACGAACATTAATTAACCGAACCGAACACAATGGAGTTTGTGGTTTTTTTTTAAATACCGAACGAATTTCTCACCTTTTGTTGAGTTGGATAAAAACAGTATTATTTTTGTGTTCGAAAGATGACAAACAGAGAAACGTTATTTTTTAATGATTTTCTACACAAACACTATTAGCGCTTGTGTTTTCCACAAATCTACCGAACCGAACACTAAGAAGCGATATTAATTGTTTATTTTGTATTTTTACTTATGGTTCCTGGATAAGGGGCACGGGTAAAGAGGTCTACCTTGAGGATATAGTTACTAAAAGGTCATATAGGCTTGACGACTGCAGTCTATTTTTGGCGGGGGTTCTAGGAATTTTGAATGCCGTAGAATTGGTAAGGGGTAACATTGCTGGGGCTCGAAGGGCACTATATATGTGGACAGCTCTTAGGGCTTTGATGCACTATTTTGTGAGTTGAGGGATATATAAGGAGAGTATGTAGTGAGTGTATGCAAGGTACCTGGTCACTGCAACATCACCGGTAATGAAGTGGCCGATGAGTTTGTGAGACTGGGCTCGAAAATAGGGGACAGTGGCTGTGTGGAGACAGTCACACCTCCAATATGCTTCTGATTTATTAGGGAATGGGCTCTAAACTTCACATATGGCAATGCGGTCAGCAAGAACAATGCTTGTGCTTCTTGGCCCATCAATTTACGTTCATATGTCCAAGTTCACAATTAAAGCACAACCGCGAATAACGTTGAATTAACAAATCAGGAGAGCCAAAAAACATTTTAAAAGGCATGATTTTTTTAATTTTTTTATTTATTATTGCCAAAAATAATGATAATAAAAGCAAATTACCAAGAAATATTAATTTAAAATTACATAAAAATTTACAGTTTTTAATTTTTTTTAGTAGAGCACACCGTTAGCGACCATTGCATGCATTTTGTCGTTCATGTGGTTTGAAACACGACAAAATGTATTCAATGGTCGCTTACGTTGTCTTTAATTATGTATTATTCAAGAAAATTTCTCCAAAAAAGTCGTAAATACGATTTAAAACACGACAAATTACACGTTTTATTACTTAAGTTGTCGTCATCAATGTAATACACGCGACAGATTCAAAAATGTCCTGAAGACATCGCTGACGACATTTGCGTCTATTTATATGTTTTTACCTTATTGGATTTCAATAGCAAACTTTATCGGTGTATATGTGACATACAAATATAACAACTTAGTCTCCATCATTTCTTAATTCTTCAGTTCAGTTCAGTTTGTGCTTTGTTGTGAAACGGACGTGTATTTTCAACCCCGCATACGATTTTAATTTATTATTAATTAAATTTGATTTTGGAATATAAACACTAAGCGAATGGACGCTGGAAAATATATGATATTTTTTATTTAAATTATTTAACATAAAAGTGAACAATTAAAACGAAAAATTAAATAAACATAAATAAAGCAAAAATATATACATATCACATTCAACCGGTGAAAAACAAAAACAATTTCTTGCATGAGTAAAAACAATGTAACAACAATAAAATTAAATGATAGAAATGCTTATGTGACAGTGCATGCCAACGAAAATAATGTTGAAATAAATAAAACAAAACAAAACAATAGTAACTACTTAACGGCTAAGCCAATTTTTCGCACTCGTTCCCTCTCACCCTCTTTATTTACACAAACGGTGGATAGTGACTCATTAAAAAAACTAAAAATAGACTTGGTAACAAGTGTTGCCAGGCCAACAAGTATTGCCGCTACGTCAAAAATAAATTTAGTGGGAAATGATACCATGAACCAAAACACTAATGCAATGGAAAACCCCCCTGTAAAAAGTTGCCAAAAGCCTCAAGTCCAAGTTGGTATGGACAGGTATATAACAGTCCTTAAGCGGGGTCGCAGCCCTACCTCTTCAGCTGTTGCTTCGGCATCAAAAGTGCCATCTTTTGACAAAATAAATTCCCAAAATCGCTTTGCAATTCTGGAGGATGAATCCTCTGAAGCACCAAACGTCATAAGATCGCCCAAGCCTCCCCCGATATATCTTAGGGAGCATAACTCAAATGATCTAATAAAGAGTTTAATTTCGTTGATTGGTGAAAATTCGTTTTATGTAGCCGCAATAAAGAGAGGTAGCATAAATGAAACGAAAATTCAAGTGAATCATGAAAATGATTTTCGCAAAATTATTAACAAATTTGAGGCACTTAAAAAAAGTTTTTATACATACCAACTCAAGAGCAGTAAAGGTCTCCAGGTGGTGATTAAGGGAATTGATTCATGCGTAGACCCAGAGGAAATTAAAACTTTCTTAGAAGAAAAAGGCTTCAAGATAAAACACGTGGTAAATATTAGAAATAGAGACAAAAATCCACAACCACTATTTCGAGTAGAATTAGAGCCCGGCGACATTAAGTTAAAAAAAAACGAAACGCATCCCATTTATAGTTTAAAATATATTCTACACAGAAAAATCACAATTGAGGAGCCGCACAAAAAAAATGGACCTGTTCAGTGCTTAAACTGCCAAGAATTTGGCCATACAAAGGCATACTGCTACTTACCCCCTGTTTGCGTAGTATGTGGTGAGCTACACGGTACAGTTTCTTGCGATAAGCCTAAAACCGACCCCAACGTTAAAAAATGTAGCAACTGTGGCGGTAATCACACTGCCAATTATAGAGGATGCCCTGTATATAATATCGTCAAGCAGACGGTTGGACCAAAAACAAATGCCCCTCAAATGCAGGTTGCAAATCAAGTTATCACAAATGCAATTCAAGCCCCCCAGTTTAGTAATAACAGAACCTCTTATGCTAACGTTCTAAAATCAAACCATGAGCCAATGCAAGGTGCCTCGCCAAGTAATGATGAAACTCCAGTTTCTAATTTAAGTCGTTTAGAAAAAACCATGGAAACATTAGTGCAAACAGTAAATAATTTTACGAACACAATGGGTAATATGATGCAGGAAATTCTTAGAATGCAATCAATGTTATTGCAAGCTGTACTTAACAAGCCATGAACTGTATAAAAATTTGTTTTTGGAACGCAAACGGCATCCGCCAACATAAAAATGAACTAGAATACTTTCTTAAAAATAAACAAATTGATGTCATGATGGTTTCTGAAACTCATTTGACTTCAAAAAATACGTTTAAAATAAATGGTTATATACTATATGATACAAAGGACCCTCGAGATAGAGCTTGTGGAGGTTCTGCCATTTTAATTAAAACCAGAGTCAAACACTACCTAATGGGTGATCATCGTGAAGATTATCTTCAAGCAACAAACATTTGCGTTGAAGAACTAAATAGAAACGTAGTAATCTCATCGTTATACTCCCCACCTAGATATTCAATATCAGAAGGCCAATATTATAAATATTTCAAATCATTAGGACCCTGTTTCCTGGCCGCTGGCGATTATAACGCTAAACATACCTTCTGGGGGTCCCGACTTATAACACCAAAGGGTCGTGTTCTATTTAATACTATTACTAAAATGGATTTGAATGTGATAGCGAGCGGACAACCAACATATTGGCCTACTGATCAGCAAAAAATACCAGATGTCATCGATTTTGGCGTGGTTAAAAACATCCCCTTAGAAACGATTTATGTTGAAGCTTCCTTAGAATTATCTTCCGACCACACACCAACAATTGTTACTTTAAGGAACCCCAATAGAACTGTATCTCCAACTGGTTACTTAGCGACGCCAGCTACACAAATCAATTGGCTAAAATATAAAAAATATCTCAGCACCCATTGCACAGAAAATATTCCGCTTAGTACACCGGAATACGTAGATCGCGCTATTCTTAATTTTGACAGTTTTCTAAAGCTAGCTGTACAACATTCCAGTATTACCCAAAAAAAAACTAAAAATATTAAAATTTATTCCACAGATGTTGAGCGTCTCCTGTCTGAAAAAAGAAGAGCCCGAAGAGAGTGGCAATTGCACAGATCCCCTCAACTTAAGAGTTTGTTAAAAGATTGTACAAGAAGGCTAAGAAAGTTACTACAGATACAGAAAATGGATTCTCTGCAAAAATATCTTAAGGAACTTGATGCAACTCCGCAATCAGACTACTCATTATGGCGTGCAGCTAAAAATCTAAATCGGCCAGTTATCTCTAAGCCACCATTAAGAAACTTGAACGGAAGTTGGGCAAGAAATGATAACGAAAAGGGAAATCTGTTTGTTAATCATTTAAAAAACGTATTTACCCCAAATATATCTCACGATACTGCGGTCGAGTTACCACCTGTTCCTGCTAGAGCAGCTATTCCCCTCAGATTTGAGATAAGAGAAATCGAACAGGCTATTTGTGACTTAAACACTAAGAAGGCACCTTGTATTGATAAAATCAGTAATAAAATGCTTTTAGAGCTACCTCGCACAGCAAAGAAAATTATTCTTTTTATTTTTAATGCTATTTTACGCCTTGAATACTATCCTCAAAAATGGAAGGTTTCCTTAGTTACCATGATACCAAAGCCAGGTAAAGATCATACAAAAGTTGAGTCATATAGGCCAATTAGCTTATTATCAAATATGTCAAAGCTGTTTGAGAAATTATTAGTTTCAAAATTAACACCGATTTTAAGTGAAAATAGATGTATTCCAAACCATCAGTTCGGATTTCGAAGAAAACACAGCACAATCGAACAGACTCATCGAATAGTAAATGTCATAAGAAAAGCATTTGAAGAAAAAAAATATTGCTCAGCACTCTTCATCGATGTTTCGCAAGCATTTGATAAAGTCTGGCATGAAGGCTTATTACATAAATTGAAACAAAATTTACCAGCAAACACACACAAGCTGCTAGAAAGCTACTTAGTCGGTCGTCAATTTATTATTAAAGAAGGAAATTTCTTAAGTTCACCTCAGCCCATTGGCGCTGGAGTCCCACAAGGCAGCATCCTGGGCCCTCTATTATATTTAATTTATACTTCGGACATGCCAACAAGTAACTACACCCAAACTTCAACATTTGCAGACGATACAGCATTTCTAAGCGTCCACGAAAACCGTTATGAAGCATCTCGTTTCTTACAGCATCATATATTTCAACTAGAAATATGGTTAAGACAATGGAGGATAATGGTCAATGAGCAAAAATGCGTGCATATAACATTCACCTTGCGCCGGGAATCTTGCCCCCATATAACAATCAACAATCAAATAATTCCTCAACTTTCGCATGTAAAATATCTGGGTATACATCTGGATCGGCGATTAACGTGGAAATGCCATATAGAGGCAAAATTAACTCAAATGAAACTAAAAGCCATTCAAATTCATTGGCTTATTGGTAGAAACTCTGTCCTTAGTCTCGACTGCAAACTTCTTCTTTACAACTCCATCTTAAAGCCAATCTGGTGCTATGGTATTCAGTTATGGGGCACTGCCTCGGCCTCTAATATAGAAAAGATTCAAAGGCGCCAAAATAAAATTCTTCGAATAATCACAGCTGCCCCTTGGTATGTAAAAAACTCAAATATTCACAGGGATCTCAATGTTCCATTAGTCAAAACTATGATTACGAAATATGCAGTAAAATACTTAAAAAGGCTCGAATTGCATCCAAACCCACTAGCACGAAATATTTTAAATGATAGCGGCCACACTCGCTTAAGAAGAAGAGACACTGCAGCACTTATCCAATTAGATGAGCGACAAACACCTCGATAAGTGAACAGAACCCGTGATGAAGAAAATTTTTGTCTGGCACTGGCAGGGCATAAAATAAAGTATTAGGTTAAGATTTGATTAATTATTGTTAGTTCATATTTAAATGTATGAAGATTCAATAAATAATATTGAGAAAAAAAAAAAAAAAAAAAAAAATTTCTTAATTCTTAATTCACTCTTTTTAAAAAAAAAAAAAGAATTTATCAACGGCATTAAAAGCCTTAAACTCAAAACAAGTAAGAAGACTATACAGAAAAAATTCTCCAAAATTTTTCACCAATTAAAGCATTAATCAAAAACATAATCAGTTTTAATTAAAAATTTAATCAAGTGAATTAAACTTTTAATCAAGTGAATTAAACGTTTAATTAATACTATTAACTGGTTTAATTGATACTATTAATTTGTTTACTGTTGCACATTTAATTAATTTTTTAATTAATATCACAAATTTTTTAGTTAAAATCAACTTTTATTTTTTTTCTGTGTATAATCGGCTGTACCGAATAGAATAAGAATCTTTAGAAATTTTTGTGGAATTTTTAGATTTTATACGGAAGCTGTGATGAATTTTAAGCCAGTCTTTATAAAATGGATTTTTGTGATTTACCACCCCCAAAGTAGGCGGCAAAATTTTTTTTAACGAAGTAACAATATATCGTTATGATAAATTAAAATAAGTACTTCACGTTTGTTCTAGTTAATAGTACATAATATGTAAACAGAATAGAAAAGTAAATTTTTTAAGGAAGTTTCCTTTAGACGTAAACAAACCTCTCTGAAAAACAGTTTTCCCAACCCTGGTTTCTGTTTTGAATGATGATGCAGCCCTAAGACGAATTGACAACTTGAGGCGCCACCACCATCATCATGTTTTACATTTGTAGTTTTTCTTTAAATTTTTATGTATTTTGGTTAGGTTTATTTTGCCTGAACTTAAAAACTTTTCGCTTTTTTATTCGCTTGTTCAATTAAGTTAATAATAAAATTATTGTGGAAATAACCGGATGCTTTTTCAAAATAAAATAAACTAAAATTTTATTTTACTTTCAATATATTTTTAAACGAAAATTTTTATTTTAGTTTAAAAAACAGGCAGTAAATCTTTTAATATCAAATACATAAAGATAAGTTATTATAACGTTTGGAAAACAAACAGGAAAATGTTTTTATATCCTACAATTTTTTTATTTCTTTCCTTTTGCATTATAACCAAGTAATTTAAATACATGGTGGATATTTTGGCGCCTTATGATACAATCACCTTATTATACAGTCCATATCCCATGGAACGGACTCGACGTTACAAGGTTGGTTCACATTTGAATGCATAGCCCTTTTTCCACTTAACTGATTCTGCAGTCTTTCAATTCCAAGCTGATACTAAAGCCATTAATTTTTGCTAAGTCGTTTGAAAATGAGCATGCTTTTAGCAGATGGACAGGTAAAATGACATGACGAAACTATTAAGAATAATTTAAAGCTCCAGGGTATATTTAGTGTATTGAATCTAAGATTAATGTTACTTGACAAATTTTTAATAGCCTCATGTACTACTCGTGCAGCGTATTAAAAGGACAAAATCAATATTTTTATATTTCTGCTTTATTTTCGTAATATTTTCAATTTACATATATATATAATTTTTGTTCGATTTTTGTAAAAAAAAAACATTTAAATAAAATATAATAACTTCATTCCCAGCTAACATTTTCAATCGTGTATACTGGAAGTTTCATGAAGACTGTCTTTAATCGTCGATGACCGCATTTTATAATCGTAGAAGTTTTCTCACACCGGAAAAATGTAGCACGACTGAGATTCTTCCATAGCACACCAAAATACGCTGATTTAGTCGTTGTGGGAATCGTTTAAGACGTGGGTAAAGATTATCTAATGAGTCTTTCATATCAAGAATCGTATGAGACTTATGTTAATATTATCTTACAACTCGTGAAATGTTCGTCGTATAATTGTTGAAAATATGATTTATACAGAGAGTCGTCAAAGGTTCATTCGACGATGGTTTGACAAAAGATAAACAAAGTGTAACACTGTTGTTTTTGTTCTCTGAAAATAATAATTTAATAATTTTCTTAAGACTTGCATATTACAGCCGTATCTAAACAAAAGCGGAACGCGTTTTCTAGTTTTTGAATAGAGCGGCCGCAACGCTTTGCAGCTCGTTTAATAGTGAAGTTTGGCAATTTAGCTATTTTTGGCCAATCTAGCGTTTTTCTCTCTATTTTTATTTTTAATTTGTGGGGTTTTATTAAACAAGAAAGCTATCACAACTGTTCGTGAAAAAACGTTGACGTTCTTACTTAGATATATATATATAGATTAATAAACGAACGTGTCAGAAAATTTTATGTTTTATTCAGACTTTGGAGACTAAAAAAAATAGTCACTTTTTAGAAAAAATAAACAAATCGGCACTTTGTCAATTTCGGAACAAAAAGTCGTCAAAATGACGATCTGGCAGCCCTGGTCATAATCCATTTTACGAGGCCCGTCCTTCTATCAGGCTGGCTGGTTGTCTGTTCAAGAGAACCTTGTGCGCAAATTACAGGTCGCAATTTTAAAAATAATTTTATCAAATTTGGCACATATGCGTTTATTGTCACAAGGTCGAACGAAGCCTTTTCAAAATGGTGAGAAGCGGTTATTTAATTTTCAAAGCCCACATGCAAACTTCTTTCCGGAATAGGATTTTTGCCCACTAACCATCTTGTTTTATAGACATTTGGGTTTAATGACGTCCAAAAATATTTTGGCGCAACCTACATAAATCAGCAGAACAAATTTAAGTAGAATCGGTCCATATTTGACCACAGCTCCAATACGAATACACTTATAATAAGAAGCCTTAATAATAGCTGCTATGTTATCTTATAGTAGTTATCATAGTATTAGTAGTAGATATTTACATAATATTTGGCACAAAAATCCCTTATGAGAATCTTAACTTCACAACATACTCATTTTGGCGGAAACATAATCTCCCAAACACTGTAATGTTGGTTCGAGCTTGATCGACTATACTTTCTTACTTTTTTTGTGTTAAAAATTGGCTTCTTTACTCTTTTTTTCCTGTTAACAGTGCAATTATTGTCGTTATTATTTAACAAGAACTTTTTTTGGGTCGATAGCTACCGACATTGTTTGCCGATAAAAATTGTTAAAATTTCATTACAGAATAGCTCTTAACGACAATTTTTATTAGCTAACGAGTTTTGATTACTTAACGAAAATTTTTTGTCGCTTAAAAGTTAAAGAATTTCAGTACTAGTACTTTTTTGAAAATCGGCTCTTTTAGGTATAAAACGGGTAAACCCTGAATTTTGGTATTTTTTTTACACCCCATCTATCTTTTGAACCTTTTTGGAACATTTTTGTCCAACCAATATGCATAGACATAAACACTATATAACATTTTCAACTTATCTAAAAAATACAAATACATATATCGTACTTTTTCGAAACTCGAACGTTTAAGGGGTGAAAACTGTACCTACGTTTGTTAATTTTTCCAAAAAATTTTTCTTCAACTATTTAACACTTATTATTGTTCATCAGAAAAATATGCGGTATAAACAGGTAAATTTGCTAACCGCATTTCTCTTAAACTAAAATACAAATACTGATTCGGCACTTTTGCGAAATTCGAACGTTTAAGGTGTGAAAATCTTTCCTAATTTTTTTACTTTTTCAAAACATTTTTCTCCATCTATCTATATGATATAAAATTGTTAAGTTGCGGATTGATTCATCAACGCACATCCTAAACTCCTAAAGCTAAAAAGCTGACTTTGGGACCGAGGCTGGCCTCTCGCCAAATCGATCCCGAAAAAATCCAAAACTAAAAGAGATCCAAAAAACCGTAACACTTATTGTTGTTCATTAAAAAAATGAGTGGACATGTGTCTGGTACGTTTTTGAAATTCGGTCCTTTTGGCAGACCTGTACATAATTTGTAACTTTTTTGTCCCGCCATCTATCTTTTAAATCCAAACATTTTCCCCATTCATTGACATATACGTCCTAAATTATGGGCTCCCAATACAATATTGAAACTTTGGCACTAAATGGGGAGAAAAAAGTATCAAAAAGGATAATACGGGAAATTTACTTTCTTTCATTTCAATTGAATGTTCTATAATATTGAACTTAGAAACACAAAATTTGGCATATAAATTTGTTCATGAAAGAAAAGGACCGATTACAAAGTAATGCTAGAGTTTAAACAAGTTAAAACCTAGAAAAAAAACTTTGGCATACAGATATGTCCACATAGAAAAAAGAGACGCTAACGAAGTAGCGGGTTAAATGATAGCTAGCTTGATATAAAATTGTTATTCTCAAATCAAAATAAAGCATGACGGTTAAGGTTAATTTGTTGTACGTTTAAAGAATAATTACATATTAACTTAATTTCTTTTTTTTTTAAAAGATGGTCCACATATCTAAAACTTCTTGAGAACTCCTAAATTTTAATAAATTTAAAATTATAATTATTTTTTAGCTTAAAAATTATTTTGAAAATGCGTGGTAAAGCAATTTTCATCTTACACCCATAACGGTATGGCAAGGTACCCGGGTACCTTCACACATTAAATGTTACCTACACTCGGTAAAAATTTAAGATAGACTAAAACAGCGAAGGGCAGATAGAGAACATTGAATAAAAGAGAGTAAATTAGTTGATTTACACTTAGAGAAATTTTTGAAAATATTTTCAAATTGTATGTAAATATGCTATACAAAAAAAAAGGAGTTCATTAAAAATATTATTTTTATATAATTAAATAAAAATAAATTATGTATATATATTCATATGGTCACCTGAAATCGAAAATGCCGTGAGCAAAAACTTCAAAATGTGTACTATAGGTATGTAAATATGCAAAAAAAAAAAAGGAATTCAGTAAGAAAACTTGATTATTATATAATTCATCATCCTACATGATTGCTGAAAAGTTTTTAAAACAAGCTAAAAAAAAAACACATGAGCACAGCTTGATCACAACGCAATAAATATATTGTCAGTGTTCCACTACGAAATTGCAAAATTTGCCAAAATAACAACATGCGCAACACTCCTGCTTCGTTGAAATTTATTAAGCAACTGAATACAATTTTATTTTTTTTTCTTTCTGTTGTATTTTTTTTTCTGGTTGCCTTTGTTAAGGCCGTGTCAGATAAAACTTTTGCTTCGCGTTGCGTTACATATACGCTTTGACATTTGAGTTAAATGTACATGTTTATATGGCACTTGTCACATAAACTGCTTTTAACGCAAAGCGAAGCGAAAAGTTGGGCAACTCTCATCTTTTTGCGCGCTTTGACAATCTTCTAGTATAATTTTTTTTATTTATTTTCTTTTTAACACACAATGTGTGAGTGTTGTCAAAGTTTTTATTGTGACATACACTTTTTGCTTTACGCTTTTCTGTCAAAGTATATGTAACGCAACGCGAAGCAAAAGTTTTATCTGACACGGCCTTTACTTTTTAGGCTTGAAACAATGAATCAGTGTTGCCAGTGAAATCTCGAGAAAGATACATTTTAGTTTCCAAAAAGATACACTTTTTCCCAAAAAGATACGTTTTGAAAAAAAATGTGAAAATCCAATTTTAACGTTTAATATTTATTAACATAACATTTTTATTTAATATATAAATGAATATTGTAAAGAAAATGATTTCGTATAAATTCATTATTATATTTATTTAAGTCATAAATATTAGTTACATTTGTAATTTTTAAAAATACAGTAAGCAAACTTTAAAATTAATTATATGTAACTACCTTTGAATGTTATCAAAACAAACATTTTTGTAAAAATAAATATACGAGTTAAGGTGTTTATAATTACTAAGGCGATTATATCAACGTTCATATAAATTTCCTGAAAATAAAAAAGATGTCCACGGAAGCAGTGTTGTTGTAGAGTTGAACCACCTCATAGTCAATGCGCCTTGGCTGCTATTGTATTTATTAGTATTGAGACGGTTACGATGATCAGTCTTAATAAGTTTTGGCTAAAAATTCTCGAATGTTTTGTTTCTGTACATTTTGCGTACAGATTCAAAAGATACGAAAAATGTCAGATTATACATGATACCTGAAGTAGTCAAAAGATACGAAAAATGTATCTTTCGTATCCTAACGGCAACACTGCAATGAATTCAAGATTTTCAGTTTGTGGGCAGTAGTAAATGAGCGAAAACAACATCACACAAACACGTGTAACATATACGGTAAATTTTTTCACATTCTGATTTCAATGTTAATATTCTTATTTCTTTTTGTTTTGACTGCTAGAAAATAGTTTTTTATTCATTTTCTCTATTTAAAATCTACTTTTATTAATTTAAAAAGAAGTATAATAAGACAAGTGTATGGTATGTTTTGGAGATTTTAAGGAATATCTTAGAAGGGAAATTTTTGTATTTGTAGCAGCTCTGGTACAAAAAAACACGAAGAGTAAATGTAAAAACCCGAAAAACTTCGTAAACCAGGCAAACCAGCGCCCACCGCTGGACTAAAACAATACAGATAAAAACATTTAACTACTGCATCTTTGCAATAAGGGAAATCACCGGAGTCATATTTACAAGTTTTTTGTTTCCCACTTGCTAACTTTGATATGCATAAATAAAAATTTCATTTAATTTCAAACTTGCATAACTTATCATGAATATGTTGCAAGTACGTCTACATAAATTTTAAATTTACTGAAAATAAACATCTTTTTTAAGTCTGATTATTCACAAATATTTCGACAAAAAATTATAGTTTCCAATACTAATTCAATATAGGTACCCGGGTACCTAGCAATGCTGTTAAAGGTGTTTTTTTTTTTTTGCCATTCACATAAAGGTAAAGTGAAGTTGATTCGCCCTTAGAAAATTATATTTCTTATGAATAAATAAATGTAAATTATTTGTGAGGAAAAAAATAATTAGACTGATGAGAATGGGAATAAAACTAAAGCGTGAAACTGAAGAATTACAAGTTTATTTTTCGATCGCGTTGCTACGCAGAGCCACAACAATCCTCAAAATAAAAAGGAGCCAACTACTTCTTCTAACGCGGTCCTACGCTCCCCAGAAGAGTAAAAGGAACAAAAATATACTTCTTCTAACCAAGAATTTGAGCACGGAAACAACTCTATTTTATTTTTCAGCAACAGCTCAAAGATCCAAGTTGATCGGCTCCAAGCCGAATATCGCCTTAGTTTCAAAGCTTTTTTTTAATATTTTTCGCCATTGTCTAAGTAGGACCGTATTCCTTCGTATTTGTACATCTTTGAAATCTTATTCGTTATTATTTTTAAGTACGCTGAAATTTAACTCCCTTAAAGTAATTTTTAGCCATTCTATTGAATACTCAGAACATCAGAGTATTAAATTTGAAACCATTTTTCAATTCTTGTTATTCAACAATATTCACATTTTGAGTTTGCTTACTTAACGTATTTCAAAACCACAGATTTGCAGAATCTCGAATGCAGAAATATAATTAATAACAAAATATTAGTTACTATTATTTCGTTTTTACTTTTAAAGATACTTTAAGGTTATTACGGATTCCCCAGGGTCTTGCCATTTGCTTTAAGAACTTATTACCTGCGAAAAAAGTTTTCCTTTATCAATTCTATTTATTTTTCATTTTACGAGTACTTCAAAACTATTTGCAATTGATGTTACTTGCAAACTATTTAATATTTTTTGAAAAATTTTCCTTAAACCAATTATCTCGGGTAACCTTAAAAGTAACGACCCATCATTTGAATACTTTCTCATTCATATTTAGTTTTCTTATACATGCAATGCATTTCATAAAAAAAAATATATGCAAAGAAACAAAGTTGTTACTAAAAATATGAAAAACATAAAAAATATCATAAGAAAAATTAAGCAATAAAAGAAATGTTAAATTGTAATAAAGCACCCTGGGGTCGTAGCTTAAACTAAAGGAAACAAAATGTAGAACGAAAACAAAAATAATAAAAATAAGATGGCGGGCAGTAGGGGAAAACCGCAATAGCAAACTGGTAGTAAATGAGGCTGCAAATACACATCTTAAGCTCAAATATTCACATACTCAAGCATCCGAACGAAAAAGTACTTTAACATAAAAAAAAGTAAAAGAGTAGATCTAAAACAAGACAGAAAAGTACTTAAACATTTATAGAACAATACAGAAGGCACTGAGAAAAAAATGGATGGAAAAATACATGATAAAATATTCACTTCTTCAATGGTAATGTTAGTGTGTGTGTGAGTTTATGCAAAAAGCCAGTGTGTATGTGTGTGTTTTTGTTTTCAAAAACCCATACCACGAGTTGGAATGCCAGGAAATTAGTTTATTACAATTTTAATAATTAAGAATTTATTAAAAAAAAAAGATACCCACTTGACCCATTGTGATTAACCTTAAACACTAATATTAATTTCCCGAACAGTATAAAATTTCTTTTATTCTTTTTTAAACAATGCAATGACTACACGGTCATTTATTCCTTGTTTTTTTTTTTTTTTTTTTTTTTTTTTTGCTAAGATCTGGTGGAATCGCCTAAATACTTTGATATGAGCACACTTGAACCAAGTAATACAATTGAGCCATACAGCTTTATCAAGTTTTCAGTTTAAATATAGTTCATTGTGGCCTTTGTTTTGTGTCGTGTTGCAAATTTTCTTCCTTAGAATGCCTACCATTTTTTGGTGGGTCTATTGTATTTTTTCTTTTTTTGTTTCTTTTGGTGTTCGTTTAAATGGACACAAAATCAAAGTAGATACAAGGCGAAATGTTAAACAATGGCCTGGAAATAATTCTTTATATGAAAATTTATTTTAATGGACAGCTGTGTGAGATTGTTATTTTTAGAGGTTTCGCCAAACAAAAAATAAAAAATAATATAAAAACGAAATGTTGTTGTTTACATAAATTCCATTTAACAAGTTTCTTTATTATAGTATATATTCTATTAAAAAATATTTACCTTAGGCTTTTTTTAACAAAAAAAGCCAACCCCAGAGTCAATGAGTCAGCAGCCTATCTATCCATTCACCAGTATTAATATAAATTGGCTCAACAAAATTATAATAAAAAAAAATGTAACGTAGACCACCAGCATTGCGGCAAATTAGTTGGCAAAACGGTCATAATATAAAATAAAAATGAAGATAAAAATCAATGGTAAAATAAAAAAATAATAATTCTTAGGGGAATTTATCTCTATATGTATTTACTTTTACAGGGTATAAATGAAAAAAGGTGTATAAATATAAAAATAAATGGATTCTGTGTTTATGATTAAAAAAAAATTGTAACTTAAAAATTTAAAGTAAATGTGAACACAAATAAGAATTGCAAAAAAAAAGGTTCTAGGTCAATTCTTGACAGTGGTGTATAATCATAATTGTTTTAAATATACTAGATAATTCCCAGAGAAACCGTATGCAATTGCATGTTTTTCCTTCTGCGACCTAAGAAGGCAGAAATAGTATATTTATCCGTTTTAGAGCTTTTTATGAGTTTTGGCACTGATTTGCTAGTGCTTATTTACGCAGCATTTTTTGTATAATTTAGTTAAAAGAGCATTTTTGCAGCTCTTTTAAGTTTATAACGCAGTACATGAAAAAGCGCTAAAACGAAAATGGTCCAAGGTTAACGTAAAATGGCCCAAAAAATAAAAATGGAAATATCCAAAAATGGTGAAAAAAAGACAAAGAAATAATAAAAAATCATCCAATTTGTATTCAATAATTCTTTCAAAGTAGTTTTTACTCCTAAAAACTTATTGAGGTTAGGGTCATATGCCCAATATTTAAAATACGGACTCTCCAATTAAAGCTTTTCTTCACAGCCGACATCTGGCCCCACAGACAAAATTCTCCAAAATTTTTCACCAATTAAAGCATTAATCAAAAATTAAATTAGTTTTAAAAATGTAATCAATTAATCGTTTAATCAAGTGAATTAAATGTTTAATCAAGTGAATTAAATGTTTAGTCAAGTGAATTAAATGTTTAATTGATACTAATAATTTGTTTGGCGGCATGAAATAACCCCCCAAAATATAAGCCCCCCAAAAAATAATGAAATAACCCCCCCAAGGTTGGGGCCTTATTTCATATGCAATAAGCCCCCAATTTTGAAAATGAAATAAACTCCCAATGAAATGAAATAATACCCCAAAAAGAAATGAAATAATACCCTAATTTTTAGGGGGAATGAAATAAGACCCCAATATGTATAATACATTAATTGTACAGTTTTGGTTTAAAGAATAATGCGATAGATAGCATGGTTGAGACTTCGCCCAAGCGCAAGGATTTTCTCCTCTATGATATGCCAATCATCGGCTTCGATAACTAAAGCCCTTCTGTATAGCCGGCCTTCGGCCGGGCGCAAGGATTTTCTCCTCTACGGTATAACAAACACTGGCTTCGCTAACTAAATCTTTTCTGCATAGCCGGCCTTCGGCCGGGCGCAACGCAGCCTTAGGCCTAGCGCAAGCCCAAATTTAGGAGCTTTACTTAGCGAAGACGGTGTTTGGTATACCATAGAGCATAAAATTCTAACTTCCGGCCGAAGACCGGCTATACAGAGAAGCTTTTGCTAACGAAAGCGGTGTTTGTTATATTATAGAGGAGAAAGCCCTTGCGCCAAAAAACGTTTCCGTAATAAATTTAAAAATGAAATAATTCCCAAAAAAATATATTGGGGCTTTATTTCATAATGATTTTTTGGGGAATTATTTCATACGAAATAGTCCCCCAATTAAGAAAATGAAATAACACCCCAAACAAAAAGAAATAACCCCCCAAAAATCTTTGTTGTTGTGCTCTGTACAAACTTTTGGGGGGTTATTTCATTATTTTTTTGGGGGGTTATATTTTGAGGGGTTATTTCATGCCGCCAATTTGTTTACTGGTGCAAATTGAATAAATTTTTTTATTAATATCACAAATTTTAAAAAATTATAATTCTATTTCTTCGACCTTTTTTATTAAATATTATTCTTTATAAACTACTCAAGCTTAAGGTCACTTTTTTAAAAAAATTAATTAAAATATTTTTATTAAGAAATCTTCTTCAGGAAATTTGTATAATAAAATTAAATTTAAAAATTTCCTGAAGAAAATTTCCAATGGAAATCGAAATATTGAAAATAAAAATTATAATATTTTAATTAATTTTTTAAAAAAGTGACCTTAAGCTTGAGTAATTTATTAAGAATAATATCACAAATTTTTTAATTGAAATACATTTTTATTTTTTTCTGTGCAGGCGTAAAACCGAATTAAGAAGCTTTAGTTTGTTATACCATAGAGAAGAAAATCTTTTCGCCCGGTCGAAGGCGGGATTTTGAATTCGGGATTTTAATGAAAAATAATTAGGGAAGCTAATCCGGACTGCTTTTCACAAATCCCGGGATTCGGCATTTGGAAAAATCAAATCCCGGGATTTTTCGTTATTCGAGATTTTTCAAATTAAAAAGATAAACGTTTTTTATAGATATTTATTAAAAAAAACGCATTTAAAAGAGGCTTACAAGCAAAAGTTTTATAATTAATTTATAATTTTAGAGTTATTGTTATGTTGATTACTTTAATTTATAAATTTTTTTCTTATTAAATGATTAATTAAATTAAAAAATATGATAAAAAAAATAACGCACAATTTTAAAAAAAGTGTTACATATGGGCATTTCCTCAGAATGGTCTACCAGGATGAAAAAATAATATGTTGATAATCATCGTCTTTTATTGTTTATTATTATAAAAAAAAACTATGTTGTTATAAAAGAATGGTTTCATAGCATATCTCAGATGTTTTTCTTGTGGAAATTGCGCTGGAAACTGGAAAATTTTATATTTTCTACTTCTAAAGACATTTTTATGTACTTATTTTACAAAAAATATGTTATGTTTACACTCTTTCTTCATAATCTCTCCATTACAATCATTGAGTATTAAGTTGCTTGTTAAGGAAATTTTAAGATATATATGGGAATCTGCATAGTGATAATAATAAAAAAACATATGGAAAAATCGTACGTTCGCGACCCGTACGTTCGCGACCGGTACATAAGCCAATTAAACAAAAACCAAGAGAGATATTTTATTTTGTAAATACTGTATGGAGACCTTCATTAATACACTTTTGAAATAAATTAATCACTTTTGAATATTCCGGTCCATTACGCAGATTTTTACATTTCACTACGTCAGCCAAAAATGACTTCTATTTTGCGTACGTTCGTGACCACATGTTTATACCTATTATTATGAAAACTTAAGCTCGATGAAATCCATCTTTTGCACTTAAAATTGTAGGAAAAGTTTTTTTTATATTATTTGTACATCAAAAGCGTACGAACGTACGTTCGCGACCCCAGGAAATGTCCATATTTGATTCAATAAAAAAAAAAAATTACCATCAAATCTAAATTTTATTCAATTATCTGAGTTGATTCAAACTAAATCAAAAAAAATTAATATTTCTATCTAGGAACGATTTCTATTTTTTTAAGTGTTTGTGTAGACGAACGCAAACCTTCGTTCGTAACCGTTCGTATTTATTTTCAAGAAAGAGCCGAACATTATTAAGTTTTCTGTCCTTCGTTAAAAAAACAGAACAATTGTAGTGATACTGTAGACAAACATCATATTTTAATGTTCAATAATGTTTCTTTTTTTTTACATTGACAAAAAAAATTTAAAAACACAACATTTTCACAAACGGCCGCAACACGAACAGCTTGTGTGTGTGTTGTGTATATAAAAAAAAAATTTTTGGTTTTTTTTTACCAGCCAGAAGGCCGCTACGCACAACAGAAAGGAACGAGCATTAATGAGCTGACCCGAACCAAATGAAGTTTGTGGTTAAAAAAAAAAACCGAACGGAATTAAATGTTCTCATATTTTTATTGAGTTGGATAATAACAGAACTAAGAAGCGATATTTACAGCCTTATTTATAAAAAATAAAACATGTTAATAAAGGGTTTATTAAACGGATTTTGTATGAAAATCCATTTTATTAACCCTTAATTAACCGGTTTTATTTTTTATAAATTAGGCCGTTAGTGTTTATTTTCGAACAATGGTTGTAATTGAATAGAGCAAATTATTAATTGATTTATTTGTAAGATTCTATTAAGATTTTTATAAAATGAGTTATTGAAACTTGAATTCGGTATTAATAAACAATATCAATTAAATAAGTTAACCATAAAAATCTTATTTTAACAAAAACACATTTTTCTACTCACCACCACTAGTTTTAGGAAATATATAGTGTATAAAGTACATTCCTTAGTTTAGAGAAATCCATTAATAAATTACCGTAGGTCCTATGAACATTCTCGCAAAACACTTTAATAATCCTACACTCACAATATTCTGTACGTATAATTAACTGAAATTTTAATATAAAATAAACGAAAAATCACTTAAAGTCGGTCTTCTTATATTTAATTTATTTTTAACGAAAAGTTCATTTAATTTTTACTGTCAAAAATTCAACCCCATATTCCGTAAAAACAAGTAAGCTTTCAGTTATTTTATATAAATTAACTTTAAAAAAAAACTACATATTTCGTTAAAACAAAGGAATATTCAGTTATTTTATTAAATTCCGTAATTTTCGTTTAATCCACAAAAGAGCCGAATTTCTAAAAAAAAAAACCAGACAGACACCTGTCCGCTTGTTCTTCTAATGAGAGAGAGAGAATATTATTATTTACTTACCCCGTTACACATGCTTGTTGTACTCACCCCGTTGATTACAAAAGAACTCACAATTACTAAATTATTTAAAAAAATAGAAAATGGGAATTTATTACACAAAACAAGCAAATCGTTTTTTATAGAAAACTAAAAATTTATTTTTGATAGTTAAGATTTATAAAATAACTGAATATTCATTTGTTTTTACGGAATTCGCTGTTGAATTTTTTACAGTAAAATTAAAATAAACTTTTCACTATTTTTAATTACATTTTCATTTAATTTTACATAATGAAGAATATAACTTAATCAACGGACAATATTAACTGCAACTGAAAATCCGTATTAAAATGAACTTAGTTTTTTAAATAAATGTAAGAATCAGCTAAAAATAAATTTGCTTGGAATTTTAAATGTTTATTTATTTAAAAATTACTGAACAGAATGCTTCTTAAATAAACTACAGTCCGTTATTGTAATAATATTGTTAGTGTATATGAGGCTATCAGCGCAGAAGTGGTGTAACCCACAATATAAGTTGGTAACGGTTCTGGTGTAAGATATGTTCTTTTTACTGTTCTTTACAGTGCAATAGTCGAGTAAGCCAACTGCTTGTATCCAAAAGAAACGACGCTAGAAATATAGTTTTTGCACGGGCCGTTACAACCAATCTCATAATAAGTAGTCTGGGGTGAAACCACTTCTGCGCTGATAGCCTCATATAACCTATATAAGCCCACTCATTAAAACCCCTTAAGAACGAAAAAATCTCCTATAGATGTAGATATCTAGATAATGTTTGGCGCAAGGAACTCGTATATAACTCTTAATCTTATAATATCATTTTGTCTTGATGAGTCCATGATTGTCCATGGGATACAAATAGGGTACACTCTCGAACTGGTCATACATACTGTCGTATTAGATAAAATATGATCAAGATTGATTAACTATACTTTTTTACTTCTTTTTATAAACTTAAGGTATATTCAGACCTTACAAATATCTAACTAAAAAATCCCAAAAAAATGCGTGACCAGTAAATAGTTAAAATTGTATCTTGATTTTAAATAATTTCTTTTGATTTACCAAACACTCTTTGTAAGAAGATAATTATATAATGTAATTAAGAAACAGTTTTCGACGTTTAATCCAGTCAAACGTTTTGCAAAAGCAAACAATTTTTAAATAAAACTAGTGGTTACGTGTAGGACGTCAAATATTTTATAGGTGTTAACATAGTTTTATACCTGTATTCAGAAAAATATTTAAAATTAAAAAAACCCCTTTTCTTCAAAAAATTTTTCTTTGTTTAAACGTTTGCTAAATTTAATAATCTTTTATGAATATGGGCGTTAGTTAACCTTTATAAGAAGCATAGGGAATTAAAAAGTAATCTCAATCGATTTCTGTCTGATGTTCTCTTTTTTAAAGCTTATGTATCTTTTTCAAAAAAAATATTTAAAAAAGAAACTAAAAATGTATTGTAATTTGAGTTTTTTGCTAACTTAAGCGACTGTAATAAAGTCAATTTCAGCCGAATTGGTTTTGGTTTTAGTCTTTTGAAAGGTAAACCTTATATAAGTCCATTCATAAGCAAACAACTGAAAATCTTAAAGGCTTAAAACTTAAAGATTATCATTGTTTAACAAAAGAGAAGTAATAAACCACAATATTCAAATTGTATTTGAAAATAACCAGGCCACTTACTCATATTTCAGTTACTGTTTGTGTATATCTTCTGCTCCTAATCCATTACAGTCACTTCATTATTTTACTCTAAGCCAAAATATAAACCGACATTCACAGACGGTGTCCATTAACAATAATGAAGCCAGAGAAAAAATAATAAAAAAAGGATGCTGTACAATAGAACAGTATAAACAAAGAAGAATAAAATAATGTTTTAGTATACCACATTGGTGCTTAAATAGATTTAAGCTATTTTGCGTATTTACAGTGTTCTATTCTACATTCATATCGAATACCAGGGATCTCAATATTAAATACAAAAGACAACAGCAGCATAAAGGACAAAAATATTTCCATTTATAGTTCTACGCAAAAGTACAATATTCTTCCATTTATTAAAGTTGTTGTAGAACAAAACGACACAAAAAGTGAAAAACATGGAATCTAAATAGACAAATGGACATTTAAATTTTATAAGTAAAACTTGTAAAGTTAAAACGTATGCTTAGAGTGAGAAAGAGAGCCAAATGGCATGGAAAAGTTTCATGACTACAATTGGAAAATTTGTAACCTACATGAGAATATAATGGTAAACTTTGAAGAAAAATAGATAGAATTTATTATGTGAATTTATTAAACTACTCTACATAAATGAAGCTGGAATTGTCATTTTTTTTATTTAAAATTTGTTTTATAAAATATATCTGTCTCATAGACATATAAGGAGCGTACCTATAACATTCTTAGAATTGATTTTTATTTAAAATAAAATTTAACTAGTCCTAAATATCTTTATCTTTGAAAGATAAAGCTTTGCTCGAAAGATCTTTAAGCAATTTTACAACAAAATTATTTACTGCTAGTCTTAAGCGATAACCCAACGACAGATGGACTAACGGAGATACAGACAGGCATCGCTTAGCCGGCTTAGAATAACTTAAGGATCCAGAACAAATGTACACCTTGGATAAATATCTATTGGTATTACTTACAGATTGACAAACTTAATATACACTATATAGATATACACTCACCGAAAAAATTGTCAACAAATTGAAAAAACTCGTAAAAATGTAGTTGTTTTGTATTCATGACAAAATTCTCTTTACGTCTCGCTCAAAACTACGAAATTCTCAAACACTGCCTTGTCATGTAATAAAATACGTTTTAAATTTTCACGCCTAAATAAATGTTCATGTTCTCTTGTTCATTATTTTCTTCCAGTTGGTATCTTTGCCACAAATCATTATCATTTACGCAGCGAAATGAACATCGACAAATGATATAATTTTTCAAATTTTCGTTTATCTCGATTGGAAATGAGTAGATGGGTTTTTTGAATTTGTGTGTTTTTTTTTAACCACAAAACGCCAAAGATTATTTGTCTTTTGTCTTTTTTTTTTTTTTTTTTTTTTTGTAGTTAATTTTTATTGTCTCTTTTGTAAATGATTTGAGTAGAATTTTTATTTATTAGAAAGGCAATAGAAAATTGTCTACAATAAACGGCAAAAAAGATTTTAATATCTTTTAATTTTTTTGTGGTTCTAAAAGATCTGTCTGTATTATGATTAAATTGGATTTTATTCATAATATATCTTTAAAAATCGGACCGAAAAAATATAGAAGAAAATATGCTGTAAATAATAATTTAGCCTTAAAGAAATAAATTTCTTTAATAAATTTTAGGTTTATTTGTTTAATGTTGAAATACTCGGTCATTTTTAAACGGGTTTATTTTTAGAGATAGGACACTTCTTGTTCAATAGTATAGAGAATACATTAGCTAGTTGTATAGGCACCCTTGTATAGCGAAGTAATTGTTTGATTTAGCTAGTTTTTAATATCAAACAAGTTTTACTATATAACAGTAAACGTTTAAATATTTTGCTGCTTATTCATACTCATGAGGGTAAAGAATAAAAACAAAATATGCATTTCCTCGCTCATGAGGATTTTTTCAAATGGGAGAAATTTGATTTATTCACATTAAAATTATTATTCCTTAGAAAAAATAGCTCGATTTTTACGACCCCTCCTAGCGGAAAAATAAAGAAGCAAAGATGACTTATAAAATACTTTTTTTTGCTCTCAGTAGCATTTTAAATGCCATGAAGCAACAAACAGAGAAATGACGTCAGGCAAGACCAAACTGTATGAAATATTGCTTTTCTACGACACACACAACATGATTGCGTTATCTTGTTTATTTAATTCATGATTGGAGACCAAGGCCTTAGCATCTCGCATCTACTTCGAAGGCCTTCTAAAAATAATAAATGTTAAGCTTTCTCTCAGCATAATTGTTGTTGCTAATAATGCGAAGTAAGTAAATTAATAACTATTTTTCCTAAACATTAGCTCTTAACAAATCGATTTGGACAGGCCTTTTCTTAGACTAGTCATAGATTGAGCAACGCAATAGTACGACCTAATCTAACCTATGTATACTGGCAGGAAATATGTCGTGGCCCAGCTGGGTAGAGTACAAAGATCAGCCAGAATAACAGGAGTTCTATGCACTAGCTTCAGATGCGCTGAATACCATATTGCACCTGACTCCAACGTTCATCCTCGTTAACCAGTGTAAGGAAGAACTATCCAGACTGGGCAGTCTTTCTGACATTTCCTTAATCTGGGTCCCTGCGCGTAGGGAGCAATACAATAACGAACAAGCAGACGGGCTGGCCAAGACTGAAGCCGCTTTGGATATTTTACAGGGCATGCTACACGCAGTACCCCTGGGAACTATCAGAAGTGGAATCTTTAGGCATCTAAAGAAGGAGAAATCTGGACGGGTACAGGGCTAGCAAGGTAACGTGTCACATATGCGACATAGGTCTCTCTGAGATATCGCAATTTGGTAAAATATCTTAACACAACGGGCTGCCTGTAGCCACCTCAGTATTGTTCCGGTATCATATTTGATCCAGGTTTCCTATTATTGATTATTGCGTTATCTTGTTTATTTAATTCATGATTGGAGACCAAGGCCTTAGCATCTCGCATCTACTTCGAAGGTCTTCTAAAAATAATAAATGTTAAGCTTTCTCTCAGCATAATTGTTGTTGCTAATAATGCAAAGTGAGTAAATTAATAACTATTGTTCCTAAACATTAGCTCTTAACAAAACGATTTGGACCGTCCTTTTCTTAGAATGTAAATTTGAATTTTTAACATATTTTATAAAAGACATTCTTAAAGTTATTTGTAAAGAAGGCAGAGTTAAATAAGAAAAATTTTATGAAAGCAATTTTTAATTTTCACTCTGGGTAGCACGAATAAAACAATCGCTCATGACGAATGGTCAAACAAAAATTTTTAGCAACGCTCCTAGTCTCTCAGAACTCTTTTGGAATCTTAAGCCATTCTGCGATATTTTTCCAAGTTTGGGTAGAACATATTATTGCGCTAGAGATCAAGGTCTCTATGAATATAAGGAGATCTAAGTAACCTCTCAAATTCTTTTTTAATGAAATTAAGCAGAATAATCGTAAAACCTTCAAATACATACACGATTTAGCAATGGCAGAACATTTTATAGCTGTGCACAGTGGGAGATTTTGACCAAAACCCTATAGCTTTGTTATTTCTTTTCTTTATTTTTTATTTAGTTTTTATAAATAAATATTTTTAATTTTTAATATACAAAAATATTAACAATTTTTTTTTCTATTCTTTACAGGTGAGTTGAATATTCCAAATACTGTAAAATATATGAACAACTTAGTGAGTAGTAAAAAGAATACATATAATTTATTTTATGTGCTAATTTAATTAAAAAAATCTAACTTTCACAGTACTGAAAGCAAATCAGGTTATCTGATAACGAACACAATTAAAGCACAATTCAAATGAACGGACAATTTGATCGATACCGAATACCGTAATTTGATTCCTCGATTTTTGGAAAACTTGTGGTTTCGTGAAAAAACATTATTGCCTTTTTATTATTAAACAAGAAGTAAGGATATAGTTGCTTACTATGATTGCCGTAGAGTACTTGACGTTAAAGGGGGGCTTAATCCTAGACTAGTCAAATGACTCAGCATCGCAATAGTACGGCCTATTCTAACCTATGCGTACTGGCAGGAAATATGTCGTGGCCCAGCTGGGTAGAGTACAAAGATCAGCCCGCATTGGAACAGGCGCTCCACGCACTAGCTTCAGATGCGCTGAATACCATATTGCACCGTATTCCAAAAGATTTGCAGTTAATGGCCATATCTGTCAACACTGCGGTGAAGTTCTCGGCGTCGGGATGTTGGAAAGCGAGGACATTTGGCCATGCAGGGATCTAACCTAAGCAACCATAATTTCTGAAATGATTAACGCACAACATGATACCCAAAACAGACTTTGAGAAATGTGAAGTCATATTTCCATTAAAGCGGGAATGGAGAAGGGAATTTCATTGATGGATAAAAGGTGACCTGCAGTGTCGACTCTGGTGTTTGCTCGGAGGAGCTGCAAAAAAATATCTCTTTCCTTCTTCCGGATAAAGCAAGTATATACCAGGCTGAAATACTGGCAATAAAAGAAGCATGTATAACACTGCACAGAAAACATTCTTTAAAATTTTTCACCAATCAAAGCATTAATCAAAAAGAAAATCAGTTTTGATTAAAAATTTTATCAAATGAATTAAACTTCAAATCAAGTGAATTTTAAGTTTAATCAAGTGAATTAACTGATAAATTGATTCTATTAATTTGTTGTCTGGTGAAAATTTATTTACTTTTTTAATTAATATCACAAATTTTTAATTGAAATCAATTTTTCTGTGTGCAAAGCAATAATATTAATGGTATAAAGGGTATTTTTGGAGATAGCCAGATGGCTCTGATGTTACTTGGGTCTCATAATACAACGTCTATCCTCGTTAACCAGTGTAAGGAAGAACTATCTAGACTGGCCAGTATTTCTGATATTACCTTAATCTGGGTCCCTGCGCACTAGGAGCAATACAGTAACGAACAAGCAGACGGCCTGGCCAAGACTGAAGCCGCTTTGGATATTTTACAGAGCGTGCTACACGCAGTACCCTTGGAAACTATCAGAAGTGGAATCTTTAGACATCTAAAGTTGCACATTTGCGACATAGTTCGCTCCGTGCAACTTCTTAACTTCAACCGTAAGGACATCTCGATACTAATATATATACTCACTGGTCATTAGCCAATCAGTAAGCACACTATGAGACTCCGACTACCCTCTAAAAGGACTCTCTGAGATAACGCAATTTGGTAAAATATCTTAACACAACGGGCTGCCTCTAGCCATCTCAGTATTGTTTTGGTATCATATTTGATCCAGGTTTCCTATTATTGATTAGTAGTGTGGTGTCAAAACGGAGCCACTATCGTCCCTAGTTGCTGTACACATAGTCTTTGGTCGTGCTATATGCATCACAGAGAGTTTTACCGGCTGTAATTTTTTTTTTTTTAAATTTTTTAAAATATTCATTTTAAATGGCAAACTTTAATACAATAGCGGAGTTCAGTATTAGGCTAGCAAAAGGCAAGTTCAAACATTGCCTAACCTATCGAATTTGAGTTTACATCTATTTCTTTACATAACTTATCTACAATTTTTTCCGCAGTTAAGTTGTCGTAATTTAATAAAACAAAAAAAATCCCGTTAATTCTTGGTTAAATTTCCCGGGATTTTTTCCCCGAAAAATGTGCGGTATCCCTGGATTTTTGTCCCGGGAAATCCCATATGAAAAGCACTTAAATGCTTGTAGTATGTAAACCTACTTTCATCCGTTGATACGTTTGTGCATTCTATGCGTTTTGCTGTGTAACTTGTCACATGTAATTTGTATATGGATTCTACATTTTTGACAGATCGCCTTGACAGCTTAATCTACAATTTGTTATTTGCTGCGCTATTGTACAATTTTCCACTAGAATTAGTTGCCTGCTTTCCCACGGTTGATTCCATGCATTTTAAATTAGTTTTACAAGGAATTTTTTTTAATTTATTCTATTTGTTTTTATAATTTGAATTGATAATTTTAATGATTTCATTAAGTCTCTTTCTAAAGTTTTTATTGTGTTTTATTTAATGCCACAAAGGGTTTTTTACGCTTGAGAAGCAGAAGAGAATTCGTTATGAAAAGCAGAAGTGTTTCGGTCTATTTTCTCTGTTCATTAACATTTTTATTTATTGCTGTTTGGCTTTTAAATTTTTATTTTGATTATTTTTATTATTCTGTTTAAATTTCCAAGAGCTTTAAAAAAAAAATATTAAAATAAAATGGTGTGGCAGGCAGCAGTGAAGCAGAAAAGAATAAAAAAAATTTAATAAATGCAGCTTGTTTAGGGTGTTAAGTTATTAACGGGAGTAAATAAGAGCGAGTTATTTAAACGAACTCGCGAAGAGGCGGTGTGTAGTTAAGTAAAATTATTTAAATCTAAATTATCTGAAAATAGTTAAAATTTAAAATTATTGAGGAATTTAGTCTGTTTTTGAAACATTTGCTGCAAAAACTTTAGTCAATTCCCTTTTGAAATTTCATTCCTGTCCATACGATTAAAGTTTTGCTTTGCAGCATTTAGGTATTTTGTATACACACTCACAAACACTGTTTGTACACGAAACAAAATACACTTTTCCATACGTCTTTCCCTATTCACTTCCAACGAAATTGTTTCATAATATCGACAGAGACTAAAAAGGAATATTCTTTTGTATTCAACATTTTTTATTTTTCGAATTTATTCTATGAGTTAAATTTCAGTTATGTATTTTATAAAGCTTTTTTGTAATAGTCTTATTCCTTCAATTTTTCAGGAATGACTTTATACACTACCAGACTATTATATTGTATCTTCTTGTTACATTTTACCTACGCTATCCTTTAGATAGCAATGAAGTATATTGTATGCACAGAAAAATTTACAATTATTAGACACCAGCAGAATGTAATGCATTTTCTGGCCCGCTACGGCCAGAAAAATTATAAAGAGCATGTTCAAATGCTAGTTATATGCTAGTTAAGTCTTTTTTTTTATTATGTTTTGTTCTTTTCTCTAAATTGTTAAGATCATGACTCTGGAAAGAAAGAATAATTGAAAGAACAATTTGCCCAACGATGTTTAATACGTTGTTGGTATTTTTGATATGCCACGAGCATTATAATGCTTTAAAATCTTATTTTTATTAGAAAAAAGTCTCTGAGCTGATGTAAAAGTGTAATTATTAAAAACGCCAAAGTTTTCTGACTGGTTTACTCTGTCTTAATTGGTACCAGATCTTCAATCCCGTTGTATGAGCCATCCCCAAAACATTGCTAAGCCACGAAAAAACTTCGAGAAGTTTTACACAAGAAGGTGTTTGCATTTTATGTGTTACACTGTGTTAGCAGAACGAAAAAATTTCTCCGAGTTTCTTTAACTGCCAGTTTAACGATGTCGAACGTCAACGTTCGCATAGAAAATTACATTTAAAACAAAAAACAAATTTTAGAATTTTGGTTGACGTTCGAAATCGATGAACAGGCTGTTAATGTCTTATGCATTTCGTTTTTATTTTCTACACAACACAATGAAAAATACTTGTTCCGTTTACAACTTTTATTTAGAGCTTATTCACTTACTATTGTGATCTGCACACTTTAATGTTTGTACCACAGAGAACACAGAGGCGTCACGAGACAGAAAATATTGTTTTTTTTTGTCTTTTTCTTCGAAAGCCATCCCTTTTGCATTTTTGTTTTGATCACGCAATTTCTGTTGATTGTAGCGGCCTGTTTTAACACATTTCTTTTTCTTTCTTTGAAAGCTGCCCTCGCAAATGGTTTGAGCATTTTTATTACGTCACTTTTTTCATCTCTGTATTCTCTGTGGTTTGCACCAGAGGTCAGCAATGAGTAGTGAAAAAGCTCATGTTCACTCAGATGTTTGATGTTACCCAGCAAAAAATAGACTAGGCGTGTAAAATGTTGCCCACAAGGGACTAGGACTTGTCCAAAAGTAACCCAAACGTATTGAAAAAACATGAACTATTTAACATTACGCTGTCCTAGGGGAGGACCATATAACCGAGCTTTGGGTTTTTAATTTTTTTTATTTATTTAATCACGGTCTATGGACTAAAATCCTTACAGACCAATAACAAAATCTACATTTTATAAGGATACTTAACTTAAATGATGTTACGTTTTAAAATATTAACGTTAACAGGGTTATCAATAAAATAATAGAAATCATGAAATGTTTTGCATAATCTCCTTAAGGGGTCAGCGTATGCATAATTAGTTTGAAAAAACTGTAGATGAAGTGGTACGAAGTTCCGAGTAGATCTAAGAGGTATATTGAAGTTAATTTTCTTCAGCAGGAACTCTGAGAAAATTGAACCATTTAATAAATTTACTAAAAAAGCAACGTTAAGCATGATGCGTCTACTTTCTTAAGTTGGCAAATTAATTATAGAGAGCGATTCAAATTTTCACGGACGGGTCTAAAACACTGTATGGTGTCGGTTCTGGCATATACTCCGAGCAGCTAAACTGGAGCATTCCTATGAGGCTGCCGGACCACTGCAGTTTCATCCAACATATAATGTGGGTGCTTCACTCCCAAGGAGTAAGCAACTTATAGCGCACAAGTTTCATATTATCGCCAGTCAGAGGTAGCACGATGAAACTACCTGTGGGGAAACCAGCAAAATCTGGCCCATCATAGATGAGAAAAGGACACGGCGGGCATTACAGCTGTCCAGACATCATCTTCGAAACCTGATTGCGGTTATAACTGGCCACTGGCCCATTGGGAGGCACGCCCAGAGGCTGGGGCTCCCTTACAATGACTTATGTAGAAGTTGCGGAGAGGAAGAGGAGGAAGAGTCAACGGAACATCTTATCTGTAATTGCCCGGCATTCGGAGATCTAAGACTCGAAATGTTTGGTCGAAGAGCCGTTTGGTTATTAAAGGATCAGTAAATTCTTTAGCCCATCGTTTGATAAAAGCAAGCACGCGAGCTTTATTTACCATCATGATAATATGTTTGTTAAAGTTTAATTTACAATAAAGGAGAACTCCTTAGTCTAGAAACTCCGTCACTAATTCTAGCTGATTTCCACCTAAGGAAAAACGACCATTATTATTCCAATTTCGTGAAAATCGCATATGTTTGCACTTTTTTAAATTAAGAGCCATCAGGTTGATATTGCACCAATCATAAAATTTGTTTTAATCACGTTGTAAATGTTTGCCCTCTGAGATATTATTATGACTTAGGAAGATCTTCACATCATCAGCATACATTAAAACATTGCAAAATTTTATTACACTCGGTAAATCGTTTATAAAAATAGAAAATAAGATCGGTCCCAGGTGGCTCCCTTGAGGAACTCCCGACTTCACGATAATAATTTTAGAGGTCACATTATTGAAGATAACACACTGTTTCCGACCTCTTAGGTATGATCTGAACCAATTTATTGTATTTGTAGTGCATCCCATAAGATCAAGTTTCAATAACAGTAAACAATGGTTAACTTTATCAAATGACTTACTAAAATCGGTGTATAGGACATCCGTTTGTTGTTTGGTTTGACCAGGGTTGTAAGTTGTAAAAGGTTAGTTGTTGTAGAGCAGCAACTTCTGAAGCCGTGTTGATGAGAAGATTACATTTGACCAGTCCATGGAGTAGTCCATTTTATCAAAATGGATCAGGTAGTCCAATATTATTTTCAGGACGACATGTATTCGTTTTTTAACGACATGTTCTCGTTTTAAACGACTTCAAAACTAATCCTCTTGAGTATATCATGGAGTAGTTTTAAGACTACAACTTTGTAGTCCAAAGCTGGTTTACATGGTCCTGCGCAAGGACATCGTAATGTTAAATAAACCATGTTTTTTCCATACGTTTGGGTTAATTTTGGACTAGCCTAGTCCCTTGAAAGCTACATTTTACATGCGTGTTTGGACTAGTCCCATTATTTGCAGGGCGCGATCGGCAATATATATTATTACATTGTTCGATTTTATGCGTTGTATGAAGTTTACGTATGTGGCTTTTAATGTTGTTTAATTCTCTGGTTTGCACTTAAACTGACTCAATGCCATCTTTTGAGTTTCTCTTAATACTTAAGCCCAAGCATCTATATGGCTCTTGATTATTCGAGCCTTAACGTCTATTATGTAATTTAAAATTATCTACACTAATATTGTGCCTATAAATAATATTAAAGCTGTATTTTAATTGAACTGTTATAAAACTAAAGTTTGACCTAAGGCGTAACAATTACCTGACTACTCGAAAGTTCGATACGATATATAATGGGTATGAAATACAAGTATGCATAAGAATTTTAACATTACTAGAAAATTCTGTACAGTGATTTGTACACTAGAAATTTGCATGACTCATACAATAACAATTTAAACTAATAAATACAAGAAAACTAATACATAAACCTAATTCTTAACTCAAGTTATTTTGTCACCTTATGTATATGTATATTTTTTTAACTTATCCCCACAATATTCCTGAAATATTCGCTTGATATTATTAAAGTTTTTCAAAAATTAATTATTATAATTCTTACTATTGATAAACTGGAATTTATTACAAGATTTGATATTGCTTATCAAGTTCGGCATTTCGAATACGAAAATTCGTAACATCACTACTCTATATATATAAACCCATGACTGAATTTAAAGCTGAATTTTAACTAATAGTTAAATATGTAGATTTTTTTTTAATAAATTTAGAACTTCATTAAAAAGTTTATAGAAGAATGTATATGTATATATCTTATTAAACTATTTCAAGCATAATCTTATTTAACTTTAAGCAAAAAATAAAAAAAATATTATTCAAAAAATTTGTGTCTTTATCAAAAGAATTCTCCTTAATACAAAAAAACCTTGATTCTTTTAGTATTTATACATGAGATTAGGTTAACATGCATGCACGAACTTGCACATGTATGTGTCTGTCAAGGCTTTGTTTTTTTTTTTATAATTTTTAAGGAAATAGAAATGTGCTGTGCTCTATCTGCAAAAACTGAAAAATCAAGCAGACATGTTAGTTTAATCCAAAAAAAAGAATTAAAACAACAATTTTCATTTTGTTTAAACAGCTCTACAACAAAACTTAATTTAAATTTAATTTCAATTTAAAACAGAACTTTCGACATTTTTAAATTATTTTATTTCTCTTTTTGTATTATAAAGTGAAAACGAATTCGTTAGCTAAGGAAAAACGAATATCATTTACAGAAGAACGAAACCGAACGGTAAATGTAAGAAAGCATCATGTTGAAAATAATTAGAATTTAAGGTGAAAATCCTTGCAACGAAATTGAATTGAATTTATTGGTTTTACAATCATCGTTGGTTTACAAACCAAATCTTTTTTCTTTTCTTTCTTTCGTTTCGTTTCTTTAATACTGATATCTTTTCTTAACCAAGTTTTCTTTATTTAACTATTAGAATAAAAGATTAGAGATACGTTTAACCTCTTCTTTAGCTGGAATATTTTAGTTTAAAATAGATTTTTTTTCATTCAAGTATTCTTAAGTATTTCTTGAAATTTGATTTTGTTAAGACTTATTTAAGAAAATTTCTTGTGAATTTCTTTTCTGTTGCTATAAAAAATACAAAAGGAAATTGGAAATTTTACGCAGCAAGTAAATAGTTTCCATTTGAGATTCAAGTTAAATAAGCTTAATTGGAAATGATATTTAAGCGAAATGTTCGCATTTCCTAGAAACTTGATAAACAAAATTGTTAAATTTTAAAACAGTTCAAAAGCATAACCTGAGAAATTATAATTATAGATAAGGGTATTGAAAGTTATGTTATTACACGAATATATATGTTCGTACATTGAAAATAATCCATGTAAATTCGGCGTATTATTTTTGCGGTTTGGTAAAAAGATTTCATGTATAAGTAATATGGAAAAAATTAACCTTTTGAAATTCTAAAAAACTAACGAATTTGTTATGTAACGGTACGCCTTTTTACTGATACCGATACCGATACACAATTAGAAATATCGGCGATACCGATACGAATATTAAATTTTAATTCACGGAAAAATTAGCATAACTCGAGTAGAGTAATTTTTTTTATTTCACAAAATATCAGTGTAAGAGATTATCGATATTTAAAATTGTTACTAAAATAATATCACTAATTAGGAATGTTACGGTACGCCTTTTTACCGATACGATACCGATACACAAATAGAAATATTTGTTCACGGAAAAATTAACATAACTCGAGTAGAGTAATTTTTTATTACACAAAATAACAGTGTAAGAGATTATTGATATTTAAAATTGGTACTAAAATAATTTTTTTAATAAGGGATGTGTGTCGGTACGCCTTTTTACCGATACGATACCGATACACAAATAGAAATATCGGCGATACCGATACGAATAATAAATTTAAATTCACGGAAAAATTAGCATAACTCGAGTGGAGTAATTTTTTTATTTCACAAAATAACAGTGTAAGAGATTATTGATATTTAAATATTTTTAAAAGCAACGAATTGATTTTGAATTCATAAAATTTATATTAATAAGATGTTTGTTAAAAAAAAAAGTATTTTAAACTTTTGCAGACATAGACGATTTCGCAAGTCTGTGCCATATTTTTAAATTTTGGGTAAAACATTTGAATGCGCCAGTAAACAAGCGGATATGCCTCTCCTAAAAAATTAGAAGATCTAAGGTATCTCTAGACTTCTTCTAAGGCTAAACCATAGCGTAGGATGTGCAGAGGATCTTTCCCGAAATTTTTATTTAAGATTTTCATTACCGCTTCTAAGGTCGGGTCTTGTAGACATCAGAACTTTATTATCTTTGAAGTTTTCGAGCTTTGTGTCTCAAATCTTTTATTCATTGAAATTGGCGACTTAGATAATGCATTTTGTGGTGTCTTCGAAATAACTAAAAAATTTGATTTTTATTCTCACAACATTATTAAAAATAAGCAGAAAAATATTAAAACGTACAAATACATAAAAGTTTTGTCAATGAGAGAACGTTTTTTCTTATATGGCGCAAAGCAAAACGGCTATAGCTGCAGGTCCACACCAAGCATTCAATGCGTGTATGCATCTGTCCATTAGGGTACTAGTGTAAAATTGTATACGTATCAAAAGCATGAGGAAAAAGGCCAAAAAAGTAACACAGACAGTGTGGTGTGGACCTCCATCTTAAGAATTAAAAGAAACTTTTTACCGCAGCTATTTTTGGGAATACAAAAATAATTATTAATAAGATTTCTCTTTGACGTGATAAACTTCCCAGATCATCAGGAAACCTTTTTCCAAAAATTTTAGAAAAGCTTTAAATATACAAATAAAACTATAAAGCGAATAAGAATTATAAACACTCAAAGTTTTACCTGTAGCAATATCAAAGCTGAAACAAAACTTTTTAGTATTTTATTTGATTTTATGCTTTGCTTTTGAATGTGTTATTGCTCTTAGTTGTAATTTAAAAACTTAGCATTGAAAATTAATTTTTTTTTTTTTAACTATAAAAAAGTATCGTCGTATCGCTAGTAAAATACTGCCGATATCGATCATCAAGCGCGGAGTATCGCCGATATATCGGTATCGGATTCGTTAATAACCTAGTTTTAAATTTTCATAATAATTTGAAAATTTTTTATTTCAAAAAGTTATTTAACTATATAAAATGATTAGTTTTCTATTTTTAAATACTTAATTAAGAATCTAAAAAGAAATCTATATATATAAAAATGTTGTAAAAAATGTATAGTAATTCATGAAATGAGAACTGCTCGGCCGATTTCTGTAAAATTTTTTGTCAGTTGTTCGTATTTTCGAGGAGAAGGTTTTAACGGAAGAAAATTATGGAAAATCCCTCCGGAAAAGGCGGAAAAATCGAAAATCGAGTTTTTGTATGAAATTTTGTGTGAAATTATTGCTTAATGGCTTTCCAAATGAAAAACTTAAAATTGGGGCGAGGCGAAGTTTTTTATATTTTCCTTAAACAATGACTTTTTCGAACATTGTATGTGAAAATTTTGGGTTTTCGATGAATCTTTTCGTAAATATAAGACATGAATTTCTTAGGTATAGGTATTTTTTGGGGACAACTTGAGCAAAAATAATTAAGTAAAATCTATCACTATTTTAACACAGATAATACTGGATTTCCATATATAATGCGTTCGAAAATTACATATCGTTACTTTAATATATAAAAGCCCTAACTAACATTTTCCGTACTTTACAGGAGAAGGAAAAAACTTAATAAAAATTATATTCTTGCAGTCGCGATTTTTTTTAAGCGCAGTTTTTTATTAAACTCTCTAAACAATTTAATAAAAAACTGCGTTTAAAAAAAATCGCAACTACAATACTACAATTTTTATTAAGTCTTTTCCTTCTCCTGTAAAGTAAGGAAAATGTTAGTTAGGGCTTTTCTATATTAAAGTAACGATATATTGTTTGGTGTGCTGTATGGAATGTGACGCTGTTAATTTTCAACTAAACTTTTTCTTATTAATGGTCCTAATCATAAAGTACAAATAGGTATAAATATCTATTAAAGTTTAAATAAATATTTAATTGCAATATAATTTATTAAGCTTGAGGTTTTTCTTTTTTATATAAAAAATTAGATATAAATTTATTTTATTCCAATATTTCGATACAGCAATGTGTATCATCGTCAGGGAAATAATTTAACAATTAAAATAACAATTGTCACATAGAAAAATTATTTCCAATTAAAAAAATTTTTATAAAAATAATCTTTAACATTCTAAAAAATTTTTTAATTTCCTGTTTTGTTTTTATAAACTAAATTTTTTATAACTTTGTGCTACATTTTCCGTGTCTGATTTAAAATAAATTCTTAACAATTCTGGTACTTTAATGATTTGCAACCTTAACTTTTGACAACTTTACTTCCTTTTGTGTTGCCACCTTTTACAAAAATTGTAAAAACGCTAACTTCTAGATTGTTCTAATATGTTGGCATCTATTGTGAATTTTCTAAAGATTTTTACAGCTACATAAATTTACAATAAAGTAAACAACAGTTTTTTTTTTTTTTTTGCTTATTAAATTATAGCATTACTTATTCGCCACCCTGTACAAGTGCCAGATTTGTCTGGGTCTCTGCGTACATGCATACTTGTCAGTTAACAACCAACTATGTATTTGTATTATTAACGAGACAATAGAGAGTTCATGAAAGAATCAAGTGAAAACAAAACAAGAAAAAAAAGAAAAATTAATAATAAATTCAAAGAAATGAGAAAATTTCTATAGGTTATTCAACCATATTGTAAAGAAAATGTCTACCAAGAAAAACCTTTAACTTTTCATAGATATTTATTTTCTATAGCCTGACCCCATCATGACTTAAATAATAAATAGTTGAAATAACTTTTCTTACTATAATTACACTGTTCAACACAGAAAATTTAACGGGGTTTTGACAATGGATTCTGATAGAGGAGACCGAAAAAAATTTTCATGTGTCGGAGCTTTGATATATCACATCGGAATTCTATTTACGAGGAGTTTTTAGGCCCTAATCATGTAAAACGCAAAGCAACGCAAAAAAATTACATTGAAAGCAAAAACAAAGTCATAAATATTTTGTAATTTTGTTGTTGCTTTCTACAGAAATTCACATCGCGTTTTTAATTTTCAAACGCTGCATAGCTTGTGGCGTTGAAAATTTTAAAACAGTACATGAATTTCTGTAGAAAGCAACCACAAAATTACAAAATATTTATGACCTTGTTTTTGCTTTCAATGTAATTCTTTGGTGTTGCGTTTTACATGATTAGTGCCGTAATGTCTGTGGCAAAGGGTGCATTTAGCAACTTTCTAGAAAAAGATACGGCAAATACTTTTTTGGAACATATTAATACTCGTACTCCACTGTATAACAGTCGTTTTTGGCTCTATTCTAGCACAATGTAAAAAACCCTAAGAAGAGGAGGGTAGGGATGAAATGACCTACAAAACTTAAAGCTATTTTATTTCTCTATACATGTCGTAACAGAAAAAAGAAAAAACTTAACACAAGCAGCAAAAAACAAGCAAACTCAAGAGTAAATAAAAATACGTCAATTAGCGTATTTCGAACGATTGTACAATTCATTAAAGACATTTTGCAAAAAAATGCGAAAAATTTTGTTTTTTTGTAAATTTTCCTTTATGCAATAAAAACTTTTTTTTATAATAATATTATAAATTTATAATTTTTAAAAATCTATATACAACTCCCTAAACTGTGATTTCTAATGCATCTATCTTCCCACTGTGCATTGTTAATGAATGAAACGAGCATACAGAACAACCCTGCCGATTGGCGTAATTTTACTAACTCTTGAGTTTGCCTGTTTTTTGCCGGTTGTGTGAAGTTTTTGTCTTTATTCTGTTCTGACGTGTACAGTAAAATTTCATGGCCAACATTTCTCGAGGTCATTTCATCTCAGCGCTCTCCTTTCTTAGGACTTTTTAACGATGTGTTAGAATAGAGCTAAAAATTACCTTTATAAAGGGGAGTTATAGGATTAATATGTTCCATCCTCAGATGTAAAGGACACAAAGTTTCATATACCGATATGCTGCACGAACAGCTCAAAAAGGGGAGAATTACCCCCCCCCCCCCCTAATAAAATAAAATTCCGATGTGATCTATCAAAATGCCGACAAACTTATTTTGCTTTTTTGTCTCCTCCATCAGAATCCATTGTCGGAACCCCGTTATTTTGAAAAAAGTACGAAATTGTTGTACAGTGTTTCATGTATGTATTGTATCAGTATTAAAAATGTTACTTGAATGAATGAACAAAAAGCAAACTTGAAGAGTAAAATTCGAACACATAAAGAAATAAAGAAATAAATTTGATTTTCTATTGCAAGTTTTCTCTTTATGACATATACCTAGCAACATTATTAACTATATAAAAGTACTTACATATATATATATATATATATATATATATATATATATATATATATATGTAAGTATATGTATATATATATATACATATACTTAGATATATCTGTGGCAATAAGGAAAAATTGCTTAAGTCTATTTTGTTAGTTTTTTAGGAAAGCCATTTAAAACTTTAAAGGTTATTTTTAAAAAAAAAACATTTTTATTCTTAAAAAATCATCACTTTTTCGGTTACAGTATTTTTTAGTTTTTATTCCTAAGTACTTTTTACGCGAATCATTTAAGGTTAACTTAAGTTGTTATTCGAAATTCTTTTGCACATTGGAAAACAATAAGCAAAAATTAAATTTGCTATAACTTCCCAAAAAAACGTTTCAAATAAATAAAACTTTGTCCATGAGTACTTTTAAACATGGAGAGTAAAAAGGTTTCATAAACTTAAATTTTTCTTAAGTAGACTTGGGCAGTTTTTCCTTTTTGCAACAGATATTATAGGAAATATTGATGTTTTTGTATATATATTAGGGTATTCATTTCATTTCATTTATATTAATGGTTAACCGATTAATTACTACCCGATTAACTGATCGGTTAATTTAAAATTGTCTATTTTCGATTAACGATTAAACCGGTTAATTTCAGCCGATTAACCGATTTACCGATATAACAAAATATTAATTTTTTTTTTTTTGAAGTATTATACAATATTTTTTGTACTTTTAATTATTTGTTTCGTCTGATATATATAAAAGAAATGTGCTTAGAAAATATTTTTTCATACAATATATTTAGATGATGACCAGACAACAAAAGAAACTATTGTTAGTAACACAAGCAATCTTTGAACAGAATTAGCCAAAACAATTGGAAGAGCTAAAAATTTTAAAAACTTAAAACAGGACTCTAATGGCATAATGGAATATTTTATATGTTTAGAGAAATCCTGGCAAAGGACTGAGAAATTAGATATTCAGTAATTTGGGTGCTTTCGATTTCTCCAACATATACGATAAGTAAAAGAATTTTTTCCAAGTCAAGTTTTATCAAAACTAAAGAAAAGAATTACTTAAATCATAAACATGTAAGCCAAATTATTATTCCAAAAGATTATTTTATAAGATCTCCTTTAACCGTTGAAATAACTAAAACAATAATAATAAATAAAATCTCAGTCTATTTTTTAATAAATACATATCGGCATTTCCATTTTAACGTGTGGTGATATTTGTACCACAAAATGTAAAAAAAATTAAATGAAGAAGTCAAATTTGTAAAAAGGATTTTTATATATACAAAGTTATGAAGCAGCACTACATTCAGAAAAAAAAAATCACAACAATAGACTCTAAGGATTTGCACATAGATATAAGCAAAAATATGCGCTGGCGTGACGTTAAAAAAACAGAAGTGGATTTTAACTTGCATTACAAAACTGAATAAGACTGCGAATTGAGCAAGAAGCAAGGTTTGTATAACACCATTTTTAGTAGGCTTTGGACTTATATAGAATTATTTTCAAGCTTTCAAATTTAAAATTATTTGCTCGTAAAGGTACATATGGGCATTTCCAGAGAAAAGTCTACTCTTTTTAATGTAACGACAGAATGCAAATAAGGTTGTATTTTAGGACCATGTTGTTCAACTGTTATCGCTTTTGTTACTAAATGTAGAGCTAGTAGCGCTTTACACCAAAATATAAAAAAGTAAACTATACATTTAAAATTTTTTGAGAAACAATTTAAATATCTTCTGGCGTTACGTTACAAACAGTAGACATTTCGCTGGAACTGCCCATATACAGCCATGTCACAGAGTACAATTCCGTTCGGAAACGGAATTTATTCCGTATTTTGGTGCTTTAGAAAATGACTAAAACATTTCTGGAAATGAAACCATTTTTGTTTTAGTTTAGTTGAAGAATTGGTATGTTTGTTATGTTTTTGTTTTTTTTTTTACTAATAAACTCCAAATAATAAATAATTTATGCATTTTTATTTATTGAAATTGCTAAATTTTTAAAAAAACTTTATTAATCGGTTAACCGATCAATAACAAAATTAACCGATTATTAACCGATTAAATCAAAACCTCGGTTAATTAATCGCGCGATTAACCGATCAAAGCAAAAGCCAGATTAAATGAATACCCTAATACATATGTAAACACATACATACCCATATGAACGTGTCATTTCAAACACATGACTACATGAACACATGTGAAAACTCTGCAACAATATTTGTTATTGTAAATGATTTTTGTGGGAAAAAAAAAGAGAAAAGATTAACACATCATAACCATACATTAATGAATATAATCACACACACATCACTATTTTATCATGAATATATAAAAGATTCTTGTAACACATATTCACATTTCCGAACACAAATATAAGAATTAACATGTCGTTTTCATTCATTTTATAACTAAATTGTTGTCATGCATTCATTCATTGAGTCATTCATTCTTTCATTTTTTTATTTTTTTTTTTGTTTTTTTTTTGTTTTCTTTAGCTGATCTGAAGTGGCCATAAAAATTTGATTTGGGACCAACTTAAAACCACAAACACATACAAAAACTTTTGTACTTACTTAATACTTAAAGTTTATGATTTTTATTGAAGTGTATATACTGAAACAAATGCACAGTGGGGACAACCATTAATAGGTTGATTGTAAAGTACAGTTTTGCTTTAAGGGAAAAGTATTTTTCGATATTGCGGCAAAGAACTACACTTTGGGGTAAAATTATGGCACTTCCAATTTAATCGAAATTACAGTGCAAAAAAATGGAAATTTCGCTCGATATCAAATGCCGTGGTCCCTGTTTCTCAAAACTACAAGTTACAAACCTACAAGTTAAATAGATAGATAGATAAAAAAGCAACAATTTAAATTTTTTTTTTTTTTTTTTTTTTGTTTCAAATATATTTACTTGTAGATTTGTAACCTGTAGTTTGAGAGACAGAGCCCTGCTTTTAATAGTTTGATTGACAACATGAAAGTTTTGTTTGTTTGCCGTAATCAAATTATGTCTTAAAGATTTTAATATCAAATTATCACAAATTATCATTAATAATAACGAAATTTCGATTGCAAACATGTCTTAAAATCATAAATGATTATTAGAAAATTTAAAAAAATATGTGACAATCACAATCACCCCTATCGTGAATAACAAGTGGAATTTTTGTTCCCATGAAATTTTCATTCCCCTCGAAGGGAAAAAAGCAATCGTGAATCTCATGTGAAAATTTTTCATGCTATCAGTTTCCAGTGAATGTAAAAAGGAAGAAAATTAGAAAAAATTAAAAATCATTGAAATTTTTGTTTAAAAATATACACGTATATATTTTAAAGGAAAGTTAAAATAATAAATCTAAATAATTAGTATTGGAGGGATAGGTTGATAACAACGTTAGTTTTTTGCACTTTTTAAATTTTATGTAGTAAAATATTTTCCAAAATTCTGCCACCACGTCTTTCACAAATCCGGCGGCAATCAACCTGTTGTTTTGCATTTTGTTGACAAATATATCGGTTTGTGCCTTATTAACGGATCTAGCCCTTAATATTCGATTTATAGGAGGAACTACTAACATACACGTTATATTCCCTAGCAAAAATAAAGTGAGAAAATCTAAGGGAAATGTGAACAAATTACGAGGGAAAAAATTTTTCACGATAAGGGGAATTTATTCCCGTGAACATTTTTTCACGTTATTATTCTCCTTTGAATTACATTTTTTTCATGGGAGCTGTTCATGATCGCAAATATGTGAAAAGGGAAAAATTACGAGGGAAAAATTATTCACGATAGGGGTGAATGTGATAGTAGGAACAACTAAATGCAATTATAAAAATGATCATGATATAATTGAAAGTTGTATCTTAATATAGAGGGGTGTCACAGAAATCAATTCCGATCGAAAGAGGAAGGAATTCCTTATTTTGCTTCACCAAAACAAAAAAGTTTATATAAAGAAACTAAAACCAATTCGTTCGAAATTGCAACTATGGAATTTAAACCATTTAATCGGAATGTGTGACAGTCCCGAAAGTATTTTTATAAATACAGTAAAACTTCGATATAACGAACTTCGTTTTAAAGAAAAAACTCAATAAAACAATTTTTTGCTTAACAAAAAAACCGCTTTATTGTACAGTTTTTCATACGAAAATGCTCTTTAACTATAACGAGCTATATAGCCTCTTCCAAAGTCAGAATAAAATAACATTTTAAATTAAATTGCAAAGATTCGTTTTTTAAAACAACAAAGTCGAAATGTGGCGACAAAACTATGCAAAGCGTTAAAAATATAGACAGTTTTGTAAAAATTCCTGCCAAAATGAAAAAAAAATAATAATATAACAAATTTTTTGCTGAGTCGAAAAACCCATTTTGTTTTAAAGTTTTTCATTTAAAAATGCTTAATAAGTATAACAATACAACTTTGAGCTATAAAGCCTCTTTATACCGAAGTCAGAATAAACTAAAAGCAACAGAAATATAGTCAGTTTTGTTTTAGAAGTCATATTTTTGTGTGGGATTGTGCAGCTGCATTCCCATTAATTTTGTGCTGTGGTAACCCTGACTGCCATTATTTTTTTAATATTATTTTTTTGTTGCGTGTTGTTTGTTTAAGTTTTTTGAAAAACAAATGCTAACGAATATTTTTTTTTAAACTCATACATAATTTTTTAATTTAATTGATAGGTAAAATAGTTACAAAAAAAAAAATTGTTTTTTGTATTTCGTTTTTTCACATTAATATAACTTTCCATTATTGGAATAGTAGGACAATTTACTTATCAAAGTAAAGTAGGTAAAAAAGTTTGTTTGTACTTTTTTTGATCAAATATTAATTATTGCTTAGGAGGATATTTGCATACATTTTACAATTTTTATTAAAATCAGCTGACTAGAAGATCAATTGGGAAAACTTGGGTTAAAGCCTGCCAAAATGAAGTAAAAACTATAGTTATAACGAACTTGTTTTCGTATTTCTTATAATTTTGTCATAGCAAAAGCTATAACCAAGTATTTTTCAATTCCCTTCAGATTTGTTATATCGAAGTTTTACTGTATTTATGTCATTCATTCTCTAAGCTTTGGAACCGTAGCAAAAACAGATTTTTGTCGGGGAATTATATTTTCCTTTTTTTGGCGCCCACTGTTCATGACTGCTAATAAACTTGCTTATTATATTTTATTTTAGAGGTTATTAAGAGGTTGTATAGTGGTAATGATAGCGATGGCTGGGTTAAGTACTGCCACACATGCTGTTGTCCCTGCACTTACATAAAAGAAGAATGTAGTATGTAATTGATTAAGGTTAAGTATTTATTTTGGTGCACAGAGTGTGAGAATATTGTGCAGAAGTTTGTAGTGTTGAGCTTTGCAATTGATAGAGAGGTTACAAAATTAACTTAATTAGTTTAAGGCTACAAAGGGATCTTAGTAAAAGTTAAATAATAAGTGGAAAAATGAAAATCTTTTAATTATGTTTTTAAGTGCTTTATGGTTGAAATGTTGTACTATATGAAAGAGAGTTAAGGAAATAAAAGAAAAGTATATTTTGCTGGGTAAACATTTTTTTGTATATTTAAGAAAATCCGTAACATTTTTTGAGAAGAAAATTAAGTTTTATCATTAAAAAATATTCTTTAATAACTATTTAAACTAAATTTAACTAAGGCCCAAATTTACAGTCATAAGTTAGATAATAGCAATGGTTTTATCAATAGAATATTATTTTCAGCTTTTTGTTAACCATTAGATAAACTATCAAATGCTATTGGTGAACTGCTAGTAAGACAACAGCTCTTCCCTTAAACATTATTATTTACATATATTTGCTGTTTTTTTTTTAGAAAATTACTGTAATAAGCTATACACCTACGCTTTTTCTTTTTGTTTAGCAGTAACACTGCCACTTTTTTTGTTTTCCATGACATTTTTGTATTTTTTCATATTTAGAAATAATAAAAATTTTAAGAAAACACTGCTATCTTAGGATCTTATGTTGAAATTTAGTATTTTGTTAGAGTTTCCATTTTTTGCTTTGATAAAAATAAATATGAAATGCTGGTTAGCCAATAGTTATCCTATTAGTTAACTAATAATTAACTAATGACTGTAAATTTGGGCCTTAATGAATGAAAAGAAATTATATATAAACCAACTACGGTACGATGTTAACAATAACATCACGTTTTTAACCTGTCTACTAGAGTTTAACTTTATACCCGTCCTCGGTCTGAAGTATCTCTGTATGTGTGTTGAAATGAATTTTCCCAAGATCCTAGAAATTAAAGGTACAAGGCTACTTTATATTTCTGTTGCATATTCTGCGATAAATTTTATAATTTGAATGCGGCAAGATCGGTAAAAAATTAATTATATCGATGATTTCAATTTCAATTATGTATTTTTAAGCAATTATTAAGCAATTCATTTTTTTTCAATTTATCCATTTTTTGTTCTTTTTTGATCATGAAGAGTTGGCAGCACTTAGAAAAAAAACTTACCCCAATAAGCAAAATTCACTACTATTACCCCTGAGAAATTTTCAAACATTCATCAAAAAGTGCTATTCCCTTAATTTATCGTATCAATTTTTCCAATTTAATTATAGACCAGTTTTCACAAAATATGGAAATATTATTTCTAGTCCCATTAAACGAATTTGTGTAAAATTTAATTATAATCAAAATATTCCGCCGGCAATTTATGTTATTAATAGCAATCTTTTAGGGTGGTGGTTCCACACTTTGTTTCAAACTTCTTTTCTAACCGAAACATTTGTACTGAGTTAGAATCCCAAACTGCTTAAGGCTACTTTACACTATTATACCTTGTATTAATGCATGTCAAAAACTCAAGTAATATGCAAACTTTTGAAAGTGTGAATGTAATAAGTTATGAAAACGACAATTATTAGCAAAAAAATTGAAATCCCATACAACTTATGGTATAAACATTTTCATAAATTTTCATCTTTTTAACTAGCAATAAATTTTATTTCAATTTCATTGTAATTTATTTGTTTGTTAACATTTATCAAACAAACCATATTCCATATTTCAACAAAAAAAAAAAAAAAAAAAACATAAAAAACTATTAATTGGGTGTGTTACAGTGCTGCCGTTAGGATACGAAAGATATTTTTCGTATCTTTTGACTACTTCAGGTATCATATATAATCCTGACATTTTTCGTATCTTTTGAATCTGTACGCAAAATGTACAGAAACGAAACATTTGAAAATTTTTAGCCCACTAAAACTTATTAAAACCGATCATCGTAACCGACTCAATACTAATACAATAGCAGCCAATGCGTATTGAATAGAAGGTGAGGTCAACTCTACAACAACACTGCTTCCGTGGTCGGATTGTCGAAAATATTGCTAGTAAAAAAAGTTAGTTTACATAAAAAATTAGTTTGCATACACACTTTGACAAGTCGACCACCGAAAAAAAACACCATATGTTGACTTGACCTTCCTTGAATTCGCCTTAATAGCAGCTTTAATAATGGTGAAAGAAAATATTAAGCGGTTGAATCATACGATCCACCTAAATTTTTTTTTTTTTTTTTTAATATATGTATTAAGTTTTTTTTTTTTTTTTTTTATTTTTTTTATTTTATTTCCTAAGCTAATCCCGCGAAGCTCTTCGCTTGTCTGCAGGAAAGAAACCAGTGTCTGTAGCGGGAATCGAACCCGCAACCCCGGCGCTGATAGACTAGATCACTACCAGCTAGGCTACCGGGGCACACTATCGATGATTACTAGTAGTGCGAAGTTGTATTGAGGAAATATGAAAATCTTTTTAATTTTCAGGAAGTTTAAATGAACTTTTTAATATAATCGCCTTAGTATAAACGCCTTAACTCGTATATTAATTTTTATTAAAATGGATTTGTTTTGATAACATCCAAAGATAGTTACATAAAATTAATTTATAAGTTTGCTTACTATATATTTTAAAAATTACATATGTACCTAATATTTATGACTTAAATAAATATAAAAATGAATTTATACGAAATCATTTTCTTTACAATATTTATTTAAATATGAAATAAAAATGTTATGTTAATAAATGTTAAACGTTAAAAATGGATTTTCAAATTTTTTTTCAAAACGTATCTTTTTGGGAAAAAGTGTATCTTTTTGGAAACTAAAATGTATCTTTCTCGAAATTCACTGGTGTTATAGAATCTGAATCCACTCGAAAGTGGATTACTTAAGCAAACTCAAATTAGTTTTTGGGTTTGTTTCAAATTTTGAAACTTTTGGCGAATTTTAGCCATGTTCGCGATTTGTTCCTGTAAGTTGTCTGATTCTTAGCAACTTTAACGACTTATTAATAGTAGACTTTGCTATCATGCCGCTGTTAGCCAATTTTTGCGAATTTCCGCTAATTTAGCAATTTTTAAGGAATTTTTGCCATTCCTTTTAATAAATTTTATTAATCAATTTTATTAGTTCTTTGAAAAATTAAAAATTTTCGCTAATTTTCGCTATTTTTGCAAACTTGTTTATGTTATTATCGGATATTTTGATTTTTTAACTGATTACGCGATTTGAAATAAATTTTTGCGTTTGTTTCAATTTTGCAATTTTTCGAATTTTAGCCATGTTCGCGATATAAGCGATTTTTATCTGTAACGGTTGTGATTCTTTACAGCTTTAACGATTTTTAAAAATTATTAGACATTGCTATTATACCGCTGTTAGCAAATTTTTGCGAATTTCCGCTAATTTAGCGATTTGTACCGAATTTTTGTCATTCCTTATAGTTTTAGAGACTTTTAATCAATTTTATGGCTTGTTTGAAATATAAAAAATTTTCGCGAATTTTGGGAATTTTTGCAAATTTTAGCCAAGTTTGCAATATAAGCGATTTTTCCCTGTGATTCTTTACAGCTTTCACTATTAAGCTGCGGTTTGCTGTCCTTGTCCCAATTTATTCGTCGTTCATCTGCGTAAGAAATAGAAATAAGCCTCTCGCAGTGTTCGTTACGCAGGTAGGGATGCAAACGATACATCGATATTAAAATCGATTTTTAGATGGACGATATATCGGCGATACATCGGCATCAAAACTAAAAAACATCGACATCGTCCATTTAATATTTTCATTTATTTAAATTTTTTTTTAATAATATTTAAACCATTTTTAATTTTTTTTTTAACTAAACCCTTATTTTAAAAATATAAAAAGTGCATTTCAAAGCATAGCAGTACAAAGTAGGCACGGCACGTACATATATAGATACAGTTATTTTCGCTCAATTGAGTTTCTAAAAATGAACGACTTTTAACGCAATTAAACGGGAACTCAATTAAACAGTACTCGGTTAATTGAATCACCGATGCAACAAAAACGAAAATCGCTTAACGGAACCCAACTAAACGGGTATTTTTACATAGACAGTTATACTGAATGATTTCGTTCCACGATTTTTAGTGCAATAAAACGGAAAACTCAATTATGCGGGGCTCAATGAACCGAAAACAACTGTACATAACTACTATGCATTGCATAGCTTTATGTAATAAGGGGTAGCCCCTTTTATAATTTGAAGAAATGTTAAAACAATTTTGGAGACTGCAAGTGTGAAGGCCCAACTATAATATGCGTCAAATCATATTGTACTGAAGAAAACTTTCTGTTAAGTTTTATAAATCTGTAATTTGCTTAAGCAAGGTGTGAAACTGATTGCACTTTCTGTACGGAATCAAATGTTTTTTATATTGTTTTTTTGTTTTTAAATGATTTGACAGGTTTTTTTGTTAATTTTTAACAGAAGCTTATGCATATTATAGTTGGGCCTTAAGATTTTCAGTACCAAAGACGAATTTGAGCAGCCCGTAAGTATAGCTGCAAATTAGTTTATAACATCGATGTTGAAACATCGATGTATCGTATTTTTTACCGATGTTTTTTAGTATCGATGCTTATCGTGGAAACATCGATGTTTTTTAGAACGATGTTGCATCCCTATACGCAGGACGATTTTCGGTCTACGCAATGATTGTGTGTATTTTCATAGAAGCCAATGTGTTCTTTTTCTGACGACAAATATTCGTTTCGAATGATTCGTCGTTCGTGCCAGTTGTATTCTCTAGCAATAATCGTTTTATTTTTAATTGTTCTAAGTCTGTGTTCATACGGCTCTTTTCTTATTGAAAAGATTGCTACTTTATAGGCGAGAGGGGCGAGGGGAAAAAAACGAGTACACAAATGCCTGTACTGTCTTTACGTTTTGCTTTTTCATTCGTTGTTTAATTTTGTTATTGTTTTCAATATCAAAAAAGCACACATGCAAACGCACGACTATACAAAATAAAAAACATGTCGTCAACATGACATGAATCATTTGAACGCCAATTCATGTTCAAAGAAGAAAAAGGAAGAATGTTGTCAAAAAGAAAAGAGCCGTATGAACACAGACTAAGCAATAATACTTTTCATTAGTATTGTGGTTAATTTATTAAATTGTTTATGGTTTTTAATCCAAATGTCTGACATTTTAATCAAGCTTAAGTTCATTGAATTTAATTTTCTTTAAATTATTTTTATGAAGAAAATAATTTTACAGCATGAAATGAATTAAAATTTTATTGAAAATTTTTCATTCATAATCAGGGTTGCATTTTAACAAAAGCATTTTCATGTTTAATAGTGTGAACACAAACTGTAATGTTAAATTAGATATTTTGACAGTCGAAACAAAACTCAATAGATTTCTATCTTACAAAGTATAATGGATTACGTAAGACTTGTGTGACAATGTAAAGTATACTTTACTACAAACTATTTGACATCAAAGTTGTTCGTTTCGTGTGGTTTCGTTCGAAAATTAGCGTAAATTCAACGCACGGAAATGACTTAATCAGCTTACGCCGGGTTTTTGAGATGACATGGGTAAAGTTTAACTTAGTTTAACGAAGTCTGAGGCTCGGATTTTTCCAAAAAAATGTGTTTTTTTATTATTTTATTAAAGAACAACATTTTAAGCAAAGCTAAGCTGTTCCATGAAAATTTTGTATACAAACTTGGTAATGGCAGCACAAATCTGTGTTCAGATTAACTAAGCCTAGTTTAAGCGAGATATTAAAAGCACAGCCTTAGAATTGTTCAAGCACCCAGAATATATGTATATACCTTATTGGGTCTCTGAAAAATTTGAAAAATTTTCACACGCAACAACAAACTTAGAATACCCTCATTCACCACATGTGGTGAAGGGTATTAAATACAATTAATGTATTAAAAATGACTAAAAAAAAATTTTTGAAATACTCACTAATTTGAACTGTGTTCTGTATAATGGCTTGAAATGAAGTAATGTTTTTTATCATTACTTATTAAACTGGGCGTATTTATCTTCACTCACTTGACAAAATTTAAATTTTTGAAGATGTCATCTAAACTTTTAATGCTTTAATTTATATTATATAAGAAATGTATTTTAAAGCCTAAACAAATACATATTAACGTTTTATATTACTTACAAAAAACATTCGCCTATCGCAAAAACCAACATCTTGATACAATCGATGACACTTTTCAATGCAAACAAAGCCCATCAATTTTATTTGACACATTTTTTTAGCACGTTCATATAAAACAAATTGAACTCACTCACATACGGCGTTGACAATTGTAACCGAACTCAATGAAATGGAAATGTGCGCACGAATGTTCGTGTGTGTGCGAGTGTGCATGTTTGACAGTGTGGTAGACAAAAACATTAAAAATCATTTTTATTTCAGTGCGTCAGGATATGAAGAAACATTTTGTCTCCTGGGAGAGTAAAACCATTTTATTTTTCCATTTGTTACACATCGATTTTTGCGTGAAGGATTAATTTATTTTTGTATGCTAAAGATTAATATGAATCTTTTAAATTCTTCAAAAGAAAGTTTGTAAGCCACTTTTGGTTTATGCTATTTAAAACCAACAGACTAATATAAAATCTTGCTAGATAATGATTTGTGGTTGAACTTAGGAGATTTGTGTGATTTTAAGCTAGTAGGAATTAAGGCAAACAGAATGATAATATTTAAAAATAAGAGAAAGTGTTTCCAATGAGTTCTAGCGTATATTTAAACTTTGGTATGGTTTTATGGAAAATAAAGTAGTATTAGATTTTAGATTTTTTTTATTTAATAAACTTTAAACTCAATAAATTAATAAATTTAATAAAATTGAACTCACCAATTTAATTTTAAAAAAGTCCATTTCACCTGAAAGTAAAAATCCAGAAAAATATTGAATTAGTAAAAGGCGCTAATATAATAAATATTAACCAAGTTATTGACAATCAAAGTCAAGAATCAGGTATTTTGCAAATTTTTTTTCCGGGGCACCCTATCCTCTTATCTGATTGAGCTCAAATTTTCAAGGGAACAATTTTTTCAGCAATTTGAACCAATCTGTGGCTTAGCGTGAAACAAATTTCTTCAAAAAAATTTTCCCATATAGTTAATTGGCACCCTAGATTCCATATAAATAGGCAAGTTTTTTTTTCCTTAAAATCTGTTTGATAGTTTCGGGGAGGCAGAAATTGCCCTCTACTTCCCTAAGATGTGGGTATAAAACGTTTGTGTGCAATAACAATGATTAAATGTTATGCGGTAATATTTGTCGCACAATTTGAATGTTGTAAGTGTACAGGAATTCAATGAAATACACTCCATACCGTACAGACATTCAAATACAGTAAAAAATTTTTGTCTGTACTCCTGGTATTTGAAAATTACATCATGCAGTTTGAGATAATTTGTGTGCTGTATGCAGCGGAGGCATACAAAGAATATTTGATGTTAACTTGTGTGTCGCAAGTGGCGTAAGCATAAAAACATTGTTTTTGCAAGAAATTATTGTTGTAACATTATCAAAGAAAACATATACAAAATATTTCGTACGTACAAAGCCCAACCTCCCATTAAAAAATGCTGCACTTATTATTCAATAAGGGATTGATTAATTTTTTTTAGAGCATTTTGTATACTCGCACTTTCACTTTAGTAAAGCGTTTGTTGTTTTGTTTCTACATGTTCCCATACTGAAGCTAATTCACCTTCTACACTTCTCTTAAATACTTGTTTGTGACAGCGACACTATAGTTGAAACCAGTGTTTGAAAATAAACATTAAATATCGCTCCTTAGTGTTCGTGGAAAACGCAAACTCTAAAAGTGTTTGTGTAGTAAATCACTAAAAAAACGTTTCCCTGTTTGTCGTCTTCGAGCACAAAAATAATACCGTTCTTATCCAACTCAAAAAAAAGATTAGAACATTTAATTGCGTTGTTTCCTTTAAAAAACCACAAACTTCGTTGTGTTCGGCTTAGCACATTAATGTTCGTTTGTTTCGGTTGTGCTTAGCGTCCCTTCAGCTGGTAAAAAAAACCAAACATATTTTACAAAAACAAAATACATATACGAAAAAAAAACAAAAAATCAGCATCAAAATTTTACACAAACAAAACACATACACAATACACACACAAGATATTCGTGCTGCGGTCGTTGCAAAAATTGTTTGTTTGTTCATTTCTTTATCAATGTAAAAAAAGAAACATTATAGAACATTAAAATATAATGTTTGTCTACAGTACCAATACAATTGTTCTGTTTTTTAACGAAGAACTGAACACTATATAATGTTCGGATCTTCCTTGAAAATAGTCACGAACGTTATTAAGAGGTTTGTTCGTCTACACATACACTAAAACAATAGATATCGATCCTGGGTATGTGAGTCAAACGCTAAATAGGGTTCTGTTCATTTTCGAACACTGGTTTGAAAATTTTTTAATGATTTAAAAGTGTGTTGAAATGAACTTGTGCAGGCGTCAACTACACGGAAACTTCTTGGTCAGGCTATGCTTTGTGCTTGGAAATTGCAATGCCAAGGATAATGAACTTGCAAGAAAAGGCTCAGCACTAGATTTGGCAGTCAGGGAGGTCTTAATATATTCACATTTGAACTATCATGGAGTCGTCAAAGAGTTTATATTTGAGAGGAATAATTGGAATTGGAGTAGAAATATTGACTTGCTTATAACCATGGCACTGTTACCTGAAGTAGACGCAGCCAACTACAGCTGGGAATGAGAAGGAGAAGCCTCAGATTCAAAGTCGGTATCATTATATTGAACTTTAGTTCATCAGGTATATGTTGAATGGGCATCCAGATTACCGCAGATTGTGCGATAAGATGTACAAGGTCATTAAGCGTATTACGTTTTATTGCTAGATGTCTTGTTAGCTATTTTCAAAATGATCTCGGGGTGCAAACTTCAAAACTTCATCAGTTTTATCATGGTCATAAGATCGCTAGCCGACAAGTAATTTGCAAGGTGAAAGGGCTAAGGAGGACCTCTATCTTTAAATGTTTTAATAACAAATTCTTTCTCTCTTTTTGTATTTTATATTTGTATTTATTAATTAGATTTTCTAATACAACAAAACACAATATTTTATAAATTACAGCATTAGAATCAGACAAGTTAAATTAAACAAATTGAGTTGAATATTTAAAAATGATACTGCAAAAACAGTGACTATAAATTTAAGCTACAGGATTAAAAGATAATAAATAATCAAATAAAATAATAACATAAAGAAAATAACTTTGCGTTAGAATTAAACAAACAAGTATTACGACAAAAATTCTTATAGTAATTTTCTAAACCTTATTGCGTTGCTAGTGGTTTGCAAATTATTTGGAAGTTGATGCCAGAGCCGTGTGCTTAATATAACGAATTGACATTTAGACGCATGGTCACGGTGACGAAATTGAAGTACACCTTTTTCTCTGCACGATCTTGTAAACCGTAAACGTTTGTAAAGGTAATCTGGCTCCTTTGTCATAATAATTTTGTAATGAAAAATAAGGTTTATAAATTGTAAATAGTTTGAAAAAGATATACTGAAAGTACGACAGGAATATTGCGACACATTATCGAACCTTTTTAAAGAGAATATATAGCGGATGATGTTGTTGTACGTAACGGTAAGTTTTCTCATGTCCTTTGTGTTACAACCAGTAAAAATTTCAGACGAATATAAAAGTATTTGCTAGTAATGTCATTATTTTCAAAGGCGTACAGTGCTGAGTATATTCTACCACACGCTTGAGTAATGTGATTTGACCAAGTTAGATGTTTATTAAATGTTGCTCCCAAGTTTTTTACTGAATCCACAATATAAATTTTTAAACCCCCAAGCAATATGTTTATATCAAAGTCTATTCGAACTGCTTTTTTGCATACTATTTGACACTTTGTTTTGCTTGGATTAAGACGTAGACCATTAGCTAAAGCCCATGTATATATTTTGTCAAGATCATGATTTAATTCTTGTATTCTAGTCGTAATTGAATCTCTGTTGCTACTAAGATACAGCTGAACGTCGTCAGCACACATTTGTATTTTGGAATATCTGATTTGTTTGGGAAGATCTTTAGAATATAAAAAGGGTCCAAGAATAGATCCTTGAGGGATACCTCTTGTTACCTGTAAAGCTCGTAATAAAGAACCATTGTTTGCAACTGATTGCGATCTATTTGAGAGATACGACGATATTAATTCCACTGCTAGTGTTGAAAAATTAAATAATTTCAACAATTTCTCTTCTGTGTCTTTACTGTAACGGGATTCACGGTAGACCTCATCGGTTTCCGAGTGATTGTTATGATTGTTATTATAACTCTACCTATTATTACATTTTAACATCTGATATTAACGAACACAAATGCAGAATCCTAAGTAGAAATTTCTCTACTTTTCTCGTAATTTACGTTTTTTGAATTTACGCAACAAGACAACTTTTCGCAGTAAAATATATTCTGGGTTTTAAATTGCAATTATATTGTAATATTTTTTTTTTTATATTTCAAATCCACATAACATTTATATTTTTTTTTTTCTTTTTAGGTAAGTGATCGAATTCAACTTATAACAATCCTGATTTAATGCAAGTATTATCTTAATAAAGTATATAACATATTAGTTTAAGTTTCAGTTCTTTCGCTTATAATTGTTTAACAAATTTGAGTTTACAAATCTACTTATAAAATACTTATACCCAAAGTAGAGTATATCCAAATAACGTTCTTTATTCTGTTCGAAATTTTCCATATTTATTTACATCATTACAATACGAATGTGAACTTACTTTTACTTCCTTTTGGTTTTATACTTCTGTGTCATTGTCTTTCACCAAATAACCACAATGATACAGAAAATTCTTAAAAAAATAAATCTTCGATCAATAATGAAAAAATGACAAATAAACATCAGTGCAACTGCCACACAACAGCAAAAATTTGCTAATGCCATCCCAGTGAATGAGCAAGATGACAAAAAGATAGATAAATAGTGAATGAAACAAGAATTAAAAAAAATGTTTAAAGAACCAAATAAGGACTACAAATAGCAGAAAAAAAAATCTATAATATTGGCAAACTTATTGATGATTGTTGTTTGTACAGGCATCTCACTGTCTGTTTTAAATTACCCAAAAAGGATGATGAGAAGTTTCCTTTTTATGGCAAAGGAAATTTGCAAAATGCTAACAAAAAGTGCAAATTAAATTTTTTTTATTGGTTTTTATTGCAGCAAAAAAAGTTTACAGGTTTAAATTTGCTGACAAATTTTGTTTGTCAAAGGATATATGCATCGGAATTTAAAATTTTTTTTTTATTAATTTTTTTCATAAAGGGCAAGAGGGTATTTATAAATTTTCAAAAAATTAATTTTTTGCACTAAAATTTTCTACCATCCATTTTCTATAAATTTAACTTTTTCCATTTCTCGGAACGAGGCCTTGCGCAACAATTTTCAAAGAAAACACATTAACACTGCAAAAACATCAACTTATTTTCATTATGCTGTTGTTTTGTTGTTATTATAAAACAACTTGGTGCCTATTATGAACTAAATTCGATTTTCGACAGCAGTCGAATTAGCTGATCGAACGAATTTTAATTTGGTATTATGGCGCGCATTCGATAAAAATTTACTATTGTGATTTTGTTAATTCACAGTAGTACATTTTCGATCAGCTGTCACTTAAAATAAAAAAATTTTGTTTACAAATTTAAAAAATAAAATTAAAGAAAACGTGACCACGGCGGAATTATGGTTGTTTTCAAATAATTTAGCTTCTGTGGAGTTTCATCCCACTTTTTTACATGCAGAACTTTGCTGCAAATCATTTGGTCAAAAAAGAATTTTGTTCCATAAGGAATATGAGCGTTTCTAATTGCTGTTTACGACGTTTGACTTGCATAAAATGAACAAAACTGATAAAGAATATGGTTTTTGGTATACGAACACAAAAAAATTTACAAATAGTAACATTTTCAACAAGTTTTTTACATTTATTTGCACCGTCGAAAACAAAATTGCTTTCGTTTTAAAATTCGGTGAACACCGAAATTTTCGACAGTCCTGCCAACTCATAATACCAAATAAACATTTGATAGTCGATGTTCGATAGCCAGCGAAAATCGTTTATCGAATGTAACTCATAATAGGGGCCCTTAATAAAACTTTATTTCGCTTTACACATACAAGCGAAAATATGGTTTACTAAATACTGCTCTAGATCAAGTATGTATGGGCATTTTTATAATTTCTTGATACATCTATCTGAGTAGAAAATATTTACTTGCGCACCTGCGTGTTGGCAAAATCTCAGGGTGGTCTTAACCACTGTGTGAGAAACAATGCGTTTGCCAACTGCACTTGTCTGTGAGAACAACCAGCACACACAGGTAGCAATGTAAGTGAACAATCCGGCAGAATTATACTCTCACCCCTTGTTTAGAAGCTGGAGCTATCCAACTTCTGCACACAGAAAAAAATACCAATGTTAAATTAACATGGCGAAATGTTGATTGAGAATCATAGTAAATTTCTGCAAAAATATGCCCTTTATTTAAATTTATAATTATTTCATATTAGTTTTAAATGAAAAATATTAAAATAACCTTAAATAACGTTTATTTAATATTATTCGCTGTTAAAATAACATTGTTCAATATTGAATCCATAAAACCTATTTTTATGTATGGACTCTATTTAAAATTATCCTGGTATAATGTTTATTTTAAATGAAAAATGTTAAAATAAAATTGTTCAATATTGAAACAATAAAAACCTGTTTTACTTGTTTTGTATAAAAAAAAAACAACACCATAAAAGGAAAAACATACATTTTTTTATTTTCATGTTTAAAATATGTTATAAAAAGAATACAATTTCCGTATTCTTTTAGTTTAAATTATTTTGTTAAATAGTACATCAAGTTTTCAAAGTAGAATGATGACAAAAACCATTTTGGGGCATTCTGCTGATGCTTCTGTTAACAAAGAGGAATAAAAATAAGTGAGACATGTGTTACAGGGGTAAGTGTTTTGAATTATTCTTAAATAAACGCATATGTTGTCTCTGAAGCTTCTTCTGACTGTTATATCACACTCAAACCCATTTGATTCTACATGAAATTCACGTTGTTTAAACTTGAAATAACTTTCACTCAACGTGATTTGAATTGTTATTTCAATATGAATGTCATTTTGGTCTAACTTTACGGGAATGTTAAATGAACATGAATTATAGTTATTTAAAAGGAAAATAATGTTGTTCTCAAGTTATTGTTAAGTCATGTTAAATTAACATGAAGTAACTATGTGTGTGCATAATTAAAATATTCACCAGCATCTGCTGAATAGCAACAGCAGCTAAAAAGATCCGCCCTTTGGCCGAACTTTCCTACAAATGGAAAAAAGTATTAGCTCCCGAAATAAGCTTTTTAAGATCTCTTTTCCCGTGACTTTGGGCCCAAACAACAAACTCCACGTGATCTCCAAAGGGACCTGCACCAAGAGACAGTGTAATTCAGTGCCAACTGAGGCTACTGACCCTGCAGTACTAGATGAGATTTCTGTTTAGCCTCGATCTCAAAAGATCTTTTAATTTTAAATTCTGCTGAATTCCAGGAATTATATGCACCTGTTTTTCCTAGAAGATTTCACACCACCTCTAGGTAGGGATAAACGTACAGTGCTAAAGATTCTCTCACTCTCTTCTTTCTCACAAAAGTTTCAAAAACTTTATGTTGACTGCAAAAACAAATTTGTCTGTAACGTTCAAGCAGCTTTTCGAACATGCAAAATCGCTTTTTAACATCTCTCGGTTTTTATAGTTCTCAACCTTCTTGCTTATCGATGATTCCTGCTGCTGGTAGAAGTTTTGGAATTGCTGCCTGACTGGCTCCCGATGATCTTACAGGTTCTTCTTGAGTTTGAGGAATGACTCAATTTTTTCTACCTTTTTTTTGTTGTGTTTCGTGTCAAAATCTTCATTTCTATACTGTACAAACCATCTTTTTCACATTGAAAACAAAAGAAAATATTTAGAAAATCACATGCACTTTTTCCAAATTTGAAAAGTTAAGCAAAATAACAAAAAAATAAATACTTATTTATTGTACACAATTTTCTACTGAAAATAAAATTTGTTGGAGTTTTAAACGGGCTAAGCTCCGTTCTTGCAAATCACTGGCATCGTGGCTAGATAAAGTCTAACTCGATAGGATTCGTCCTTGAACTTAAAAAACACAAGAAATTAATTCTGGTTATTTTGCTTGAGTGGCTTAACTCTCATATGATCTTTGGGAGAAATTTCACCCATTTTATGATTTAAAACTCTATATTTCAAATGAAGGGCTGCGTGAAAAAATTCATTCATAAACATACTGAAATGTTTCTCCACTAAAGTTCGTGTTAGAATAAAATTGAGCTTACTGAACAAACTTTTGTTTTATTCTTGCTACTAGCAATTACATTTTGTTTCAGATCGTAAAAACAAAGACGTTGTTCAATGAAATGACTTTTGTTTTAAAGTTTTCCCTCTCTCTCTCTATTTTTTTTTATAAATACTCAACAGCAAAAGCCCCTTGGGTGCAATTTTACCCTGTAAGAAAAATTGTGTTATTTGGGATTAACCAGGGCTGTGGAGTCGGAGTCGTACTTTAGGATTTTTTACCGGAGTTGGAGTCGAAGTACAAACAAAAACTTGCGACTGCGACTTTAAAATTTTCGGCATAAAAAATAAAAAAAAATATTTTGATATTTTTTTAGTTAGGCTTAAGTTGATAAAGTTTAATTTTCATTAAGTTATTTTTACTGAAGGAAGGAATTTTTCAACATGAAATTTTATTAAAATTCATTGATAATTTTCTTTCATCAGAATTCTTTGAGTTCTAACCTCTGCACCACTGCGGTGCCTGCCGGCCAACAGTCAAACATCAATCCTTAATCAGTGGTACTGGTGGTTCGAAATTTGATGTAATTATCATTTTTAATTAGTGTGGGACTAAAGAAGGCGAAGTCGGAGTAAGATTAACACTTTGTGTTTGCGTAAAAGATAAAAATTAGATTTGTCTGACAAAACAATTCAATCACATGTCATGGTTTGCAGGACAATGTAATAGCATTATAAAATTGGCTACATTTGAACATAAGAAATAAACAGTGTGTTTGACAAGACAATATCAAAAATGTCTATAAGAAAATATTATTGAAAAACCTAGTTATTAATGAAATTATTATAAGACTATGTATGACTAAGCAGTAAAACCTATACAGGGGTAAATTTTCAAATCAGTAATTTTTCGAATATGATCGTGTGCTCCAGCAACTAACTAGTATACTTCAATCGACTACGAATAATGAAATATGTGGTGCAAAAATTTAAACAGCGGACCCATGTATCCCCTTATTTATTACTAGTGATAGTGTATAGTGTTAAAAATAAAATAAAAACAAAAAAAATATTTTTTTATAACTTATCTCCAGAGATATCAAGGCTTAGCATTTAAAATACATACATAATTAAATATATGTAGAAGTTAGCAAAAAAAAAGCATATAGCATTTCTCCATTGACATTAATTGTTACTGTTACTTTCGGCTTACACATAAGCTTATTTAGAAATACAAATATCTGACAGCATAAGAGAATGATGAGTTTGGTAACAAGCACTTTTGTCTATTTTTACCAAACAAAAATACCAACATTCTTTACAAAGGCATACATACATCTATATTTCGATTTTAAAAACAAAGTTTCCTAACAACTTTTAATATGCAAAATATATTTGTAAACTGTTATAAGGCTCGTATATAACAATCTGACATCTAACGCCAGGAAAGTCTTCCAATTTGTCTGATTCTGTCATATCTCAAGCTGGCTTTCATCTGTTGTTTTGACGTCATTGCTGTAACATATTTTACTAATGCGTTGGAAGTTGATGTGTTATTGCTATTATTACACCCTCCACCTCGAGTAGCAAATGAGGGTATACTAAGTTTGTCTTTTCGTTTTAAACGTTTTTATTGTTCATTTAAGACCACATAACCTATAGAGTCTTTCTGTTTGTCTGTTGAAAAACGCTTACTTGAGAAAAGTTTAACAAAAAAATATTTGTTGCAAATTGTTTCGAGTTCTCTTAAGCAGTTTGGAATTGAAATGCACAATCGATTTACTTGGAAAAAAGCTATAAACTAAAATGTTAAACAACCTCCCAAAAAAATCGATACTGTTGTTGCAAAAGCTAACATTAACGGACGGAATGCACAGAATTTCCTGAATTGTTCAGAAATTCATTTTATATGACTATAAATCATTTAACTTAGTTAACTGAAAATCGACCCATGGTAAAGCCCAGTCTCGGAAAAAAATTTTGCACAGATTAAACCATAACGAATAATGCTATTGTGGTAAAAGTACGTCTGTCGTAGTTTCATTAAATTAGAATTTACTCTGCTAAGTTTCGTGAAGATCGGTCCATAATTCTGTTTTCACAAGTCATAACAGCCTAAGTCTGTTCATCAATATTTTCAGTACAGCAGCTTAAAGTTTCGAATCTTCACTGAAAATCAGGAGACGGCTTTTTTTAAACTATGCTACAGATTCCAAAGAAACGAATTTGTTTACTTAGTTATTAAAAAAAATAGTTGTTTATTCTCGTAATCAAAAGATATTACCGTAAAAGGCACTTAGGCTCTTATGAACTGTTGAACGAAAGAAAGTCAAACAGTTAAAGTTGAGTTAGGCTATTATTCCAGATAAAATAAAAAACTTTCAGTGCGCCTAAATTCACATGAATTATTATTCTATGCCAAAATATTTCAGACTCGATCTCTCATGTTGAGTTAGGTTGTTATTCCTATATAATAATTCATAAGGTTTAAAGAAGAACAACTTAAGTTGATTTAGGCAATAATTCAAAAAAAAAATGTTTATATATGTTGTAATGCTGAATTGACTTAGGCGGTTATGCCAAAACAGTCATTTAGAAAAATAGCTTAAGCTTTTAGGTTTTTCAGACACAAAAATAACAAATGTATAGCAAATAAATTTAGACCCGCTGAATGCGATTGTACTAACAACTCAGTTGTGTCCTAACTCAAGTTAGGCTGTTATGGGTTGTGAACACAGAATTTACCATAGGCCCGATATAAATCCTACTCGCGAAAAACACTTTATACGCCTAAAAACGTAATTAATAATGGGTTTGCAGTAAAAATTGGCCTGACATAGATTTATGATACTTGAATCACCAAATTTCGTATAGATTGGTATATATTTCATACGAATTTGGTTTCTGTGACACAACTGATTATATGTTTCCGGCCGTTCTTTACATCCCTTGTGATGATGACACAGAATTTCCTGTTCATAACTATGCCTTTGATTGCCTTCCTAAAGTCTTTCCTTTCGTCACGTATATAGTCGTATCTTTCTCTCTATGCTGGTCTTTCGTCTCGTATATAGTCTCATCTATAGTCTTGTCTTTTCTCTCATCTTTAGTCTCGTCGTAAGTCTTGACTTGAATTAAGCATTGTTAAAAACCGGGAATTCGGAATCAATGTGTTTCTCCAATATACTATTATTTTTAAATACATTACACTTTATTTTTAACTAGCTTAACCTGGGGTGCTTTGCTACCCCCGTTAAAATTAAATTTTTAAATTTGAATAATCTAGGCCACTCCTTATCAGGTTTTTGTATAGAAATCCAAACTTTTTGTTCCAAAGCCAAAAACTTTTTCTGTGACTAAATGTATGTTGTTTATGAATGAGAGGTGCCACACCCTCTTTAAGGATTGTTATTGAGCTTAATATACCATCAAAAATATACTTATTACAAATTTAACAGGGCGTACAAAAATTATTATTAATACTTGTAAAGAAAGCCATATTCCTACAAAACTAAAAAAATATACTTAAGCACTTTTTCCTTATTGCCACAGATATAAAAATTATCTCTTGATTTTTATATTTTTCATAAAAATTAACATAAAATAATTGTCGTATTTCAAGCAAAATAAAATAAATAAAAATAATCGTTGCTTGCCAACCAAAAAAATTACCTCAAAATAAAAACAAGTATGAAAGTACAGACGGTCAAGCCCGACTATATGATACCCTACACCACAGTATTAAAAAATACATTTACGAGAGTGCACCCTATTTGGGACCCATTGAGAATCATGCTTTTGTGTCCATATAAATATGGATCTATCTATGTTTAAATTTCAATAAAATCGGTTGGAAAGTTTGTGAGAGGCAGAAATTGCCCCCTAACTCCCCTTGTAGTCCCAGTTTTGAAAACCTGCATAGCTCGTATATGAGTATAAATGTGGATTTATCTATGTTTTAAAATTTATTAAAATCGGTTTAATAGTTTCTGAGAGGCAGAAATTGCCCATATCTCCCCTCGTGGTCCTACGATTCGGCCCATTTTCAATAGGCTTGGTCATTGTGCCAATAACAACCTATAAGCTAAATTTTATCAAACTATCTCCAAAATTGCGACCTGTACTTTGCGCACAAGGTTACGTGGACAGCCAGCCAGTCAGCCGCACGGACATCGTTAGATCGGTATACTTTAAGGTGGGTCCAGGACCCATATTTTAACACACATCAGCACAAATACCCTATCCACTTTCGTGGTGTGGGTATAATTATTTACGATAAAAAATTTTAACGCAATTAATATTTATAATAATTTTTTTTGTATCAAGTATAAAAATTAAATAAAAACGAAAGTTTTTTGTACATAAAAGTTGACAAATTAAAAACCCAAAAAATCCCGCGATTCATGATTTCGGGATTCCGGATTTCCCATTCGGCACCTTTAATAGGCATTATATAGAGCGTACTTTTGAAGTAATTGGCATATAACCACAAAGAATTATAATCCTGTAAGGTAAATTTTTAAAAATATTGGTTTATAATTTAAAGATATGAAGCTTAATTCTTGACTATTCTTACTCTGCGTGTAGGGTATCAAAGATTCGGCACTTTGACTTATTTAATTGCCAAATTTTACTCTCAACAATAACAATCTGTTAAATGTTTTTTTCTCTGTCAGATTTTCATTCGATATTTGTCATGTTGATTGCTGTCTGTATTTTGTTAGTGTTTGCCATTAATTTAGTGTGATTTTGACATTCGGTTTATTTTGATTGAGTTGTTCGTAAACAAATAGTAAAAGCAAAATATTTTTGTATTAGATATTTAAGCTATTAAATGCAATTGTTTTGTTTATTACGATTGATAGAGAAAACAATTGGATTTTTTTTTTTTTTTTTGTATATTAAGCCAATGAAAATTAATAGGATATAATAATAATAAAAGAAATATTTATGTTGATTAAATTATTTATTAGTTAGCTAAATAATTATCTTAATTATTTGTATGGCATTTTTATTTTAATATCAGTAATAGCGTAATATTAACATTTGCGATTTTTTTTACTGTTGGTTTTAATTGAAGCTTTTGATCTTTTTTAATTTTATATATTCCAAATTGGATATTTTAAAAAAAGTCAACAATAACATATAAATTTAATTGCAATAGTTTGCAGGATGCATTTTTTTATAACGTCAATAAAAACTCTTTATTATCGTAAATCATGTTTATGTAAGATTAGAAAAATAACAAGTGCTCGCGAGATACATGGTGAAAGGTTTTGTAAATCATTTTAATTTTAATGTTGTTTTTTATTTTACTTTGATCAAAAAGTTTTAGAAATTTTGAAATTCATTTGCACTCCAAATTTATCATTCGTAAGAAGTTAACTAAGATTTTAAAAAACTAGTCTCACAATTTTGTTGCAAAGTCAAATATTTTGTAAATCCCAGAATCCAATGTTTATTCTTAGATTCATAACAATGGACTTACGGCCTTATGCAAAAAAATTTCGCCATATCTTCGCCTTTTTTCCCGTATTCGAGACGATATAACTGCCCGAAACAAACTTATTAACAAAATCTGATATGAATAATAATGAAATAAATATTTATATACATAAATTAAAGTTTGGGTTCATGTTATAAATCATAAATTATAACATAATGCTTTAAGGATTTTAAATATTTTATGCGATAAAAACGAAAATTATTAAATAAAATATGGGTAGGAATGCCCACACGCACACACACTCAATTACTAATAAAACATACAAACAAAATAGATTGTATGTATGTATATGAGATTTCTATATACAATTTTTCAAAATTCAGATCTTCAATCCAGAAAGTTTTTAAAATTTTCTTATACGTTTAAATTGAAATTTTTTTAATATTTTTAATCAGGCTTAAGTTAATCAAATTTAATTTTCATTAAATTATTTTTATGAAGAAATGAATTTTACAACATGAAAATTAAATAAAATTGTTATTGATAAACTTTCGTTCTTGACCGTGGCTGGGGCTCGAACCCTGGCCGGCAGGTTACCATAACATGTTTCGATCGCAACCACTCGATCTCCTCAGATGGATTTGCCGTTTTACACTCGCAGCCATCGACGACTGCTGACGTCAATAGTCAAATATCAATCATTTAACAAAATTGTATTTTAACCTTTGGTAGATCGAAGTTTGCTCTTTTGAATGATTATCCATTTTAATTGATTTTACATGTTTCTCCATAAAAATAATTTAATGAAAATTAAATTTGATGAAGTTAGGCCTGATTAAAATATTGAAAAAATTTTGATTAAAAACCATAAATAGTTCAACAAAATAACCACAATAGTAATTATTTTTTTATATTTTGATTATTTTTTCTTTTTTTTTTTTATTATGCCAAACATTGTTTAACGTTAAACACTAAAGTCTATTATAGTACACGGAATGTAAAAAGCCACATTCGTATGTGGTTCTGGCGTAATTTTGTCGTCATCACACATCACGAACTTGCTATTTTGGCTTTGTAGTGACGTCAAAATTACGTCAGAACTACATGCGCATGTGGCATTTCACATTCCGTGTACTGTAGGCTTAACTTGAATATTGCCTCAAATATTTTAAGTAGCCTTAATTTTACCTGACTTAAACTGTATTTTCTACAAATCCATTATTACAAGTCCATCCCACACTTAAGGGCAAGTAAATACTCAAACGGTTACATAAGCATATGACACAAAAATATGGAGTATTTTTGTGTGCATATTCAAAATATTTAATATTCACTCAAACATATTGTTGTCGCTGTCAGACTGTTTGTGCCGTTAATTTGGCGTGAAAGGCATATGTTGTGTGCGGTATGAGCAAGCTTTTCTACACCCTTGTTCTCAAAAATTCAAATTAAAGCCTGTTCTCCCCTCTCGTAAAGAAAACACTCTTTTCTGTATGGTCAACTCTAACAAAACTATTTTAATGAAGAATTTTTCACAATTTTATTGTCACTGACAGACATATTGTGGTTAAATTAGGCTATCATTAGGAAACAACAACCATGTTATAGTTCTCTTCGAACATGTTACAGTGGTTTTGTAACAGTTATATGTTCCTCTCGATAAAGTGGAAAATATTATTGTTCGTTTAAAAGCATACAACTATTATTGCTAAGAAAATTATTGTTATAATTTACCAGAACATGTTCGAAGGCAACCATAATGTGGTGAATGGGGACTAATTGACCCATAATATATTTGCTGGTGACAATTATTTGGTTAAAGTAACAGTAATATGTTAAACTTTTTTTCGTTTGAAAAAGTTTTGCTGTAAGTGAACATATAGAAAAATGTGTTTCCTCTGCTCACAGAAAGAACACAAAACAAGAATTAAATCTTAGCTTAGCAGGTTTTCTAATACAACAATTTTTTCCTATTTTTAGCAAGCTTTAAGAATAGTTTTGGATTTACATTGATTTATTTGCAAACTTTTAGATTGTCTTGAAAAAAGAACAAAGTTTATTTAACAGATAATTTTTTTTTTTTTTTAATAAAACCAAAAATAACTTTAAATACAAAAAGCTGTTGAGATGTGGTTTGTTCTACCCTCCAACGAAAATCCCCATTAAAATTAAGTTTTAATAAACTCATTGTTTTGCAACGTTTTTCAGTTGTTATTATTCACTTGAAATTTAAATTTTATGAAAGTTTTCCAACAAGTTTCTACAAATACTTCAAACTAAGTAAAACAAAAAATGTGTTGCAAAAAAAAGAATACACAAATACAAAATTGCACAAACAACTAAAAACAATAAATAAAACATTTTTAGAAAACCCTGTCTACTATAAAATTTTTTATTCAATTTTTTTTTTTTTGAAAAGAAAAACTGCGTTAATTTCCATAAACATTTTTTTTTTCTTTTACAAAATGTTTGTTTTAATATTCCATAAAAAAAAGTTCGAAGCATAAATTTTAGTACTTTTCAGGTACAATAATTAATAATTAATTTCTGATTAAATTAAAAAATTAAAAAAAATTTAAGAAAATAATATTAAATTTTTTTTAATTTCTATCTATTTAAATTCAAGGACATTGGTTAAAAAAAACCTTGTCTATTAGAAATAAAAGAAAACTAATTTATATTCAACAAAATAATAATAATGCGAAATATAGCAATTAAAGTAAAAATAAACTGTGGAGAAGTTAAACACGTCTCTATTGATGGTTGTGGAGGTGCATAAAAGGCAAAAAATTCGATAGGGGCAGGGCCCCCCACACGATGCCAATTTTAACTATCGCATACCTTAAGAGCCGCTGCACGCATTTTGTTGAACTTTTGGTAGTAGGATCTACTGAGCCCCAAAATTGAAATAGAATAGCAGCGGGGGAAGTAGTACCCCCCCTATGGCGCCAATAGGACGGCAATGTTTAATATCGCATATCTTTAGAACTTTTATAGTGATAATGTTTAAACTTTGTAGAAGTCAGTCTTATGGTATACTACACTTTAGAAAATAAAAATAAAGCGGGTAGGCGCAAGGGGGGAAATACCTCCCATAGGATGCATACATTTAATATCGCTCAACAGAAGAACTATTAAAGGGAGAGTCTTCAAACGTGGTTAAGGCTACTATTATGGCAAACTTTAAATTTCAATATAAAAATGGGCGGGGAAGACAGAGGAGGAGCAGTACCCCTCATATATAGAAATATTAATAAGATCTGCTGCACGCATTTTGTTGAACTTTTGGAAGTAGGATCTTCTGAGCACCAAAATTGAAATAAATTAGCAGCGGAGGAAGTGGTAGCCCCCATAGGACGTCAATGTTTAATATCGCATATCTAAAGAGCTGTTATAGTGAGAATGTTCAAACTATGCAGAAGTCCCTCTTATGGTATACTACACTTTTGAAAGTAAAAAATAAAGCGGGTAGGCGCAGGGGGGGGGGGGGAAATCTCTCAACTGAAAAACTGTTAAAGGGAGAGTTTTCAAATGTGGTTAAAGCAGTGTAGCAAAGCGCACCGGGTTAAGCTAGTAACAATTAAAATAGTTCAGATCAAAATGAAAAATTCTACATCAATGCAATTAAAAATATTAGTGAAGAGTGAATGAAATAAAAAGTAACTGTTGTTCATTTTTGAAAAAACTTATAAAAATTAAAAGAAAATGGTAATATTACAATATTATTTATTTAAAAAGATCAAGATTCTAAACAGGTTCATATCAAATCGAATTTATTTACAACGAATCGAATTAAAACGCATAAATTCCAAATTTATTTCCAAATCTTCTATATATATAAAAAGAAGTGTACACTTTGATGTCACCACTAACTGCGTACGCTGGGGATAGTCGATAGCCAAATGGCTCCAGAGATATGGCATTTAGATTTTCCATTTTATTATTTCAATACCAACAAAATGTAATCCATTTTCCATACTATGATTTTTTATTGTCCCTTGAAAAGTTACCAAACCATAAATCGTAATGTCTTATATGTACAATGACATTCGGAATAGATCTTAATATATATATTTCATATCGCTAGAGGGCGTTAAATAGGGCAAAACGGGTAAAAGCTCCCCCACCCAATATCTTCTTTACTAATTAACCGATTTTCTTGAAAATAGTGTAACATCTGGAAGGAACTATAGCCAATAATTTTTATTATTTAGGGAGTATAATAGAGCAGGAGGGTAAAAGTTCCCCCTCCCTTTATCTTCTTAACTAATGAAACGGTTTTCTTAAAATTTGGCATGCAGACACTTACTGTAACATCTTAAGGAACTTTAAGATTTACATTTTTGGAAATTGGGTAAAAACTCCCTCTACCCATGTCTTCTTTATTTCAAGTCTTGAGGAATTTAAAAGCTATACATTTTAACATTTACGGTGTAGAATTCAGCAAAAAGGGTAAAAGCACCCCTCTTCTATACCTTCTTAATAAATTAACCGTTTATTTTGAAAAGTTTATGTATTTTTTTGACAAATTTTTTTCACCGGTTATTTTACTTCGGAATTTGAACCCACCACGGCCATGTAATGGTACACAATTGGTCGTTAAAAAATTGATAAATAACGTTATCGAATCTCCCATTTTGAATCGCAAATTCCGAGGCGAAATTGCGCCAAAATTTTTATTTTGTTCGTCTTATTTTTCAATTTTCTATCCCCCTAGGAACTTTTTTTATTTGGAACAACGTCGGTAAACTAGATTTAAGCCATAATTAAAATAAGTTACAATCACTTTCATTTCTTCATCCATTTTCTTCAACACACTTTTAGAAAATTGTTCAATATAAGTAGTTTGCTTGTTGTGCTGTTTTTGCGTTCCTGAAAAAATCGTGTAAATCGAAATAAAATATTTTTGTATGAGAAAGCGTGTACATCGAAAAAAAGACACAAGTATGAATAAATCGAGGGATAGGTGTTATTGTTTACAGTTGTTAACCATATGGTAGCATTGTTTTTCCGGACAAATTTTCCGAAATGGGTGAATCATTCTGCAGAACACTCTTAGTAAAAAAATTATTTTCCGCACAAAAATAATTTTGGGAACGCATGGAGGAATCCAGCTTAAGAGTGATGTACTTATATTGGGCTATGCCGAATCATACATACCCTTCATCATGGTGCAATTATATTGGAAAGTTATATATATACCATTCTTAATAAATAAATCAAGTTTTTATAGCATTTTCAAGTTTATAGCGCATATTTTACCGTTTTTAAGCATGTTAAATTTCCTTTAAAAAAAATCTCACGTGAGCTTAAATTTCGCAATCTACAATTGTAGATGACGTAGGCGTGTTAAGACGAAAATTTGTACAAACAAAAACTTAACAACAGTTTTTGCAACAAACACGCCAACCACGATAACCTTTTTTGTAATAGATTTGTAATCAGTGTTGTATTTGTTGTGTTGTTTTGCTGAACACCATACCATTTTTCCAAACGCCTAATTATCGCCACAACTATGCCAACCACAATAAGGTTGATTAAAGAAAAATGTTATACAAAAGCAAAACTTTAAGAAAAAATTAATTATTAACATACTGTACTGATGACTTTATTACACAGAAATCTAGAGCGATCTTTAAGCATACCGATCGACTCAGACTTCTATCCCTCTCCATCCGTCCGTCCGTCTGTCTATCCAGGTAAACCTTGTGCACAAAGTAAAAGTTGAATTTTTGTAGAACATTTTATAAAATTCGGTAAATATGTTTTAATTTCATTAAAAGGAAGAAGCCTGCGTTAATTCACATAGGCCTCATAAACCCCAAAACAAATTTACTGCAAAAAAAATTTTGGTATCTGATCACATTTGACCAAGAATTCTCTTCGGTGATTGGCTTAAACTTTCTTTTAAATGTAAATATTGATATAAAATTAAGTGACTTTCCTTAACGGCATATGTAAAACTTTGTTTGGGTGAGCTCATTGCTGTCCATCGGTTCCAAATACGATCTCGAAAACTCTTCTGTATATACTTCAGTGTATGGGCTTTACTGTAATTTCTGACAAGTGTTTTTCTTTAAAGGAAATATTATAAAATTGTTGAATATGGTGACTTTTGGGTTTTTGGGGCATATTTTTAAAATTTGTAAGGCATAAGTTCGTTTTTACTGCATATTAAATGCTCATAAAACACTTTTTAAAAGCCTTATTTCAATTTCCCTGGTGATCACAGATTAGGCTTTTTTCCATTTAAACGTGTTTCAACGAATTTATCAATGATTTAAGGTTTCTTAAGGTTTTATTAAAATTTCAGTGACCACAGATTTAGCTTTTTCGATTCGGTTATTTTTTACCTTAAGATTTATAAATATAAATATGAAGACAAAAATTTAATATCTTAAAAAGTCTATTTTTCGTCAAAAAGTTATTACTCATTAAGCGTAATCGCTAATTGAAACACACAAATCAATAAAGCAATCAGTGCTGATTAAGCAGAAAAATAATTTTTATTTGTTGTTGTTGAATAGATAAAGCATATCCCAGCAGACAAACATAGTTCCTTATTGGGGATAATTTAAAATCATTAGAAATAGGTATGTTTTTTTTTTATTTAGTTTAAAAAGATGTTTGGTTTTTTTATATAAAAAAATATTCGTTGATTTTAAACTTTAAAATTTGTGTATACTGGGAAAGCACACTTTGTTGTACATTTGTGTTTAGCTATGAAATATATTTGAATGTAAATTATTTCAGTATTAATTAAAATACCTTGTAATCTGTGGTATTAGTTGCGGTATTAACGTTTATACAGATTACAGAAATGTTTTTACACGAACTGTCATTCACAGTCATGGGGATGATGGCTGATTATTTTTGCGCCGCGTTCTAAAAATCAATATTTATAATTAATTGTTTGTGTAAGTGTTTATTAAGGTGGGTAAGAAAAAAAGTAGTGTCAGTCACCTTTTTTTACCACGCCCCAAATTACAGCGCTTTGAGTTTTTATATAGGGTGTGTTTTACCTGTATCAGATCTTAAAATGATTACACAAGACAGAAATATAGTTAGAATGAAATTTTAATGATTTTCGAAATAAGTCCGCCGCGGCTACAAATTACATGGTCCCCTCGATTAGTCCAATTTTTGATTTTTTTTTTCTTGAAAAATCTGGCTGTACAGCGTCAATGGTGGATTCAACATCGGCTTCCAATGCTTAAAGTGTTGCTTGTTTGGCGGCATAAGCCAATGAACAGAGGCGTGAATCCAGAAGCGTTAAATTGCACGAAAGGGGAGTCCAGTGAACAGGATCACTTCTGGAAATAAAGTTGTCACTAAAATTGATTTTGCAATAATTCGATTGTTAAGCGCGGTGTATTGCAAGTTGCGCCATCTTGTTGGAACCAAATGTCATTGATATTTAGCTGATAAGTTGCTGAAAACAAAGATTCAGTGAATATGGCTCAATTTTTATTGCTCATTTCTAAAAAGCTTGTAAGCCGCATCAAACAGTCGACTTGAATAGATGAAATGGTTATTCGTTATTGGCTTGAGGTTTGCGTCTTATCTAAATACGGCAATTTTGCTTATTAACGCAGCGTGTTAACCAGAAATAAGCTTCGTTAAATGGACGCAGGGCACTATGAACTACGCGAAGAGATTTTGTTAAAGAAAATTTCAACAATTTGGAAGCGTTGTTTAGCCTTTACCGATTCATGAGGATTTTCCAAACCTTACTGAACAGAAATGTCAATTTAGCTGTCAAACCATTCGAAAGTTCTTATGCAGCTGAAAGACACCCGCTATATAGCCCCACTATTCAAATTCAAATCTTATAACGCATATCATTGTTTATGGATAAGAAGCTTAACAATTATATACGACATGTTGAGATCCGACTTTAAATGGCGGTGGTAAGTATGTTATTTTCAGAGGGCTGTTTCACTCCCGAATTTATACATTTTTTCGAAACAAATGGTAGTCGAACGGAGAAAGATCTGGACTATAAGGCAGGTGAGAAAAAACTACCATCGGACACAGGGGCCAAAGGCAGTGATTTCACGGATTAATTAAAAAAAATAAGTTCAAGTACCGTGAAAACTAAAGTGACTTTGTTAAAGTGCAGAAAAGTCTGCATCAGTAGGCAAAAAATAAATGTCAAATATGTAACGATGCTTTTGTATTAACGCGTTGAAATTAAACATTGTAATCATTATTTTATGTGTTTTTATTAGAGATGTGCAAATGTCGTGATTTCTTACGCGTGAGTCACACAGGAGTGACGCGTGATCGTGACAAAATGTATAAATTTTAAATGTTGTTTTGTATATTTCAATACAAAATATATGTACATTTTGCAGGAACAAGCTCGAGCGTTGTTTTTTTCAGTCGCCAAAGCTTGTATGATATTTTGAAAAATTGCAATTGTAAAACAATAGATAAAAAATTACATATTTAAAAGAAGAACTAAAGAAACGCACTGGTAATTCGGAGGGCAACTCTCAAGTTTTCAATTATTTGTTTTATAACAAGAAGTATTTAAAACAGAACTGATGAAAAATATTTTTTTAAATAAAACGTAATTTTTTGCTGGGAATTTAGCAGAAGTGTGCGTGAATAAAAACTCAATTAATTATTTCATTAATAATTTTTTTGTATGGAGGGTACCCGTCTCCCCCATCCTGTACCTCCAAAGTTTTGTTGGAGCATGAAGTTTGTTCTAAGAGTAACGCACAACAAATTTAGTATGCTTCACTATTGTAGTTCTTCAGTTATAAGAAAAAAACAAATTCTCGAATTGAAGTCGTGTTAAACCTTATTTCCTTGCCTCTGAATGCAATATACTGGTTGCAAACATTTTATGGCTTCCAATAATATTGCAAATTTTTCTAGGGATATACAACATTTCATTGATAAATGCCTCCAATTCATCATCGTTGAAGTTTTTTGGCTGACCTCATTTGTGTATTCATCTAATTCCAAACAACCACTTCTCAACAAGAAAAATAAACTTCCCTTCGTAAGCTAAAATCGATGGAATTATGCAGGGTAAGCTTCGTTAGACAATCGATGTGATCCGAACAAGACATTTCGCAAATGCTGCAAGACATTTAGAGGAAAAACACAACTTTGTTGTGTACGATATCTTGTTCAATGACTTAGTTGAAATAAGTGACAGTTTTTTAGCCCTCCAAAATCCTATATAAGTTATTGAAGTCACAAGCCATGTGTTTTATGATGTAAATCTCGTGTTTTTAAGGTAGATATACATTTTTAGTGTTTCGAAAAATTACCGGATAGTGGGTTTTCCAAAATAAAATCGCAAAATTGAACTGTAATGGATAAAACTTTGAACCATTTTTTCCAAGCTTTGATTTTTTAATTTAAAGCACTTGCCTATTAGTACTGATTCACACGCTACAGGTTTTAACTGTCAAGTGTTGAGTTTTTTGGGAAAAAAGGAAAACCAGAAACATGCAAAACAGAACTTTTAAGTTGAAACCAGTCTAATGTTTCAATTAAAATCTACGTATTTTATAAAATAAATATTTTCAGGCAAAACGCAATTTCTGTCATGATTAAATGATAGATTATTAACTTAAGTATTATATCAAACATTTTTTTTTAATTCCCTAAGCTAAACCCCGCGAAGCTCTGCGCTTGTCTGCAGGAAAGAAACCACAGTCTCTGGCGGGAATCGAACCCGCAACCCCGGCGCTGATAGACTAGCTAACTACCAGCTAGCCTACCGGGGCACTCATACACACATATGGAATTGATAAAGTAAAAATGCGCAACTATACTATTTAAAAATTCAAAAAAAACTTTTTTAAATATAAAAAAAATAAGAAATTAATCAAGGTATATTTACACAAGGTAGACTCATTTGGGAGTGTAGACATGCTGCTCTATAAAAGGAGCCAATTTGTCAAAATTGTCTTCATATAAAACAAAAACAATTTAACGCACACATGTACAAATTTTGGCTCATATACACGCAATTTGACGTTTTGGCTCCAACTAGGGGTAAACAGCTGACAAACATATGAGCCAACGAGTTTACCTTGTGTAAATATACCTTGAAATTAATAAAACTTTTATTTGAAAATCATATCAACCTTAACTAAATCAAAAAAAAAACTGTTATAGAAAAATTTCTTAACGCATTATCCAAAAAGTTTGTCAGTTTATTCAAGCAAAATCTAGAGACAAAAACGATAAATATTTATTAAATTATCTGGGAAAAAATTATGCATATAGAACGGAAAATAAACTAAGCCTAATAATGATACATGAGAAACGAAAGGAAACAATAGATAATATTGATTCATATAATTTTATTAGCGCTCCGAGGCAATTTATTAACATGATTTTAAGAAAAAAAAATCTATTTTTACATTGTAGTAACACACGTCTACATAAAGTATCTAATGGCAGTAGTTGAGCTCATTTATATTCATTGAATGTTAAAAAAAAGTTATTTTTAGTTTTTTTTTTTGTTTTATATGGAGGAGGAGGAGGAGTGCAACAAGATTCGGTATAAAAACAAATTCTAGAAAAAAAAACAGAAAAAGTCAATTATGATGAAATGTTATTTTAAATATTTTTTATACTTTTCATAAGAAAATTTATTTTAAAATAATTTTCTAAAATAGGAACAGCATTGATTGGGGTTTTTAATCTTTAAAAAAATTCAATTTTCAATAACTCAATTTAGACAATTCGCCGATTTTAAAATCAAAGTTCCCTTTTTTTGAAAGGCACAATGATAACTGTTCTGAAGCGTTTTCTTTTATAAAAAGAGCTTTTTTAAAAAGGAGCAATAATTTGGAGAATTTCAAAAAATATATCGGATATTATTTACGACACTGATTTCTGTGAACTGTAAATATTTTCTTTCAGAAAGTCTGAGTTTATTGGTGAGAGGGGAGAGGGGAGAGAAGAATAGCATGGTTCTCTGTCTCTCTCACCTAAAAACGCGGACGTTCTGAAAGAAACCATCTAAAGTGTGAACACACCCTTTAGAGAGAAAACAAGGAACATGTTGAAATTTTTCCTTTTTCTGGCATCACTAAATAATTAAGAAACACAAGTTTTATTTATGAAAATTATTATAAGCTCATTAAATTCTCAAAAAGTTCTTCAGTGAAGGTTTAAACATATCAGTTCTAGCTAAAGGCTGATGTTGAGGAAGAAAATAAAAAAAAAAAATACATAAAATTTCTGTATCCCCAGAAATCAAAAAATATGTTTACGATTTAAAATCATAAAAGTCGACATCTTGAAATAAAATTTTAAATTTTTTATATGCTCGTAAAAAATCTTTTTAACGTTTTTGTTTCATATAAAGTATTCTATTTTAAATAAAAGAATTATTAACTCGCTGTTTTAGTTTTGTATAATATTTTATATTCATCCCCTTTTTTCCCATAAATCATCAAGTCACCGTTTTTCAATTATTTTAAATATTTACAAAAACCTAATAGACTCCAATTTATTCATTTGCCCTCAAACATAAAACATTTTTTAACAAGGCAACACATAAAAATAAAATATTTTGTGTGTTCAAATGGGTAACAATTTATGATAATCAATAAAATTTATGAAGATTTATTATATCGTACTCAATATCGACGCAGTGGCGTCAAAAGGGCCAATCTGCCATTTAAAATTATGTTTCTAAGATTAACATAGATCATACGGCAAACAAGTAGTGCTTATCATTATAGAATTGTTCGGGTTATTTGAGCAATTTAGTGGTCTATCTATTTCAGTAGCACCATTGTCGTCTAAAGTTTCGAATGTGTAATAAAAGTGATAAAAACACCAACATAGTACAGTTTTGCCCTCTTAGCATAGCAATGGTACTACACTCGCAATATTCTGTACGTAAAATTAACTGAAATTGTAATATAAAATAAATGAAAATTCAATTAAAAACCGGTCTACTTATTTTTCATTTATTTTTAACAAAAAGTTCATTTAATTTTTACTGTCAAAAATTCAACACCATATTCCGTAAAATCAAATCAAACTATTTATTTGTTTTTACGGAATATGTAGTTAATTTTTTTACAATTAATTTATATAAGATAACTGAATATTGATTTGTTTTTACGGAATTCGCGGTTGAATTTTTGACAGTAAAAATTAAATGAACTTGTCGTTGCTTTAAATTACATTTTTATTTACTTTAACATAAAGAAGAATTTAACTCAATCAACGGACAATATTAACTGCAACTGAAAATCCGTATTAATATGCACTTAGTTTTTTGAATAACTGTTTGAATCAGTTAAAAATAAATTTGCTTGGAATTTTAAATGTTTATTTATTTAAAAATTACTGAACGGAATATTTCTTAAATAAACTACAGTCCGTTACTGTAATAATATTGTGAGTGTAGTAATTAAAAACTTAAAAGGGCCAATTTGGCTCTTTATGCTGCCATATTTTTTTCACAAATGTAAAATGTGCGAAAATTGGACAATGTGCACTGAACCAAAAATCCGATGAAAATGTACGTTGAGCAAACGAAATTACGTTTATTAAAATACTTTCGTTGGCTCAACGAATTATTCGTAAATAAAATGAAAAAAATGCATAAATATTTTAATAAACGTAATTCATTTGGTTAATTCATTGGATTTTTGGTTCAGTGTGTGTATAAAATATGGTGGAAAATGAAATCTAGCTGCCTACTTGCAAAAAAAAATATTTAACCTTCATAAGGTCTTCGGGTCAAATCTGACCCATTTTGAAATAAAAGTTAAATTTTATCTAAGAGCGAGTGACTTAGGTATATTTTTTATATTTTAGGACTTTTATTTACTTTTTAATGCCAACAACTACGTTAGGTTTTCAAAAAAAAATATTGGCGGAAAAAATATTTTTAATATGTTTTGCACTCAAGGTCTTTGGGTCATATTTGACCTGTAGCATAATTTTTGAAATTTTGTTAGAAATTAACAGTTGTTATTTATTTTTTTTTTCACCTCCTGTGACATGCGTTATTTTGAAGTTTATTAATAATGCAGGTAAATGTGTATTTGGTATTGATTGGACTGAAGTGGCGACACCAAAATTTCGCAGTTATTGGTTCTCTAGTTAGCTGAATTGTATAGATAAAATAATGAAAATACAGTTCGTGAGATGTTGTGGAAGGAAAACCTATTTTTAGAGCAATCTTGCCGTTGAACATATTAAAAAACCTTTTGAGAGTACTAAGATTTGACAACAAGGATACTCGCAGTGAACGCCAAATTTTAGAGAAGTGTGCGCCGATATGTAAGGTTTTAAATATGTGGGTTGATTAGTTATGCTGGAATATACAATAATATACAGGCAAATAAATAGGAATTTTGCCTAAAAATAAACAAATGTATGCATGTAGTTCTTGATTTGACAGTTGGTTTGAAATATCACAGTATGTCTGCAGACAATTGTTTTACTTTAGTAGGAACTATATGTAAAAACAAGATTGAATTGCCACGAGAGCTTTTGGCAACTAAAGGCTATCATTAACATCAGCTAAACCTGTCTAAAACGAAAACTGTTTTGCCAAACGTCGACTTTTCATTGAAAATTTAGGTTTTCAGCTTGCCGCGCCCTATAGCAAGTAGCCAAAAAGCATTACCCTAAGACTAATTTTCACAAAAAATTGCAAAAAACTGCATGTAGTAGCTGAGCAGGAACAGCACCCGTCATCTTCAACCAAAACCTAGGAAAAAATATGTTTACCAGTCAAAAATAAGTCGTTGACAATTATGTTACAAAACATATACAACCACTTTATGTTAAATGTACTTTTATATTCGCAAAAAATGTTAACAAAAAATACAGCTTCAATATACTGAAAAATCTTAGAAAAAAAAATATCAACTTTTAAACCATACTTAATTGAAAAAAGTGAGTTTTTATATAAAATTTTCTATTTGGGTCAAATTTGACCCGAAGACCGTTAACGTCAGCAAATTTCAAGACCTTATGAAGGTTAAAAAAGAATTGCATTGGAATAATTAATTATTATGCATAGCTTTTTTGTACTAAAAAAGAATATTAAAAATTAGAAATACATTTAAGTTTCTACTCCAGAAGGACATCGCTTTCTTCTGCCTATTCTCTTCATCTTCGTCAGAATCAATAAGTGCATAATGAGCTGTAGCTTAGTAATGTGGGTGAGAAGGAATGGATCCTTTAAGGAACTCTGGTCTGAAAAACCACACAAAATGAATCATTTTAACAAAATAAACAAAATTGTTAAAGTACACTTAAAAAACTTCTTGACTTTGTTAGCAATATCAATTAAGTACTGAAACCAAATTTTTTAATTAACAAATATTTTTTAGTAACGAAATATTTTAGAAGTTTTTATAGTTTTTATTAGGGTATTCATTTAATCGACCTTTTGCTTTAATCGGTTAATCGCTCGATTAATTAACCGAAGTTTTGGTTAAGTCGTGCAATAATCGGTGAATTTTGTTTTTGATCGGTTAACTGATTAATAAAGTTATTTTCAAAAAATAAGTAATTTCAATATATAGAAAGAAATGCATTAATTATTATTTGGAGTTTATTAGTAAAAAACAATAACATACCCAACATTAAAATTCTTGAACTAAAACGAGCAAACAAGATAAAAATTCATAAATATTTAATATGCATTTTTTAATTAATACATAACTGGGGGATTTACAAGGTGTGCTATCAAGTCATATCGTCAAAATGTCCTTAATAATATTTTTCAATTGCTTAAAATAAATATTGATGTGTTTCAAACAAAATAAAAATTTAAATGCCGCGCTCATTGATTCGTCACAACTGCACAGTAGAAATATAAATTATTAGCGGTAGCCCACATCAGTCATATCGTCAAAACTTGACTTAGAAAATATTCTTTCACTTATCGTAGATGAATATCTAATTTCTCAGTCCTTTTTCAGGATTGCTCTAAGCATATAAAATATTTCATTAACATTTCTAGTTGTTTCGGTTAATTTTGTTAAATCACTGATATGAGAAGGTATGAGAAGAAACAAATAACTAAACACATACATATAAAAAGTACGTGAAACAAAAAAGGTGTTGGCAATCAAACATTTAACCCATTTTTCGCCACATTCCTATTGATTGAACATTGAAATCAGTCGGTGGAAAATGGGTTGAAATGAAGATCACAGAACACCTTTGTTTGTATGAAAAAATATTTTCTAAATGCACACCTTTTGTATATGAGACGAAACAAATAATAAAAAACACAAAAAATGTTATAATACTACAAAAAATTAAAAATTTTATTACATCGGTTAATCGGTTAATCGACTGAAATTAACCGGTTTAATCGTTAATCGAAAAAAGCCAATTTGAATTAACCGATTAACGGTTAACCGAATGAATACCCTAGTTTTTATGTATTGTTGCGAACTGCAAGCAATATATGCTTTATAAAGTGAGTGCCGATATAAAATACATAAGAGTTTTGTTTTGATTACCAAAGGGATAAATACGAACTATGGCACTACAGCAAAGAAGACAGACATTGCACATGTGTGGAAAACCACACACAAGATTAACTAACGTAAGTTTTTTTAATAGTGTTGTGAGGGTTAAAACATAATCCAACAAGATTTCCATTAGGCAGAAAAAAATGGCGCTTATCATATTTATTTTCCCTCTTCTTATCCTTATCATTGTTACTAATAAATTAATCACTGTTTTATTTAATTAAATTTAAATTTAATTAATAACGCAAAAAACATGGAAAATTAATTTAATTTTACGTTAATTTTTTTTAAAGGTAACTAAAAAAAAGAAATACTTTGGGTCCAGTTATCAAAGCCAAAACATTTTAAAAAATATCTCAAAAAAAAAATAATCAAAAAAATAAAAATAGTTAATTATAAAGATTGGCCTTTTTAATAAAGTTCGCTGCAAATACGCCCAAGCAGTTTGGCTCTTTTGATTTGTCAATTCAAGGTAAACATAAAAAAATATAGATTGACCTTTTTAACGCAACTGCGTCGATATTTTAAACAGTCGCAACAAAAAGTTTATAAAAATCGTTTATTTTTTCTTAAACCAGTTCACAAAGCAAATCTATAACGGCCGCGAAAATTTGGCTTGCGTTTTTGTCTTCTTTAACATTTGTGAAACTTAATTTGATTAAAAAATTGCAAGCATGTTTTTGAAGCCAGTTCTTTGCCTCTCCTGAACATTCTTATACTCCTCTCCGAAGGTAAAAGGTCAGTCCGTTTGTAATTTATACAATATTGATCTAAAACGTATAAAGTATATTATTCTGGGTCCTTATGAGTAGCGAATTGAACGATGGTCGTCTGTATGTTGAAATAAGTTTTCCGAAGACCCCAGATATGATTGAGACTAGGTTAATAAATGTTTCTTTTACATATGCTTCGTTAAATTTCGAAATTCAGCCAGATCGGTCTATACATGACTGAAATATAAACAAAAAATCAGGATTACACCAAGTTGTTGTCATAAATTGCCCAGCCGTTTTTGTTTTTTTATTTTACTGCCTGTTTTTAGAAAACGTAAACAAGTGAGTGAGTGAGAAATTACCAATTTTTTATTGTTGTTTTCAATATAATTTCTCACTCACTCAAGGCTCAGTTAGTCTTTACTTTCTGTTTCTGTTCTGTTACGAAATTGTAATAGTTACTTTTCCTGTAGCAACTTATCAGCTATTTATGACAATTTAATTTCTTTTTGCACCGTTCATTGTTTTATTGCAATTACTTTAATGCACATAAATTTGAAGAAATTAAATTTTATGAATTCTTAAAATAAAAAAATAGTTTATTTTAATATAGATATGTATTTTTTATTATTTATTTTGCTGTCACTTACAATTACTTTACAAATTTTTGATTTTAACAAACTGAACCGCAACAGAACAGAAAAACTAATCAATTTCACAGGTTTTTAATAACAAAACCAAATCAGCTGATTCGTAACAGAACAGGAGGTAAAGACTAACTGAGCCTTCACTTGTTTTCATTTTCTAAAAACAGGCAGTTAAAGTATAGAATTGGTTTTTTTATCAAAGTTTTTCTTGGGATTAAAAATAAATTAATTAACAATGTTTCGTTTAAATGTGCTAAATTCTCATATCATACTATTGATAAACTGAAATTTTTTGTCGAAGGGATAAGCTATTCCTATGCGCATTTCACTGGTTGCTTAGGCCAGATCGTCAGGAAACTTCATCCAAAGATTTTAGAAAAATTAAAGATACTTTACAAATAAAACTGTTAAGCGAATAAGAATTATAAGGCCCAGTTTTACTTGTATCCATATCAAAGCTTAAACAAAAACAACAACAATTAAAAGTGAGTTTATCTTTTCTTACAGTCCCGACTACAATTGGTTGATTTTTTGTCAACTCTAAATGTAGTTGTAAGTGGGTAAAGAAAAAACAAAAATAAAAACAAATTACTTTATTTTATTTTTTTATTGTTTTTATTACAAATATGTAAAAGTTACATACATACATGATTTAAATATAGAAATGTTCATTCATTCCTCACAACCGAATAAAGCACTCTTACTTGCTAAATATAAAATTCTTTTTGGATCTTTCTTAAAAAAGTTAAAAAAATGTTCAAAATGTAAATTAAAAAACCAAAAATTTTAAAAAGTTAAGTATAGGAATTCCTTATTGCTAGTATCAGTCAATTGTAAAAACCCTTTTGAAAACTTCTACTCCAAAGCATTTGTTATTGTACACAAATAAACAGTAAGAGCTATGGAACATCTCAAAACTTTTTGTTCCATAATTGAATCTTTTAAACCAGGGACCAAAAATGATACATAATTAATTTTGAATTTTAAAGGGAAAAACAACAAGCAAATATCAGACAACCATGTCCACCAAGAAACTATTGTCATCTTTTTATACCCACACCACAATAGTGGAGAGGGTATTATGCATTTGTGCTGATGTGTGTAACACCTTAAAACATGGGTCTTAAGCTACGGTCAGACTTATCAAATAAATATTTGACGAAAAAAACGGGACCAACAACCAAACTAAAAAATCATTTCGCTTAATATCAATATTTATTTTAATTAAAATACCACATTTTACAAAAAACTGTTTTTTGCTATGTCTAGTAGTATAATTAGTTTATTTTGTAATATTAAGACCATTTTAAATCTCACTAACTATTAAAAGTAGGGGTTACGATTATTTGATCAAATATTTAATAAGTGTGACCGTAGCTTTAGATGCACCTTAAAGTTGGCCGATCGACTCAGAATCACGGATCTAACGATGTCCGTTCGGTTGACTGGCTGTCCATGTAGCCATGTGCGCAAAGTACAGGTTGCAATTTTAGAATTAAGTTGATGAAATTTGGGACATAGGCTCATATTGGCACAAGGTCCAAGCCTATTGGCCGAATCGTAGGTCCACGAGGGAAGATAGTAGGCAATTTCTGCCTCTCAGAAACTATCAAGCCTATTTTAATGAAAACCTAAAACATAGATAGAAACATGTTTATATGGACACATAAGCATGATGTGTTTTTAAATACTATGGTGAAGGCTTTCATATGGTCAGGCTTGACCGACTATACTTTTTTACTTTCTTAATTTTATTTTCATAATTTTGTATTGTTGTTAAATTCATTTAAATTTTTTTTTATGTAGAAAATTTGTTATTTGGTGATTTTAATTCTCTTGGCAAAAATAATTTTTATTTTTCGATTTTTTTTATTTGGCAGAAATTGATATCAATTTTTTTTTTTATTTTTTATTTGCAAAAATAATTATTTTTTAAATTTTATTATTGTTGCAGAAACAATTATAATTTCCCTTTAATTTTGTAACACAAATTTGTTTAAGTTTTTTATCAAATCCTTTAAAAAAAACTATTAACGAAAAATTATTAAATCACAAATTAACAATTTCATTTTGATTTTTATAATTATTGTCAGAATTGTTACGGACCCAGTTTTAGTCATTTAAGATAAAAATTTATTAACATAAACCAAAAATATGTCAGATTTCCAGACTTTAAGTTTGGCAGTTTTAAACTGTGATCTTTTAATAGTTTTCTTGTCCAAGCTGACATCAAAAATTGGTTCAGTCTATACCGTACCAATTATCTTCTCTAACGCCTTATACTTTCCAAAAAACCTTTTTTAAGACACATTGGATTTTTCATAATGTTGTGAAATAGATATTTAGCAATATTTACTACTCATTTTAAACAATTTATGTCGGTTTTAGGGTTGCTTCACTTCACAGATGGGGACAAATTCAAATCTTGCTCTAATTTTGGAATACCCTTTTTACAAATATAGTTTAGTGGTCTTAGTGGTTTGCCTTAACAACCACAAAATTCAGTAAAAAAAAAGAGAACATTAAGTTAAAAAAGCACTGCTGGTAAATAAACAATAAAAAACGTAATGTTGTTTTAATAAAACGTGAAAAAACACAACCTGTTGTTTTGCAGGCATATTCAGGGGAAATAACAAGAGACAAAATTGTTTTTATCAAAACACAAACTTTTTTATAAAGATACTCATAAAATTTATCCGGTTATTACAAAAACTTCCATTATTTTTAGTATTACAAAATTGCCTAGCCGGTTTCGAACTGTTATTTTATACAGGGAGGTTTTTCCCACTGTCTTGCCAATATATGGGCTTTATAAGTTCCAGTTATTACTGTACATGTATAAATGTCTTAATTTTATTGGTCATCATACCATACAATTCTCACGGAATCAGGATACTTTTAACACATGAAATGGGATAATTTAAGAATAATCTTTTGCCAACCTGAAACAACTAGGCAACGAGTTGAACACTCTGGTTGTTGAGAATATAACAACTTGCCATATAATATAAAATAAGTCTCCAGCCTATCGCAATTTAAATCAAACTTAAAAAAATTTTTATCTCAACATATTGATGAGCTTCTGATATAACGTTAATTTTTATGTTTGAAATACATGCAAAATTTGTAAATTAAAAGTTATTATAAATATATTGAAATACGTTTGTTTAAATTTTGCCAACAATCTCTATAATGCTAATCTGGCGCTGAGGTGAAATTGTAATATTGTTATATTTTATAATAAAATTTGAAAAAAAATAAATAAATAAAAAAAAAAAAAAAATTTATAAACAGGAAAGCTGTTATGTAACAAATTCGATTAGTAATTAATTAGATTTTTTTAAATTAAGACGTTCTTTGGTAATTGGAAATTTGGTCATTTCATAAGAGCTTTTTCGAATTGTTAAGTGAACCCTCATACTTTTAATCCTAGTAATATCTGAAACCTATTCGTATCAATCTTCATTACAAATTGGTACGGTTTTGTATAACTTTTAGTGTTTTTAAGAAGTTTGTAAAACCACCCAGCAAACACAGAAATATACCCTATGTATTGCCAAACATATTGCCTGAATGAAAAATATTATTGCGGCAGTAATCGGTTTGGTATTGCGGAAGTTACTTCCTTCGTAAAGAAACGTGTCTCGATGGCAATACTTCTACGCAATACGTTAGCGATTCTGTTAGACGATAAACAAGAAATAGCGCCAGACAGCCAATTATAAGAAAATGGGAATTTATCGCCAAAATATCATTGGTTGATAAAAGAAGGTTTTGCGTTTTAAAAAATATCCATTTACTTATGAAAAAATAAGCACAGCTTTTTATTTAAAACTAGTTGCTTGGTCCCGGCGTTGCTCGGGATTTTCCAAATTATAATAAAAAATTAAATACTGGTGAAATCCTGTCTGAAATTGGTCATATCAACTTATAAACCTTCGCCGCACACTGGTTCATATTTTGAGAAGGCGGCCAAAATTATTTTTTTTTATGTTCTCCGATTTTAAAATTTTTTTATTCATGTGAAAGTAAATACTAGTGAACCTCGGGAGCCAAAAAATGTCAACCCTATTTCAACTATTTCATTGACAACAGGGTGGTCCGAAATGGACATTCTCAATATTTGGTTATAGTTAAGAATTTCTGAGTCAATTTTTGAAGTTGAAATGCTCATAACTTTTTTGTTTTTTAAGATTTTTTGACAGAATAAGTTATGTGTATTAGTTTATTTTATTAGCTATACGTGGTTTAAAGCATTAAACTCTGCGACCTCTAGAACTATTTATTTATTTTTTTTTTTTAATGTCAAAATTTCCCGGAAATTTCCTACTTTATAGAGCATAAGTCCTGCGCGTCAAAACGCGTCAAAAAAATCTATACTTTCTTGTAGTCCAGAATCTAACCTACATTTCTATACCCCACTGTACACACATCTGGATACGGCCTTGCGAACTACAGCAATTTCTGTGACCCAAGGTAAGATATTCGGTTCAAAAAATAAGTCCTGCAAGGAAACATTACTGAAATTTAAGAAGGTGAATCTTAAAGAATTTTCGACAAATAAAGCAGTTCAGGCCACATAAATTATCTAGCACGTCAGGTTATCGATTAATTTGGAGAAGGTAAAGGTATTGCCATTGTTTTGGACTTATTGTGGGTGAACGGATGCTGCAAAACGAATAGGCGACATAAATAGACTAACACGTTAGATTTCTGAGTAAGTTAAAAGGTTAAACATTAGTAAATAGCCGCAACTAAACTACAAAGTTTAATTACCTGAAAATGGCAACTTAATTTAAAAAAATTGAAGAGCAGGTAAATGGTAAAAAAAACTAGCACGCAGTTATATTTTACGTGAAAATTATGATAAAGGATTCATTTCTGCATCAAATTCAACCAACGCAAAATAAGAAAACAAAAATTGCAATAATTGAGAAAAATAGCGGAAGCGAGCCCTACACGCACAAAGAGGATTTTAAAAAGTATGCCTACACCAACTGAAGAAATGAAATTTACTCCAGAAGAAGCATTTGCACTATTTTTGGATTTAAAACTGACAAAAAATCAGTATACAGAACTGCGAAAGCGAACCAATGAAAAAAATTGTGGAATCTTTCCAGCATATCGAGATTTAGTTTCTGTCAAAAAAGAGTGCTTACCTTCACAAACGGCTATTAGTGTAACTTCAAGTTCAGCAGAAGTAAAATTGCAGGCTCTTCTCGAACACACTGCAGAACGATTATTAAATACACTTGATGCTGACTGTTTAAAAAAACTTAAAAATTGCAGCATCACTTTATTTTCTAAATGGGGATGTGATGGAAGCTCTGGTCAGAAACAATACAAGCAATGTAATTCAGAAAATTCATCTGATGCTAACTTATTCATGGTATCTTTAGTTCCATTACGTTTAAGAAAAACTTATATTGGCTTAGAGCCGTCATCCAGTAGAGTTACAGAAATGGATGTATGGAAAAATGAAATTCCCTCTTCAACAAAGTATTGCAGACCAATAAAGTTTGTTTACAAAAAGGAAACTAAAGATGTCATAACTGAAGAAGTTCGAAAAATAAAAGATCAAATTAAAGAACTTCAACCGGCAATATTTAAATTTGATGACCAATGCATTGAAATTAATTTTCAAATGTTCCTTACAATGATCGATGGAAAAGTTGCACAAGCATTAACCGAAACAAAGTCTTCGTCAAGCTGTACCATATGCCAAAACACAGCAAGTCAATTAAGCCAACCCCCATCACAAGACAATAGTTTCAATGAAGCATACGAATTTGGAATGTCCCCTCTTCATACCAGAATTCGTTTTATGGAGCATATTCTTAAATTGGGTTATGATTTGGAATTTGGCCCGTTAGGCGAAACAGTGAGAAAAAACAAAGAAAATGTGGAAAAAAGGAAGCAAACAAAAAAACAAATTCAAGAAAAATGCCTTATCCTAGGCCTTATAATTGATCAGCCAAAAAAAGGAGAAGGAAATTCAAATGATGGAAACACTGCTAGCAGATTCTTTTCCGATCCAGAAACTGCAGCATCTATTACAGGAGTACATTTTGAATTAATAAGACGATTCCAGATCATTTTACAAGTTATATCATGTAGCAGAAAGATAAATGCAAAAAAATTTGGCAAATGAAACAGCAATTCTTTATAACAAAAAATACTCTTGGAGACATATGCCAACCACAATTCATAAAATTTAATACCATGGGGAACAAATAGTTCAACACAATATGCTACCAATTGGAGATCTATCTGAAGAAGCGCAAGAAAAAAGGAACAAAGACTACAGATTCTTCCGCGAGCATAACACAAGAAAAATGTCCAGATGTTGTACTAATGAAGATCTTATTACTATTTTGTTGTGCACATCAGATCCATATATGTTCAGTTTTCGACAAAAATGGAAATCAACCTCAATCGAATTAGAGGAAGAAGCTAAACAACTTCTGGAAAATGAAACCCAAAGCTATTTAGAAGAAATTTTTACTAATATTGTTTAATTTAAAATTGTTTATAGATTATAATTTGTTTTTGATTTAGGTATATTAATATATAAAAATAAAATACACATACATCTCAAACCAAAAATAAAAGTTGAATTACCTAAAATGTTATCGATAGCCAAGAATGCTATTTGGGCATTTTTTAAAATATTCCTTTTCAGTTTTATCCTTATAACAACTCGTCTCGTCCCAAAAAAGCCAATCTTTGGCACCTGTGCATATTGGGACTAAAAAATTTACAGGGGCCAAATATTGGCATTTTCTGACAGGATCTAAGTTCGACAATAAAAAATAAGTATCAGTTGTAAAATACAAGAGAAATAATGATAAATTATAAAAAAATCATATTTGAAATATTCAACTTTTACACCGAAACTCAACAAAAAAATGAAAATGCATTTTGAACTCCCCATAACTTTTGCTCCTATTAGTCGAATTTTACGTTTTATAACGCAAATGAAAGCCTAACATCGCACCTATCGAGCAAAAAAAATCGCATAAAAAAATACCGATCCAGTCAAAAGTTATGAAATTTTGACCGCCTTCTCGTAAAATTTCCCACTGTGCGCCGGCTCATGCTCAACAACTTTGCTAAAGATCATAGCATCGTCAAATGCAGAGTTTACGATTTAATTCATACTGAGTAATTTTCAATGGCGCCATTTTTTTTTTTTTGCCATTCTTCTTACTTGGTCAGAGACCATTCCGAATTGGTACGAATCATCGAAATCGGTCCAGCCGTTCTTTAGTTATAAACGTAGTAACTAACGCCACTTTCTTTTATATAATATAATATTGTTACGTTACTGCCTTTCAATAATGTTTTGGTTTATTTCCTTTATAATAAACCGTTTCGAGTTCTTTATTGCAACTTTAATAAAATAAATAAAACACAAACACTTTAAACACTGTTTACAATTAACTCAACTTTATTTAGTACAAAGTCACTCTAACAAACCGTAATTTATAGCTTTTATTTATTATCAACTATAATTTCTTCCGCGTTATACGTTATTGACAAAGTCTGAACTAAGAATGATCTAATTACGCTAGTCGCCGCTAGTATTTATACAGCAATTTGGTGGTCTAGAACATTCGAAATGTTTTTCGAAGGTTCGAGGCTTTACTATTTATTCACCACACTTTAATTTGATGTATGGCAGCGCTAATGTTTACATAATTTTACCTCTTATACTGATGAAGCTTTTTTTTTTAACGGTCATTTCTAGGGTTTTCTGCACATTGGGATTGAAGTGTACTAAATTATAACAAAAACGATGTTAACTAATAAAATCACTTATGAATACAAGATAACTAATAAATACAAGATAACTAATAAATACAAGATAACTAATAATTATAACTAATTCTTAACCAATAATTACAACTAATTCTTAACTAAAGTTACTTTCGTAACACTGCCCCCCACTTAAGCCTGTTCGTCCCGAATAGGCTCTGAATCACCTCTTCCATAAGGGGCTAATCGTTCTAAATGAAAAACTTTCATTTTGGCCCTTGGCCTTTTATATTTCCGTATTTGGTTTACAACATCATTTAATTTCCTTATCACCTTATATGGCCCATTCCAGTGTATAATGTGGCTTGGCAACTAATCCCATTGAAGATACATGCTTATCCTCGGGTATAGGTAGTGCATTACAACTGCACTGTGGAAGCGACGCACAACCTCTATTTGCTGTGCTCCTGGGTGCCACACGCTTTCCTTTAAAATTTTGACTTCCACCTATACTATTGGCCCTTATAACCTTGGCCGATACGGGCTCTCTATTTTGCGCCGTTATCCAATCTTTACTGGGCGCTACCTTCAACGAGCGACCCTCACTGACGCATTCCCTCCTATCTGCCTCCGTACAGTGCCTGGCTTCCAATCTGCTAAGCTGTCTTACCTGAGCAACCACATTTTCTCGCTTTTCAACTTTTCTGTGAACTGACGATTCCTGACGAGTACATTCGAGAGGCTGTCCCACACGAGCCTCACTTTCATACCCAACATCCAGGGGTATTTCATAATCACACAAATACATTATTTGCTTTCCCATATTCAGACTTATATTATGACTTATCATAAAATCTGCGCCAATCAGTACTTCGTGTACAATGTCGGCCACAATAAACTCATGAAAAGCGACAATATCGGCAATTCTTAACACCACACGTGTTTTTCCATAGACAGTAGCAGGCTCACCTGTAGCTGTTCGCAAGCTCACTCCGCTTAGTGGTTCGACAGCTCCTTTAACCAAGTCAGGCCTTATTATCGAGAATCCTGCACCAGTGTCGATAGTCAAAATGCGCTTTTTACCATCGATGTAGCCAAATGTCGTAGTACTTTTGTTACTCTTTGGCACTACTAAATTTATTATCGAGTCCTCAGATGCGAAAGGTAGCACTCCCTCCATACTTAACGGCGACTCCAGTGATGATTGATGACTAGCCCGTTGGTTGTTTCTCGGCGGCGAAGCAGATCTTGAACTTTTTCTTCGTGCTTTACAGTCACGCTGTATGTGCCCAACCTTTCCGCAGTTATAGCATTTCAGTTTGTTTCTGCCCAACTTCTCATTTAATACCCGCAAAACTTCTTCTGTAAGTCGCTTTAATTCATTCATGATGTCTCTATCATCATCTGCTACAACATCGAGCCTTTGCACCTTAAACGACTTCTGCTTTGCAACTATTCTTGCGGTTTCCTGAGCCAGGGCAAATGAAACTGTTTCTGCAAACGTTGACTTCAATGATGCACACACCGCATACTTGACATCAGCATCTCTTATACCGTTAATGAATGCTTCTGTTTTGAAGCTGTCCAACAATGGGTGATTCTCACCAGGGTATGTAAGCTGTACCAACCGCTCAATCTCCAGTGCGAAGTCCTGTAAGGTTTCGTTTGCCTTTTGCACTCTGCCGCGCAACTCCATTTTGTAGATTTCCTTTTTGTGTTCACCTCCATACTTACGTTGCAGTGCTACCATAATTTCATCATAATTGTTTCTGCTACTTACTGCACGCAAAGAAAAAACATGGTTGTGGTAAACATATTCTAAGAGCAACATATTATGATAAGAATTATGATTGTAGTCACCATATTAAGATTATTATTGAAACATATTATGACTCAATATACTCGTAATATGTCATCATAATATTTTTCCTTTAATCATATTATTATTCTGTTAATCATACTAAGTTAAGAAGTAATCAAATTATTGTCATGTTAATCATAATAAGCTAAGAAATTAATCATATTATTGTCATGTTAATCATAATAAGCTAAGAAGTAATCATATTATCATCATGTTAATCATAATAAATTTAGAAGCAATCATATTATGATACAGCACCTTTCATAGCTGTCATAAAAATACAAAATAAATTTAAATATTTTTAAATCGATTTTTTATTTTGTGGCTTTTTACAATTTTTCTTAATGTTAATCAAATAGCGGAGTTCAATATAAGGCTTGCAAAAGAGCAAATGAAAAATCTGTGGTTTTCATGGGCAACCGCGTGTGTCCATTTTTTTTATTTTAAGATGTTGATGCCATATTGCCTAATTTTGAACGCTCTTTATATTTCTTTGAAAAAAGATGGATTAATTCCGTTTTGTAACGTAATGACAAAGTTTAAAATGTGCAATACCTAGCCCATAGTTTGATCTAGAATGGGTTATCGGCTTTCCTGAACAATTTGTTTTAAGACATACGCGGTTGCCCATGAAAACCACAGAAATATCGTAGCACTTTTATAAAATATAACGAAATCTCTGTGTGTTTTGTTGTTGGATTTTACAAAAAACTATGATATTTTGCATTTGCACTATTACATCACTAATACTTGAATGAACTCCGCTAATATTTTAATTTTTTAATTTCTTTAAACTTATTTTTTTTATGGAATTTTATCTTTTAATTGTTTAACCGCTCACAAATAAAAAAACGACACAACTTCTTCAAAATTATTTTACAAATGGCGCTAACATAATATGATTAGAGTAAAAATAGTTTGATTGCATCTTTAACAAAATATGATAAATGTATAGAAAGTTATCATGTTATGGCTATTAAATATCATGATATGGTTGTGAGAAATATAATATGTTTAGAAAGTTATCATAATTAAGTTGTTAGAAAAATAATTATTTTTCGGTCAACTATACTCAAATTCATAATTGCGATAAACATTGATATGTTTACAGTAACTATAATATTGTTGATATTAAATAAAAATAACAATTATTTGTGTACGACAACAATATATTGTTACATTAAACATAGTGTTGTTGCCGTAACCATGCCCAACCATATTTTTTCTCTGCGTGTGGTACACTTTCAAGCACTTCAGCCGCAGTCCCCTTTAAAGCAAGAATTAGCTCGATTGCTTTTTCCTCACTGTTCCATGCATTTCTGTTAGCAACTGTATCGAACTGGAACTTGAAAACATTTAATGGAACACTACCGTCAAAGCAAGGGGCCTTTATTCTACTAGAAACTTCTGGAATAACTCGCACTGCTGCTTCCTGGCATTGAATGTTGTTAACTTTTGCCTCCAGATGGTGTAGTTTTTCATCAAAAACCGTAACTTGTGTTTTAACATCCGTGACTTGAGTTTTTACATCAGACAGCTTCTGATTAAATTCTATTTCCATTTCGTTTACTTTTTCGTTCATCTCACTGGAAATCTCCTGAAGTTTCTCGTTTGTTATTCTAGAATGCTCTTGAATTTCAGCTAATATGGTAACTGAATTCTCCTTTACCATTTTTTCTACATTTCTAGAAGTTTCATCTATTTTTCTAGAAGTTTCAGCTAGAATATCACTCGAATTTTCTTTGATCATCTGTACCATGCTTTTGGAATTATCGTCCATTTTTCTAGAAGTTTCAGCTAACATCGCTCTAGAATTTTCGTCAATTTTTCTAGAATTTTCTTCTGACATTTTCTTCATTTGCTCCATCATAGCGGTAAACATTGTATTTAAGTCCATACCGCTAGCAACTGTACGAGTACATACCTCTATGTCTTCTTTATCCTCAAATTCGTAGCTCACAATGTCCATATTGCGTCGCTCGAATTCATCTATTAGTTTCTTCTGCAGCTCTGCTTTATTACCTGCAGTTGGCAGATCCAACTTGCCCAATTCTTTCTTGAGCTGTTCTACTTTAAGCTCTTCAAATTTCATTGCTGTCTTCTTGTTATTTTTTTTTTATTTTTTTTTATTTTATAATTTTTTTTTTTTTCACTTTTATTAATCTATTTATTTTATTTATGCAATTTCACTTCTGACACCAATTGTTACGTTACTGCCTTTCAATAACGTTTTGGTTTATTTCCTTTATAATAAACCGTTTCGAGTTCTTTATTGCAACTTTAATAAAATAAATAAAACACAAACACTTTAAACACTGTTTACAATTAACTCAACTTTATTTAGTACAAAGTCACTCTAACAAACCGTAATTTATAGCTTTTATTTATTATCAACTATAATTTCTTCCGCGTTATACGTTATTGGCAAAGTCTGAACTAAGAATGATCTAATTACGCTAGTCGCCGCTAGTATTTATACAGCAATTTGGTGGTCTAGAACATTCGAAATGTTTTTCGAAGGTTCGAGGCTTTACTATTTATTCACCACACTTTAATTTGATGTATGGCAGCGCTAATGTTTACATAATTTTACCTCTTATACTGATGAAGCTTTTTTTTAAACGGTCATTTCTAGGGTTTTCTGCACATTGGGATTGAAGTGTACTAAATTATAACAAAAACGATGTTAACTAATAAAATCACTTATGAATACAAGATAACTAATAAATACAAGATAACTAATAAATACAAGATAACTAATAATTATAACTAATTCTTAACCAATAATTACAACTAATTCTTAACTAAAGTTACTTTCGTAACAATATATATGGGCAATTCCCCAGAATGGTCTACCAGGATGAAAAAATGAAATATAGATAATCATCTTTTTTTTTTGTTTATTATTATAAAAAAAAGGTTATGTTTTTGTAAAAGAATGGTTTCATAGCATATCTCAGCTATTTTACTTGAGGATATTGCGCTGGAAACTGGAAAATGTTATATATTCTTATATTTTCTACTTCTAAAGACATTTTTATATACTCATTTTAAATGCAAAAAATATGTTATGTTAACACTCTTTCTTCAAAATCTTTCCATTACAATCAATTGTAAAAGGAGTATAAAGTTTTTTTGTTAAGGAAATTTGAAGATATTTATGGGAAAATGCATGGTGATAATAATAAAAAAGCATATGGAAAAATCGTACGTTCGTGACGCGTACGTTCGCGACCGGTACATTAGCCAATTAAACTAAAACCAAGAGAGATATTTTATTTTGTAAATACTGGATGGAGGCCTACATTAATACACTTAAAAATAAATTAATTACTTTTGAATGTTCCGTCCCATTACGCAGATTTTTACATTTCACTACTGTCAACTTTCCCTCTTCCTTAATAACGTAGATTTTTGGTTAGAATTAGAAAGATACTAATTACCGAATTGTAAAATTGGTAAAACGACATTATTGTTTTAGTGTACATATCTATACTTATATTAATTTAAAATACAAGTTTATAAGATAAAATTAATCCCCACTAATATGTAATTTTAAAACTATTTATTTTTATTTTTAAAGGGGATATTATAAGAAATTTTTATTTTAAATTTGGGATTGAAGAAAAAATGTATCTGGCATCCCTAGACTAAAATTAATAAAAACATTTGAGTCAAAAAATAAAAAAAAAAAATGGATTATTTTCAAAAATTAGGAAAATAACAGTTTTTTTGACATAAACTTGCGCAATTTTTGTGAACATTAAATTGCAAATTCGGTTGAATTAAAATTGTATTGATAATAATCTTAACCCTTTTTTTCTGCGTCCAGTTTATGCATTTGAATATTAAAACTGCAGCTAAACATACAAATACCATTAAGATATAGCGATGACGGTAAAAATTAGTTTTTGTGATCTAAAACCGATTTGTACTTAATTTTTATACATAGTTTCATTAATCATCTCTTTATTGTTATATTTTTTCATTAATAAGTTGTAAAACAAAATTTTTATTTAAAAACACAATTTTAAAAAGCACATCTAAACAAAACTTTTGACATATCTGGCATGACCGAAAAAAATAACCGGCTGTCTTTTCGCCGCTACCTGAAGTTAATTCGCCTTGCTATTGCCTTAGGGGATATCTTCCATCTGTGTGCAGGCAGGGCATAGGCAACATTTTTATAAGGTATATTTTTTATATGTATATTAATATTTTATATATTATAATCATAGATTAGGGTAGTGCACTAATTTTACACTTTCAACTCACAGTTAGTGCTAGTGCAAAATTATTGCATTCATTTTGTTGCTGTTGTGTGATTAATTAATAAATTAGTAGCCGCACTAAGCATTAGTGATAGTGATGTTTAAAAATGTTCCACTAAAAATAAAAATAGTCTGATTTCAAAAAAGCAATTATCAGTTAATTCCAACTTCTTTGTTCTTCACTCATTTGAGTAGAACTAAAAATGTTGCACTAAATTTAAAAACGAAGAACTTATTTTTTAATGATTAAAGCCAGGAATAAAACCGTTATTGACAAAATTTCATATTGGTTAATTTCCTTTTCTAATGCATTGTGATGATATTCAAAAACCAAAAACCACATACATTATATTTTTTAAGACTTTAGTGAGAGTATGTTTATATTAGAGGTCTGCATGTGTGCGATTAAACGACCCAGCGGGAAAACTCAGAAGACCTTCTTACTTCAGGCCTTTTTAAAGGCCTGCTTAAAAGATTTTTTGATTCAATTACTATTCTTATCTAACTGCTAAAGAAGGCCTCATAGAAGGCCTCGGCTCTTTCGTATAAAAGATAAGATACACCTTCCACACTCGCTTCTATGAGAAGGGAGTAGAAAATGAGTAAAATTTTTTGTATTGTTTTTTTGCACAAGCAAAAGCAAAATCAATTTTTTTTGGTCCCGTTACCCTTCTTATGTACCTGCTGAAGAAGCGAGAGCGGAAGGCCTTCTCCGCAATGACAACGTGTGTAAAAAAGATATGAGTACGGAATGGAGCAAGAAGGCCTTGTACATCCAAAAGAAGGGGTACAGAGGCCTTCTAGAAGGCCTTCCTACTCCTTCTTTTTCCCGCTGGGGACACATGAATTCACATATTAAACTAGCAAGTAGTGTGTTGTGTGTGATTTTAGAATCATACACAATTAATTGTGTGTAAGTAATAGCCTATGTGTGCAAAGCGTTCAATTATTTATGTGAGTGTTGTGAGAGAAATATTTGATACAGGTATAAATAACAAATTTGCTCTTTAATTCGAGTAAATACACTTGTGTGACGATGTACATATTGTGTTTTATCAACACAACATGTGTTTTGTGTTTTATCAACACAACATGTGTTTTGTGTTTTAAAATTTTTTTTATCGTATTAAAAACAAAATACATATTAGTAAAAAGATGATTCATTGAATTGAAATAACACTGTGTGTAGAATTCATGGAATGAAACGGTAAATGTTAGAAAGAGTAAACTATAAAAAATGTAAACAAAGTTTTTTAGTTTTTTTTATTTTATTAAATGTTGTCAACGTTTTGTTTATGAGAAACACAAAAATAAAACAAACAAAAAAGCGGTAAGTCGCTGAATTTGCCCATAAACCGCTGATTCAGCAACACTTTTAATATTTTAAGTTTGAAATGTCAATTTTAAGTTGAACAATTTTACTTATTTTTTTTGACATTTACTGTTTCTTTCTATCAATTCTATATCATCAATGAATAAAAATATAGTGTAATAAGTGCTTAAGAATTATTGCCTTTGTATACTGGTTTGTCATATTTTAAAATATTTTTTTTTATAATATTATTATTGTTATTGTTTTTGCATTTAAAAAATACATTTATTAAACCATTTCATTTTATTACTTTTTTTGTTAAAATTTTAACTTTCCTCTTCACTTACCAAAATAAGAAAGTCAAGAAACACACGAATGATTAGTGTGATTTTTAACTTCGCTCGGGTTTTTTTATTGTAATATGTATGAATTTGAGTTCATCAAACAATAAACAATAATAGAGAAACACACACAATTAGTGTAAGTGTATGTGGCTAACTTTTTAATGAACGGTGTTGTGTTGATCTCTCATTTAAAATGATTGAGCATAAATGACTCGCTCTCATTTTTTTTACACATTTGATAAGTATATCAAATACACACACAGCATTCATTTGGCTACCAAATCATTTGTGCAGACCTCTAGTTTATATGCAGCTTTTTTGATTGCAAGTTTAAATTAAGCACTTTTTAAATTCAGTGCAGATTTTGTGCATTTTATCACAATAAGTGAGGGTTTTTTTCTTTTTTTCTAAAAAAGCTAAGTGCGTAGAACTCTGCTTCATCTCACTCATTGGCCAATTTGAAAGAAAAAGGGACAAATATTTCGTCCGGCTATTCGTTTTCTAGCTTATTCAAGTATAAATATTACAAAAAATTTTACATTTTATAAACTTAGTTTAATTTTAAATAATCTTAAAGAAGATTGAATGAATTTAAAAGACATTTTCATCATCCAAATAATTTATGTTTTTTTTTTACCTTGAGTAGCATTTAAGGCTCTTATTTTTTCTTTCCTTTTTTATTTATTTCTAATATTATTATAGCTCGGTAATTGAGTATAAGAAAGAAGGTAAATATTAGAAGGTAAAATATTTCATGTCTACTTACACTTTAAAAGGGTTTTAAATAAAACTCAAGTAAGGAGATTATTATAACTAGAATGTGTATTAAATAGACTACATTTTAAGGGAACTATCGCTGCAAACAACTATGATAGAAAAATGCATCAACCATAGAATTATTAGTTAAATATATTTTAAAGCATTTTAAAGCGTAATAAAAAAATCTAATTGAAAGCATCAAGAGCTTAGACTAGTTTTAAAGTTGCTGTGAAGATATTTGAGTCAACAGTTCAACAAAAGAACTTAAATAGTTTGTTCGAATTATGCCAATTTAAATAACTTAAATTACTTTTTTAATAAAAATAAAATACTGCTCAATCAGTATTTATTACATCGCTAGTATTTTTAAATTTACTATTATTTCTTTTTATACATATTTCATATACATTTTTATTTAAGTGTTGCCACTAAAGAAATTTATCAAAAATGTTTTAACATTTTCACAAGAATTTATCGTAGAAGATTAACTAGAACAGAAAACAAAATAAAAAATTTACGTTTCAAAATTTGCACTTGTGAAGTTACAACAACAAAGCTTACACATTTCTCACTAACACAATTATATAGTTAGGGTTTCTTCTCTCTCTCTCTCTCTCCCTCTCTTACCAGTCAATCTTCTATGGCATTTATATAAGTACGCAGCCATTTAAAATTTATTTATTTTCTTATTTATTATTCTCTTTAAAAAGAAAAAATTACAACGTATGAATAATATATCATGGCTTAAATCACTCATACGTCTTGTATGAAACAGTTCATAAGGAACATACAGTGGAGTCGAAAAAAATGTTTGGCAAAAAAAGAAAATAAGTAAAAAAAAAATATTTTAATAAAAAAGGGCTGCAATAAGGGGTTCATTTCGAGACAAATTTTTTTAAAAGTCTCAAGCTATGGTCACACCTTTTAAATATTTGACGTCCTACACGTAACCACTAGCTTTGTTGAAAAAATATGCTTTTGCAAAACGTTTGGCTGAATCAAACAGCATTTAGTAGCTCCTAAATAACATTACACAACAATCTTCTTACAAATAAAATTTTGTTTGTCAATAGAAATTTTTAAAAAGTAAACAAAAGTTTGATCAATTTACTGGTCACGCTTTTTTTGATTTTTTCGTCAAATATTTGTTAGGTCTGAACATTCTTTTAGAAAAATATGGTTTTTTGAATCCTCGATTAACTTACGACTTAAATTTCATATGTTGGAACATTAAATGTCATGAAAAGTGGAGTAATTGAGATTTTATACAAGCAAACTTTTAGTCTGGATTTACACTAGGAAAGTTTGCTTTCTGACATTTACTTAAATTTTTTTAATGAATTTTTTTTTACATGTTTGCTCAAACATATGAGTTGTTCACGGAGGCTGATTATCAGGTTATTCGATTACATGGTTTTATTAACGTTAACAAAATACATTAATAAAACTTTTTTTAAATATATTTTGTCGCTGTTATTTTAACTACATAACCATATAACCTTACAATCCGCCTTCCCAAATCGAATTTCTATTTTTGACCATATAAAAATTATGAGTTGACTATTTTTCGGTTTCAAAAATAAAGTTTAAAAAACACACATAAAGCTATGATTTCAATGAAACTTTTTTTTTCATTATTATGCTTGGATCTTGCCACTACGTACTAAATACAATATCATTTAAATGACCGCCTCCAGATTGCTTGCAGCAGCCGGTCCTTTTGAGGTAGTTTTTGAACACTTTTTCGCACGATATTTCTTCAATTACTTGACGAATGTTGGTTTTCGAATGCTCCAAAGTAAGGAAATTATCAGCGTAGACAAAAAGAAAATGTCTTTGACATAGCCCCACAAAACCATTCTAACGGTTCAAATCGCATAATCTTTGTAGCCAATTGACTTTGCCAAAACGTGATTTTACGCGTTCTGGAAACTGCCCATGCAATGAAGCCAAAATCTGTTGTGTTTTGTGGTTCGTGGCACCGTCTTGTTGAAACCACATTTCATTCAGTACATAATCTTTAATTGCAGACCAAAAAAGTCGGTTATCATATGACCGTAGCGCATAGCGCCGTGGTATTGCAAATTTAGATTATCCGCCACACTTTCACTAACAGAAGATATATTTTCGGTAGTACGCACATTGCGATGATGTACAGGCCTGACCACATCTGTAACGCTTCCAGTCTCTTTAAACTTCTTTTTGATCTTGCCAATTCGTTGTACCGTATGTCAACTATGATGACCATAATCACCCCGTAATACTCGAATTTTTGCCACGTTTGAACCGCAACTTTTCGAGTAAGTTTCAACTATTTTAATGCGTTCTTCGGTTGCTAAACAATCTATGTTTGTAAATAGCAGCCTTGCCAGACCAGCGTTTTTGAAACCACTTAATGCATAACCATTTAATAGTTATGAAAAATTAAAGAAAACTTGTCAAAAGCACAGCCAACTAAAGGTTGATATTTACGTATTATAAAACATAAGAGATTTTCTAAGTATGTAAAAAAATGTACCCCATGCTATTCTTCGTTCCCCTCTCAGCAATAAACAAAGATTTTTGAAAGAAAACGTACATAGTGTACAACAAGGCATTGGAAACAAAAGCACAAAACAAAAAAAAATTTTAAGCTTTATTTAAAATTTTTGAGCGATGTCTTAATATTTGAAATAGTAGGAAGCACTAACAAACATTTTTACAGCCTGTTTTTGTAAAACACAAGTCTTCGCACTCACACTTTTCGTATTGATACGATTATGGTTAAAATTTGGTTTTTAAAAAACCTTTGAAAGCTTTCGTCTATTCATGGTTGACATAAATAGAGCTTTTTACTTTCGTGAATCAACATTATTGCCAATGCATTAATATTCGTACATATCCATTCTTTTTTCATATAAAGATTTTGTGTTCGTAGTTAACCCTGGCTTTTGTTTACAAAAATTAAAATTAAATTTCAAAAAAAAAATATTTTATAAAAAGTGTTAGTAAATTAGTAAAAAATCAAAATGTTGAATGAAATTCTTAACAATAATAGCAGAAAATATGAGAAATATATAAAGAAGATTTTTGGCTGCACATCAACATATAAATATGTAGAAGATATTTGCGAGATAACACTAGTTTTTTGGAACTTTCGGAAGAACGGTGTCAAACAGTGCATTATATGCATTAAGGTGGGTCGAAAAAAAGTTGGGCCGGTCACTCCCTAGAATGAAAGATATGTCAATGAAAATTCTAGAAAATGAACATTTTTTTTGCCACGCCCCCAAATACAACCTTTTTTTGTTTTTTATATGTATATAGCGCTGCCATTTAAAGTTCGATTTCATCATATCGCATATCGTTGATCTTGGCTTGACAGTGTCTTTATTTTTTGCCTTTGGTGACTTTTTAATCCGACATCGAATTTCGGGTGCCACTAATGCTATCTTGGATGCTTCCCCTAAATGTCCAGTTTTTTTGCACGTGCCAAGAAAGTCCTTCTTAAACTTAGTACATATAGCTTTTAATATATTCACTTCTATGACACAAATTACATTGAACCAGGAAGATCCCAATACAAAAAAGTTCCACCAGTAAAGCCCTTAAGTAAAAGGTATTTTTATTAAGTTTCAAGAACTTCAAAACTTAAGCCATGAACAACGATATGCGATATAATGTTATCGGTCTATAAATGGCAGCGCTTTATAAAAAAAAAAAAAACAAAAGGCTGGGGTGTGGCAAAAAAAATAACCGATTTAGAAACTTCATGGTAAACCTTTTATTCAAGGGGGTGACTGGGACAACCTTTTTTTTTTGTATGGAGGTCGAACCACTATAATGTACATACATACATATTCTTGAGCGTATATAGTTCCATTGTTTCTAGAATTTGTTGAACCTGTAAATACATCCATGCATACAAACATACATATTTATGTAATTATTTATAAGTGCACCTCTGTAGAATATTTTATAATAGTATTGGTTTTTAGGTTTCTTTCTTTAAAATATCCCAGTTATTTTCCATTTTTTGTGATTTGTTTTTTAAACGAATTGGTTTTACTTATCGTCTTCTTTTCACTTTTGTTTTCATTTTTACGAAAATGTTAATTTTATAAGAACCAAAAATATGTAGAAAAAAATTGAAGCTTTTTTTGTCACTCACCGGAAATGTTTATTAATTTTATGAAAACCTAAACCTGATTTTGTTCGATTTTTTTTACGAACGAACAAATATTTTCATTTTCTAAATTATAATAAATGTAATTATTGAGGTTTTTGATTTCCTCACGGGCTAATTAAGATCAATAATTTGTAACCAAATGCAAATAAAAAACATTTATGGTCATTCTATTTGTTATTCCCAACGTTTCGTTCACTTTTTTCGAACTTCATCTAGAGTTATAATAATCCAGCGACAAATAGAAAATAATAACAATTAATTTTAAAACTTTTATATTATCTTACTTATCTTATTTAACTTACAATTTAGGGTTTACATTTTTATTGCACTTTTAAACTATTTAATATTAAAAACTAGACTTCACAACACAACTTATTTAAGTCATTAACAAATGCAGCGTAGTATTGCAGTTTTGTATAATTTTTGTCTTCTTTCGTGTTCATTGTATTTTTGATTGGTAAGCTTTCGAGAGTGTAACGTTCTCTCTCCGCTCTCTGTCTAATATTTTTAAATTGTCTAATCTAGAGTTTGCTTGAAACCGTAAAAATGTGAAACCGCGGTTTCGGTTTTTAAATGATTAAAACCGGTCGGTTTTCGGTTTTGAAAATATCAAGTTAAACTTCATACAGAAACATATATATTTTTTGTATGTAATACAATTTTTTATTTGTTTCAATTCTGATACTTTTTTTAGCCCTTAAGTGTATACCTGGGCCTGGCCAGGCATTTTTTTAAATTTTTTCCAGTTTTTTTTTATGTAATTATTAAGTAAATTAGAACGAAACTCAATATATTCCTCAATCAAAGTGTTTTTTACAAGAAAATTAAAAAAAGTGTAAACACCATGGGCGTCGCAATTGTCCAAATGAAAATGTTGTGCATATTGTATCCACCTGGGCCTGGCCAGGCCCTGCCCTATTGTATATGAACTGCAGTAAATAAAATCAAAATGAAACATCAAAAAGCATACGCAACACATACGAATTCTTTCTTTACTGTTTTTTCGAAGAATTATTCTATTTCCCAACGAAATGTTCCTGCTACAGCCATAAAACTCCATACATATAAAAGTAGTCCCAGCCTTGCCCAGGGGTTAATTAGTGTGAGGTTTTTCTATAGGCACACAAACTTCATACAAAATGCTAGTGGTCCCAGCCAGGCCCAGGTGGTAGTTTGTGCCACACAAATTAGGTTTACATTTATTCTTTTTAGTACTTGTTTTGAATTTTAAGAATTTTGAAATACCTTGCCATTGTTGCAGGCTGTTATGTATAAAGTTTTTGTATATGAAGTTCTAGTATTATGTTTAATTTGCAATTTCTTTCAGCATAACTAATTATATTGTTAAAGTAAAAGCTAAAGCCGAGGTTTTTTGTCGATTTTTATATTAAAAGTTTTATATATTTGCAAAAAAGAATTTTCAAAACTATTTAAGTTTGTAAAGGAGTGATGCGAAAAAATATTTCAACTGTAACTAAAAATCTAACAAAACATGCATTTTAATCGCCCACTGTAGTTGTTAGTTCACTTCATGTTCACATTTTTATTTCTTGCAATATTTCACCACGTTTATTGTAACACGTTTCATGTATGTTTGAAGCAAAAATGATGTTTATTTAATCAATCATATAACTTTTGTGCATATATTTTTTAAACATTAACAGTCTAATTCATAAACGCACTATTGCAGCTTTATAAGTTATTAATAAGCAAAAGTCAAAAAAATGGTAAGTATTAAAGTTTAATAGCCTTTTAAACGTTTAATAGACCTTTAATAAATTTGAGATATTTATTGTAGCCTCTTCCCTACTATAAGCGTTTGATAAAGTGAAATTTCAATGTTTGTTTACAAAACATTTAAATAATTGCGAGAAAAAGCAAAATTGTTTGTCTTTTATTTATTTTAATAAAATCGTTTTATATGTATAAAAAAATCTATCAAAAATAACAATGCAAATAGTAAATTTGATTAAGCCCTTATGACACTACATTTTTTATTTATTAATTGATATACAATTGATAGAAAGAAACAGTAAATGTTAGAAAGAGCAAACTATAAAAAACGTAAACAAAGTTTTTTAGTTTTTTTTTCTCTTGTTATGGTTTTGTTTCAGGGATGGCGTTTAGAATTTTTAAAATTGTACCAACAACCTATAAAAATTATACTTTTTTACCCTAATTGTATTTACTAAAAGATTTTTTAAGTTGAAATGAATTTTATTTATGTTCATAAAAAACACTACAAAAAGGTATTATTAATCTTAGTTTAAAAAGTATCAACAAAAAAGTACAATTGAAACAACTTAGCCATCCCTGTTTTGTTTATTTTATTAAATGTTGCCAACTTTTTGTTTATGAGAAACCTAAAAACAAAAAGCGGTAAATCACTGAATTTGCCCATAAACCGCTGGTTCAGCAACACTTATAATATTTCAAGCTTGAAATGTCAATTTTAAGTTAAACAATTTCACATTCTTTTTGACATAACTTAATTTTTTATCGATAACTTTAGTAAAATTTTTAAAAGTTTGCCATTTATCTTAATACAGCTTAATTCTTTGCACTTGGTAAATTTTTGTATTACATTATATTTGTACTGTTCACCAAAACTTGAACAATGCATTAAAAATGTAGTGTCATAAGGACTTTAACAGAATTTAAATTTCAAATTGAATTTAAAATTTTCCTTAAAAAAAACAAAACAGAACATCATTTAAAATTTGACTTTAAAAAAAGCAAATCATAAGATCCATTTAAAATTAACAAGCAAAACAACAGTGCAACCGCGGCAAATACAATAGCATTATTATATTGGTCGTGGCTGTATATGAAAAAGCAACCAGTTTCTTGGCCTTTTTGCATTTTAAATCTTCTTTTCTGATTTTCCGAGCAAGAAACATCCATAATAACACTTTTAGTTTGTTTATTTGTAGTCAAAATATATCAAAATTAAATAAAAGAAAATAGTGATGCATAATCAACTACATTAAAGTTGGTATTTGACTACCTGTTGCGATCGGCGGGAAATACTGGGTTTAAACACAATATTTTACAACATCCGTAATTTTTTTAATTTTGTATAGTAAATAAAAGAGTTTAAACTATTTTTCAATTTATTTTAAAATAATGTTACACACAATAATTAAATTTTTTTTAGCTTTAAACTGACTACCTAGACAACCGTTTGTTTTTGTATGCATCACAAGACAAAAATGACAATTTAAATAACATGTTGTTGCCAACATAAATATACAAAAGTAATAAAAACGCTTAATTGTTAATCCACTCATTCTAAGCGTTTATAAATCAGACTTTTTATTAAAGGTTTATAAAACAAAAAGTGTTTGATAACTATTGTAAAGATAAGAGCTGAAATAAGAAATTTTTATGAATTAGACCGTAAATCTTAAAGAATTACGAGATAAGTTTGTATAATGCTAAGTATTCAACGGTAGTCTGGCATGGGTCAAGGGGATTTTAAAAAAGGCGATCAATAGATTAAGGCCCTAACTGTGTAAAACGCAACACTCAAAAGAAAAATCAATCCATCCGTACTCAAATCAATCCAAAGCAGTATTAATAGTACGGTGAGTACGTATTTTCTTGAATCAAGTAAAGAAAGATTGATTCAGGTACGGATTTTCAATCGCGAAATACTTAACTTATCCATAATTAATCCCGAATTTGAACTTAAAATAATCCAAAAATGAGATTGATTTAAGTAAAACTAAGATTGAATCAATCTCAAAATGCGCTTGATTCAAGTATTATAAAGTTATGCAATCCCTTATTCGTACTTTAAATTAGCCAAAAGTGAAATTAGAATGAGAATTTTATTATGATTGATTTACTTTCCTATTTTGCACCTTTTTTTGTTGTTTCTTCGCACAACAAGAAAATCATTTTTTAACTACTTGTGTGGTGTTGTTGTAGTATATGCAACAAACTTTGATAAGTTAAATAAGATTAAAACGCTCACTTTGTAATTTTACTCGCAGAGTGGCACTACCAACGAAAAGTTGAAATTTTTTTTTAACTGGTTTAAGAATTTTGTACTAATTGTAAGAAATTTCGGGATTGATTTTCGAAAGTAATCCTATTTAGTTTGATATTTTGGAGTTTTTAGGAAATTGAACCTTTTTAACAAAGGATGTCAATGGGTGCGAGATCGTTTATTTGAGAATTTTCTTCCACACCAGTGCACATATCATATCACATATCATTTATATATATCATATATTTTTGAAAACAGTTTATAACATATAACTTGGAAGCAGCTAAAAACACTTAATTTTGGTTAAGGCTTAAGTGTGTAAAATATCACGATACAATTTTCTTCTTCTAGCTCTACTTTAAAACTTTCTAAATAAGTCTTCTTCAGCTTATATAACTGCTTTGGTTTCTTTTAAAAATTTAACATTTTTTAACGGCTATACCAAGAGAGTGTTGGCGGCGTGGTAAGTGTCTTCAATCCCCCTCCAAACAATCTATCCAAGAAGCCCCTGACCACCCATCCCCTGAAAAATAGGATAACATCATGAAAAAGTCAGGCAGCCACCATCCCCTGCGAAAAAAGGTAGGAATACAAGATAAGCAGGATTCCCCATCACTGCACTAAAATATACAGAGGGCGTTGTTTCTAGGCAACGACAGATAACAGCCCCATTATTCTACTACCTGCTACAGTAGACCCATTGTCTACTTGGCTGGAACAACAACCGATTAACGGAACTGATAGAAGGCAAAATAACAATACTGAATTTCTCGATACTTCAAGAACTAGGTCAATGAAATTTCAAATGGGAACCCGTTGAAATATGAATATATAAAAGTAGTTGTTCAATCACTATTAATTAAGCCAATCAGAATATGTTTGCTAGACTCTATCATACCTTCGCACAGTGTGGTAGATCGAAAATCTAACTGGACAAAATTAATAAATCGCGTTGGGTTCACTTCTCACTTATGAATTAAGTAAAAAATGAGTTCAAATATATAAATGATTACAAAAAATCAACTTTTTTTAAAAAAAGAATATTTTTCAATAATAAAATAAGGTAAAAAATAAACATTGCTCCCTATCAAGAAAAAAATAAATTTTAAGATAAAAAATTGGTTTCTCAAACACATCCTCCGAAATTATTTGTAGTTATATATATGTACTAGAATTTAGGTTAAATACAACTAAGATTTATGATTAATAAAAATATTAAGTGAGTTTTTACGTAAGGAGTCGGAGATAATCATTTTTAATATTAAAATAATTTTAATATTTTTAAAAAATATTTGATAATAACTATTTTTTACTTGTTTTTGCTTTATTACAATAATAATACAGATAATAACACATAAATACACATAAATACAAATACAGATTTTATTTTATTCACTTTCATATTCATCGTTAAAAGATTCTTCCTCCTCAAAAGCATCAACAGATAATAATGAAAGAACTTCTTTTGTTATCGAACCTCGAACTCGAAAGGGAGTGTGACGCAAACTTGCGATAAAAGGATCTGAAGAAATTAAGAGTCGATTGAAAAGATCTGTATTTGTGTCTATTCTCGATGTTTTTCTCGTAAACAACTCTCTAAATTTCCTCGTGTCCTTATTTCTTGCTTCTTGAGCTACTTCTGACAGCTGTCCGATAGGAAGAACACAAGACCTTATTATCTCTTTTCCATGAAAAAGGATTTTATGGACGCTTACTGGCATAATGTACCATGGGTATTCATTTAAGTATAAATTTCGTGTGACAACAATAAAACTTTCAAAAGCATCTTCATCAATAGGGTAACCACTACCTAAAGTTTCCAAAATAATATGAAAACGTTCAATTAATTCTTTGTTGACACTAGTGATTTCTGAACTCTTTTCTGCTGCTCTAAAGAACCGTCTAGCAGTATTACCGTCATTCGTATTACCTCCTTGTTGTGTTGGCATGTCTACAAGCAACCCCATCTCATTTCGAAATCTCTGTTGAATTTTTTTTTTTTTCTTCAGCCACTTTTGCTTTATTTTCCGGTCCTCTAGCTTGCCAGGTCATTATAGGAAGCTTATATGCTATGTGTAATACACACTCCATAAAACGGATCCATGAATGCAGCGGAGACATTCCGAAGGTTAAAGATCGTTCATCGACAGTTTTGTTTAAAATTACAGAAGGCTTATTTAGTTCACTCGGTTTCGCTCCACATATAAAACACGTTTGAGAAGAAGAAGTTACTGATGATAGTGCGGTGCAAATTTTACCATCTATCATAGTAAGCATAAAAGTTGACTCAACAAGAAAACTTTGTTCGCCATTTGTGATAAGAGTTGGAGACAAACCTCTAATTTCTTGCTGTACTAAATTAACTTCTTGAGAAATTAACTCAGTGGACTCTTTGGCAAAAACAAACTTGATTGGACGGCAGTATCTTGTAGAAGAAGGAGCAGGATTTTGCCATATAATTATTTTTCTTTGTGTAGAACTTAAATTCATTTGAATAGGAACCATTGAAATACTAAATAAACTTTCATCTGTATGGCCCTCCTCCGAAGAAAACTTCTGTTTATACTGCTTTTGCTGAGCCCCATCGCATCCCCATTTTATCAAAATATTAAGACGATTTTCTACAGTTTTCAGTTCATCAATATCGAGTAAAACCTCTCTTTGAGCCAAACAAAGCCTTTCAATTGTATGATTCACTAATGACTGGAGTGAGCTTTTTGCATGCATCTCAGTGATTTCTGTTTCAGCTGGATAACATTTTTTCTTAGCTTTTTGAACATTAGTGTAGGAGGGAAGAAGATTTTTGCATTTTGCGTTGAGTTTTAGCCGAATAACATCGTATTGATGTTTTGACAAATTAGCATCAACAATTAAAGCTAAGGCTTCATCTGGAGAAAGGCTCCCTAAAGGCACAGGCTCAGAGCTAAATCTCTCACAAATTTTTTTCAGTTCCGTACCTTTACTTGATGAAGCTTCCGACAGATCTTTCAAAAGTCTGGCTGAATCTCGCTTTCCCATTTTACGTAACACTTGCTCACTAGCTTTAATAATTTCTCGATGATCAGTTGAATCCAAAAGACTTTGTATCTTTCTTTTTTTCGATTTTTCACTACAGTCATCAAAGTTTTTTGGTTTTCTTCCAGCTTTGTTGCAACTTTTCGGTTGTACACTTTCAGGCAATACGTACGGTTCTTCAAGCCAAACTGAATTTGATGTTAAGAAACGGTCACGATGCCTTCCACTTTTTATCCATTTTTCGGCTAGCTTAAAACAAATAATATTTATATTTGCCTTTAGATTTCTTTTCACTTCTTCTGATATATCTTGAAGACCATATCTAACCATTATTAATGCCAATAAGACGTCTTTGCGATGTATTTTGGAAGTTTTTACCCATTCTTCAAAAATTTCCTTTCGCGAAAGAGTGGAGGTCATACTGGAAAAGTAAAAAAAAATGTATGGCGGTCGTAAAAATGCGCAAGATGTTTTTGATTTACCTTAAAGATAACACTTGAAAGATTAATTCAAATATAATTTTACAGCGGAACAATCCGGAATAAACAGCTTTAACTCTACTTGAAAATAAGAAATATTTCATTTTTTGCACTTTCTGAACCTTTCACAAAAAATATTTGTTTTTAATACTTACAATGGAAATAATTAAATGAAAATTGAAATATATTTCCTTGAAATAGAGGTTAATAACAATAAAAAAAATTATGACAATAAAATCACAGTAGCCTTTTTAATCATAAACCAAAGTCACACAAAAAATACGATTCTCTTTGAAATCTATATACACGTATTGACAACAACTGACTTTAAAGCTTACTGTTTCCTAATCAGAGCTAAAAACAAAAAAACAAAACATGATTTACAGTTACCTTTTGTGTTCAGAAGCTCATTAAACGATCAAAAAGAATGTTGCCAGACATTTTTTTTTTTATTTTTTCCAGCTAGATTTGTGATTTACCACAGTGTGCTTCGGCAGCTTTTTGTTTTCCCTTTGATGCAAAATATACGTACCTTTTCCATAAAATTGAAATATTTTTACAGCAAATTTTATGAATGAAATAGTCATAAGCAACTTGCTTCTTTCTTATATAGTCCAGCATTGTTAGAACAACCTTGTCAGTTGTTCAAGCTTATATTAATAAATAAGCACTCAGGCATCTTTCTTGCTTTTAAAAAAAAATCAGAGTGGACAAATATGGATATTTTTTTAATGCTTACACAAATAAAGAAAAACTTAAAGTATTTTCTTAAGATTATCTGTTTTATTTGAAAATATTTACTACAGCCATGGTCACACTTATTAAATATATGACCAAATAAGCGTAACCACTATGGTCTTATGCCCAATTTTTAGGATAGCATTTAAATCTATATTAAGTGAATTTTCATATAAACATAAATCGTATTTAAATGCGGATTGATTTTTTGAGTTTTATTTGAAAAGTCTTATTTAATTAAGATAAAAGTATGGTTCCACTACTAAATACAAAAAAAAATTTCATAAAAAAGTTAATTTATTTGCAAGGTAGTCTCAAAAAACAGCTGAATGTTATTGCTTTGCCTGTTGTTATTGTATTGTTGTCATATTGAGACCACCTTGATAAGTTATTCCAACGGAAATTTAAGTTGAATTTAAATGTACCACATCGGTGAATTAAGTTTCATTTAAGTGTTTAGTGAAGAAGAGAATTTTGTATTTAAAAAGATTTTAAACATAAATGTGTTTTAATATTAATCCTGAAAATTGGCCATTAGTTACAGAAAGTAACACTAATTTAACTGCTAGACATAGCAAACAACTTTTTTAGTATTTTTTTGTAAGTTGTGGTATCATAATCAAAATAAATTTTGAAACTATATTTTAGTTGGTCAAGTTTTTTTTCGTCAATTATTTTCCAAGTGTGTCCGTAACGTTAGTATATATTTTCCTTGTAGGTTGGTAAATTTTGTCTTGAAAGAGTACCTGTCATATTATCACACTAGGGATGCCAAACGGGAAATCCCGAATGCCGAAATCCCTGGATTTTTCGGGACTGACAAATCCCGTATCCCGGGATTTATTTTTATGAATCCCGGGATTTTTCAATTTAACAACTTTTGTGTATCCACAATTTGTATATGTATAAAAATATTCGTTTAATTGAATTTTTACACATTCTAATTATTCATTGTTTGATAGCCGTTGTCTCATTACCCGATTATCTTTTTTTCCAACGAAAAACTGCACATTAAAGAAATTTGGTTTTCTCAATGTCTCATTTGTTTTCTATTCTGTCGCAAAGCTAACCAGCACTCATCTGCCAATTACACTATACCACAAAAAAAATTAACCTCAAAAATAAGATATTTTCTAAGCTAAATTGGTGCTGCTGAACACGAATATGGCATTCATTTATTTTCCCCAGAAGCGTTTTCGAGATATACGCGCAAATCGTATTTTTCTGAAGTTGTTCTAGGTATTTCGAAAAATCTCGAGAACTGTTTAACTGAATTGTACAATATTTAACATTGTGCATAGATATCTCTTTTAGCACATATTTATGCTGTATCGGTCGGATTAAGATTAACTGAGCTACAGGACTTTAACCTTGAAAAAAATGTTATTTTTTATGTTTTTTCAAAATTCACATTTTTAACTCGCTCCAGTAATGCAATAAAAAAAATTTTTTTTAACATGTATCTTAAAAAATATTTTGTTTTTAACGTTCTAAGCGCAAAATTGTTATTGTCGCACAAAAAATTAAGAAATAACGAAATAATAAAATTTTTATATAAAATGAATTGTTTTGCTAAGTTTTCTTTTTTAAAAATAAAAAAATATATATCGCTCATTTGCTGCTAGACCGGCATAACTAAAAAAAATCCATTTCGAGATAAACGCATTTAAAGTTTTTGATTTGCTTTAACTTCTTAGAAAAAATTAAGACACATTCTCTTTAAACTGGAAAAGTATAAAAGATATAAAGATGAATTTAATACACAATATAAAGAAAACAGCGAACAATTCTGCATCTCTAACTCGAAAATTTCATTTTTTGAGTTATGGCGGTCCTGCAGCAAATGCGTGAGTATATATATATATATATATTAACTTTTGTTTATAAGAAAAAGTTGTAAAAGAATTGTTCTGTTAATTTTTCTTTTTTAAAAATTCAAAAATATATAAAGTTTAGTTAATATAAAAAAAGTTGCTTATGAATTGTTTTGTTAAGTTTTCTTTGTTTTTTTAAAAAAACTTATATATTAGAGTCTAAACACAATGTTTGCGAAAAAAAGTCTGCAATGAAAATAAAATAGATTTTAATTTTATGCCGTTCCGCACTGCGGTTTTTTACTTCAAAATCGTATGAAAAATCGCACCGCAATAAATTATCGGTACATTGTGTTTGGACTCTTAAAGAAAGAAATTGATCCCGAAATCCCGGAAAATCTCGGGATCCCGAAAATACCAAAAATCCCGGGATTTCGGGATCGGGATTTCCAAAATCCCGAATCCCGGGATTTGTTAAAATCGATCCCGTTTGGCATCCCTATATCACACCAAAATACTTGCCTTCGTTCTATTTTTCGCAACAGTGGAGCAAAACAAGGTAAGGTAATTGCAGTTTTTGAGAGAAACGAAGAGAACAGACATAGAATATTATAGAGTACGTATATTGACGTCGCTATAGCAGGGCACAGAAATATAAGTGATCGAGTTTTTAATAGTTTCAATTGGAATTTTCTGAAAACGTCAAAAAGAATCCCTTTGAAATAACGAATAGGAATCGCTTTTTAAAAAGCCAGCTGACTAGCAGCCCACTATGCCCTAACATTGTAGAAATATTTTTTTATCGTTTTACCGACGAAGTCTATGACGTTAATACTCATATTTTAAGCTGTAAGTCTGTTTGCATGTGAATGTTAAGGACTCTATATGAATGTTTTCAAATAGTCTATAGACAAATGGCTCGTCCATCACTATGTGGAAGCAAAAAAATAAAAAAAATAACTTAAATAGTACATGTGATGATGTTATAAATGACAATGTTGGCGGCGTTGGTTGGTGATGTATTAGGAGGATGATGTCATTTGGCTGTTGGCAATAGTTGTCGTTGTAAAATTAAATTTTGTTTTTTTTTCATTTCATGTTCATATTAGGTTTATGTTTTAAGTAGTCGTTTCATTTTCAGACTTCGAACTCAGTTTTGTTTAGAAATGGCCATGAGATGGAAGGCAAGTGCATATAAAATCAACATGTGGAGGTTGATTTAATTACAGATTGGGCTTCAAGAATACAGACATAACATGTTGCCATTACTTAGTAGCATTGGATTTTGTAGACATTTTTACTATTTTGCTTTAAAATCTTTTTCCTTGCAGTTACAGCAACAATTTGTTTGCTGATATCATTAAAAATTATGTCCTGTAAATGCACTTAGGTAGAAGAGTGAAAGAGTGAGGCGTTGTCTTTGAAGGCTTGTGATACATAATTATTAAATGGTTACTGGCAATGATATAATAACGCTGATGCTCTTTTTTACAATTTTCTTTTCTCATTATTATGATAATTTTTCAAAACGCGCCTACAATATTTGGCTTGAGTTAATGCCATTTTTTGCTTCTTCAATTATTGCTTATGAAATAGTTTTAACGCCTTCTCTTTTTCACTCTTAAACCCTGAACTTTTTTTAGAAATTTTATTTCCCTTGTATATTTAATGTAAACGAGTTTATCTAAGTAAAATTAAATTTATTTGTGTAACAAGTTTATGGTTAAAGATTTCCATTTACATTTTGTTGTTGTTGTTTTAGAGAATTCTTGGTAATTAGTTTACTGCTGGTTGTGTAGATGCTCATTCTGTTGGCTGAAAAATAGTTATTTAACTTTGAGGAAAAGATTTGTAACCTCGTTATTTAATTATGGGAAAGTAATTTTTGTGGTCAAATTGATTAGGCAGTACAAACTACATAAGAGTTTTCTTATTTTTTTACTACATGCTCACATGAATGTAAAAAAAGTTATATCGCTTATTTAAACATAAGTGAATTATGATTACTAGTGTTCGTCTTAAGGTCAATAAATTTGTATGTAAATATGAAAAAACATGGTTCATCGAAGTATATATGAATTTACATGTTTCGAGCATTTATTTTTTTCGTCTTAGTGGATCGACTTAGCGAGAGACCAACCTCCGGTTCATATGAAATCTTCTACGTTAGTTAATCTAATTTTGTAAGTTCAATAAAAAAATATCAGAAAATATCAATTGAAAAACAAAAAAGTATCAAAAAGTCTCATCTACTCAGGACATTGCATGTTTAATTTTATGTTTCTACGTCTAATATTTACGAAAATGAATGGAAATACAAGATGTGGAATGATATACATTCTTATTTATTCAGGACCATGCATGTTTATTTTTATCTTTGTAGGTCGAATATTAGCAAAAACTTAAAAAGTACCATATTTTTCATCTTATAGGCTGTTATTTACTCAGTAACCTGCACCTATGTATATATAATGTTTTTAAGTTCAAAATTATAAAAAAATTTAAAAATCACATGATGTACAAAAAAGTAAAAGAAAGAAATTAAGTTTCCCGTATTTCCCCGTTTTGATACTTTTTTCTCCCCATAGAGGTTCGGTTGACAAACAAAGGAAGTAGATTTATGTATATAGTCGAAATATTCGAAAACCGGTTTCTGCAATATGTCGAATAATCAACCACCCTATTTTTTTATTATTTTATAACTGAAAAAAACTAATTTTTTATTTATGTGTTCTGCATACGTTGAACGCTTATAACTGAAATTATTAAACAGATTTGAATAAAATATATCTTGTGCACTTCTGTGAGTAAATATCTTTCAAATGGTGTATATTTTTTGTTAAAATCGTTTGACATACAGAGGAGGAAAGGCAAAAGCCGATTTATATATAGATATGACATAAAATATTGTTTAATGTAAAATGTATTGTTCAGAGAAAAAGGACTCATAATTCAAACTTTTTACTACTTTTTAATTTATAGACAACTCAATTTAAGAAATTTACAAAGAGTAACAAAAGTACGCATTTTTCCCCTCAAAAGTACTTTATTGGCTTGCTGAGTTTATGTTTAAGTAAATTTTCCGAAAATTAAACCTGTTTTCCAAAAGTACCCGAAGTACCAAATTTTTACGCTCTTTTGCCCTCAAATGTACTTTATTTGCTTCCTGCGCTTATGTTAATAAACATAAGTTTCTAAATTGCAAAAAGTAATTTTGAAAAAAAAAACACCAAATGAACAAACTTTTATCCCTTTCCGTTCTTTAATATTCTTGATGATAGATTAAGCATATAATGAAATGAACTTCTCAAATTTCACAGTCTAAATGGTTTATAAAAAAATACCAAAAAAATACCTTTTTACCCACTTTTACCCAAGATTTTAAATTGTACTGTTTCGCGACATGTCGATGAAGTTTTAGGAATTCATTAAAAAGTTGTTGACTTAAAAGAGCAAAATTATATTAAAAAAAAAACATGTTTACCAAAGGTACTATTTTTCCCCCTTTCCAGCTAATATTTTGTAAATCTATGTCCCTATGTAACCCAATGTAACCCTATGTAACCCAAAAATTTATTAAACTTTAAAAATTTGGCAATTTAAATGGGGTTGTAAAAAAGTACCAAAAATTTCTTTTATTACCCACTTTTACCACCTGTAAGGCCGACTTTCAAATAATAGAAATTCATACAAACTAAAAATTTTAATTTAAGCTCGCAAAATTATTTGAAAAAAATCGTGTTTACAAAACTTACCAAAAGTAAAAAGTTTTACCTGTTTTGCACCTTTAAGCAAAAATTTTCCAAGCCTATATTCCTGAAGGTAGTTTAAGTCAAAAAATAAATAATTTTTTTTTTCATTGGGCTCATACGACATCTTATTATGTTGGTATGTATGTATAACGAAATTCTTATGATCGGTCTAGGATTCACGGTATGTCCTATTCATCTTCCGAAAATCTTTTTAAAACGCCCAAACGCAAACAAAATACATATATATATATATGCAATCAAAATTTGTACAATTTAGTTTTACATATAAAACAATTTAAAGTCTCTTGATATTTGTGATGGTTCGTCCAATATTTGTCATAAAGTCTCCTTCCGAAAATCACTTAAAGTCGACTTAAACCAAAATAAATGAAAGTACTTATTACCATTTTATAAGAAAAAATCAGTACGTTACTGCACAATTCAAAACTTACCATAAGTCTCATATAAATCGTACTCTCCAAAAACACTTTAATGTGCCTAAAACTCTACTGAATTATACTGTAAGGTCAGATTTTATGAATTTTATGGATAATAATTATAATAATGCTAAAAAAACTTAAATTTTCGCCGCAAAAAATCATTGATTAAATCTAACGATACCGAGTACCCGCTTATCACTTCAATTTCGCAACAATTTTTTTAAATGCAAACTACATACATACATATGTACATATTAACATAACTTTAAAGTTTAAGCAATAATAAACATAAATAATATACATATAAAATACTGATTTTTTTTTGCTCGTTCTCACAATATTTTTTATTTTACTCACTCTCTAATTGCAAAAGCAAACATTGAAAAGCCAAAAAAAGTAAACATTATCATTTGTTTACTCCTGAAAAACAAAACACAACTTGTCCTGCTGGTTTTTTTTTAGAATTTTATCAAATTGATGACATTTTATTTAAAAACACAAAAGAAAGGAAACAACAAATATTTACTTTTTACCACATACTAACAAAAATTACAATATAATCAATATAACAAAAAAATAATAATCTAAAGCAGAGCATGCTGGATGTTTTGTTTAATTCTTAATTATTTGAAAGTTTTTTTTTTTAATTTTATTAAAGAAACAATTATTTTAGTAACATTTTTGGCAGTTTTTCTATTTTGGCTGCAGTTTTTTAAACGCTGGATTTAGTCATAAGCTGCATATAAAAATCACCCATTTAAAACACCTTAATTCGAAATCGTAATAAGTAAAAACATTCTTAGCCTGAGGACGTTATAACATTATCGTCAATAAAGTTCTTAGTTTATCTTTTATTGTAATTATGACATCATAATATATTAAAATCGGTCTACTTAGAAAACTGTACAACTAAATAAAAGTAATTTGTCTATATCACAAACTCCGTCGTATGGTTTATCGTTTAAAACAATACGATTTTTGTTTATGTTTATGTTGTTTTAATAGACAAATTTGTTGTATCATTACTCTGTTTTATTGTTATATGTATGTACTACGTCAAAAATGGAAAATATTAATTCAATGTAAAGCTAAGATCGCAATGTAGGCGCAATGTACCAATTTTTGTCGTATTTCATTTGCGTATTTCATGCGCCGATAATGAGAACACTCTTTTGCACAATGTGGAGCAATCAAATTGTTTAATATGTACCGATTTTTATCGGCCACTTGTGTGCCGATCACAGTCGCCAATCAGCGCCGATATAAGGGATGGCAAAACGAAATTTTTAAATTGAACTAACTGGCTATTAAAATTTTACCTTTTTGAGCTTAATTGTATCAAAATTACATTTGTTTTATCTATTATTTGTGTATTAAAACTTAAAATAGCACATTTGTACTGTTAAATGAAAGAAAACAATTCACTTTAACCAAAACATTGCAGTTGTATCGCTGTTACCATCCCTGGTTTGTAAACATCTATTTACAAAACCACAATTATAAAAAAAAGAACAAGTGCAGTAAGTTTGAATAGAATTGAATACATTTTTTATTTAAAATTGTTAGGAAACACAATGGAATATTCAGACGGAGAATTTTGCGAATTTCTAAAGTAAAATTATGTCTGCCAACAAGCAAATAAACAAAAACATATGATTTAATTTGCCTAAATTGCACAATAGTGTGACCGCATTGTACCGATTATTGTCGCAATTGAGTTTTGGCCGATATGAACCGAAAAAAATTGTCACAATGTGCGACGATAATGGGACCACCCAAGAATCAATTGTGCAATGTTTTTAAATGTGCGCCGATGTAGCACGATAAAAATAGTCACAGATTGTGCTATTTGAGCCGATAGTGGGATCTGAGCTTTAGACCGACTCAACTTGTATGAAGCTGAAAAAAGTGTTTTAGTTACCCCTCTGAAAATAAAGCTTGATATGTTTTATGATGATTCCCAAAATATTTTGGTTCTAGCGTTTACCATCCGTGAGCTGGACCATTTTTAAAAAACGTCTTTGCTCCAAGGCGACATAAATAAAATTTGGTATCATCGAAAAGAGTTTTTGAAGCAGCATCGAATGGTATATAAAACTTGACCAATTGCGACCTACTAATTGAGATATTTAACTAAATATGTACATAGGTATGAAAACCTACAAATTCTACGTATGCGGAAATAATGTTCAGCTTTTCAAGTTGAATCTGCTTTAAAATAATGATGATACCAAATTTTATTTATGTCGCCTTGGAGCAAAGTACAAACAAATTCGAAAAACTGAAAAAAAGACGTTTTTTAAAAATGGTGCAGCTCACGGATGGTTAACGCTAGAACCAAAATATTTTGGGAATCATCATAAAACATATCAAGCTTTATTTTCAGAGGGGTAACAAAATCACTTTTTTTGAGTCGCTCTATTCACTGTGCATTGTCAATTCACTTTGCGTAAACTATTTTGAGAATATTAACGAATTTTTTTTTACCAAATAATAAAAAAAATATGAACAATTAAACTAATAAAGCAAATTATATAATTTAAGTTATTAATTTTTACTTCGTTCTTGGTTTTTTTCATAGATGGGGGTAGTGCACTCATTTTGCAGTTTCAACTCACACTTGGTGATAGTGCAAAAATATTGCAATCATTTTGTTGATGTTGAGTGATGAATTGAAAATTTGCAGCCTCACTAAACATGAGTTATAGTGATGTTAAAAAATTTTGCACTCAAAAAAAAATAGTTTGATTTAAAAAAAAACGATCATCAGCTTATTGCAGCTTTTTTCTTCTCCACTCATTTGAGTGCAGCTTAAATTGTTGCACTAAATTTAATATTAAAAAGTTGTTTTTTGATGATTGAAGCCAATAATTATACCGTTATTGACAAAATTTCATTTTGTTTAATGTTTTTTACTTATGCATATCCTCAAAAGAAATCAAAAACCATGCGAATACAAAGTTACATTTTTTAAATTTGAGTGAGACAATATTTGTATGCAGCTTTTTTGATTGCATGTCCAAATTTTGCACTATTTGCTTAGATTGCAGGTTTTTGAATTCAAATCTGCGTTTAGTGATAGTGAACAAATTTGCAATATCAATCAAAATTTTTTAGTGGTAGTGTAAAATTAACAATCATCACTAAAGCTGGTAAAAAAGAGTGCAAACTAATTTCTTTGCAGTTTTATTTAGTGATAGTGCAATGCGGATTTAAATCAAAATTTAGTGCACTACCCCCGACTATGGTTTTCATAAGTTTTTTCTTCTTCTTTAATAAAATTTGCCATTCCCATTGGTTGATACCATGATATTAAACCAGATATGGGAGTTTTAATTTGAGTTGAAATGGTAATAAATATTATTTGATAAAATTTAAAATTTAGTAAAACAAGCAAACATACATATGTTTGAAAAGGTAAACAAACAAAAGTAACAAACAAAAATTATACAAATTGTGAAAAAAATTGTTTAATAAAAGAAAAGTTTAAATAAAAATTAAACCAAAACTAAAAGTGAGTAATCATTAATTAATTTAACTTGTTTGTAAAGAATTTATTTTGAAACTTTTTTTGTAATGTTAATTTTTTAGAGTTGTAAAAGTGTGAAGTATTTGGGTACTTAAGTAATCAATAGCAAAACAATTATTCATGTTCTTTTGAATAAATTAACCCGCCATAAATAAGTAAAATCAAATAAAATATAAAACAAACCAATATGAAAGATTACATAAGATAATTTGTTTATATTTTCCATAAATGTTCGTGTTATAAAAAGTATTTAGTCGTGTACCGATAAGAAAACGAGTTAAGTAGTAAAAAGTGTAAACATTTTTTAACACTTCAATTATCTGCCATCAGATGTTGCCTTTATTTTACGAATTATTACAAATTTTGCGTTCGCGTACTTTTTTGGAAAACAGCTTTTTGTGAGAGAAAATTTTTCAGTTTACTCATTTACTGCATTTTACTGTAAAAGTACTCAAATGCACCTATTGTATAATTCGACGATTATACGAAGGTACTACGAAAATTGATTCTAATAATAATAATAAAATATAAATAAAAAGCATGAATCAAAGAAACAAGATTGCGCATTGCGTAGGTCCGTTATTTTTGTGTGTGATAGAGAAATAGATTTTGTGTATGTGCATTTGTGTGTGTCTTACATTTTTTACAACAAACACTAATTTGACGTAGATGCGCAGTAGAAAATTTTTTTGTATGGCTGAATGCGCAATCTTGTTTTTTTTTTTTGATTCATGGGGAGAAAAATTTCTTCTTTTTGCAAAATTATGCTCAATCGGCTAGAAAGATTTTTAAAGATTTATGTTAAATACTATGAAGCTAAAAAAAAGAGAATTATTCTTTCTTTAACTTTACTTTAACATAAGAAATAATCTGTTTTATTTACGTCTAGAGCTTTATTTGGTTTAAGGGCAACTGGCGTTTTTTCGCTGTTCTCGTAAGAGTATTAATGTCACCATCACATAAGACATTGCACCTTAAGATTCCTTAAATTTATTTATTTATTTATTTTATATAAAAACGACTTTTAAAATATACACCCCTTTTAGTAACATATTTTGCTACGCCATTGGAGTTGATTTATACTAAAAATGAAAGTATCTGCTTTTTTACGATATTTAGGCACCAATTGTGAAAATGTGTGCAATAAAGTCTTTAAAACTAAATTTATAAGGCAATTTATTGCATTTCATTTAAATTTTGAACGCGGGTGTATTCAGAGACCTTTAGTAAAATTTTATGACAAATATTTAAATTTTAACCCATTATATTCCAAAGGACGAAGAAACACCCATACGTTGTAAAGTGCGATCATTCAAATCTTACACAGAAATCTGCCTCACAGAATTGTAACATCATACACCTAAAATCTACGAAAACATATTTGACATAAACAATAACACTTTTCATTTGATCAGGGTTAAATTTTTACAAGCGCCTGTTCATGGGTGATAGTGTGAATATACCCTGTAATGTCAGATAAGATTTTTTGACAGTCGCAACAAAACTCATTAAATTTCTATCGTACAAAGTATTATGGGATACATAAGACTTATGTGATAGTGTTAAGTACGCTTTAAAAAAAAATTATAAAAAAAAATCCATTATCATTAAATTTGTTACAAACAGTTTCCTTTTTAGTCTGTTAAAAATATTTGAAATTATAAAAAAATTCTCAATTGTTATCATAATTTCATATAAGCCTAGATAAGATTTGTATAGAATCCAAAAGAATGTTCTTAGTTTGTATACGAGAAAATTACAATCTCAGTAATAAATAAATTTATGTTTCTAAATCTCAGAATTGAAGACGTTCAACATTCAATTATTTATTATAAAATTCTTCCCAAAAGACAGCCCAAAAATCTCTCACACATCTGAGACATCAATTAAGCAAAGAAAAAAACTTTTTCTCTAGCATAAAATTTAATTAAGGCAGTTTTCCTCTATATATTATTCAATTTCGTTATTTTTCTTCTCCAACACGTTAATAATTTAACAACACAATGTGATTGTTTTATTGCGAAACAAAATAAAACTTAGCAAAACAAAATTGTCACAAAAAAAGAATTAACCTTTTTATTTATTTATTTACTTATTCATGGTTTATTTATGTAAAACACATTAAAACTTTTTTAATTAAATAACAATTATTGTGAAAATCCTGAGGAGAGTAGAACAAAAATAAAAACACAAAACTTTTGTTTTTACTTTGTTGAGTGAATAAATAAACGAGTTTTATAAAAAATTATAAAAAAATAAACAAAAAACGATGAAAACTATTTATTCATAATCAAAACTTTTGTAAATGTTGGTTGTGCTTAAAGAAAATAAATTAATTCTGAAAGCAACGAATAAAAACCGTACTGACTGTTTACTGTTCTTAGGGAAAGCAACAAATGTTTGGCTGTGACATTAAGTTTTTTTGTTGCTGGTGTGTATCTGTAATAAAAAAACGATTAACAATAAATTTATTTTTACATAAACATATAAGCATGTAAGATGTGTACGGTTCGAAGGACCAAAAAAGCAATTAAGGAAATTTGTCGACTTTTATATTTGTTCTTCACAACAAATCCTATAGAAATAAACACTTTTGGTAAATACGAAACTATGTATCTTTTTACATATGTATGTACTTATAGGTTTATATATGTATTCTTTTTTGCATTATACACCTTTATAAACCCACACACAACAATCTAATATACATTTACATTTAATTTTATTCATGCGATTTTTTTTTCTTTCATTTTCTTAAATTGTTTGCACCTGCTTCTTATAATTGTTAAGTGGGTGTTTAACGTAGACTTTAATGCCACACATGTCATCAACATTATCGTCATCATTTCCAGCATCATCCATACAGTCATTAACGTCATGCATGTCAGAGTATGAGTGTTATATACAGTAGTCCCTTGATTTAATATAAAGTTTCCACTTACATGTTTTGGGCCACAAAATTAGTTTTGCAGCAAAACAAGTGTTTTGCTACTTGTTTTCCCATACATTTTTCATGTTCGAAAAACTCAAACAAGAACTAGTTTTGCTCCAAAGCATGTCGAAAATCGTGAATACAACTCTGGGTTATCCATTATTGGTGATTGACAATTTCGAAAAAGTGACATATTTACCAAAAAATCAAGACTTATTAAATAGGTTTATACAACTCTCCAGCTGATTTATTTGTTTGCAGCGTAAAAATAAAAAAAATAGTATAATAAAAAGGTAGTAAATTATGTGCTTTTATATACGTACAAATATGTATATCTGTGTATTAAAAAACAAACAAGGAAATTTCATGTTGAAGAAAAATATTTTTTTTTTTCAACACACTTTTTTTGGCTTTCATGTTTGTTTACAACATAAATGTCAAATTTATTTCGAAAATTCGAAAACCAAAACCAGTTTTGATAATTGAAACACTTTGACACGTTTTGCTCAAAACAAATTGTTTTGCTCATAGTGGAAACATAGTATAAGGGGCAATTGATTTCGAAAAATGGTGATGTATATGGAAACGAAGTACAAGGAATTTAAAAAAAATTTCTCTTACACACACATTATTTTAAAAGAAGCAACACTAACCGGTATTGAACTGCCATTTATTGTTATTATTCCTTTTGTGAACGGCTGCCTAATGGTGATTACGGTTATAAAAACAAATTTCGTTTTCCTTAACTTAATCGTAATATGCCATAAGACCATTTGCCATTCCGTTGCAAAACTATTTTTAACGAAAAGTTTTTGAGCATACAAATACTTTAATCATATAATTACTTGACTTTAATCATATTATTGTCGCCGGCTACCATGTTATTGATAAATTACAATTATAAGTGGTTATCAACTTGTTGTTATTATTAACCATAACAAAATCGGAGGCAGCCATGATATGGTTGTGGTCACTTGATGGAGGGCTGGGTTAACTGGTGCTCCGGTAGGCTAGCTGATAGTGTGCTAGTCTATCAGCGCCGGGGTTGCGGGTTCGATTCTCGCCAGAGACTCAGATTTATTTCCTGCAGACAAACATTGAGCTTCCCGGGATTAGCTTAGGGAATTTAAAAAAAAAAAAAACAAAATGGTTGCCGGTGGTAAAAAAATAGTTAAAATAACTTTAGTATATGTAAAAAGTTTTTCTTAAAAAAAGATTTGTTAAAGGAGACCATAAAAAAAATTTCTCTGCTTGTGTTCACAGGCCTAAAAGCAGCAACAAAAAAAAAATGTTTACTAACCATGGGGATTTCCAGGTTTTTACTGATTCCTTTTAAGCAGTTGAGGTGATGTAAATCAACTAGCGACACATATCGAAGGGTTTATCACTGTAGTAACAAATTAACTTATAACGAAATAAATACTATAGAAATTTTTTTATTAAAAAATGTAAACAGATGTGCTTTGAGAAGGTAATGCAGTTTTGTTTGATTGTATATATTTGTGTTTATACATCGCTGCACATTTATTTCAATATTATCACAATTCAAAAATACTATTCTGAAATAGATGCACAGAAAGAAAAACACTCGGGTTAAATCAGGTTTTTTATGATAACTTTAAGTACGAGTCGTATTCAAAAACTCAAGTACGAATAACACTTAAACGTACTCAAAGCAATCCTAAATGGGATTACTTTCGAAAATCAATCCCGGAATTTCTTGAAGTATGAAATTCTTAAATCAAGTAAAAAAAAAGATTAAACTTTTCGTTGTGTTTAACCCTCCGGCTTATGCTTGTTTTGATTTTCTATACACATTGAAAAAAGTTCTGGCCAGACTCATGTGTATCACGAGGGGTTAAAAAGTAAATTTGAACCCTTGCTTCTCATTTAGTTTATATTTTTGGTTCTAAAGTTCTAAAGTAAAAACCATATCGGGCATGATGTTGGTGTTTTAACATTCCGTAAGGTGTAATACGAGTAAATAAATCAATCATAATAATTTTTTCTTTCTAATTTCTTTTTTGAATTTTTTACTAGAATCAAGCGCATTTTCAATCTTAGTTTTACTTAAATCAATCTCATTTTTGGATTGTTTCAAGTACGAAATCGGGATTGAATATGGATAATTTAAGTATTTTGCGATTGAAAATCCGTACTTGAATCAATCTTTCTGTAGTTGTTTCAATAAAATCCCTACTCACCGTACTATTAATACCGCTTCGGATTTATTTCAGTACGGATGGATGGATTTTGCTTTTGAGTGCACTTGCACATTCGTGCAACTTGTATGACATTCGATTATTTCGTCGACATTTTCGACGTTAATACGTATACTCTACTTGCAAGTTATTACTTTCATGTGTAAAGGCAGGGTTACATGACTCTGCATTCCGAAAGTATATAAAGGTAACCCTTACACCTACACCCAGAGAAAAAACATGTTTAAATATGGTCATCTCCAACAAAACTATTTTTAAAGAACATTTTAAACATATTATGTTTCATTTAACCATATTATTGTCACCTTCAACCATAATATGATTGAATTAGTCCTCCATCAAGAAGCCACAACCATATTATGGGTGCCTTCGAACATGTTATGGTTAAGAATAACTAAAACATGTTTAACATTTATAATAGCATGGCTGGTTTTCAACCATAGCATGTTGCTCTTGGAAAAGAGGAAAATAGTATTGTTAATTTTAAGACTAATTATTGTCATATTTAACCATAGCATGTTTAGAGGCAACCATAATATGGTTGTGGCTTCTTGATGGAGGACTAATTTCACCATAATATGGTTGTAGGGGACAATAGTATGGTTATATTAAACATAACATGTTTACAATTTTCTTTAAAAATAGTTTTGTTGGAGGTGACCATATTTAAACATGTTTTTTCTCTGCGTGTAGTTAAAGTATTTATAAGTCTACGAAAACGGGGCTTTGGAGCGTTTGTGAAACATGAAGCATTGACCTCTTTCCATCCTAAGCTGTTGTTTTTTCCAAAACTTACCCTCCTGCCCTGGGCAAGTATTAAAAAAATCCTGATTTGTGTTTAGAAGCAGTCTTGACTGAATTTCAACTATGTGAAAAATTAATTACTTTACTATATAAAAAACTTTTTCTAATTTATTAATGCCAACCTTTTTATATTTTACAAAAACATATATTGAACGCACAAAAAAAAACTACTTACAATAATTTTTTCTCCAAACACATTTTCCTTAACTTCAATTTATTTTAATGACCTCTCTCTTCTGCTTCTTCTTCATTTCCCTGGCGTAACACACTTTAAAAAGAAACTTTCTTAATATAAAAAAATAATTTATCTATGACAAAACCCTTTTTTATAATTTTATTGGTTGCAAAATCTTATTATACTACAGCTCGTATTTATAGAAATATATGACATTTTCTACTTTCCGTCTGCTTCTTTCTACTCCTCTTCTAACTACTAAAATGTATTTCCATTTACGTTTTTATGAGGAGCTACACATCGTTACCTTCACCTTGTCATTTCTTAAAATGAAAAGCAAAAAAAAGAAAGAAAGCTCTAAGAGATAAAGAAAATTGAGAAAATTCAGTTGCAATTTGCTGAATAGAAAAGATACATTAATCATAAACAACTAAATCCTTTTTGCAATGAACTGAATACTCATATTATGAGTCTCTGCTTCGATGTGTACCAGGGATGGAAATCATGGTAAAATTTTTTTTTCTTTTATTTACCATTTGAACTTTGGTACTGTGCCACTGATGCTTTTTATTTGGTTTAATTTAAAATTTTTAATTAGTATTTTTCTTGTTAAAAGTTGAATACTTTTTAGACCCAAATAAAAAAATTAATGTTAGAATTTCTTTCCGTAGCACTTATTCGCCTTTAAAAGGTTAATAGTAAGATAAGCCAGGATATATAAGCTCCTTTGACTCCTTTAAAGAGAGAAGGACTAATACAGTTGTGGAAAAAATGTACACGGATATCTGCCCATGAGCCTACTCCATGATATTTATCACTGGGTGACAAACAATGCGTTTAAAAACCACCTTCGAGTGTGAGCGCAACCAGCACACACAGGTATAAGCTTGAGTGCCTAATCCAGCAAGATATACACCCGCTACTTGTTTAGGATCTGGAGCTATCTAACCTTCACTGCTTTTGGAAAATGCTAGCAGCATCTGTTGTGTAGTAACAGCACCTAAAGATAATCCTTCTTTAGGCCGAACTTTCCAGACTATCCCCCAGGATATCCCCCACAAACGCCATGTGATCTTCGAAAGTATATTTTGAACGGCAAAGCGAAACTTTGGTTTCAGTCAATGGCTTGTCATCCGTAGATTTCCTCAAAGTGATGCCCATCTAACGCCATTATTGGCTAATGAAATTCTATGCATTCTAGTTTCTTTTTTATAAGATAAAGGACATTAGAGTCACCATATTTCTCTAAAAAAGTCAACAATTTAAATACAACGTACATTAAACAAGGTAGTCCTATTTGGGAGAGCATTAGAAAAATAACCGACTTGTCAAAATTGTCACCATATAAAACAAAAGCAATTTAGCGCACATGAGCACACATTTTTGTTAATACATACGAATTTGACAATTGGGGTTTATGTCTGTCCGCTTATAAGTCTACCTTGTGTAAATGCACTTTGGTACCGCTAAAGACCAAAAAGTATATTTTGTTATTTAAGTAAGTACAAAATCAGCAAAGCGATTTTCTATTTTTTATGTGCGTTGAGTCTTCATGTTATTTTTAACAAAGAAAAATATAAAATACAAATTTTCTTATACTGCAATAAAGAAAAAATAAAAGAACAAAAACATGTAAAAGTACTATATTCGGCTGAACCGAATCTTTCTTACCCTGCATCATTGTATTGAAAAGCCTAGCTCAAATCGTTTGGACGTTAAAGCCTCAAAATCTTTATTCTGGAAGCATATTTGTACAAGAGCCAGGTGAAATATTAAGTTGATTTGGCTGATTTTTAAAAATAAAGTTCATAGTTAGATTGTGAAAAGACTTGTAAAAGTTAAGGTTTAGGTGTAAAGCTTTAGATTTATAAGTAAAACTAAGATGCAGTCCTGATTTTTTGGTCATATCTTTAGCTATTTGTGAAACGATCTTCCTATTAGCAAAATGTTTCGGAAGATATGCGATAACAATGTAGTTCACATTATATCTGGGTTCTTTGGAAACTCTATTTCAATATACATACCGACAGACGGACATTGTTAATTCAATTTCGATACTCATAAGGACCAACAATATATCTGTGACTAAGGGAAAAACTGCTTAAGTCGACTTAAACTAAATTTTAGTTTTTGGCACGTATGTCATCTTCACGTTTTAAGGTACCCATGTCAAAGTTTCAATTATTTTGTCGATTTTTTAGGAAGCTATAGCAGAACTACCTTTTGCTTATTTTTCCCAATACGCAATACCATTTGGAATAAAAACTTAAGCATACCTGCGATCTGAGACAACAGAAGTATTTTGAAATAAAAACTTAAAAAATGCTATAGCCGCAAAGAAGTGACGATTATATTAGAATTTTAGAACTTTAAGAGGTCTGTACACGTCAAGCCTTTCTCATCAAGCTGTTTGGCTGTATTAGGAATACAAAGCACTCGGGATAAATTAAGTTTTTATACCTACTTAGTCTTACTAAAAAATTCAAGCACGAATAATACTAAAACGTACATAAAACAATCTTAAAAGGGATTACTTTCGAAAATTAATTCCGGAGTTATTTAAAATAAGTACAAAATCTTTAAACTTAAGAAAAAAAAATTAACTTTTTCACCCCACAAGTAGTTCAAAAACGGTTTGCTTGTTGTGTGTAGAAACAACAATAGCAACAGAACAAGACGAAACACATTATTTTCATGTTTAAAAATTAAAATTGAGAACTCTTGCTTCTTACTTAGTTTATATTTTCATTAACATATGTACATTAAGTTTTAAAGTAAAAACCACATCGGGAATGATACTGGTGTTTTATAATTGAAATTCTGTAAGGTGTAAATCGGGTAAATAAATCAATCATAAGCAAATTCTCCTTCTAATTTCACTTTTGGTTTATTTCCCGTACGAATTCGGAATTGAATCAAGCACATTTTTAAAATTGGTTCAATTTTGGTTTTACTTAAATCAATCTCATTGTTGGATTATTTCAAGTACGAATTCGGGATTAAATATGAATAAGTTAAGTATTTCGCGATTGAAAATCCGTTCTTGAATCAATCTTTCTCTACTTGATTCAAGAAAATCCGTACTCACCGTACGAATTAAGTACGGATGGATTGATGATGACGACGATGCTGGCTGGAAAATCACACGTACACCTGCGAATTCGCCTGCTCGGCAAGCATTTTGCCCGTGTACATCCCTCTTTAAAATTTAAAAATTAAAAAACATAGACTTAACCCCTATTTCATTTTGCCACGGATATATTTAGTATAAAGTCCGAGTACAATATTGAAGAAATTACAAACGGAATAACAAACTAAAATATACCCATTATTCCTGAGGTGAAGAGTATAAAAAGGAAAATATGGTTAAAAGAAAAATATGAGTAGTAGTAAAAGAAAATAATAACTTTCAAATAAATATAAAAAAAGTAAATATTAAAAAAAGAAAGAAAAATATGAGAGAAAAAATTGTTACAAAAAAATTCTTATAGAATTTTTTCCCAACAAATTTTCGTGACTATACAACTAAAGAAAAAAGATTAAAAAAGATTTCGTTAGTTATTAAGTTTTTTTTTCTGCGAATACATTTTCTCTGTTTATTTCTTGCATTTAATGAACCACGAGTAGTTAATCATTTTAAAATGTTAAGAAATCTTAAAAAATTCCATTAAGTGAAATGTAATGCATCAATAATGTATAAAGATATTTTTCCTAATGGATTGACATACACTTCTGGCTTAAAGAAATGTAAAATTATATTTAATAAAACTGAAAGTATTAAAACTTTATAATTTTTTAACTATGTATTTATTAATAACTTTTTTATGGTTTTATTCATCCAACAATTTCTCGTATTTATTTATATTTATTTTTTATATGTGTATCATTGCCGTTTCTTTTTGTTATATCACCAGCCAACCATCCACTCTAACAACCAACCAACCGACCATCCAACCACCTTACGACAAAAATCCAATTTCCCTTTGACTTTTTTCTTACAAAAATTTTAACTCAACTTTATTGTTGAATATCAGATAAATAAATTGTACTCCAAGATGCTTTTTTGGGAAATTATCCTCCGTTTTTTATTGTATTCTTTTGTATGGTTGCTTTAATAGCGTTGGCACAACAACTGTAGTGCAGACCTTTTGTATTGATGTTTCTTTACTTTGGATTTTGTTGAGCTTTTGTTCTCTTAAAGTACTTCGATGAAAAGTTTTTTTTTTGTTCCTTTTATACACTAGTATGCGTTGTATTTATATTAATTTAAGTTGTTTTACTTATATGTTTTACACCAGTAATGGATACGTCTGAGTGTATATACACTAATAACTCGAAATACGAGGTTGTAAAATATGCAATGAAAAAAACTAGCGAGTCTACACTAAAAATAACGCAGGGGAACAAGGTTTTTGTAGATTAAGAACTGAATGATGTTTTTAAGGTAATTTGGGACGCTGAATCAAAATCTGTACTTAGTTTTTTTTTTCTTTCAGCTCGGCTTTTCGAGATAAGTCCAAAATTAAGGCACTTCCGCTACATATATGTGACCTTCTCCTAGAAAAGGGAATTAGTGTGTCAAAAAACGGGTTTGGACTTAAGAGTGGATTCTGGTACATAAAAGGGTGTAGAATAAGAGGAAATGAAAAAAGATTTATTTACTCCATAAAACGTAAAAAACGAACTTGGGAAAATCGATAAAATGAGAAAAACATTAAAATTTTTTTGGATTTTTTGGTTTTAAATTGTTTTTTTTATCGTCAGTCTTCGAATTATTTTGGAGTTTGGACTTTTTTTCGCTGTTTCGTGATCTGGTACTTCGATTTTCTTCCGTTTGACAATTTCAGTTTTTTCTTTTTTCGGCGCTTTGGGTTCAGTTTATTTTTCTCGTGATCCGGTGCTTCGATCTTTTTTCTTGCTGGCAGGGTTCAGATTTATTTTTCGATTTTTTTTCGCTTTGGGTTCACTAGGTTTAGGAGCAACAAAATCCCGTTTCTGTGCATTAGTACATAAGACGCTGACATTCTCATACAAATACCGCTTGGTGTAATGAACGGAGGTAATTCGTTTGGTAGCTCAGCCGTTTATAGCAGATTAAATCTTTCTTCTTCCGAGTTCACAAGTTCTTTACATACAATTTCATTTTTTTGAAGTCAAAGTGGTGGTACTTGCTAATACCTTAAATGCAAACGTTTACAAAATTAATTTCAATGAATTAAAATCACAAAATCGCGACAGTTTACCTGGCAATCTTTTGTAAAATCCTTCACTTTGATTCACAGCGTTGTTAAATTTATTACTGCTACATCTGTTGACCACATCTTCAAAATCTTGGTAGTAATCTACATTTGAGTGACTATATTCTAGGTTCATTAATCCGAAAGAGCGATCGGGACTGAACTTGTTGTGGCCAGTTAGGAGGAAATTTTATGATATCAATTCGTTTAAGCCAGGCCAGGCATTGTTTTTATTCTGTGCTACGCAGTTATCACAAAATAAAACTAAATTTTTAACGGAAATCTTCGTGAGTTTGGCTAATAACAGCATTAGGTCATTTTCCTATTTCGAACCCTTCGTCTAATAAATAATAAATTAATCATAACAAACAGAGCAGCAACAAAAGCAAAGGAATTGTCACACTAAAAGCGAAAAAAGAAATACGTCACCATATAGGCATGACGTCACCAAAGTCGGCACCCAATCATAGCTAACCATACAAAATCGCATCTCCCAACTGAAGGTGTGTTCACAGTGATAATGCGTTATGAAACTTTAAATGCGTTTTTCTCAAAACTTCATTTTCACACACTAGGTCCCTTTTCTCGGAGAAGGTCACATATTGGAATAACTATAAAACGGTTCACCATATTCGGTTAACAAAAATTTAAAATTCGACGACATTATTATCTTAAACTGTGCTTACATTGGTTTTTAATTTGACCAGTAGTTGCAGAGATATCGTTGAAGTTTTGAAAAAAAAATAACAATTTAAAAATTTTTTATTTTATTTCATATAAATTTTGTATAAAATTTGTCGCTTACGATAAAATTATTCTTGCTATAAAATCGCAACGGTACCTTATGTGACCATGACATTTTAGAAGATAATGCAAGTGTAGCCAATAATTTCGTTGTTTTTAATGAATGACTATTAAAAAAAACGAAAATTGAAAAAGCTGTCGGTTACGGTATTTTCGCGATTAGGGCTAATATCCCAAATATCCCCAATATCTTTTATTTTTTAATAAAACTGATTAAAATATTTCATTAGCTTTGTCTCCAATATCCCCTGGAACACTGGACATTTTTCTTACGGTGTCCATAACTATATTCACCTGGCAACCCAATGAAAGATTTTTTGTTTCTAATTTTTTTTTACAACTTCGTGTAAAACTCAAAATTTTGAGAAAAGAACAATATTTGGTTCCGCAAATCACACTCTTTCCTATATAAACAGAGAAATTCTTAATAGCTACAACTATATTTAAAAATAAAAAAAACGTTACTATATCAAAAACAGATGGAAGAGGAACTAGCATACGTTACTTTATGCAAAAACTATTTATATTTAAAAATAAATAAGATGTTACAAACTGTGATGGTAAAAAGTATTTTTGCATGAAGTGACTGTGTGACTGAGGAATTCGTTGTCGTTAGAATACAGCTATGGAATTTTTGAGAGAAAAGAACTTAAACAAGCAAATAATAAAATACGTTGATAAAAAGGGTAATACTAAAAACTTTAAAACACAAAAAAAATATATACAACAATATAAAAAGTACGTTATAGTACCGCTAAGACAGAGTAACATAAAAATCAAGAAAGTCAGTATAGTCGGTCAAGCCCGACCATATGATATTCAACACCACAGTATGTGAAAACAAAGTTTCGAGAGTGTTTGGCTATATGAAATGTAAAATATAAAATCGGTTTGATAGGCAGAAATTGCCCCGCATCTTATATAGGTTTTTAAGATGATATTGTACAAGGGAAGCACAAAAATTACCATAACTTTGAACGATTTTTTTACCAGAGTTGTTACAGCACAAAATTATCTTAAAATGTCAAAATAAGTAAAAATAAGCCGATATTGCAAAAATAAGTAAAAGAAAGCCGATATAGAGAAAATAAGCAAAAAAAAGGCCTAACAAATATAGCTCATTTTTCTTGTATTTTTATGATCGGAAATTGTTTTTAATCAAAAACATTCTATCTTGTAAACCAAAAAATAAGCATTTGCTTTTTTTGGTTGGCCTATTTATGATCTATGTCTAATTTTGTTCCTAAGCTATGTGACTTTACGTAAAAGTAATAAGACTTTAACTTTTTCGCGTTTTGGATTTTTCACGATTTTTTAAAATACAAAATATAAAAATTTCTTTTTTTTATGTAAACAAGTCATTTTTTTTTGTAATTTCCAAACATTTGGTTGTTTTTCAAATCTAACAATTACATTTTAAAGAAAAATTTTGAAAATCGCTTTTTGAATAGTACAGTTATGATTTTTTGAATTTTTGGAAAAACGTCAAAAATACGATTAGTGCCTGTAACTTAAAACTGCGAGCTGATGGATTTCATCTATGCTAAACATAACATGAGTATATCAGTAAGAAAATTATTTGCACTGTCTTTCTTACATCTTTAAAGACGACAAGCATTTTCTTACAGGGCTACAAAATATATCGAGTAATAACCGCAAAAAAAGCTTAAGCGACAAAAACAATATTTTACAGTAGAAGGTTTTTTTTATTTTATTTGATTTCATATACATTTTGTACGAAGGTTGTCGCTAACGATAAAATTGTTTTTGCTATACAATTGCTATAACGGTACCTTATGTGGCCATGAAATCTTAGGAGAAGATGCAAGTGTTGCCAATAAATTCATTTATTTGAAAAAAAAAAAAAAAAATTAAAATGATGTCGCTTAAGTTTTTTTGGCGGTAATGCCTCGATATGTAATAATAACTTCAAAAACACTAACGAATTTTGAAAAGAAAAATCAATCCATATGCACTTAAATCAAGCCAAAGCGGTGCCAATAGTACGGCAAGAACGGATTTCTTTAAATCAAGTACATAATGCTTGATTCAAGAACGGATTATGCAAGAGCCTTAAAAGAATTTGAAAACGGGATTGACTCAGTAAAAGTAAGATTAAAGTTTAACTGAAACTGTGCTTGATTCAAGAATTTTTAAGTTGGTTAAATCCCGAAATCGTACTTGAAAGTGGGATTGACTCTGACCTAAACATTTACCCAAGAGAAGCAGACATGCTAAAAATGTTTGATTCGCTTTTGTTATATTCCGCTCTTTGTGTATAGATGAACTCTTTATTATAAGACACTTTAATGGATCTACCTTTTTAACTAAATAATTTTAACAAATAGAATTTGGGAATTTTTGCTTGCTATTTTTTTTTTTAACGTGAAAATAATGTATACTTTTCTTCTTGTAGTGTTTTTATTGTTTCTTCCACAAAACAAGCAAATAGTTTTTAACCTTCTTTTTTTTCAACAAACTTTTACAAACACACGCGTATGCACGCATATTGGTTTTCGAAAGTAGTCCTATTTTGGCTTGTTTTAGGTACTTTTTAGCAGTGTTCGAAAATAAGCAGAACATTATTTCGCGTACGACTCACACACGCAGAATAGATATCTATTTTTTTGTTTGTTTGCGTATTAATACACAGCCCTTAATACCGTTTTCATAACTATTTTCAAGAATGTAACGAACATTTTATAGTGTTCTGTTCTTTGTTATAGAATAGAATAATTGTAGTGGTATTTTAGACATACATTATATTTAATTGATCTATAGTGTTTTTTTTTTTTACTTTGATAAAGGAATGAGCATAGCTTTTGTATGTCTTTTTTGTGTTAAATTTTTTTGCTAGCTTTTTTTCGTATTTGCAATTTGTTTTGTAAAAGATTTTTGGTTTTCTTTACCAGCCAAAAGTGCGCATTAATGTTCTGAACCGAACACAACGAAGTTTGTCTAATAAAAAAATGTTCTTTTCTTTTTGTTGACTTGCATTTTGAAGAAGATCACAAGCAGAGTATCGTTTTTTCAATGATTTACTTCACAAACACTATAAGCGTTTGTGTTTTCCACATATCTACCGAACAGGAGACTTAAAAACAGTATTTAATGTCCCAATAAAAAATGTTCTTGTTTTGCGAAGCACTTATAGTAAATTTTAAGAAATAAGCGCACATTTATGAGCTAAGCAATAAGACATGTAGAGATGCAGTAAGATATCTAAACGAATTCTATAACATTTGAAGAGCCACGATATTTCCTAACTACAAAGACGGTTTGTAAGGGAGCACATTAAAGAACAACGGTAACAACAAAAAATTGTGTAAAGCTGAACGTTACATTCAACAATTTGTATATGCGCTGAATAAAGCGCTTTCTGTGTCAAAAATGTAATGCTTCAAAGTAGGAACTCACCAAATAAAATTCATGCCTTCCGTAAGCGAGGTGGTAGGCGAAACTTTTAAGTTTCTCCCTCACAAACCTGCTTCGTTAGAAGCTTCATTTTTTATTGGGGTTTATTTTCGAACACGGCTTTTTAGTGTTACTCGGCACTAAATGTTTAAGTACGACTCGTATTGAAAGTGAGTAGCAGAATCTTAAATTAAGTACGAGTTTTTCCTTTCTCAGTACTAACAATTTGAATCAAATTAGCCAAAAAACACTCATCCTAAATGAATCCATTTAATAATTAATACACGTATCTTAAATTCGTGAAGTTGTACAACTTTCAATTACTTTGCAGCTGATAGAGAATAAACGGAACTATACCATGTATGCACCGAAATTTTTTTAAACTTTTTTTTGAATTGCGCCTTGTATGCAAATCAACATAAAAAAAATATAACAAGAAGTTATGTTTATGTACGAAAGCATGTGTCTATAAAAGTTTTACGAAAACAAAAATACGTTTGTCAAAGGAAGAAGTTTTTTTCTTTATTGCAGTTTGCATATTCTTTTTATTTTTTCTTTACACTGTTTTCTTTTTTGATCATTGAACAGGATTTCTTGTTTTGTGGCTTTTTCCTCTCTTTCAGTTCAAGTTTTGTCGTTAAGTTATTTTCCATTATGCATATTTTTTTTAACAAATGTATTGTACGACTATAAATGGGAACAATTGTGGCAAAAAGTTTTTTTTTTTTTGCTTGCATCCTTTTGATGCAAATAAGATGTTTTTTTTTTTTTTTTGAAAAAAAATATGTTAAATTGTGATTCTAAATCAAAGTCTTTAAAGAGAAACAATTTACAAAATGACTAAAATTTAAAGAAACATAAACATAAGCAGTTTGACATCGACCACAAGATGTTTGTGTGAATATTAAAAATTTTTAAATAGCTGTTTTAATAAGGACATGTTTTTGAAGGCAAATAACAACGAAAAAATTAAATATGCAAAGAAAGTTCAAAACTGATAAGTATTCTGGAAAATATGTAAAGAGAAGCTCTAATATACATGAATACATATAACAACTTTTTTAAAGATTTATTCATGGTTGTTGCAGAAAAAAATCTGATATTAGTTGGTGTCATAAAACCGTCTTTGTTTTGCCTTAATTCGAAATTAAACAAACATCGTTTTCGAGTCAGCTGATTTTTGTTTGTTTATATTTTGTAGTTTTATTGCAATGCATTAGAACTGCCGGAGACTGGGTTTTGTGGTATCGGAAAGTCTTATTTAGATTTATTTTTTTATTTTTAATGTATTTATTATAATTTCACTGAACCAAAAAGGTATGCGGAGACAACGAAAAAACAAACGAAAAATTTATTAATTTTCGTCCAATTAACTTGTTTGTTGTAACAATGACTGACCGTTCTTAAAAAGATTTTATTTTAATAATTTAATGAACTGTTCGTTGATATAACGAAAAATAATCATAAATTTATAATTATAATTTAATGAAAATTGTTTAAATTCAATAATCTATTTCGTTAACTTAGTAAACCTTTACATGAATTCAACGAACAATTTTGTTTTACAAATTTATTAACTCAACGTACACAGAATATTGTCTCAATGAACTATTTTTTTAAATTTCCCCTCGCAAAATTTTACCCGTCAAAACTAATAGCATTAATAAAGGAGAGCTATGATGATGCTAACTGCTATGTGTTACATAAGGGGAAGTTGTCTGGACCTTTCCAGGTACTAAGTGGAGTGCGGCAAGGATGCATACTATCGCCACTTCTGTTCTTGCTTGTCATTGAGGACGTATTGACATCAACCTCATTTCAGCGTAGGGGTGTCCAATGGCGTATAGATAACTCCTTTTTAAACTACCTTGCATATGCAGACGACATATGCCTTCTTTCGCATAGAGTTCATGACCTGGAGATGTCGATGGTTGACCTCCAGTCAAAGTTGGATGGTACAGGTCTAAAAATAAACACAACAAAAACAAAAGGTCTCTCCATACAAGAAAACTCTCCGGCATCTATTAATGTAGGTAATAACAACTATGCCATTGTCAACGAATTTTGTTATTTGGGTAGCATGATTACCGCTGATGGAGGTACTGAGATTGACGTGGAAGCAAAAATCAGTAGAGCTAGAGCAGCATTTGGAATTCTAGCACCAATATGGCAAAACAACAACATTAGTCTTCGAACAAAACTGCGAATTTTTGAATCCAATGTAAAATCAGTTCTTTTGTACGGATGCACAACATGGAAGGTGACCAGCACAATTACAAGTCGTTTGCAAACATTCGTCAATCGCTGCCTCAGACGAATACTTCGAATCTTTTGGCCAAATGTTATATCGAATATTGAGCTACTTCGTAAATCAAATCAGATAGATGTGGCTACTGAGATTCGAAAACGAAAATGGCAATGGATTGGTCACACACTTCGACGTCCAGATGAGAGTATCGCCAAGCATGCGTTACGTTGGAACCCGTTTCAGCAAGCAGGACGAAGTGTTGGAAGGCCTAAAATTACTTGGAGACGTTCCACCGAAGCCGAAATGAGATCTGTGGGTTTAACATGGAACGAAGCTAGAAATGTAGCCCAAAACCGAGTACGGTGGAGAACGACTATTGTTGGCGCCCTATGCTCCAATGGGAGTTAAAGGAACATATATATATATATCAAATAATTTACTACTGAAACCCCTAAAAAATAAAAGACTCATAAGTGAAAAAATGTGTTTATTTAAATTTTATTTTATATTTTATCCTATTTTACAAAAATAATTGCAATTTATTGTAGTAGATATAGTTATATATGTATAATATACATTTTATATACATATGATGATATACATACATATAATTTTTACAAAGTTCTTTGAAAATTAAATTTTATAGTTTGTTAATTTGGACGTCAATGAACCATTTGAAATTGATCTAAATTAACTATCAGCAAATTTAGCGCACTTAATTTTATTTTGCACATATAGTTAATCATTTTTCTGAATCGAATTTAACTCACAAATGTCCTTTTTCACTTTTATTTAATTTGAGATTGTGTTTTTTACAGACACGACAATATTTTTAATTTTACACTGCATTTTTGTATTTGTTTAAATAATATTTTAAGAAGAGCCAGTTCGAATAGATTAATTACAAGAATTGCCAAAAAAAATGCGAAACTACCACTGTTTTAAACACCAATTTAACAAACGTTACGTCACCCCCATGAAAATTTTTTGACTTCAACGTACGAGTTCGTTGAGCCGAGAAATCACATGTAAAGGTTTCGTAAACTGGACGAACACTTTATTAATTTTAACGTACGTGTTCGGTATAACAGCCCTACGAACACTTTATTAATGTTAACGTTCGAGTTTATAAAATTAATGAGCATATGTGCTAACAAGACTTAATAAATGTCTCGTTACCTCAAAGAACATTTTATTTACTTTAACATACATTTTAAATAAAATATTTAATAAATGCATGTTTATTGTGTCAATGAACAGGTGCCAAATTACGGCATTCGATATCGATCGAAATTCCCATTCAAATTGTATTGTAATTTTGACCGATATCGAATGCCGTAATTTGGCCCCACTACTTAAATTTCCTTACCTAGATAATTTTATTTTTCATTATATTAACAAATCAATCACACTGTGTGTAATTTTTTAAGTCATGGAAAAATAACCATAAACGGACAACTCTACGTGATAAAAGACCAAAAAAAAGACACGTGTCTCCCAGTTTTGCCCAAAGTCAAGCCCTTTTTTTAATGGGCCCCCAAAGTTTTGGGGCCCCGAAGTAATTTTTGCAAAAAAGTGATAATTTTTTCAGGCTCATATCTTGCAAACCGGTCGCAGTTTTGATTTACCCTCTGAGACAAAGTTGTAGCTCTGGCCCCTGTTCAGGTCGATAGTTTGCAAACCGTTCAAAATTCAAGGAAATAATCGACTACAAAAATGTACCTAAGATCTCAGTAAATAACTTTTTAGAACAAATAAACTTCCTAGGAATGATTATTAACACCGTTTAGGTAGCCGCAAAAGTGAAAAATTTCCCGAAAATTTTTTAATTCCATTTGTTTTTTCTTTACGTCAACTTTGGGATACTACGCTATCTATAACCATATACGGACACCACTACGTCATAAAAGAAAAAAAAAAGACCCGTGTCTCCAAGTTTTGCCCAAAGTCATGCACTTTTTTTATTGGCCTAAACGGTGCTAAGAATCATTCGTAGGAAGTTCATATGTTCTAAAAAGTTGTTTACTGAGATCTAAGCTACATTTTTTTTAGTTGATTGTTTCCTTGAATTTTTAAAGGTTGGCTCCTATGGACCTGAACTGGGCAAAAAAGGTAAAAAAAAAATCGAATGTTTTAAAGTTTTTTGCGATTTTGATCTTAAAGATGAAGTTTTTTTTATTTTATATGTTCGAAATTTTTGTTTTTTATGGCAAGAGCTACAACCTTGTATCAGAGGGTTAATCAAAATTCCGAACGGTTTGCAAGATACGAGCCTGAGAAAATGATCACTTTTTTGCAAAAATGACACCGAGGACCCAAATCTTAGGGGGCCCATAAAAAAAGTGCATGACTTTGGGCAAAACTGCCAGACACGGGTCTTTTTTTATCTTTTATCACGTAGTGGTGTCCGTATATGGTTACCAGCTAGCTCTGGTAACTAGTTTTGAACTAGGGGTTTACCTTGCTACTTAGTAACCAGAACTAGTTACCTCCAAATCTATTTTAAGCTTTAAATACTGTTTACTTTAACATTGGGATGTCATTGGAGGGGGTCAATTGGCTATTCTCTGCATTACCAACATCTAGTTCAGTAACCAACTACTTAAGTATTCAAAAAGTACTAGTTATTTGAATCCATTTCTGGTGATAAGTAATCAGCTAAATTGCTAGATACAAAAATTACTTATTCAGTAGGTAATTGGTCCAAATTATCTAGTATAGTAATTAGGTAATTTTAAAGCATTTTTTTACTAACATAAACCTTATTCATACGAATTTGAAGACAAATTAAAAAAAATAATACATTTTCATTAAGAATCAAAAAATAAACTTAAAATAATTCAATAGTTTATTAAATAAAATAGTTTTATCAAATAAGTACATTATTTGAAGAAAAAAAATTAAATTATTTTTGGTATTAGGTATTATTATCAGCTGTTGGTTTTGAAACACATTTATATTTAAACTGGCGTTTTTTTTTTTGTCTTTGCATTGCTTTGCGAATTTTTTCTTCTGGTGATCCAACAGTAGCGTCGTTTTGAAGTGAAAAGGCTTCTGAAATTAAAAGATGTAATTAAATTGTTAAGTTTTTAGATTAAGAAAAAACCATAACTAAATAAAAACAATTACCTATGAGGACACTATACATATATATTTTCCAATTTCTTCAAACTATGTTTGCCATGGGCACCATCCACATTAAATTCTAATGAAAGCTTGTCATCAATAACATACTTAAAATGCTATTTTGAAATGTATACTTTTTGCCAATGAGTCTCAATAAATTTTCTATATATTTGTTGAAGAAGGGTTTTTTACAGTCTTTTTTATATTTTGCAATTCATTTTCAAAAGCATAACAAGAGTTCTGTGCTGGACAACAAATTTTTTGTATAGTTTCTTTAAGATGAAGCAATCCGTGTACATTATATGACACACTATTTTCGGCAAATATTATTGGAAAGTTTTCCACAAAAATATTGAGGAGAATTTGTGAAGTTTCTAAATTTGAAATGCATTGCTTTGGACAACACAACATCCTATATGCGCAATGCAATAGTAGGAATTCATAATAAATATCTTCCTCCACTTCACCTCTTAAAGCAATCAGTCCAGTATAAAGCAAAAATTGCCTTAATTCTGTAGCTTTCCAATTCGAAATCTCGTCCAATGAACGAGGTTTACGTACAAAATCTTGTGTTACGTTATTGCACATACTTATAAGTTTGTCGGATATATTTTTGATACTTTTATCGGAAATCATTTTTTTCTTTATAAGTCTTAATAAACATTTTCGCATTACCCCCAGATCAACCAAATGCATACAGTCAAGAGGCGCTTGTATTACCATTGATATTTTTAACTTTTCCAACGCAGTTTTTGCTGTTAAATATGATTTTGAATGGTGATTTAGATATTTGCGTATACGAAAGTCCTCCTCTGTGATAAGCTCTCCAGACGTTGTACTATATGTCAAAATGCCATCGGATTTTCTTGCAATTTGGGTACACTTGGAACATCCATAGCTAGAAGTATGAGAAGGAGTACCCGTAATGCAGGAACATGCCGGAGCATCACATAAAATCGCCCTTATTTCTACTGAATATAATTTACCTTCCAATTCTAATTCATTCTGAATATAAAACAATAATTCAACGACAACTTCTTTTAGAAAAATGTCGCAACAGGAGGGCTTACTTGTGCCTAAAAAAAACTCCAATTGGAAAGACTGGCTGCCTTTTAACATTGACTGCTCTCAGTAGAATTGGCCAGAGCTGCTTTTTTGAGCTGCGAAAAAGAGGCAAACCGTCGATGTTGATGTGAAATATAATATCTTTCGGAAGCGCAGTTACTTGGGATATTTTTTTTTAAGTGACATAAAATGCCAATATGCATATATGACCCTCCACAAATTTTTTCCACTACAGGCTTTGTTGGGCAGTTGAATTTATAAAATGGTGTTACAGCCAAATGTTCGTTTGTCAGAATTTTAACTAAATCATTTGCACAATTTCTTGACACTTTCCTTTAGTTTCTCACTTAGACTTAAATCTGGAACATTTTCTAAAATGTTACTTTTAACAATTTCATCGTCTGCTTTTTCGATAATTTCTTTGTTTTTTTTTTTTCGTTTTAAAATCAAAATCTACAATTTTAGGTTGTTCAGTAGCACTTTCATTACATTCTTTTTCAACTTGAATAAATTACCCAAGTAATATTCTTGTTCTTTTTTTATTAATCTTTTTATATGCCTTTTACTTATCATTGTTACCTTTTTAGTTTTAAATCACTATAACAAATTAACTTTAACGGCACCGCACGTCTGTCTTTCTTGTTTAAATCTGTAAAAAATACGAAATAAAGAAAGAAGAATGACAAAAATGAACAATATTTGAGCGGATCTTTTTTTTTTTTTTTTTTTACACGTTAATTGTACAAAAAAAACATGCGATTGATCTATCTATTTGTAAATCCAATAGTAATGTATGATGTAGAAAAACAGGAGACAAAAAAAAGTAAACTACTAGTAACTTAATGAGCTATAGGTAATGCATAAAAAAGTCTATTTAATACTTATTGCATTACATATAGCCTGAGAATAAGTAGTGTAATTGATAAAACATACCAATTTTCCAATTTTCATTCCAAAAGTTGCTGACAAAAAAGCAATTAATATTTGTAGCTAGATTTATAACTATACAAAAAGACAATTGACTTTTTGCAAAACAAGCGGGCGTAGTATCCCAAAGTTGACGTAAAAAAGAAAAAATGAAATTTACAAATTTTCGGGAAATTTTTCACTTTTGCAGCTACCTAAACGGTGTTAAGCATCATTCCAAGAAAGTTAATATGCTCTAGAAAATTGTTTATTAAGATCTTAGGTACATTCTTGTAGTGGATTATTTCCTTGAATTTTGAACGGTTTGCAAATTATCAACCTGAACAGGGGAAAAAAAGTAAAAAAAATCGAATTTTTTAAAGTTTTTTGCGATTTTGATCTTGAAGGTGAAGTTTTTTTGATTTTATATATTCACAATTGTTGTTCTTTATGCCAAAAGCTAAAACTTTGTCTAAGAGTTGTCCGTATGTGGCTATTTTTTTCGTGTTGCACTGTGTCATTGAGCCAACGAAAACTTTTTTAGTAATCGTTGAGCGTTAATATTATGAACACTTTTTGGTTCAGTGTGTGTAATAAAAAAGCTTTATTTTCGAACAACAGTTGAAGATGTTGCTTATTGTGCCCTCGTCCAAAAATCATTTTTACCGTTAAGCCGCTTGTTTAAAGAGGACAAATCTAATCTGGAGAAACACAAAAACATATTTAAATTCAAGGAAATTGCCCCATTAATTAAAAATTCATCACAAAAACTTCTTCTTGAATGAACCACTTAAATCAAAGTCACATTAAAACTATAATTGAGTGTACTTTTGTAAGCCAACCATCCCTTCTAATTTAACTCCGTACGCATATTTAACAAAAGCAATTCACTAATACAGACCAACCACTTGACCGACTGGCAGACAGTCACGCATTCATTCTATACAAATACTTGCACTTTAATATCTCTTATGTCACGAGGCATCTTTTGTACATCGTTGTTTATGTTGCTCTGAGCAATTGGGTGTCACGGCTAAATGGCCTAAAGCTTTAGCGTTAAATTGAAAATTTTGAAAAATTAGCTTAGGGGATTTCAACAAAGCGGATTCTAAAAGAAGATAACAAATTTAATATTTTGTTGGATCACAGGAAACAAAATAACAACAAATTTTAAGTAATTAAAGAAAATCCGTAAAGACTTTTTCTATATTTTTAAAAATTTTATTAATTAACATTTTTGTAAATTAGCATAGTAACAAATTGTCTAATGTGTATATCATTGTAACAAATAATTTTGTCAAAAAGTGTTAAAAGTTAAATAAAAAAAAATCTGTATTTTCGCCTTAAAATCTTTAAAGGATATACTATCGGACGATTATTGCGAAAGTGAATCTATCTATAAGGTAGGAAAAGTTATTATTAAATGATTTATAAAGAAATTTTAACGATTCTTTTATAAATTATAGTTTTTAAGGATTTTGGTTTCTACTGATGTGAGGTCCTTCTAGTGCATCCATGCCTGAATATGTTTCAACATCCTTTGCGATTGGATTTTAAATAAATTTTTACTTCAAAAATAATAAGAACATCTTTTAAGTGCATCTTTTTATTCAACTTATTAAGCAACCAAATATTTAGTTAATTTGACAAACTCGTAATGAATATTTTTACATTTTTTTGGTAAGAAATATTTTATTCAATATGACAAACTCATTGTTAAAAATTTTTTCTGAGTTGTAACAATTTTAATTACCAAAATAATTTTATAAATTCACAAATTCATTTATTGGTGCATTTTGTAACAATTGTAACAATTTTATTCGTATTTATTTCTTTGGCCAATTAATTATTAATTTTCAGTTTATTTTTCTTTTTAAGCTAATAAGACCTAATGAAGTTGATGTAAATAAAAACAAATTTACAGCCAATCCCACGATGTCACACGTTAACGTTCGCATAGAAAATAACATTTAAAACAAAAACAAATTTTAGAAATTGTTCTTGTTTTAAATGTAATTTTCTATGCGAACGTTAACGTGTGACATCGTGGGACTGGCTGTTATTAAATTTTTTTAATTACCAAAATAATTTTTTAAATTCACAAGCTCATTTATTGGTGCATTTTCAAAAGTGAATTAATTGTATTGACATATATGGTATTCAATATGACAATTGATTTGTTGTAATTTTTTTCTGTGATGTAGTGTGAACCACTTAAGCAAAAAAAATCATAAATAAGCACTGAATTAATTTTTTATTAACAATATAAATTTATTTTAAATTTAAGTCGTCAAATTATAGTTTTTATAGTGTAAAAGCACAAACTTTTGCCAAAAAAAATCACAGCCGTACAAAAATTTCATCTGTGGTAGACATAAATTTTTCTATTCGAATTATTTTTATTTAGTGTCTTATATCTGTAACACCTACTAACCATAAATAGTTTTGGAAAAAAGACCAAACCAAAAAGGCCTATAGGTGCTATAGATATTACCACACCGTTAAAGAAATAAAATAATTTTAGTCACCTCAACGTAATCGTTTTCGTTGTCAAATCTAAACTACTTCTACTTTTACATCTGCAAACAATTTAACAAAGAGCAAAAAAGAATGCAAGTACAGAAAAAAATAGTAAAATAGTAAAATGGTGTTGCCATAGACAATGACTAGAACAGAAAGTGAGAGAAGAAACCATCGCTTAGCTGCCAAAAACACCTAACTCGATTGTTGATAAGTAAGAATGTACTCATTTTATTGTTGTCACGTCACACGTACTAAGTTTGGAATTTTTTTTTTAAATTTTTTTTCTCTCGCTTTCTATTCTTGTCATCTTCTAGGGTATTACTATGTTTTACACTTTTTCTCTTGAGAACACCCATATATCTAAAAGTCAAAAGTGTGCATGTGTACCTTAACTTGTTTAGTATTTGAAAGTAGTGGTGTTGAAAATAAGTTGTTCTACTAGTTTGTTTTTTTTTTTAATCTTTTTGTCAGTCTATTTTTGGGAAAATGACTAGAAAAATAAAAGTGTGTGTCTACAATTTAATATCTCTTCAACTTAAATGTTTACCCCTTGGCAAGGTGACAATTCACATGAGTGGTGGTAAATGCTTAACTGCTTTTAAAATAAAAAAGTGAGTATAAACGTTACGTTTAAAAGAATTGCAAATATTATAAACAAAAAAAGTTTTATATACTAAATAATATTTTTTAAGCATTCTTGATCAAAAATTTCGTTACTTTGGCTGCAAATTTTATGTGAAACCTTAAACCAGGTGTACCTATTGTATCGGTGATATAGAGATGGATTGATATAAAAGGCAAAAAGCAATGCAACCCATTGATTTTTTGTGCCTTCAATATATGCTCAATAACACGTTTAAGCAAGGTATGAAGCCAATTATCCTGCCATGTTAGAGAACATTAATTTCAGTTGAATCTAAGGTAGTTTCCATAAGAAATTTCTGTCTAGGAGCCCCTAAAGAGGGACATTTACAGAACAGATTCTCAGATGTCTCTTGCGTAGTAAAATAATGAATCGATTTGGTCCATTTCAATACAAAAAAAATCATCGTGTTAAGAAAGTGCTTAGGCCAATTAAAGTTCCCTTAGTAAAATGTCAATTTGTACCAACTCGAAAAAAAAAAAACAAAGTATTAAAGTTTAATTTATTTATATGAGATCATATTGTGTAGTCGCTCGCGTGCAAAGTACATTTGTGTCAGGACAAGCTGAAACATTTTATCAATATCACCCATTTTTAATATTAAAAAACACGGTTGTCTTAAAATTATTTTTAAGAAATTTGAACTTCTTAACATTTCGATTGCGAGTTCACTAGAGCTTTTAAAAGACAGAGGAGTCTTTGTCTTAGAATGTGAACACAGGCCTGTGTGGGATACATACTTTTTAAAATCTCCGATAAGTACGACGAAGTGTTTGAAATGAAATCCAAAAAGCAATATAATCCATCTTTTTTTTTGGCGGAAAGGAGAATAAAAGTTGTAAAAATTAAAAAAACATTAAATAAAAACTAAAAAATCACCGAGTCCAGAGGAATATGGAAAAGCAACACGATAAGGAAAAGAAAGAAACCCTAATTTTATATGTCCCAGATCAAATAAGAAAAACACTCTTACAAACCAAAAATGCTAAAATTCGGTTTTTATTAAAAAATCTTAAAAAAACAATTGATAAAGGCGTTTTAATAACAAAAAAAATAAACAAGTAAGAAAGTATAGTCGGTCAAGCCCGACCATATGATACCCTACACCACAGTATATAAGTATATAAGAACAAAAAACCCTATTTCGGACCTAGTTTTGAAAAATGCATAGCTAATGTAGCTATATGAATAGGGATCAATCTATGCCTTAACACTCAAATCACCCTAAAAAAAACTTACGTTAGTTACTCTCGATCGTGGTTTTTCACACATATGCAACAACTGTCTACTTTCCTGTGGCGCCATAGTTCGTTTGTATTTTAATCATGATTGACGTAATTTTAATGATGAATTTATCACATTGGTGATCAACAACAAACTATACAAAGCTTGTGTGTATTTTATATAAGCATTAAAAAATATTTACACTTGCCGATAGAAAATTTTGTTTCTAGTGCAGACTACATAGAAATTATATATGTGTGGAAAAACACACACGAGGGTAACTTACGTAAGTTCTGAAATATTTCGTTACTAAAAAAATATGTTTTAATCAAAAAATGTGTTAACAGTGCTTAATTGGTATTGCTAACAAGGTCAATAAATTTCTTAAGTGTACCTCTTCTATTTTTTGGTTTATCGTCTACAAATGATTTATTTTGTGTGGTTTTTTACAAAAGGCTAATTTAAAGGTAAAATTTCATTAAAATTCATACGAAATGTCGTACCGATTCGCCCCATACCTAATTTCATCCAAATCATCTTCAACATTGCTACGTGTACTTTGCACACAAGGTTACATAGACTGCCAGCCGGACGGACATTGTTAGATAGACTAAGAAAGTGATTCTCAGTCGATCGGTATACTTTATGGTGGGTCAAGGACCAATATTTTATGGTGTAAAAAAAACATCAGCACAAATGCAAAATACCCTCTAATACTATTTTATGGGCTATAAAAACTCCAAGATCTGAAAACGCGTATTCCACAAAACAAATCATCAAGTAAAAAAGCCAATAAAAAAATTTGCTAATTTTCGTGAAAATAATAACAAAATACGACAATCCGCTGAAATGAAACAACTAGACGCTTTTAAAAAGAATATCGTCTCAAACAAAATTGTTAAAATCAACTTAAAAAGCCAGATAAGGATATGCAAGACCTTATTAGGGCGGGTCGATTGTATAAATAAAAAAATTTTTTAAATCGTTCAAAACAAAAAAAAAGTCTACAAGAAATTTTAAGAAACTTTTCTAAAGAAACCTTAAGTCTAAAACAGAGATACCCAAACTTTTAATTGTGGTTAAGTGTTTACCCAGAAAACACAAAGTCAAGCGTTTAAATATTTCTAAGATCAAACTAAAAAAAATATGTTATAAATAGTATTAATTATATTAGTATTAATATAATAAAAATTGCAATTAGTTATTCTCCAAATTTAATTTTTTGCTAAGCAAATTACTTAAAATTAAACACTTAAAATAAATCTAGGAATTTATAAGAAGCATTGCATATTGCCAAAAGTATTCACAAATATTATTTCTTTTAATATGAAGCTGAAGCCCGTGTGTTTTCTGGATAATTAATCGTGTATTGTAAAATAAAAAGTATTGTTGCGTTACTGCCTTTTGAACAACGTTTTTGGTTATTTCCTTTATAATAAACCACTTGAGTTCTTTTAATTGGAAATAAAAAAAATAATGTAAACACAATAAAAAATACTTGTTCAGTTCTCAGCTTTTATTTAGAACTTATTCACTTTCAGAACCTTAATAAATACAAGATAACTTCAAAATAAAACTAAAAAAAAAAAAAAGATACTTTCGTAAAAATATATTAAAAAACTATATATTCATGGGCCGCATGTACATTGTACACTCCTTGCTGGATCAATCATCATCAATCATTAAGCATCAATGGTCTAAAATCAAACCCTACACCGCCCCTATGAAAATTGTTATCCTTTTTTTTGGCAATCAAGGCATACAACTTTTGACATTTCTTTTGCGAAGGCGTAAAAAAGGACATTTGCATAGATTGCAAAAACTTTAAGCGATTTCATGATGACACTTATATATTGTAATAATTTTCAACTAGGGTTTCGATAGAGCCGAAGAAAACGATACTCTTACGAAATATTTTAGAAATTTCTTTTGTGACATATTTTATACAATAGTTTGCATTTACATGTATTTAAAATATTTAAGAAAAAATATTTCCCAAATTAAAACTTTCAATCAAAATCAACTGTCAACCATTAAGGTAACTGTCGTTATAAGATTCTATTACTTTTTCAACAAAATAAATCTAAAAAAAGACATTTACATTTTTGCAAAACAGAAAAAGAATTCGACAAAAACGAGAACATATATGTGTAAAGGATGTGATCATACACATGCTTACACTTTTTACTATATAAGAATGTATGTACATATGTATAGTAAACATACATGTATACAACATAAACATTCTTTTGTTGTTGTTCTTGTCTTTATATTGTGTTGCATGCTTCCAACAATACGTTGCATTATTGTCTACAACAATGAACAAAAAAAAACTAAGGAATATAGAAAGAAGACTACTTTTAACGTTGCATTGTCGCACGGCAAAAAAAAACTTCTAAATAATAATAAATGTTTTTGTTGTTCTTGTTTTTGTTTTTAAGTGTAATTCATACCACTTGGGTATTTTTACATGTTCCTTATAGACAAAAAATAAATACATACATACATCATTATAAATTGTAAAACTATATTTATATGCATTTAAGAAAATATTTAGTTGAATAAGCCCAGTAAATATTTTAGCCGATCAAACTTCGTAACGACAGTATGCAAAATAGGATGGAGCGTCGATGTATGAAGGACAACAAAAATCCTTTAGTAAACTTCGAGTAATTCCAAAATGTTGCATCTATCTTTATTATAAATTATTTCTACACGCTAAACACAATTTTGTGCTGAAAGGAGCTTAAAATCGAGGAGAAATATGGTACAGAAGGTTGAAAGGGGGTGGCACTAAGACTGGCTTTGTAGGATGCTATAGTTTGCGAAGCTGGTGGTTGCTATACTATAGAGGAGAAAATCCTTGTTTCCGGCCAAATACCGGCTATGCAGAGAAGCCTTAGTTAAGGCGCCCGTACACGACATGTTTTTGTCATCTGACATGTCAAATTTCCCACTGCAAAATACATACATGTCGTGTGTTACCTTTTTAACTTTGCTTCTGTAAAAGTCAGACGCAAAGTCATCTGACAAAATTTCAATTAGAGCGTGCTCTATTTTCTTCTGACAAACCATCTGACATCAGAAAGCTATGCCGGGAAGAAACCGGCAGCGGCGTCCACTATTGACGGAATCATTAGCCGGCTGAAATTAATTTTTTACAATACCGAGATATGTTTGATCATCTTACCATTGAATAGAATTTATGTGAATATATATATAAAAACCGTTTTATTATAAAATCCTAAATTGGTATCTTTGAATTAAAAGAAAAAAAATGTTAAGATGGCTGAACTATTTTACGGCGCAAATAAAACTTTTCATGGCGGCAGCAAGCTATTTTGAAACCGAGCACTACTTTGGTTTCTGCAATAACAATGCGAAAAAAAACAGAGACAATGTCAGAAGCAAATTACATGTACGTTTGTGACCGAATATTATAAAGCTTATGTAAAACAGTGATTTTGACAGACATGCACAATTACATGTGACTTGAAAATTTGACATGTCAGATGACAAAAACATGTCGTCTATATGCTCCTTTAGTAAAGCCGGTGTTTGTTATACCATGCAACAATTTTCTTCTCTGTGGTACAACAAACATCGGCAGGATGTAACCAGCAAGAGGCCCATGGTCGCTGGCCATTTGTAATTCTATTTTAAGCAGGGTACATCTCTTCCCAGCAAGGTTAATATTTGAGAAGGCTAGGCTATATATTCGCATATTTACCCCTTACACTACAAGTTATTGTCAACAGATGTGTTCGAGGTACCATTAAAAATTGTTGGCCTCGTACAATATTCAACGAACAAATTTGGGCAAGAGCTTAAATAACTAATTCTATTTTGAAATTTGTAAAAGAAAATTGTAATGTGTTGGTCAATGACCAATGGTCATACTCTTCAAAAACCTTCTGAGACGATATGTCATCATACTCTTGACTAGAACCCGGAGGGTAGTGGAGAGATCGACCCAAAAATATATGGCGAAGATCTAAATCACAAGAAGTTATAACGATGTCAGTCAGCTTAAATTGTAAGTTTATCAACATCGGGGGATTTCACTGCCCTAGCAACGGATAGAAAAAATGTAGACAGCTTAAAGGTAGCCTATGCCCAGTGCAGAGGCAGCCCTTTATTAACTACAAGACGAGCAAGGCTTTATTATTTTTTTTTTTGTTATTATTAGCTCTAATACAGACTATTTTAAAAGTATTAAAAAAAATATGAAAATATTTACAATATACTTTAAAATTGCCCACTATTATTAGTATTGTGGTTATTTTGCTGAACTGTTTATGGGTTTTAATCGAAATTTTGATATTTTAATTAGGCTAAAGTTCATCAAATCTAATTTTTATTAAATTAATTTTATGAAGAAAGGAATTTTACAACATGAAATGAATTAAAATTTATTAATATTTTTTTTCATTTTTGACTGCCGCTGTGCTCGAACCCAGGCTTTTACGGACAGGTTACCCTTACATGTTTCGATTGCAACCACTCAATCTCTTCAGAGGGGTTTGCCGTTTAACACTCACAGCGATCGACGACTGCTGGCAGTGAATAGTCAAACGTCAATCTTTAAACCAAATTATATTTAACTTTGGGTAGATCGAAATTTTCTTTGAATGATTATCTATTTTAATTGATTTACATATTCCACCTTATTTTTTTTTTTGTACTTTTTGTCAAGAATTCTTCTTGAAGTCCAAAGTACATTTTCTTTTTTTTTTTTTGCCCACTATTCCAAACAGAAAAAATTGGAACTATCGAAATTAATTGAAAATTTAGACATTTTTATACCCTACACCGAAGGTAAAAGAGTCTATATTTCTCTGTCATTCCGTTTGTAATTTATATAATATTAATTGATACTCAATAAAGTATATATATATTCTGGGTCCTTATGAGGAGCAAAGTTGATCTAACGATGTCCGTCTGTCCGTTGAAATGGGTTTTCCGAAGACCCCATGTATGATGGGGATTAGATAGTTATATATTTATGTCATAAATAGTCCGAAATTGTTAGCGATTGAAATTCAGCCTGATCGGTCGACAAATAGCTGGATTATGAGCAGAAAACCATGACTTCACCTTCTACCTATAAATCCCTTGCTGTTGTTGTTGTTATTTTTTTCTTTTCTTATATGTATATCTGGAGAGCAGCAATAGTCAAAGTTTCCAAATTGGGTACAAGCATCGTGGTTATCAATATGCAACATCCGACAGAATGTGGGCGGAATTGGTCAAATGGGCGTTGCGCAAAGTAGATTTTTTTTAATATCTTTAGAACGGTATTTATATAACTTTCTGCTTTTATCGCACCATGATGTAGGGTATATAAGATTCGGCATAGCCGAATACAGCACTCATACTTGTTTTTAATTATATTTTTTATTACTCTTACTTGTTGTTTTTTACTTTGTATGACATCAGTCATGTCGACTGAAATTGTTTACTGGGTATTCTACGCACACATATATTTAAAATAGTATTAGTTGTTATTTATGACAACTTCTAAATGTACAGCAAGGGTTTGCAGGTCGATTATAATCGTATAAGTTATCGCGATTATTTAGACCTTCTAATCGTAGTCGCATATAAATGGCAGCGATAACAATTTTTAATCCAAACTTTTACAAATCATTATTTTAAGTACACAAATCAAAATTTGTCAAAAATATCAAAATATCCTGGACAAGCAGATCGTTTTGACAATATATTTTTATATGTCACAATCAGCGTTGCCACGACCCAAGGTATATTTACACAAGGTAGACTCATTTGGGAGTGTAGACATGCTGCTCTATAAAAGGAGCCAATTTGTCAAAATTGTCTTCATATAAAACAAAAACAATTTAACGCACACATGTACAAATTTTGGCTCATATACACGCAATTTGACGTTTTGGCTCCAACTAGGGGTAAACAGCTGACAAACATATGAGCCAACGAGTTTACCTTGTGTAAATATACCTTGCCACGACCAAAAAAAAAAAAAATTGTAAACAAAATGTAAAAATAAAGTAACCAAAAGCGAAAAAAAATAGCTAAAATTATTTGGAATCAATAGTACTATTTCATTCGCACTTCAGTTTAAAAATTGTGTGTCTAATACCCCTGACAGACATAGGATTTGTATACTATACTATCATGGTATACTACATGTGTGTCAACCTTAACTACAATTAAATCATGAAACAAAGTGGTATATTGATGGTTTATATACTACTGTAGTATGCATACCATGGTATTGAAACTATATGTCTGTCAGGGGTATAAAGAAGAAAAAGTGTTAAGTAAAGTTTTGACTGTATATTACCAATGGTCGGAAGAAAATAATAGGCAATATAATTTTTCGAAATTTTAAGTGGAAGTATAAAAAGGTCAAACTTATTTTCGTCAATTTTAACAACTTTTTGAGCTAGAGCTTTCAACCCTTTTTATAAAGATCGCTTACAAGTAAAACTTTTAAAGTCTTGCTGTGCGTTATGGTATCAAAGTGCGAAATTAGGCGAAATTATGCGGTAGATCTTTTATATATAGATGCTTTTTGCCCGTTGGAAATATAATAATATTAAACAGGATGGGATCGGAAGGGCCTTTGACCTTATCGTTTATCTAGAAAAGTGTTTCAGTTAGACCTTTGCAGCATTAAGAATAGCAAATTATGACCATCTATACTACAAAGTACAGTATAACCTCTCTAATCCGGACAGATATAGTTTCAGCTACTGTCCGATTATTAAAAATTTAATCGAAATACGTTTATGTACATCTATCTAATTTACTTAAATTACCGAAAAGAAGAAAAACAACATATAAGAATTCATTTGTGTTTTATAAATTTACAGGAGACATAAAGAAAAATACTTAAAGTGGTCAAAAATATTTTGCTTTAGATTGCATAAGCTCTGTGGAAACAGGCACATGATAATTTCTCTGCTGAATGAACCACTTCATCACTGCATCATCTAATTGAGGATGTTCACCCTGCTTCAAGGTTTTTCGTTTACCTGTTTAGTGTTTTAGTTTTAAACTGACTAATCAATAAATAAATTATAAGATTATGTTGAAACATAGCTGATCCCTATTAAGTTTGAGACACATATTTTCTTATTTTTTCTTTTCTTGATTTTATATCAAAAATTGTCGACTTAGAGCCACCATATTGTTTAGCCACTTGTCTGATTGATTTTCCACTATCAATTGTATCCAAAATTTTGCACTTTTCTGCCAACGTTAATGTTTTATGTTGTACACGCAAACTCAAATAAACTAAAATATTTTACACTTTCTTTAATTCTTGCTTAAACACAAATACATACATAGGGTGTGTGTGAAACGGTAGCAAAGTTCTAGGGTGAAATGAAATTTGTTTGTGGTAGAAAATTTTCATATTTATGCGCTGTGAAATTGTACCATTTTTGACAACGTAAAATTTTGACATAAAGAAAAAAACAATTACTAGTAGTTTTGTGAAAATTAATAAATTAATCAAGTTTTAACCAATAATAATTTAAATTCAGTTGGAAATGAGATCGTCCCAACTATTTGATGAATAATTTCTTTTATATTAATAATTTTTACAAAAAGTGTGGGCAAAAAAAGCTTATACATATGTAAATACTTACATGTTGTATAATTCTTTTTAATTTTTTTGCCGCTGGTCCTGCTTCCATATTATTTTTTATTTTGTTTAAACAAATTTGATGAAAAAAAATAATTTTGTGGTTGTCAAAAATTTCTACACTAATGTCAAAATTTATACTAGCCCCCAGGGCTAGTGAAATTTTATTCACCTCAATAGTGTCAAAGTTTTACTTCCATGAGTACTTTGCTACCGTTTCACACACACCCATATGTTCGTATTTTGTCAAGCGGTAAAATAACAAACAAATTTTACTGTGAAAAAAAACACTTGTCCGGACTATAGAGAAACAATTACTAAACTGTGAGAAAAATTCAAATATCCGGATTACTGGATAGTCCGAATTAGCGAGTGTCCGGATTAGAGCGGTTATACTGTATTATTTAAATTAAAAGGGTCAAAAAAGCGGAGTGGGTAGTTCTTGTTCCAAAACAAAAAGTTGAATATTTTTGTGTTGAAAAAAGTAACCAAAATGAAAAAGTACACAAGTACACATTGGAAAAAAAGTAACCAATTTTGGTTTAAAGTAACCAAAACGCTCAGCATCTATGTTTTCTGGCATAGCAGTTGATTTGGAACAATCTTCATGATTTTCGTACCTAATCAAACTACGGTCATGATTAAATTCGTTATACTAGGAGAGGGCTTCATCGCCATAAGTCGAAGTTGGATGATCCACGCCGAATGTCGTAAAAATCATCGCACGACAATGTTCAAAAGTTGGGGATTAACTCTTCGCCAAGACAAAATTTTAAAATCACGGTTATTAACACAAGTTGTACGCAAGTGACAAAAAAAAATAAAACTTACAATTATAACCGCCAGATGGCAACTATTATTATTCATTTTTAATGTTGTACATTTTTTGCTGTTTCCCTATTTAAAACCACAACGAAATTTAAAAAAAAAATTTCCAGAGTAAGCCCTATTTTGAGCCATGGGCAATCATGGACCACCAAAACAGAATTATTATGATTAATTATATGGTTAAGATTGATTTGAAAGTTTTTTGATCCAAATATTATTTAGATATATTCATCTTTATGACTATTGTGTATCTTAAAAGATATTTTCGCTAAATTGTATGTCAATATCAATATTATGAGAAAAAAGGCAATAAAGTATTGACCGATTCCAATCAAATTTGGTAAGATGATTTAGTTTTTGAATTAAGAAGCTTTGGAGCACATCCAATCTTTTTTTGTGTACAAAGACTCTATTCCGGAAAAGGCTTAGGACAATTAGCACCCATATGCTGTTATTCTGCACAACAACGTAAACGTTAAATGGCCAGTCAACCGTACGAACAGATATCATTAGATTTTTTTTGAAAAGCGATTCTAAGTCGATCGGTTTACTAAAAGGTGGGTCTAGGACCAATATTTCTTCAATTATCTTCACTTCTGTTGTGTGGTTATAAATAGACCAATTTAATAAATATTTGATTTTTTTTTTTAGAGGAAAACTAAAATAAATAGTTCTAAAATAATCAATAAAAAGCATTTTGTTAAATAATTTAAGGCAAACCGGTTCCTCTAACTAAAAGCTTGCTCGATTGCTATTGAACTTAACACATAAAGTTTTTTTTTTTTTGAGCTTAACTTTACACGATGGACTCAACAATCAACTCGAGAGCTGCTTTCTGCGACCTGAAAAGAGAGCACATACATTTGCTTAGTGTTTGCCATTTTTGGCTTATATATATTTCGATTTAAAAAAAAACTAAAAGCAAGCATTCCTTAAATCGACAGATAAACCGAAAATGGCAAACACTTAAAAAATGTTTATGTCTTGAGCTAAAATGCAAGCCCTATACGGTATTAAGTGCATACAGTGTGTTTTATGTATTTACTAGTCTAGTATTTCATGTACTTAAATCTTAGAGTTACTAGCAAACAATTCTTATTGCAGTTGTATACAGCAAATTAATTTCGCTCACGAGCTTTTTGAGAAATTCATTATTTTCCTTTTAAGTCCTTTTATTTTGTGGGTGTGTGCGCGTGTGGTGTTACTAAACCTTCATACAACAATGTTTTTGCAATTTAACTGTCAACTGTTGGCGTATGAGTGATATTTATTTTATCTAATATAAAAAAAAATATGACGGCATGGCTTTAACTTTCTTTTACATAAATGTATTTCCCTATGGTACAAGGTAATTACTTTCAAGTAAAAAGAAGTAAATTATTTAAAACTATATGACATTTAAATAATTGAATATTATTTTGTTGAGCTTTGGAATCTTTGATTGATGTTGAGAGTAGTCATTAGATTTTGAAATTAAATTTAAGTTCCGACATGGAAAATGAAGTCAGTAAAGGATAAATTTTGTATATATTTTCATATAGTTCCAAGCTTTTTCTTAAAACATGTCAAATACAGCGTGGGTTAACTTCGTCTGACTGATTGGCATATTGTAGCCATTGTGATGCATCACTAGGCGAAAATTCTTGAGCCAATTGCTTTTTATAAAGAAACAGCGCCAGATAAAAATTTTAAAAGTGTAAAAATAAAAACGTTGTTAGCATTTCAAATCAGGCAGCCAAAGTTAGCCAAGGCGTTAAAAATATTTGCCACCTAGTATGTAATTTTTTGAAGTTCCCACTTACACATGTGTTCGCCGATGGTTCAATTGTGTTCATCCAGTTTTTTTTTTTTTTTTTTTAATACTGTGGAGTTATCCCGACTCACAAAAATCTTAAATATAGTTGTTACACAAAATATGACAAATTTACTGAACCCTCATTCATCACTCGTGATGATGGTGTGAAGATTTAATAAAAAGAATCTTTTTTATATCAAAAAACTCAAAAGTTATCTGAAACGCATTTTTTATGTATGTTCACACTTAACAAATATTTAAAGATAAACCCTGAAAAAAGCTTAACCGCTAAAATACTCAAACTTTAACAATGTTTTAACCAATTTCTGCTAATTTACTAAACTTTGCATATAAAAAAAAATCATCGTAGAATATAATTTCAAAATTGTTAAAAGCGGTTTGATCTAGAACACGTTATGCAAAATCTAACTAATTGTTAGCAAACATAAAGGCGTCAAATATTTGAGAAGTATAGTTGCAAAGACTGCAATCTCCACATTTTTAGATTTCGTAATAAGTAGTAAAAACTTCTAGCTTAAAGGATATTCATATTTATGTATTGTTTGTTATGCTATTCAGTAAATAAGAATATGATGAAGATATGACGCAAGTTTCAATCAAATCGATATAGCGGTTTGCTGGCAATTATAATAATAAAATTGGAGATTGCTGTGGATGCTCTAATCAAATCTAGTCAGCTGTCGTGATACCACCGCCTGGTTATCAATTGGCCTTGATACATACCTTTTTATTATTTATTAAATTCCTTTTTCATTTGTTGGTGTCTCTTGCCTTTTTTTTTATTTATTTGGAGCAGCTTCATAACAACTCAGCTCGACTTATGACAAAGTTATAAAATGAACTGTTTCATATAAAAAAGAAATTGTTATTTTTTTGATTTCTTCTAGTTTTGTTTTGCAAAAAAGAAATAGAATAAAAAATAGCATACATTTTCGAAAATAGTTGGGAGAAAAATTTAATTTTTCAACATAATTTTTTATGTGATAAAAGTGTATCTGGTAACGTCATATTCACGGATCGGAAGCATTCACTAAATACAACGAAAAGGTATTATTAGTTACGTTTGTGAAAAAAGTGGAGATTGTAGCCTTTGCATATATACCACTCATTTGTTAAGTGTGACCATAGCTTTAGTCGTGTTAGTAACTGCAATTCACTAAAAAAAAAATTATAAAAAATAAAATACATTGTTGTAGTATTTCAGTATTTCTGGGTATTAACATTTTAAAAAATTCAAATTTCTTAAACTCTAAATGCTGCAATCAAAAATAAGCCAATTTTGACCAACAAGTAAAAATTAAAACAGCAGCCGTTAAAGCAAATCATTTTGGTGGCATCTGCCTTGCGCATCAAAGCGTGCAACGCGAAATGCATGCGTTTCTAATTTTAATGAGAAAAAAAAAACTAGGAAAATGTCGAATGTCTCTGCTACTCAAGCTAAAATTAGAAGTATCATACAGATTTATGTATTTATGTACATTAAAACTGTGTGTGCCCATGTTGTAAATTAAAAAATTGCTAAATTTAAAAATTTATCGTCTTGAATAAAATTTTAAGAAACTAACTTTTCCTATGGCTTGTTTAATATTTGTTGGAACTTGTAAATTGTTTTTTGTTTTACTTTATGTTTGTATTTTTTCTCTCTATTTCTTTGCAGATAAAACGCTAAAAAGCAAATAAATAAAATAAAATACAAGTCAATGTAATTAACTCAACTCAATGTTGTTGTAAAATAAATTAACAAGCAACTAAAAATACTAACAACCAGCAGCAAAAACAAAAATAGCAAATTAGCAAACTGAACAAATAATAAAAGCAACTAATATATATATATAAACAGCTAGTAACAAAAATTTAAGAAAATTTAATTGCATTAAAAATAAAGAAATTTTATAAAAATGTTTGTCTTTTATAAAAATGCAACAAAATTTAGTGCCAAAGTAGAGTATGTAGTACCTGAAAAATACAAGATTTGAACAAAAAAAAGCGAGAAATGAAACAAAACAAAGTTAATTTAACCACAGCAGTAGCAGCAACAAAATGAAAAGAGACCGAAAAGTAGCTTAATATCAAAACAACATAAAAGGAAGTAAAACGTTAAACAAAATTCAATTGTGTTCCATTAGCAAATAAGCCAATAACAATAAATCAAAGATCAAAATAACTGAACAAAATTAAACACACACACACCAACAAAAACAAAATGGCGGGTCCACAAGTACAACGTCCACAAAGCGCCTACTATACCGGTCTAAATGGTTCTTCAAATGGCCATCAAAATGGCAATCGAGGACCAGATGGTGGTGCGCTCAGAACCAGCACCTCCCATCACACAGGTCTGCATGTCATACGCACCATATCCCATGACAGCGAACTAATCTATCGCGGCCCGAATGGCAATAGTCATAATCTCAATACGCATAATAATAATAATACCCCCACCAACAGTACAACATCGGTACAGGACGCCTGTGCGGCCGGTACAAGTCGCTCGATAATACAACAACAACCCACTCTAATGCACAATGCACCTGTGAGTGGTGCAGTTGGTAGTTCAATTAATTTAGCCACTATTGCTGGCACTGGACAAAATCCTAATGATGCATTAATTGTTCCTGCAGCCACTGTGACGGTGGCCTCACAACACCATACTGAAACAGCAAAACTTTCATCGCATTCCCTTAAATCTTCCAGCAGCAGCAAATGCAAACAACGTAGCATAGAAATAATCGTTGATGCAGCAACATGTGATACAAAAGATGACGAGGACGACGTGGAACAGGGTAAAACGAGACGAACGTCGCGACATCGTCATAGACCATTTCATAGGAGATTTTTAACTTATTTAAGGAGTTTATTTCGTAGCAGCACAACACAAACTGGTAAGATTTGTTTTCTTTTTAAGAAAAAGTTTTCTGCTTAAATATTTAACATTGGCTAAACTTTAATGTGAACATTTATTTTGCATTAGCTTTTTTGTAAAACTAATCTTATTAACACTGACTATTTTAAGGTTATTCTATTTGCTCCAGGCATAAGGAACATATTCGTTATATTATTATTTGTCCAAGGAAACCCAGGCTCCTTAAATGACACCCCTAGAACTGTAAACTCATTTAAAATTATATTTTTAGTTTACTCTCACTTTGAAGATTTTTTGTAAAAACAAATACAAAATAACAATAAATACGATAGAAAAAGCAACGGTTCGCAATTAAACTAGGCTTGAATTTTATTAGTTCGGCGAATATGCCAAATAAAAATTACAGAATATTAATTAAGCAATCGAATTGAAATTTAAAGTATTCGCGAGTTTGATTTTTGGTATTGCACTTGAAAAAAATGTAAGTTGATTGATTTTATTGAGTTTAAATTTTAACTTAATTAAGTAAATAAGCCTGTGTTATAATCTATTATTTTATTTATTTGTATTTCAATATTTCGCCTACCATCGGTAAGCATCATCAGGAAAATAAAACAATGAGTAACAATAATCAAAAATTAAAACTTTAAAGTTAAACATTTGTTTGTTGTTTGTTTGGAATTTTATTGCTTCAAAGTAAATTTTCTTGTCAACGAGCATAGTTTTTCGAAATAAAAGTAAAAAAGAATTTTAATGTGTTGCATTTGCTTTAATAATGCAGGTGGTACATATATAAAAATAAAATTCATAGAAAATACGGTGGGTCTGTTAATGCTATATATAAATATTAAGAGAAAGTTCAAAAATGCCTGGCAAGGACCTGCATCCACTTAAGGGATAAACTGGCCATTTCAATCATAATTCGGTAGTAAAATAAAAAAATAGTAATTTCTTAAAAATTAAGTTCATATAAAATTCGTTATCGAACATCACTTTTTGATTCGCAAAAGGAAATTTGAGGCACACTAAATTTGACGTGGGTAACTCTTAGATCAAACTTCATGTTCCAACAAAACTTTGGAGGTATAAGAGGGGGAAGACGGGTACCCTCCATACAAAAAAACTAGATTTTTTTCTTATATCTGAAGAACTACAATAGTTAAGAATACTTAATTTGATGTGCGTAACTCTTAGAACAAACTTCATGTTCCAACAAAACTTTGGTGGAATAAGAGGGAGGAGACGGGTACCCCCATACAAAAAAATTATTAATACAAAAATAAACTTGAGAGTTTGCTTCCCTCCGAATAACTAGTGTGTTGTTTTAGTTCTTCTTTTAAATAGGTAATTTTTTCATCTATTGCTTAACAATTAAAATTTTTCAAAATATCAAACAAGCTTTGGCGACTAAAAAAAAAACAACGCTCTGCAAAATTGCAATAATGCATTGAAATTTGCAAAACAACATTTAAAATATATTTAGAATATACACAGTCACGCGTAACTCATGTGTGACTCACTCGTTAGAATTCACGACAATTGCACATCTCTGATAAAAAAAAACACATAAAACAACGACAACAACAACAGCAATAAAAATTATAGCAGAAGTCGTGAAGCGCTTTTTGTTGGTAAACTCAACGCGAGTTTCTACTTATTCGTACATAACTTCTAAGGCGCACCGATGCGCACCTTAATTTTTTCTAAAACAATGCTGATTTGTTCAATTATTAACTTTATGTCCATTTAAATTGAGAAAATAATTTTTTTTTGCATTTCCCATATAAACTTAAAAAATAAAACCACTTCCACATATAATTTGTTTTTAAATTTAAGCTTCACATTTGAATAAATACCTGAGCTTGATGGTTAAATTAATTACTTTTTGAGTTCACTTTCGGTAAATTGGATTAATTTATGAAAAAAATTGTTATTTTTACCTATTTTTTAAAATTTTTTTATACAATGTTTCATTTCAACGCGTCAATAAAAAACACCATTACATATTTGACATTTATTATACCCTTCACCACAGGTGGAAAAGGGTATATATAAGTTTGTCATTCCTTTTGTAATTTCTACAATATTGATCTTAGGCCCTGTAAAGTATATATATTTTTGGTCCTTATGAGGAGAGAAGTTGATTTAACGATGTCCGTCCGTCTGTCCGTCAGTCTGTCCGTCTTACGTTTGATATGTGTTTTCCGGAGACTCCAGACATGATAGCGACTAGGTTGTTTTACACTTATGTCACATATAGTCTACCATTTCTTGCTATTGAAATTAAGCAAGATCGTTCCACAAATGGCTGAGATATGACCAAAAAACCACGACTGCCTCTGATTTTGCCCAAAAATCCCTTGTTGTTGTTGTATTTTTTTATTTATATATATCTTGAGAACGGCAAGAGCCAAAGCTTCCAAATTAGGTACACACATTAACGTTATCAATACACAGCATCCCACAAAATGTGGGCGGGATTTAACAAGTGGGCGTGGTACCTCCCGTACAAAAAATATCAACAATTGTATAAAAACCTGATTTTTTGGACTGTCATATGACAAATGGTCACGCCTTATATATCAAAAGACCGGAAATTTTTAATAGAAAATATTTTCTGAAAAACTCGGGAAAATCGGTTCAGATACGAAAAAGTTATGACCAAAATATTAATTTTTTTTTTAAAAATACCCATTTTCGGGAACCATAGATCTTCCCGAGTCCAAGTTTTATAACCAAAATAACTGCCAAATTTCTTCTTTAACACGTCGGTATATAAATCTGTCAAATCGGTTAAAAAATAGCAGAGTTATGACCAAAATACTGAAATCCCAAAAATTACTCTTTTTATAATTAAGTTTGTTTTTTATACCCTTCACCGAAGGTCCTATAAAGTTCTGGGTATTCTGGGCCCTTATGAAAAGCGAAGTTCAAATCCAGTTGTCCGTTTTACCAAATATCACAACTGTAAACTGATCATATTTACTTTTAATGATATTCATAAAACGATCCTTCATGGTCCAGTTCGAATCGTGTTTTTACAAAAAGAAAATTTTTTTTTAATTTGTTTATGTTCTGAAACGATTTAAAAAAATATTTACCAGTTTTAACTTTTTAAATTTAATTTATAATGAAGTTTTATGTATGGTATATATGTATGTTTATGTAGAAATTATTTAGGTTTTGTCTAGTTGCTCTGTATTCTGCTCGCACAATGGTGAAGGGTATATAAGATTCGGCACAGCCGAATATAGCACTCTTACTTGTTTTTTTGTCTACTTATGCAGAATTGTGTGCACTGTAACCAGTTACTTTTAGTTTTCACGGTACTTTTACTTTTTTTGGAATTAATCCATGAAATCACTGCCTTTTAATATGGGTCTGTCAGACTAAATTGCTAAGCTGCCCTAGTCTATAACTTCCTAAAGTATAGTGCGCTCAACAATGCGAAAAAGTTAAATCTACATTTAGAATATATTTTGTGAAAAAATTAATTTTAAACTACTTTCGTTAATCAAGCACAAATAGGTATGTGCAGACCTAACGAACATTCTATGCAATTATTTACACTCAATTCACACGGAGGCTTTTTTGACGTCTCTTTTTGCTAAGTGGCTAACAGGGACTGTAACTGTTATGACTTTTTTCAAAAAAGTCAAAAACTAAATATTATTTTTTTTTCCAGTATTTTTTTGCTAAAAAAATAACTGTTATTTTTTTCACTGATATTTTTCAGTCAAAAATAAAAGTTAAAATTTTAAAAACGTCGCTTACGTCCTTTTGTGGTCCGTACGAAACGCCGATACGTTTTGTGGAGTGTGGACTCTATTTAGGGGTGGATTTGGGCTACAGCTCCCACTTTTTATTAGCATAGAAAATATTTAAAACGAAAATTCTTTCGAGCTCAAAATTCAAAGACTTATTTGTAATCTATTTAGCCCACCTGGATAACTAATCTGATGAGAAGGCACTTCTGTATAAAGTACATGGAGTTCTAAGCATAACAGTTTAAAACAGAGAGAGCACTTGAAAACTCATAATAATCGGGAGAAATGTGACTGAATTTGCCTTTTTTTTTCTTTGAAATTCAAAAGGTTTAATTTTCCATCATTTTAAATACATCGCTTAAATTTCACACCCAAACACACACGCAGCTGTCCTCAAAAGAGGATGTTCCATTCTAGAGGATTTCCTGGTCATGTACAAGACACACATATACGCACAACCATTTATTTTGTTCATTAAATCCTGTGTGTTTGTTAGCCTTTGTTGTTGATTTGGAAAATGTTATTGTTATTGCTATTGTAGTTATTGTTGTTACTCTACTGCTGTTGCTGCTCCCAATGTTGTTTTTACTGCCAGCAACAAAAGACAGCTGCATAAACATTTTAGAATAATTTTGTTTTTGTTGTTTTAGGTTTTAATGTACTGATGGGGGTCTCTTAATTCATTTGACATGTTTCTACATTTGTTTGTTTTAAAAATTCTTTTCTGTAGTACATGAATGTTGTTAATGATTGTTGTTGTTGTTGATGCTTGAGAGTGGCAGCATTACGATAATAAAAGATACATTTATTATTGCATTGCATTCAGTGTTTAACTCGAATGATACTCATAGCTTTAAAAGTAATAACAAAAATATTTTTGTTTTTTTTTTTGGTATTGTTGAAAAACTATTAAATGGGTAACAAAATACCTTGACCTGTTCTGTCAGAAAAATATGTGATAAACTTAAACGAGAGAGAGATAAAGGAAACAAAAACAATTCGTTAAATTTATAAAGTCTTTATATCGGCTCTCTGTTGGAAAGAAGGGAGTCTGCAAACGAGTTTTAAATTTTTTTTTTTTTTTTTTTTGTTTTTTGTATTTTCTAGACTATGGTTGTACACCAGTTTGGCAAATCGCATTCCTTATTTTCTGCACATTTATTAAAAAAGCAAATACATACCTTTGGATATCCTGTGCTCACAATAAAAACATTTTTAAACAAACATACACACACATATTCTCATACACATTTTTCTCACCCCTGTGTGTATGCTATATTTTCAATGTCATTAATGCGTTTCATGCATCTGCATAATGTGTGTGTGTGAATGTTCGTTCGTTTAAGTGCATTTAAAGTGCGTACGTGTCTGTTCAGAGTTTGGTTTATCTATTTGTTTGTTTTAAAATATTTCAACAATTTTACTGTTCAACAAAATTCTGTTGCTGTTTTGTTTCCATTATTTTTTTTTTTTTTGGCAAGAATTTTGGTTCTTTTATTTTTTACGTTTAAAAATTGCATGTTCTAGTATTTCCTGCCTTCTGTCTAATAAAGTGTCATTGCTTATGTGTGTTTCATAGAAATATGTGTGCATGTGTAAATGTTGTCTCCTTTGCCGGAATTTTATATACATAACTACAAATATTCCGATTTGATTGCCAAGACAAATGATTCCCCCTTCATTTGAATTCTATTTTAAATGGAATTTTTTTGTTAGGTCAGCCTTTTAATTTCAGCTTAATAACGCACAAGAGGAATTCATAAGAAATTCTTAAATATCATACTGGAAAAAGTACGAAATTGCTGAAACTGTAAACTGCAAAGGTAGAATTTTTTACACAAATTTGGAGATATTTCCGCTTAAATGAAATATCTCGGAAAAATTAGCATGTACTAAAGCAAGTATCCAGTATTTAGAAAGTCAAATCAGTTTTAGCAGATATTATATCAAAATGTCTCAAGGACTTATTTTATGCAAAATAAAACTTACACTTTGAAATCTACATGTAGAGTTTTATGTTTCTACGTTCAGTATTACTTAAACTCAAAAGATTGCAGTTAAAGAACTAAAAATAACCAAAAAATATATTTATTACAAAAAATATTCTTGTGCACTTAATTGCATGCATGTTTAATTTTATGTTTCTACCAAGTACCAGTTGAAATCCAAAAAATACAAAAAAGTTTTCCCTTATAGATTCTTATCCACTCTGGAGAATATTAACAAAAATTTTAAAAGTACCAGTTGTAGAAGAGAAACGTACCAACAATTTTTATCTTAAAGGTTATCGTTCACTCAGAACTCTGCATCTATAATTTTATGTTTCTAAGTTCAATATTATAGAAAATTAAAAAATTAACAGAGGCAGCACCGAAGAGTAAAGAAAGAAATTTATTTACCGTATTTCCCCTTCTTGATACTTTTGCTCCTCATTGAAGTATACAACATCTCAATGAATAGAGAAAAATGTGTTGTAAAAAAAGAGTACAAAAATAGGTACGATTTCACCCCTAAAGCGTTCGAATTTCCATACTTACATTTGTATTTAGTTTAATCTTTATTTCCATGTTTATTAGTTTTAAAGATAGATGGGGTGACGAAAAGGTTCTAAAATACAGTTTATACCCGTTTACTCCGCAAAAAGGCCGAATTTCAATTAAAGTACCAGACTCCTGTCTGCATTTTTTTCTAATGAGCAACGATAAGTACCAAATTTATTTGTTGTATCTCTTATAGTTTTGGAGATATAAGGTCACCGTATTTACCCGTTTTGAATCTATCTTTTTTACCCCTTCAAAATTTAATACATTATACATATAGTATGCACTCTGTATGTTTATACCCATGAACAAAATTTTAGGTTTCTGGAAGCACGAACACTACATGAGCACTGCTATATGCGCTGGCTATTACACACTGCTAAGAAGCAGTAGAGAATCGAATACCATTTAAGTGAATTCTTAATTTAATAATTGAATAACTTCGTATTATCCCTTATAAGCAAGCAGGTTGTAAGTGAATAATTAAAATCATTATTTTAATGAAAAAATACACGAACAATGTTATTCCCTTACATGGAAGCAGGTTGTATAGCAATGACTTTAAAATGTGTTAACGCTCATTCTCAAAATATTACCGAATATAGAAACTACATTATTTTATAACGAAATCGGTCATCAAATTGTTTTTTAGCAGATAGAAAAAAAGGAGCGCTTCCAAGTGTAAATTCGCCATATAAAAATCATGCCTCTTATAAGCCGGTTTGTAAGGGGGTATTGTGCTTCTCTCCCTTACAAAATTGCTTACCAGTAAGCTCCATTATTTACTGGGTACCTTTAAAATAGTTTATTATACCCTTCACCACAGGTAGTGAATAGGGTATATATCAGTTTGTCATTCCGTTTGTAATTTCTAAAATATTGATGTTAGACCCTATAAAGTATATATATATAATCTGGGTCCTTATGAGGAGCGAAGTTGATTTAACGATGTCAGTCTGTCCCTCTGTCCATCTGTCCGTTGAAATGGATTTTCCGAAGACGCCATATATGATGTGGGACAGGTTATTCTACATTTATGTCACATATGGTCCGGAATTGTTTGCTATTGAAATTCAGCAAGATCGGTCCACAAATGGCTGAGATATGAGGAAAACAACCACGACTGCCTCAATTTTTTTCCTTTAAAGGTCCAATTAGACGAGACATTACCATACCAACACTGTATTACCAAAACGACATAAACATACCATACAAACCAATTCAATTTTGGTTTCTACGGTCATACAGTGGCTATGGTAATACAGTGTTTGTAAGTTGGTTTTTTTTGTTGTTTTTTTAATCCCTTCACTACAAGTGGTGGATTTTATTTGTAATGTGTTTAATTTTACGCATACACATACACATTAATGCATGTATATGCTATGCTGCTCAAATAAAGAAACAAACTCATAGACTCAATATATTTTAATTTAACGCTTCTTCAGTAAAAGCATACCATACAAACCAATTCAATTTAGGTTTCTACGGTCATACAGTGGCTATGGTAATACAGTGTTGGTAATGTGGTTTTTTTTTATACCCTTCACTTAGAGTGATGGATTTTATTTGTAATGTGTTTAATTTTACGCATACACATACACATTAATGCATGTACATGATATGCCGCTCCAATAAAAAAACAAACTAATAGACTCAATATATTTTATTAATATTGGTATATTTTTTTATTATATATATTTAGCTGGTGAGGCCAAACTCCATTTTTGAGGGAGGTTGTTTACATTTCTGTTCAAACCTCCTTTCCTAGTGAACTGATTATGCTTGACTTCAATCCAAACTGCTTAGGAGAACCATAAACAGTTCGACACCAATACAGTATTTTCTGTCCAGTCTTTCTAAAATAAGCCTGAGGCCAAATTACGGCATTCGATATCGATCGAAATTTCCATTTAAATTGTATTGTAATTTCGATCGATATCGACTGCTGTAATTTGGCCCCTGTTTTCAACAGATGGCTCAATCGACTTAAAATAACTCAAGAACTCCAAATATTTATACTTGATGAGATGAATATTAAAAAAGTTTTACACGGAAAGACAAACTTAGCATACCCTCATTCACCACTAGTGGCGGTGATAAAACTGACAACGTATTCTTTTAATATTCGTCAACAACATCTTCTCAATTTAACAACAAAGTAGTTTTAATTCGACAACGTTTGGTATTTATTTCCTTCTTTGCTCTTAATTTGAAAACATTTCACCTTTGTTTTAACAACTTTTTTTTTTTCTGACCCTTCGTTTCTTATTTGATGTTTTGTTATAGATTTGACAATGGATATTGCTAAGAATATGTAGGGAAAACTTTCTTCTTTATCAATCTTTAACTAATTTGGCATCTTTAATAAATTTGGTATAAACGATTCTATTAACCAAAAAGTATAGCTTACGTGAAAGTTTGTCTATAATGTCACAAAGCCTTAAGTGTCCTTCCGGAATAGACCATAAGCAGGTTACAAGACTTAACCGGAATTTCTTATAAATTTTTAATATTAAACTGCAACTTAGCAAAAAATTACTTTTATAGTAGTTTTGTTTAGTGTAATGTCAGAATTGCCCTCGTATAGGCCTACACAAGAGAGTTACCTCTAGAGAGAATTCAGCTTAAGTAGCTATGTAAAAAACTTAAACCTTAAATTCAAATCGTTTTCAGCGTGGCCATTTTGGCATTTTTGCAGCTAGATTTAGCATTTTTTTGTCTGATTTAGCTGCAAATTTTTCATTTAGCAGTTAGCATTTTTTTTAGCATTTTTCAACTAAATATTTAGCATTTTTTAGCATTATTTAATTTAAGAATATTCAAGTAATATTTTTTTGAAAATCTACCACACTTTTTTGTTGAATGCACATACAAAACCCTATTTTTTTGCTATAGAAACTGTACAATCTTTTAAAATATCTTTCATATCAAATTGTTTTAAAATTTGATCAGTTTGATCCATTAAATTCATGTTAAGCTGATTTTTTCCAATAACGATTTTGAAAAATTTTTGGATACGAAAAGTGATACTATAACTTTTGAAATAGAAAAACAAATACGAATTACATGCCGAGATTTTATAGCTCAATTAATATGTCAACTTAGACAACGATTGCCAAAAAGTTTTAATAATTTAACAAATACTAACTTTTATTGTGTAGAAAACAGTTTAAAAGCTAATAAAAGCAACTTAAGCGAACATTTTAAAGAAGAAATAATAGATTTCACTGTAGAAGAAATTACAACTTTGGAACATCAGTGGCAGAAACTAAATTCATATGAATTGTTAAATAAGAACTCAACAGTTGATTTCTGGATAAATGTATATGGATATAAAAATGCATTAAATGAAAATCCATTCAGTGAATTAGCTTCTTTTGCAATAAAGTTCTGGGTTTTGCCATTTAGCAACGCGGAAGTTAAAATGGGTTTTTAGTTGTATAAATCTCTTGAAAATGAAAATTCGAAATAGACTGACGTTAAAGACTTTGAATTCGCTACTTTATATTAAGTGTGGTTTAAAATTTTGCCATAGTTTTAAAAAAATGTACGATCTCACATAAAAATGCGATAAGGACATATATTATAATGATATCTCGATCGATTCTTCAGAAGTTGAAGCATAATATTAATTTTGATGACGTATTTAATTAATAAAATGAAATTTTTTATTAAACATGTTATAAATTTTATTGAAATACTAAATAAAAGCCATTTATAGGTCAAGTTCCTTTGATTTTTTCTTTTATATTTTTAAGACTTTTTATGTTTTCTAAATATTTTATTTATTTTAATCAGTTTGTTCTATTGATATGATGTAAGTTTATAAGGAAGAATTATGTAAAATAAATCATATATTGGTATTTCCTCAGAAAGGTAAACCAGAATGAACATTTAAAATGTTGATAATCATCGTCTTTTATTGTTTATTATTATAAAAAAAGTCTATGTTGTAAAGGTTTCATAGCATATCTCAGCTGTTTTACTTGAGGAAATTGCGCTGGAAACTCGAAAATTTTATATTTTCTGTTTAAGCTACCATTTTTATATAATTATTTTGCTTGCAAAAAATATGTTATGTTTGCACTCTTTCTTCATAATCTCTTCATTACAATCAATTGTAAATTGATTATTAAGTTTTTTGTTACGGAAATTTTAAGATATTTATAAGAAAATGCATGGTGATAACAAAAAAAAAGCTTATGGAAAAATCGTACGTTTGCGACCGGTACATAAGCCAATTAAACAAAAGCCAATAGAGATAAATACTGGATAAAGACCTACATTAATACACTTTTAAAATAAACTAATCACTTTTGAATATTCCGTTCAGCCAAAGTAGACTTCTATTTTGCGTACGTTCGTGACCACATGTTTATGTTTATAACTAGGAAAAGTTTTGTTTTCTATATTATTTGTACAGCAAAAACGTACGAACGTACGTTCGTGACTCTAGGAAATGCCCATATAAAGGTATATTAACTAAAATAACAAAAAATAATACAATTTAAATTTTAGCATTATTTTTTGGCAGTTTAAGATTTTTGTTAGCATTTTTTAGCATTATTTTAAAGCCGATTTAGCTGTAAAATATTTTTGGATATGGCCACACTGATCGTTTTATACATAATTGGTGAAGAGAATTATAAAAGTTTTTTCTTTATTAATTTGAATGCCATGTTTATAATTTGCTAGTTTTCTCTTAGAATCTACTTAAAAATAAATTTTACTCTAAGAGAAATAATCTTTAATATACACATTGTCACACAATCTAAATATAATTTTAGTTTAACTTTATTGATTATTCGTTTCGCGGTCCATGATAATATTAAACTTTCTTAAGAGGTCCCTGAAAAAAAACTATAAAAACCGCAAGCAACTCTTAACCAACATTTTCAATTCTAAAAAAAAGAAAACCCATTAATGTCACAAATGAAAAAGCGTTTTAAATAATCTCATTTCGAAAGAATCATTGATTGTGCGTGCTTTCAGGCACCAGCAGAATATACCAAAATAAACCAAAATCAACACAAAAATGCTTACATATAAACAAGTAAACGTGCCATAATCATCTGTGCCGAATCCTTTACACCCTTCAGCATATATTGAAAAGCCACATGTTTTATAGCTCATAAGGTATGGGCGATACCGTGTTAAAATCTGTAACGTGAAATAAACTGTCAATTTAACAAATTTTTAAAACCAATTAATTTTCATATAAAGAAAATATTTACGCTTGTTTTGTATGGACACGATCGTATCAAAACCACTCTTATTCGGGAGAACACTTGTATAAGGCTGATTTTTAATATTCATATTCTTTATATTTAAGAAATATCTCCAACATGCTTCGTCCACCTTGCTCCGCAGAAAGTTTAGTTTTATAGGTCAAGTTCGAAACTTATGGGTTAAAATTAGAGGCAGTATACTATTTGTTGACCGATCTGGCTGAACTTTAATCGCAACCGATTCCGGACTATCTGTGATATAAACATAAAACAACATAGTCTTGATCGAATCTGTGGTCTTCGGAACACCGATTTCAAACAACACACACAAAGACGGGCAGAGGGACTTCGTTAAAGCAACTTCACTACTCATATTAACCCAAAACATTTTTACTTTATTGTGAAGGCCTGCAGAAATGTATTTAAACCTCAAACACACAACAAAAAACTAATGTGTGTACAAAAAAAAGACAAATGCTGTACGTTACTGTTCGTCGCCCAATTCAAATAGTGTTGTAAGGGTAAAAGAATTCAATGAAACACACTTCAGACAGTACTTGTCTCATTTTTAATAGTAAAAAATGTATATAAAAATTACCTCGTGCAAAGAATTGATTTTGCAGAGACTTGTTGTTGCAATATTATCAGTGAAATTAAATACAAAATATTTCGAACACTTGTGTTTAAAAACAAAATTAAAAAACTCCCACATTCATTGTTACGTGTATTTTTTATTCCCTTATTAATTTTTGAGAGTATTTTTTATACCCGCTTCTCATTTGAAATATTTGTTAATTGCTTCTACTCGTTTAACCGTCACTACAGAAAAGAGCTTGAAAAATTGACAATGATTTGAACTTGTGTTTAAATGGAATTGTGCAGGCCTCTACTTTACATGCCCTAAGGCCAACATTTTTGACGCCCTATGTTCTCTATAAACATTTTATTTAAATATTTACATTATTTTTAGATAAATAAAGGACATACATATGTATATAAAGTCAACATTGTAAAAATGGCAAATGGAATGACAAACCTATTATATCCTTTCCACCTGTTGTGGAGTGTATTAAAAAGGCAATTTATAAAAAAATCGCAATGTGTTTAATCAGGCTAAACACAACAATGGAAGCTTAATTATGCATAAATCATTTTCATTTCATAGAAAGAAAAACCTAAAACTGAAACAAACAAAAAATACAGCGCAAAAACGAAAAAAATAAAGTTGCAATACCGACTGAAAGGATTTCCAGGATTTCAAGCTTCATACAATGCTTTTTTCGCTGTCAAATGTTGGTAATTGTTGTGGTGGCAAGAGAGTCTACACAATTTTAGATAAACGATTTTTGCATTGCAAATAGAATGAGCGCGTAGCGGTAACGCAGGGCCTGAGAAAAAAGATTTATACTACATACTAAAGTACACACACTCATACAACACGACTGATGGGTATAACAAAGTGCGTTTTTGTATAAATTTGTTTTGCTTAATGTGTGCATGAGACATCTGCAAACATTTAGCAATTCAACAACAATATGTAGATTTGTACAAAAAAAAAATATATGCAAACAATTTTTTATTTGCAACAACTAAGTTGTCTGTTACGATCATCGGTTTTACAAGTAAATTTGACAAGTAAGAATACTTAAAATAAACATTTTATGTAACAAAGTGTATTGTTGAAATAAAAATTCAAAAACCTTGTAACATTTATTCATAAAAGCCATATGGCATGTTTTTGTGCGTGCGTGTGCTGTGCACTGTCTGTCATACAGACGATTATGAATTATTTTCCATAATGCATCATTTTAATCGATTGTAAAGAAATTAGCATTAGAATTATTATCAACAAAAAAATTATGTAAATGTACTACACATTTAATGCACTTAACTCATACTCAGCCAATAAAGGAAACATGTTGAAATTTCTGTGTCTGTTTTTGATAAAGAGACCAAATGTTTTCCAAACTATGTAAAAATTAGTGAAAAGCAAATGTATTTAAAGGGCAGAAATAGTTGTTTATTTAATTTATCATGAATGAGAATTTTAATGTGCAAGAATATTATAGACAAAACTCCTTCTCGTGTTGAGTATCTCGAAAAACTTATCGCAACTAACAAAACCCTATTTGGGTTTTCGGATTTTATGGCCTCATGAAGGTTTTTTCTAAAACTGGATCTTTTCAAAGAACCAGGTTTTAGCAGCTCTGCGTTTGTGTGGATATGTGATATGTGAGATCGGCAAATAAATACATTAAAAAATGTATAAGTAAGAGTAGAGATTAATTGAAGCAGTGTTGCCAAAATGCTTTTCTTGCAATACTAAATTGATAGAAAATTCTTCGAAAATCTGTTAAAAACAAAATAAACGGATCACAAATAGGGGTCTTCTGACTTCTTGGGATGCATGATAGATAACGCCTTTTAAGAAAAAACAATATAAAAACCTCACAAAATGGCAATATTGAATGATAGCAACAAGCGATAGCACAACTTTTTTAGGAGAAAGCTCAAGCTAGACTTACTTTTTTATATTTGAGCTCACGTTGGTGTTAGTTCAGAAGAGAAAAAAAGGAGTAATTGTTTTGCCGATATCTGTGTTAGACCCATCTTTTCGTATAATAATCGACTTGGAATAACTTTTTTCAATGCCAACCGGTAGAAATGAAACAGCTCTAGCTCTTAAGCAACTATTACCAAAACATGTGCACGGTGCGATTCTCTTATTATTTTCACACTTATACGTGCTCTTACATTGCAAGAAAACAACAAAAATCGTACAGAATCTCATTGTTGCTTGAGATACACTTGAAGAAAAATGTTTTTAATGTGTTTTTAGATTCCCCACTACAATTGGTTGGAATTCTCCCAACATTAATTGTAGTTGTAAGTACACTCTTAAAATTATTACAGTAACTGATTGTTGGCTATTAAATTCGTTTTCCGTACAACAAAAGTTTTTTTACGAACACTTTTATATTTTTTAACATTTATGTTTGTTATTCGAAAAACAAACTATCAAAAAATAATGTTTTTCCGTATTTATTTTGGTATGTAGTTTGATTTTTGTCAGTTAAAATATATTTTTTAAAAGTAAAAACTATTCAATTTTAGGAAATATGCTATTTAATAAATACAAAATTTTAAAATTAATGTAAAAATCATTTTCTTTAAAGGATATGTAAATGATCCGTTTTTTAAATGAATTTTAAGTTTTTTAAAATGAATTTTCGTCTGAATTTAACTACATAATATATTGAGTGTAAGTAAAGAAAACACAAAATAAAAACAAAAACAAATTGCTTAATTGTTTTCGCAAGAAAATCAAAAAAAAACCAACTTGCCAGCTCAATTTTTTTTTATGTCGTGCACTTGCAAATTTACTATAAAAGTTATTTTTGAAAATAGAAAATGTTAAACTAATAAAACTTTGTTTGTCGTGCTTAATTCATAATTTTTATTCTTGATAAAAACACTAAAATTTATTGTTGGAGGATAAACTTGTTTCTATGTGCATTTCACTGGTTGCTTAGGCCAAATCATCAGGAAACATTGTCCCAAAAATAATAAAATGATTAAAATAAAAAAAACGAAAATCTTATATTATAATTATAATTTTTACAATTATTATTATAACTAATATTATTTGTATTATTAAATATTTTCATTATTTAGAATATCATTCTTACTATTTGCTCCCGAAAAGGATGAGTTTTTTAGAATAAAACAAGCCACCCTTTTCGGGTGTCACATTTTTTTGTAGGTAAGAAAACACAATAAAAAAAAAACAAATAAAAAAAATAAACAAACTCCTTTCTCCCTTCTTAAAGGAGGGAGTAGCGAATGTGTACTGAATAATTTGGAAGGTCTTTAAAAAATAAATTTCTACCTGGTAGAAGGCATACTGCTAAATGCAGGATATCATACGAAGCTAATCTGTTAGAAAGGAGTATATAGTCCTTCAAAAAGGCCTCTCACTTGCGGTCCTTTCAATATTTTGGCTCCTATAAGAAGCATAAGGCCTCAAACTGCGCCCAACAGCGGAAAATAAAATATACAACGTAATTTAAATGATATATTATGTTTCATTATCTGCTTGTGGGAAGTAGAGCTGAATGCTAACGGTTTCGTTATAGCTTGCGGATAATAGTACGTCCCGCAAACAGTCAGCATCCATTAGGGATGAGTCTTGGAGGGTTTTTTGAATTCCCACTGAATTTAAAGTTGCCTGTAATCCTTGTAGCGACGTGACGGGTCATTGGCGCCACCAAAAAACTCATCATGCAAAAACATCGTGCCAATTAAGCTAAATGCATGCTAACACCGGTGCACTGCGGGAAGTTTCGTAATTGTTTTTGTTTCTTTAAAGTTTTTTCGAACGCGGCCCTCTTGGGGGTCTGCTGGTAGCCCCATTACCAAGATTAAATGCGGAAGCCCAATCAGCTACTCATCTTAAATTAAGCGAAGATTAACGAAACCTCATGAAAAGAGTTAGAAAGGAATTTATAATATTTTTTAAAAAATTTATTTTTTAGGAGTTTTGTTTCTGTGTAGTTGATTATTAAAACTTAGCCAATGGCATTTTCTGTTTAAAAAATAAAAACATGCATTTGCAAAAAGTGCACATAAATTATACATAATAAAATATTTTAAATATTGTACTTAAATAGTGGAAAAAACACACTCACACACATACATACATAATGTAGAAAATAAGAAAATTAGAAAAACTTTATTTTAATTTATGCATTAACATAATAACAACGTCCTTATTTCCTTTATATTTTCTTTCCGTTCGTGTTGTTTTTATTTCTCATAAACATTAAAAATTTTTAATGCATAATTTACGGCAAGCAACTTAAAAATAACCGCTTCAGGCTAAATTAAAAGTTTCTGTGCGATAAAACTGAAGTATTTATACATTAATGCTAAATGAAAAAGAGAATATTGGTAAATGCACACTAACTAATTTTTTTTTTATTGCCAAACTATAAAATAAAATTGAAAATGCACACAGACGCAACTACCAAATATCACAAATGCACAAAGGAAAAACAAACCCATTATGTTTTTTTTTAATTTTTTTAAACAATGTCTGCTGCCATGATGTATAAAAAAAACTACTAAGTGGAACGCATAAATGTTTCAGAGAAAAACCCCCACAATAAAGAAAAAAGAGATAAATAATAATACAATTTGTAATAAATGAAAGAAAAGCAGATACAGGGCTGTTAAAATTTAATTGAATGGAAATTAAACTATAATTTTTATACAACTTCCGCAGAAATTATAAATTGTTTTACGCTTCTACTAAGAGCTATAATTTAACAATATATTTGAAATTTCACACAACTTTTATATTTTAACAAAAAGTTCTTAGAAAGTTTTTTATCCGCCAATCTGTTGGTTTAAACAAATTAGTGTAAATATTATAACAGACGTTTTTTTAAACGCGCCCCAAAAAAAGGACATTGGCGGATAATGGGTTAATACATTCAGAGAAAAAAGGGTTCAGTACTAGCACAACCAAATAGAGTTTGTATTTAAAAAAATATTTCTGGCAATTCTCGAAAAAAATATTTTTTTTAATTAAAAAAATTTAAGTACCCACAAACTTTTATTAAAGGTTTGGTTGCATAAAATGACAACAGGGAGAGAAAAATATTGCAGATCTCTAAAGCAGAGTTTTAATCATGTGTTTATTTGTAAGAATTAGATCAAATTTTCCAGCATCATTTAAAAAAAAACCATTGGATTTAAGCAGATTTCCAATGCAAGCAGAAAACATGAATTAAGAAAGTCTTAAAAATTTGGAACAGTGTAGGCAACCCCCAGAAACTGGTTGAAAAGAAATTCAATAGGGAAATGATTATTTAAATCATACTTGTTGTTACCGCAATTCGCAAAATTATCACATTCATATGGTTGCAAACAATCATATATATGGTTACAAGAATCGAGTTTATTATTGAAGTTAATATTTCTTTGTTTAATTTTACGTACACCTATAATTGCAATACTAGCTTTTACCCGTGACTTTGCTCACCTGAAAATAAGTTCAAGATTTAAAGAAAAGTGTTGCAGAAATGTTTTGTAGTTTTCTACATCTATACTTGTTTTATGTTAAAATATTTCTGTTAACAACTTTAAAAGATTTTTTATTTTCCGACCACACAGATACAACATATTTTAGTACTCCCTACTCTTGAACAACCGCCAATCATCGTTCATCTGAAGAGCAAAGGATCTCTAAATATGTATAACCTGGCCACTGGACCATATGCAATCTGTACACCAATTTTATCAAAAAGAGAAAGAGTACCAAAATTAAAAATTTTTTCCGTTTTACCTATTTAAAAGGACCTTATATTTTAAACTGGACTTTATGCAATTTTTATACCAAATTTATCAAAAAGAGAGCCAAAGTATCAATTTTTCCCCGCTTTTACTTCTTAAAAAGTATCCTTTATATAATATACAAAATATGTATATCGAAAAGAGAAAAGGTACTTTTGGTAAAAAAGTACCAAACGTACCAGCTTTTTCTTATGTTAGGCGCCCAGAAGGTACACTGTACGTTAATTAAGGCTATAATCTGTATGAATACCAAATTGATCAAAAAGACCAAAATTTTGAATATCATTCCCCTTTAAAAGCACTCTAGAATTTAATCTGTACCTTATGCAGTCTGAATACCAAATTCATTAAAAAGAAAACACTACTAAAAGTACCAATTTTTTCCGTCTTTACCTCAAAAGGAACACAATATTGTAAACGGAGCCATTTGGTATCTCTTTATCAAATTTTACGAAAAGAGAAAAAGTAAAAAAGGTAAAAGGCTACCAAAAGTACCGACTTTCCTCATTTTAAGCCCCCAGAAAATAGACTGTTTAATAGTGTAGGCTATAATCTGTATGTATACCAAATTTATCGTAAAAAGCAATATACCAATTTCATCTCGTTTTTACTTGAAACCAAATTGATCAAAAAGAAAAAAAGGAGTAAGAGTATAAATATTTCCCCGTTTTTATATCTTAAAAGTAAGCGAATCTGGGAAATATGCTGCCTACCACAAACTAGCAAACGACAAACATACAAACCTTTACATTAACGATATTATAACCAGTAAGATATGAATCTATTAATTGTAATAACAATCATGAAATTATCAACAGCAATCAAGCTATTGTAGCGGTGGACTTTTTTAATCCAAATAAGGTTGCACCGAAAAAATTTTTATTATAGTATTCATAATATGATTGTAAATTTTGCTTTTAAATAATATAATAGCCCTATTCACAATCTTATGCATTTTAGATTGCATATTTATGCAATTGTAAATATTTTCTATCAATAATCTCTTTGGTTATTGCACAGCACGAATCTCACAGCTAATTGATAATTGGTTCACTGAGTGTCAGCTATCGGTTTTAAGATGTTTAATGATTTTAGTGTTGGATATTAACAGAAGCAAGTGAACTGCTGTTTGGTGTACACAGAAAAAAATAAATATTGATTTCAATTAAAAAGTAAAGTAATTAAATTTGCACCAGTACACAAATTAATAGTATCAATTTAATACGTTTGAACGTTAAAACGTTTAATTTTCTTGATTACATTTTTAATAAGAACTGATTTAATTTTTGATTAATGGTTTAATTGGAAAAAAGTGGCTAGAATTTTTTCTGTGTAGAGTAAAAAAATACAACACAATTTTGCAAATGCATCGATGCAGGGCCATTTGCACAAAATTGTGAAAAGGGCTAATTAATAAGGATCACATTTTTTTTTCTTTTTTCCCCCCTAAGCTAATCCCGCGAAGCTCTACGCTTGTTTGCAGGAGACCAGTCTCTGGCGGGAATTTAACCCACAACCCCCGCACTGATAGACTATCTCACTGCCAGTTAGCCTACTGGAGCACCCCGAAACATGCTATTTTAACACTTTAAAAATTTTTAATTAATTTCATATTCTAAAATTCTTTCCTTTATTTAATTAATGTAATTATTAAATTTGTTGAATTAAGCCTGATTTAAAATAAAATAAAACTTGAATTAAAAATCCTTAAACAGTTCGATTAACTACAAAGAAACCGGTTGTTGTAAAGCGCTCTATAAGCACAAATTTGTCCTTTAAGTTGTACAAAGAAAGGTCAACAGAAAAAAGACAAAAATTAAAATATTAAAACAAATATACTTTGGTATTCAAGAAAAATTTTTGACGAGAGTACTCTTTATAAAGTAAACTTATTTAAAATTTGAAATTATTATATAAATAAGCAATAGACCAAAAACTTATGTTTATTTTAAAAGTACATGTAAGTTAGCCAACTTGCCTCAATAATGCCTAAATGGCGCTGAGGTCATAAAAACCTATGTATTATATTGTACTTGAAATATTGAATTAATAAAAACTAAAAAAAAAAAAAAAAGAAAAAAAAACAAAAGTGTTGAAGAAACAAGTAAAAATTAAAAAAAGATAATAACTTACAGCAAATTTCGATCCATCAAAACACCAATGATTGAAAAATTGATGTTTGACTAAATGCTGGCTGACAGCCGTCGCAGAGCAGGAAACGACAAAACTGCACAGAACTCTGATAATGAGGATGTGGTTATTCTTGAAACATGAAAGTTCGACCCGAGTTCAACCCCTCGTTCAGTCAAGAATAAATATTATAAATAAATTTTAATTTATTTCATGTTGAAAAGTCCTTCCTTTACTTAAATAATTTAATTAAAATTAAATTTGATGAACTTGAGCCTGATTTAAAATAAAATTAAAAAAAATTTGAAATATGTTAAAATATCATTGCTAATTAATTCTCTCTTAAAATTTTAACTCTTTTGCAAAAAAAATTGGCATATCAACATAACATACATTTTGTAGTCTTCAATTAAAATACAATTTTCACATGAGTAAGAGTATTTTTTTTAAATTAAATTTATAAATTGTTTATTCTTTCTTTTTGTTTTTGTATCATTCTTTTTGTAGTTGTTTTTCCCTGGAATTGCTTAAAATGCATGAAATACATTTTTTATAAATTTTTTTGTGTATGTGTGTGTGTCTGTTGTATAAAATAAATATGTAAATATTAAACAAAGTTAATAGCATGAAGTACCTGTGATTGGCACCACACCTGTTAGTGTTTTTTTTTTTAAAAACTATTGCAGCTGTTTTGTTGCAACACTAACTCACATTACCATAGACAAAAACAAATTGTAGAATAATTAAATTTAAAAAAATTTCTAAATAAAATAAAACAATTTTTAAACACAATTTGTACAAGTTGGAATTATTTAAAAAAATAAATTAAATTAAATTATGATTTAAATAAACTTCCTTTTTGTAAAAAGCATGTTTTCCAGGCCAATTTTATGTCATATAAAATCATTCGTCAAAACATCTTAATTGATTAAACATGTGTCAATTTTACACCACGTATACCTTTTAGGAAGCGAAACCTGTTGGGAAATTTTTTTAACTACATATTCGGCTTAACTTTCCAAAAAAAAAAAAAAAAAAATATAAAGAACTTAAACAAATAAGTGAGTTTAGTTGTGATTGGTATAGGATAGGTACGATGGCCCACAAAAATGTCTAAGATTTACGTGGTTACCTGCCGGGACGTCCTAAAAATGCGGTATTCAAAAATACCTGCTCGGTACACACAATTCATGCATGGCAATTTTAGTACTTAAGTGCTTAAGTGCTAGAGCTATCGAGCCACTACTGCCCCACAATTGATGGATAATCAGCGTTTAAAGCCGACTTTTTAAGATTTCCGATCCAGCGAATTTGTGTACGCACTTTAATAACCGAACAGGATCAACAATTAACGTGATGCCAGATAATAAGACCTTATCAGCCGTGATACGAAAAATAGAGATCTAGCAATTTTTCCTCTGTCGACAAGCGAGTATTGGCTACACCTATATCCTCCGATATCGGGAGATCGATTATTCGATTTTTCAACAACCGGTTTTTTAATATTCAAAATAGCTGCTATTTTAAAACAAAATCCGGTTTTCGGTTAAGCATTCTAGAAATAACCGGTTAACCGGTTTTAATTCGAATACATAAAAATATAAAAATCAATTTCTTTTTATAATAAAAAGTTAATTTGAATAAAAACAAAACAATTCACGAATGTAAGGAACCAACAAAATACATAGATATGACTAAATTTATGTTCAGACCTAACAAATGTTTGACGATAAAATCAAAAAAAAAAAGCGTGACCAGCAGTGCTGGGACAACGAATACAATTTTTACAACCAAAATTTTTGAAAATGTTACCAAATGTAAAAAAATTTAACCAAACTTAAAATGCTTTTTATTAATTGAGAAAATCATTAAAATCATTTTAATACATTGTAACACAAAGGTTATTTGCACTTTATAGTAAAACAATAATTATAAATCAAGAAAACAAAACAAGAAATGTAATTATTTTACATATTAAAAAAATTACGTTAAACTTAATTAAAAGTTTTTACTTATTTGAGACTTTTTCCGTAAAAAAAATATTTGTATTTATTGGCGCCCTACGCTCCAGGGGTAGTTAGAGGAATATATAAAAAAAAAAAAAATTGAATAATTTTTAATATGCCAGTTATAAATACCAAAAATGGATAATAGTTTTCCGCTTTTTAGCTGTTATTGGCAGGACTGTCAAATGTGGCGCTTTCTTAATCCTTTTGTCGATGGAAATTTACGTTTGGTGATATGGCGATTTTTTGGCGAAATTTAAAACGATTGGCGATATGCGAAATGCATTTTATGTAAATATTTTCTAATTTACATATATCTAAAATATTATTAAAACTTTTTTCTCTTTTGTGTAAATTTTATTTCAAATTTATAATTCTATAAATCAAATATTTTGTAAATCATTGTAAAATATTGCTGCCTTTCGTAACCTACATTCAATGGGGAAAAAGTATATGACTGACAGGCAAGAGTTTTTTTTTTAGCAAATAATTATCTTAAAAAACATTAAATAAATATACATACCGACAAGTTATAAACAGTAAAATTTCAAATCTCTTTAAACTTACAGCCATTTCTTAAAGAAAATTCCATAAATTTTAAAATTATATTGATAAATTAATGTAATTTTAAAAAATCTTTAAAATTCCTACGTGTATTTTCAAATATGTATATAAATATACTTCTGGAAATAACCTAAATTAAAAACCTTAAACTTATTTTCAAGTTTTTAAAAACACTGAAACGACTTTTGTGTAATTTTTCAATAATTTTCTAAAATCGATTCCGGATGATTTCATGCACTTCCTACTTTAAGTACTTCTTATCTTTACTTCTCTTAAAATTAAGAAAAACTACGCTCATTAAAAAAAAAATAATTGAAAATCTCCATTGATTAAAACTATTTGGTTGCTGTTTTGAAAGGGGTTATAAAAAACTTCCGTTTATTGGTAACAAATAATGAAAAAATCGTAGTACACAGTACAAATTATTCGAGCTCGTAAGTAATTGTACCAAGAAATACATATTCGTTCGTAATTATTATTGTTTTAGAACAAAGTAACCAAAATGAAAAAAATATTCACATCTCCACATTGAAAAAAAATATAACCAATTTTGGTTAGAAATAACTAAAAACGGCAGCTCTGGTGACCAGTAAATTGTTTAAACTTAAGCTTTATTTTTTATTTTTTTTAACAATTTCTGTTAATTTACTTAACTTTATTTTCCAGATTATAACTGTATTGTGAAATTTAGAAACTGTTAAATTATGTTTGCACCAGCCAAACGTTTTGCAAAAGAAATCAATTCTTAAAGAAAACTAGTGGTTACGTGTAGGACGTCAAATATTTAATAGGTGTGAACATAGCTTTAGAATTTTTGAAAAACTTTGGTTTTAAAAATTATAGGAATTTAATAAATTTATTATTTGAAATATTCTCAAAAATTTATTTTAAATGAGTTTTAATTTGTTGGTGGTTTATCATGTCTACATGAATCAGTAGACTTTAATCATATTTTTGAAAAGTGGCTAACAAAAACCTCTTAGCCAGGATTATATATTTCAATTTATTTTGCTTCAGCATTATAGAAACGAATAGTAATATGAACATGTTTTTTGTATGAAATCTCTGTCAATTCGTCGATCATAATTAAAAACCTTCCATGACATTGTTTGATTCCTTCAATTTAGTTTTGAGTTCTTGGTGATTGAATAAATAAAACTGATGAATTTTACCATATCGTTGATTTCGCCGGTATGCTGAAGTTTTGAGCATGAAGATATGCTAGAACTACTTAAGAGTTTTTCATTCATTTTTGGCAGCATATTTAAGTAATGTTTTTTTTTTTTTTTTTTAATTTCCTAAGCTAATCCAGCGAGGCTCTATGCTTGTTTGCAGGAAAGAAACCAGAGTCTCTGGCGGGAATAGAACTCGCAACCTCGGCGCTGATAGACTAGATCGCTACCAGCTACCCTACCGAGGCACTCTAATAGTATTATTTGCAGTCTCTTAAGAACTACTTGGAACAGAGTCAAGTTTTACTTGGCGTATATTTATGTTATGTTGTGACGTTGAAGAACCTTTACAACTTATCATTTTAGGGCCCTTTAAACACCATTGTCTTTTAAATCAGTTCGAAATATCACCAGAGATGACATATTTATAAAAATATATCTAATATTTAGAATACTGTCAAATTGCTAATAACTTTTTAAGCTGAACATTTTTTTGTAATATTTTGAATTGTTTTTGGTTTTTTTTTACAAGAACACATGCTTTTATAAGCGATTTGTATTTAAATTGCTTATAATGTTTTTTGACTTTTGTTACATTTTGTTTTGTCATTCTTCATAAAAAGTTTAAGTTTGCCAATATTCAATTAGAAAAATACTTTAATTATGAGAACATTTATAACAAAAGTAAGGAAAACTTATATAAATTACACATTACAAAAATAACCGGTTTGGTATACCAAAATTACCGGATAATTCGATATTCGAAAAATGGTCATTTTAAAAAATTCGACTTGGGCAAAACTAAAATAACCGTTTAAAACCGGTCGAATACTAACCGTTCGATCTCCCTACTCCGATACGTATCCGTACATATCCCGGGAGATGATACCTTAAATCAAAAACAGCTAACGATCAAATAATTGTAAAAAGCGACCCAATTTTCTGACGCTTCCAACACTCATAAAACATTTTCATCTGCCAATAACATTTTTGGAAGTTTGCCATATTGGCAATACTTAAGGCCAAACTTTTTTTTAAAGAACATACAACTTATATGGAAGCAACGGTGCAACAAGTGACTACACTAACTTTAACTCCAAGTAAAAGTGGTCTTTGGCCGCTTAAAATAAAATATCAACATTTTTAATAAAATTTTGTTTCATAATTTTAATTTCACAATTTATTTTATTTTCCGGGAAGACATTTGTAAATAATGAACCTATAATGATTTTCCATTTACATGGACACCTGTCCTTGGGCCTAGGGTGACAAATAATTCGTTTGACAACCGCTCCCGCCACCAGCACACGCAGGCAGTTATGTGAGTGCATAATCCGGCCAGATTATACACTCAGCCTTTGTTTATAAGCTGGAGATATCTTACCTCCGCTATTTTTGAAAAAATGATACAGCTTCCTCAGACCGAACTCTCCCGCCATTTAGCGGGATTTTCAGGATATTTCTTCACGCGCCAATGGGTAATAAACCATAACCACCACGTGTTCTCCGAAAGTATGTTTTCGACGGAATAGCAAAAATAATTATTCTCAAAGACAAAAGGCAATTTCAGCAAGAAACATTCCAACAGAGGCATTGTATTGCATTCATGAGCTTTAAATGCTTCCAAATATTTATAATTTTTTGCTGGAAACAGTGATACGATTGCCATTTACAATAATATGGTAAAGTAACCATGATATGTTTAAAAACTGTTCGTAAAAATTTGTTTTGTTGGAGGTGGCCATATAGAAAAATGTGTTTTCTCTGCATATGGTGAGTTTACTTGTGGGATAAGAAGGTGGATTTGGATTATGCCCAAATCACGGGGTGGGAGATGATTATACTCTTTGCCCGTAACCTTGACGAAGTTCGGCCCGTTGGCGTGTCTCTCTTACCATATTCTGTTAAATAGGTTAAATAGTTTCTTAATCTAATTCAGAAAACCAAGAAACTACGATGCGATGTAAAGAGAACCATAAACAAAATAGCAGGCAGCCATACTAATCAATAACATTTTCTTTTTTTACTTTTATAGAAGCCGATAACCCATGCTTCTAGTGCTTTTAGTGCTTTTAGCTTTAAGATTTATTGTAATAAATAAATAAAAAAATGCTTCTACAGTTTATTTCATTCGATTGCTAGGTAATTTTTATTCTTTTAAATGAATTAAAGTTAATCCAATTAAAGCCTAGCAATGTTTTAATCTAATTCAATTGGATTTTTTTTAATTGATTTCTTTAAAAGTACTTCTGAATTGTTCACCCATTAAACGATTTCGCTTTCAACTTAAATCAAACTCAATCAAAGCAGATTTGAAAAAAAGTTCGAACATTAAAATTATTCCCAAAACCATTAAAGTTCCTTTCAAATTTATTTCCGCTACATTATCCAACACTTTTTATCGCACTAACTGTCACTATTTTAAAAACAGGACTATTAAATTTGTTCCCAATACAAAAGAAAGTTGCGATAAAAATAAAATATTATAAAAAAAAAAAAATACAAAAATCGTATAAATAAAATTTATCTATAAAATCCCAAATAAATGCACACTCTGTTATACACGTACATGATACTCGATGTCATGAGCACGATTTTTAATTAAATTTTTACGTTAAATGCAATTGCAACATTCGACTGTTAAAATCATCAACATGACAAACAAATTGTTAAACAACTGCAATGAGTGTGAAACAGAACAACAGCAAAGAGAAAAAAAATATAAATGAATATCAAAAATTGGAAATCATTTTGGTGTCAGAAAGTACAACATAAGCCCCAACAATGTTGAAAGTTCAAAGGATAAAATTTATTTATTATTATTATTTTTTTTTTTTTTTCTAAGGGTAAATAAAACTAAAGAGGGTTGTGTTTGAAAAAAACGTACTTGAAAAAAGTTGTTTTGAACACGAAATTGAACATGAAAATGTGCATTAAATACATACATGACATGCACAAGAGTATTAACTTTTACCAAAAACTATTGTCGTGATGCAGTGATATTTGAATTTTAATATCTCTCTGTGTGTGTGTGTGCTTCTTTATTTATAAACATTAAAACTATTTTATATTTGTATTTTATTTATTTTTTCCTATTAGAATGCTACATTATTTTATACATGTGTCTATATAAAATCATTTCTAGTGTGCCATTGCATGTGTGTGTTTGTGTGTGTAAAGCTGCATTAAGCAAATGTATTTGCTGAGCCATTTTATAAATAAAACTTTTTTTCTGCATTTCCCTTTCCTCTCTATTGTGCAAGAGTGTTTGTGTATGTGTGTGTGTGTGTGTAACTGCCCTGCAAATAATATTGGACTTGTCTAATTTAATGCAAGCATGGACCATGTCATTACTAAAAGGTGTTTGTAGTGAGACGACATGTCTTCGTTTTTTAACGAGATTTTTTCGTTTTTAAACGACTTCAAAACTAACCCTCTTGAGTATACCATGGAGTAGTTTAAAGACTACTCCTTTGTAGTCCAAAGCTGGGTTATATGGCCCTGCACTAGGACATCGTAATGTTAAACAGAACATGTTTTTTCCATACGTTTAGGTTACTTTTGAACTAGTCCTAGTCCCTTGTGGGCTACATTTTACACGCATATTTGGACTAGTCCTATTATTTGCAGGGTGGTTGTGTTTATTTGTATACGTGTGAGATAGAAAATCCTGCATAAACTGTTATAAATCTCTAAGGCAATTAAACTATATGAGCACATGTTGTTTGCAACTCAAACTGTTAATCTTAAGTTTATTTCCCAAAATCAGATATGCCCAATATTGTGCTCTCTGGGGGATTTTAAAACAATTTAACTTTTTTAATTATACGTTTTTGTAGTGCAGTTTTTTAAAATAATTAAAAGTTGTCAAAGAGTTTTTCATATCGACAGGGTTTTGTAAAAAAAAAAAAATTATAAATCATATACGCCAAAACTCCCCAACCGTCAAAGTAAACACTGAAAAATGGAAAAGACACGAACGCACACTGCACAGTGGAGTAGAATAAAACAAACACGTTAGTAAATATAAAGACTATAAAGAACTTATCGTATTTGCATGATAAGAAATTTTAGTTCGCAACTAAGCAACTTATGATGTAGCTTTTGCATTTAAAGACACCCTGTTACAGCATCTAATTGATCGAACTTAACAAGTGCTTTAAATTATTCTTATCATAATCACCCCTATTCTGCGTTTCGATTCGGATCGAAATTTTCTCCGTTTTTGGCAACTTTGGTGTTTTGTGCCAAAGTTCTGTAACTCCCGCGTTGAGAAAACTTTTCGATTGAAATGTGAGAAATGAAACAAAAATATCATAAGTTGAAACAAACATGTTTTTCTCACTTAACTGTTACTGAAACATTTTTGGCGAGTAATTACCTTACGTTACAGCTATTACACACCAAAAATGATACAGTAACAGTTTAGTGAGAAAAACATGTTTGTTTCAATTTATGGTATTTTTGTTTCAGTTCTCACATTTCAATCGAAAAGTTTTTCAACGCGGGAGTTACAGAATATGGGCACAGAATACCAAAGTTGCCAAAAACGGAGAAAATTTCGATCCGAATCGAAACGCAGAATACGGGTCAATATGTATGCTTTTAACATTAAATTTTTTTTTTTGGTTTTGACTTATAGAAAACTACTTTAAAATAAAGAACAAGAAAGTCTTCAATACTTTTCTATATTTTTCTAAAAATACGTTTTAGGTTTCTGCCAAGAGATGGATTCTGTTCCAATAGAACTTTAAGGCTTTTTAGGTCAAAAACTTATTAAACTAATGGAGTACTCTTAAATAAAAATTACCTTATTCCTGTTAGGTTGTTCTGAATCGATCGAAACAAATGCAAGTCAGACAGAACTAAAACCTTAGTTAAACCAGAGGTGGAGTAGGGCTTTTAGTCTGCTGCTTTCTAAATAGTTTCACTTGAACCGAAACCGAAGGCTTCGTGTTTTGCTCCTTATAAGTTTTCTCCCTAAATATTAAAGCTAAATTTTTTATGTGTAAAATAAGGCAACATAAATCCAGGTGGGACTGCTTATTAGAAAAACAACACCATTTATAAGTGAAAATGTAATTTCTGGTTTATTTACATTTTACACAAACGATCCACATGTAAGAGCTTCATGGAAGTGTTGCAATTATGGACAAATTTGTATCCTTAAATATTTCAATAGACATATTAAAACAAGAAAAGGATTAGCTGAAAGCAGTGTTTGTCAAACACGCAGAGAAAAATATGGTTGGGCATGGTTACGGCAACTAAACTATGTTTATTGCAACAATTCACAAATAATTGTTATATTTATTTAATATTAGCAATATTATAGTTACTGTTAACATATCAATGTTTATCGCAATTATAAATTTGAGTATTGATGACCGAAAAATAATCATTGTTCTAACAACTAAATAATGATAACTTTCAAAACATATTATATTACTCACAACCATATCATGATTTTTAATAGCCATAACATTCTTACTTTCTATACATTTATCATAATATGTTTAAGATGCAATCAAAATATTTTTAATCTCATATTATATTTTGTCAGCGCCAATTTTAAAATAATTTGTGTCGTTTGTAAAACAATTATTTGTTAAGCTCGATTCACCCATGCGTTCCGAACAAAATTTTTGTCCGGACAAAATTTTTTTTATATTGAGTTTGACATTTTACTTTTGAGAGAGAGAGAGCAAAGATTTTGTTCGGAACGTTTTTTCTTCAATTGGTTTAATTTTAATTCTTGTGCCGAACAAAATGAACTGAGATGCCACTTTTTTTCAATTTGTACATAAAAGTTGAATTGAGCTGCCACATATTACATTTTTCGTTTTGTGCTGAATAATTTAAAAAAAAATTAAATAAAAGATGGATGTTAAAGAAAATATTGCCCTGAAACTAATTGAAGAAATAAAAAAACCAGGAAGAGAATGTATTTATGATATGGGCAATCGTTCATATAAAAATACTTACCTTAAACAAAATATATGGACGGAAATAGAAAAATCTATTGGAATTGGTCGTAAGTAAATTTTAAATGGTAAATTTTAATCACCCCTATCGTGAATAATTTTTCCCTCGTAATTTTTCCCCTTTTCACATATTTGCGATCATGAACAGCTCCCATGAAAAAATGTAATTCAAAGGAGAATAATAACGTGAAAAAATGTTCACGGGAATAAATTCCGCTTATCGTGAAAAGTTTTTTCCCTCGTAATTTGTTCACATTTCCCTTAGATTTTGTCACTTTATTTTTGCTAGTGAATAGAACGTGTATGTTAGTAGTTCCTCCTATAAATCGAATATTAAGGGTTAGATCCGTTAATAAGGCACAAACCTATATATTGGCCAACAAAATGGAAAACAACAGGTTGATTGCCGCCGGATTTGTGAAAGACGTGGTGGCAGAATTTTGGAAAATATTCTACTACATAAAATTTAAAAAGTGCAATAAACTAACGTTGTTATCAACCTATCGCTCCAATACTAACTGCCTTATTTATAAAAATTAAAACATGTTAATAAAGGGTTTATTAAACGGATTTTGTATGAAAATCCGTTTCATAAAGCCTTTATTGACCGGTTTTATTTTTTATAAATTAGACCGTAATTATTTAGATTTATTATTTTAACTTTCCTTTAAAGTATATACATGTATATTTTTAAACAAAAATTTCAATGATTTTTAATTTTTTCTAATTTTCTTCTTTTTTACATTCACTGGAACAGATAGCATGAAAAATTTTTCACATGAGATTCGCGATTGCTTTTTTCCCTTCGAGGGGAATGAAAATTTCATGGGAACAAAAATTCCACTTGTTATTCACGATAGGGGTGAATATTTTTTTAACATAATGTTTACCAATTATTGTAGGAAGTGAATGTCAAATATTATGGAAAAGTCTGCGAAGACGCTACAAAGCAGCTTTACCTTAATGTTAAGGACAACTTTTCTGCCGGCTAATATGCTCTGGTTTACGAATAGGTATACCACGCAAATCAGGCCGTAAAATTGCAAGGATTTCATTGTCAGGAACAAGTGTGTGGAAAACACCGTTTGTTCTTCTTTTCTGTAATATTTTTCTTACTGCTATTCTTTTTACTTTCAACATTTTTTGATAAATTTTTTTTTGCTAGTAAATGGGTTTTATGCAATTCAATTAAAAATAATAAAATTAATTTTTTTCTTTCGTCCATTTTCTTTAACACACTTTTATAAAAAAAAACTAATAGTTTGCTAACTGTGCTGTCACTTTGTATAATCGTTTACATCTGTAAACCATATGGTAGCTTTGTTTTTCCGGACAAATTTTCCGAGATGGGTGAATCGTTCTGCAGAACACTCTCTGTAAAAAAATTATTGTCCGGTCAAAAATATTGTTCGGAACGCATGGGTGAATCGACCTTTAGTGAGTGGTTCAACAATTAAAAAAAATACTAATTAAAAAAACAATATTAAAAAAATTAAATAAATAATGAAATTGTATTAACATTAAAAAAAAAAAGTGCCACAAAATAATAAATCGAAGCAAAAAAATTCAATTTTTCTTATTGTTGTGACAATAATATGATAACTTCTTAACTAATTATAATTCACATGATAATAATATGACTCGTCTTATGTTATTATGATTAACATGATAAGAATATGATTAGGGGAAAAATATAATGATGCAATATTACGACTATATTTGGTCATAATATGATTCAGTAATAATCGCAATATGTTAACTACAATCATGAATCTTATCATAATATGTTGCTCTTAGAATACGTTTACCACAACCATGTTTTTCTTTGCGTAAATATCTACACATACTTTTTGTTAGTAAGTTACGTTTGAGAGTTCGGAGAAAAATATTAATTTTAAATCGTCAGGAATACCTGTTTCACTCAACCATCATAATCTGAAACATAAGTAAATGTAAAGAATTAAAGAACAATGAAATATTTAAATAGGTTTTGTCCTCAATTGTGTAGAGTATTTTCTCATGTTGAAATTAGACAAATTTGACCAAATTATTCGTGGATGTAAATATTTAGCTGGCCCTCAAAACAAAGGGAATATTGGAAGAGATTCATAGACATTAGTTAAATCAGCTATGTACGTGGGGTTGCCACGGTAACACACGACGAATCACTAAGCAAATCCTTTCCCACGTATAACAGAGTGAAACAAGGCTGCGCATGTTCTCAGCTACTCTTCATAACTGCCCTAGACTATATCTTGCATGCCGTCAACGACAATTCAAAGGCAACTGAATAGAAACTTGCTAAGCACTCGTATCGTCTTAATTGCCAATAGACAACAGGACATGCAAAGCCAGGTGGAAAATTGCGGAATTGGATATCGATCGAAATTTCCGTTTAAATTATGATACAGCGATGTAACATAAAAATACTTAAATAAATTGTTCACGAAGAACATAGGGCGTCATTAATGATTACAGAAACGTCAACAAATTTAATAGTCTTACTCCTTCAATATTTTTCAGGAATATTTTCTATGCACTATCAGAATTTTTTGTTTGTATATTTCTGTTGCGAATAATATAAAAATTTATAATAAATGTAACTCACCATGAGAAATAAAAATTCCTAGATTCTATTTGATACAAGTAAACTTTAAAAAGACAAAATGCATGAGATTAAACACAAATCATACCGCATACCTGCAGTCAATGAAATGGATATTGAAAAAAAGGACGATTTTGAATACATGGGTTGCACAATCAGCACTGATGGCGGAACAATCACAGATTAGACAACCGGCTCCGTTAAGGCAGGTTAGCATTCGCATCAAAGCACGGAGTAAGCAAATCAAATACGCTTCTGGAAAATACGCCTTTTCGAAGCATGCGTCAAATCCAACCTGTTGCCTGTACGGCTGTTAAAATGAAATGCAATGAAAGCAACAAAACAAAAGCTACAAAGGATATACCCTGCAGAATGAAATCAATAATGTTATAAATGCTTCACCCGCAGCAGATCTACAGCCAATTAACACGTGATCGAGCGCAGTGGAAAATTTATACAAATAATCTTTGTAATTTATGCTTATGTGCGGTTTTCACAATACAAGTGATTGAAAAAATTTAATGAACATCAAGAAAAAAACAGTGATTTTTATATAAATTTTATTACACGTTCAATCACTTGTGTTGTGAAAACCGCACATTAGTTTTAAAACATGCCATAATAGAAAAAATAAAAGCAAAATTTAAAGAGATGTCTTCCACCACTTCGTCTTTCTATCCAAGCCGTCCCCGGGTTCGTAATCAAATAATCTTTTTGGTGAAGCACCTTCATTCGTTCTCACAACTTGACCTAGCGAACGTAGTCGCTGTGTTTTGGTTTGTCTTCCTATGACAATGTGTGCATATATGATATATCTCATACAGCTCTCTCTCATACACTCCAAGCTCTGCCTCATATACTTTTGTACACAGAAAAAATGAAAAACCAACTTCAATTAACGTATTTGTTAGAAATTTGTACTATTAATTTAATTCTTTACTGATTTTCCGCCTGCAAACAAATTGATCATATCAATTAACGCATTTGTAAGTTTGAGCTTTTCTTGCTGTTCAGTTTCAATCAATAGGTTTAATTGAAATTTGACCACCAGTAAAAGAGGCTATATAAAACGTAAACACAAATCAAAAATATTTTTTTTCAATCAACACAGTTAATTGAAACAATTAAAAAATTGTTTGAGACTTTAAAAAAATATAAACAGCATTATTGAATTAATTGAAAAAATTTTGGTGAAAATTTTTTCTGTGTAAGTACCGATGCTTCAGATTCATATAACAGCACGGGTGGTATCAGTGTCCTTTATAAAGTGGTTGACCTTAATTTTATAAATTCATTTACCGAGATAAATGTCGGTACCGCCATAAATGGAATGAATGTACAGATGTATAAGTAAATTAAATAAAAAAAAATATTTTAACCCCATTTGATATCTCTCTTTAAATAAAATTAATGTTATTAAATATCCTTTTCACTATTCTTAAAATCCATTAAATCTGTTGAAAACCATAATTTTTAAACAAAAAGTTTTACCAAAACTGAAAACCATTAAAAAATGCTGACTACAATAAAATATTCATATTATTTACTTAGATCAACAAAACTATAATTTAACTTACTAAAACACATCCATTTGCATTTACATATTTATATTTAAAAAGCAAAAAAAAAAAAACTATATATAAATTTACACACATTAATATTCAAACATCTGGCAGCATTTACTTAAACTATTTTTTTATTTATTTTGATTTAAACAAAAACAAACTTTAAACAATAGAGTACACGATTATTCCTGCTAGAACACAAGTGCATTCTCTACTTCCATTTAAATTTCACAGTAATCTCTAGAATATTTTTTAAATAAAAATATTAACATACATATACTTTTCCCCGTACGTATTTTCTGCTTTTAGTTTATTTTCATGTTAGACAAATATTCAGCTTGAGATATAAGTTTTTTTTCTAACCTTATGAAATAATTTTTTGTTAAACTGGTAACCAAAAAAAAAAAAAAAATAGCAGAGAATAAAAAGAAAAAAAACATATTTTATGCACATGAACTCGTCCTTTCAACGCCTTATATGTAAAGATGTGCATTTATAGAGGAACATTTGGCAACAGCAATTTTTATGCAGCAGCAGCATTAAAAACAGCTGCTGCATTTGCTGCTATCACCTCAAGGTGTAAATATATAGTTTTCGTTATTGTTGTAAAGTTTTAGTGCATTTAGGAGACAAAGGAAACGTAAACAAAGAACTTAATGTCTAAATTCTTAAGGGCACTTTAAGTGAACTCAGATGGAAAAAGTGGGGGTTGTTCTCTGCGCTTTAGTACACACACACATACAAGCATGTACGTACATGTTTTTAATTATTGTAAAACAGAATTTTTTGAAAATTATTATTAATGATGGTTACATTGTTCTGAAATGTTTTTGTAAACTAAATGGTTACTTTTAAATGATTCTAAATGAGGATAAAAATAACCGAATAAAGGAAGGAGCTTCAACATCTCGCTTGTGCATGCAAGTACATGACATGTTCCTTGCATTTGACTTGAAAAATTTCAAACTGCAAAAACAAACATGTCGTGTGTTACCTTTATAACATTGCTTCTGTAAAATTCAGATGCAACTTAATCCGACAAAATCTCTATTGGAGCGTGCTTTATTTTCTTCTGACAAACCAACTGACATCAGCTGTGTCTGAAATCTATGCCGGGAAGAAACGGGCAGCGGCGGTCCACTATTGACTGAATCATTAGCCGGCTAAAGTTAATATTTTACAATGCCGAAACATGTATGATGTAAGTACACGCAGAGAAAAAATATGGTTGGGCATGGTTACGGCAACAACACTATGTTTAATGTAACAATATATTGTTGTCGTACACAAATAATTGTTATTTTTATTTAATATCAACAATATTATAGTTACTGTAAACATATCAATGTTTATCGCAATTATGAATTTGAGTATTGTTGACCGAAAAATAATTATTTTTCTAACAACTTAATTATGATAACTTTCTAAACATATTATATTTCTCACAACCATATCATGATATTTAATAGCCATAACATGATAACTTTCTTTACATTTATCATATTATGTTAAAGATGCAATCAAACTATTTTTACTCTAATCATAGTATGTTAGCGCCATTTGTAAAAAATTTTGAAGAAGTTGTGTCGTTTTTTTATTTGTGAGCGGTAAAACAATTACAAGATAAAATTCCATAAAAAAAATAAGTTTAAAGAAATTAAAAAATTAAAATATTAGCGGAGTTCATTCAAGTATTAGTGATGTAAAAGTGCAAATGCAAAATATCATAGTTTTTTGTAAAATCCAACAACAAAACACACAGAGATTTCGTTATATTTTATAAAAGTGCTACGATATTTCTGTGGTTTTCATGGGCAACCGCGTATGTCTTAAAACAAATTGTTCAGGAAAGCCGAAAACCCATTCTAGATCAAACTATGAGCTAGGTATTGCACATTTTAAACTTTGTCATTACGTTACAAAACGGCATTGATCCATCTTTTTTCAAAAAAATATAAAGAGCGTTCAAAATTAGGCAATATGGCATCAACATCTTAAAATCAAAAAAATGGACACACGCGGTTGCCCATGAAAACCACAGATTTTTCATTTGCTCTTTTGCAAGCCTTATATTGAACTCCGCTATTTGATTAACATTAAGAAAAATTGTAAAAAGCCACAAAATAAAAAATCGATTCAAAAATATTTAAATTTATTTTGTATTTTTATGACAGCTATGAAAGGTGCTGTATCATAATATGATTGCTTCTAAATTTATTATGATTAACATGATGATAATATGATTACTTCTTAGCTTATTATGATTAACATGACAATAATATGATTAATTTCTTAGCTTATTATGATTAACATGACAATAATTTGATTACTTCTTAACTTAGTATGATTAACAGAATAATAATATGATTAAGGGAAAAATATTATGATGACATATTACGAGTATATTAAGTCATAATTTGTTTCAATAATAATCTTAATATGGTGACTACAATCATAATTCTTATCATAATATGTTGCTCTTAGAATATGTTTACCACAACCATGTTTTTTCTTTGCGTGTAACGAGTAAGAATACCGGATAATGTGGATTTCTCTATTGTTAATTTGTTAGACATTCTAATATTGTCCCCAAAAATAAACAAGAAATATTTAAATATATTCCACAGATGTCGAACGTCTCTTGTCTGAAAAAAGGAGAGCTCAAAGAGAGTGGCGATTGCACAGATCCCCTTAACTTAAGAATTTATTAAAAGAGTGTACAAAAAGGCTAAGAAAGTTATTGTAGACTCAGAAAACGGAAAGATATCTTAGGGACCTTGACGCAACTCCACAATCAGACTACTCATTATTGCGTGCAGCTAGAAAACTCAAAAAGCCAGTTGTCTCTAAGCCACCATTAAGAAACTTGAAGAGAAGTTGGGCAAGGAATGATATTGAAAAAGGAAATCTGTTTGTTAATCATTAAAAAACGTATTTACCCCAAATATATCGCACGATATTGCGGTCGAGTTACCACCTGTTGCTGCTAGAGCAGCTGTTCCCCTAAGACTTGAGATAAGTGAAATCTAAAAGGCTCTTTGTGATTTAAACCCCAAGAAAGCCCCTGGTTTTGATAAAATTAGCAACAAAATACTTTTCGAGCTACACAGCACAGCAAAGAAAATTATTCTTTTAATTTGTAATGCTATTTTACGCCTTGAATACTATCCTCAAAATTGGAATGTTTCCTTGGTTACCATGATACCTAAACCAGGAAAATATCACACAAAAGTTGAGTCATATAGGCCTTTAAGCTTACTTTCTAATATATCAAAGCTGTTTAAGAAGCTGTTAGTGTCAAAATTATCCCCAATTTTAAATGCAAATTGATGTATTCCTAACCACCAATTCGGCTTTAGAAGAGAACACAGCACAATCGAAGCCTTTGAAGAAAGAAAATATTGCTTCGCTCTCTTCATCGATTTCTCTCAAGCTTTCGATAAAGTCTAGCATGAAGGCTTACCACATAAATTGAAGCTAAACTTACCAGTAAACACACACAAGCTGTTAGAAAGCTACTTAGTCGGGCGAAACTTTGTTATTAAAAAAGGTGATTATTTAAGCTCTCCTCAGTCAAATGACGCAGGAGTCCCTCAGGGAAGCATCCTGGGCCCACTTTTCTACTTAATATATACCTCGGATATGCCAACAAACCACTACACCCAAACTTCAACATTTGCTGATGACACAGCTTTTCTTAGCGTGCACGAAAACCGTCATGAAGCATCTCGTTGCTTACAGGGCAAAAAAAACTTGACGTTAAGTCGGACTTGAGGTTTTTGTACCGGAGTCGTAGTCGAAGTACCCACAAAATTTTAAGAGGGTCTGCTTTAAAAATTTTCAAGTCAAAAAATAATCACCAGTCTACACTGATAGAAAAATGCATCTAACATCAGAATTGTGACATCAATGTTACAACAAATGGCATCAATGATGCAAAAAGTAACATCAATCCAATGACTAACGTCTTCGTACAATTTTGTTCTTTTTTACGTGTCATCTATTTTATGACTATAGTGACATTAATTCGATGGCACATTTTGTGTATTAACTTTATTTTCACGATTACAACTTTTTATAAGATGCAAAAATTCCTGTTTTCTATTTTTTTTAATTATTTAGTTGAATACATGAAATTTTTAAAGTAGAAAACCACATGAGGCATGGTGCTGGTGTCTTATTATTGATAGTTCGGCTGTAAACAAAGGTCGTAATTCAACAAACGTGAAACAAATATATGCAACGGGTAAGTAAATAATAATATTCCTTCACTTTGACTTAAGTCAATTCCAATGACTTTGACTTAATGACAAACTGTCATTAAATTGATGCTAATGTGTCCTTTCTCCGATGTTACTGCGTCATCGCTTGAAGACATGTTCGTCATTCCTGTGATGCCGATGTGTCATCTTTGGCCAAGTGATGTTAAGGTTGACATCACAATGATGACAAGTGTCATGGGGTCAAAAACGAAGACACTTGTCATAGTACTGATGTCAAAATACATCAGCGTTATGAGTCCTTTTCTATCAGTGTACAATACGCAAACAATAACTTTATGTAAAAAACTATATTAGAGCTCAATGCGGCACGTGTTAACAACAGTTAAAATTCAAATAAGGACCAGACTCGCATGCATTTAGCATTAATATTGGAGTAGTAAAAGGAGTCGAAGTTGGAGTTGGAGTCGTTATTAAAAAATTTCAGCGGATGGAGTTGGAGTTAAAACTATTTCTTGACGACTCCACAGCCCTTGCATTATGGTTGGACCACCCTTTATATCGCTTTGTATTACTATTTAAAACAATTTATTGGCCCTACCAAAGGTATTTTACCTAGGGATTCCAATACCGGTGTTGCCGATACCGAAATACCGGTATTACCGCCTAAAATCTAAGTATGGCGTTGAGAATACCGGGATTTTTTAGTTTTTAAAATTCTTGGTGCTTCTATATTTTATTTTAGATATTTTTACTCCATAAATAATACCGAAAATACAGATAATACCGGTATTGGAATCCCTAATTCTGGCCTTTAGAATTGGTCAATTTGGCCCAAAACAAAAGAAAAAAAATTCAAAATGCTTCACTTCCTTATATGCTGTGATGTAGGGCGTTGAATGGTTGGGCTTAAAAAATTATTTTTTTAAGGTGGACTATTAAAGATTTTTTAATAACTAATTATTTGTGAAGGGATCATAAAATTGCTAAACGAAAATTCGTTTTATTTTGAAAACGGTTCATTTTACTAAGGCACAACATCAATGTATTTTTTTTTTTTAATTTTAATTCATAAAATTTTTTAAACATTTTTGATGGCTTCGACTTGATATATTTCATTATTAAGTACTTTAACGCTTACTTAAAATCTTTCGTACTGCATTAAGTTATTTGAATAATGCCAAGTTTATTTGTATTTATTAAGACCTTAAAAGAAATCAAAGCTTAATTTATAATCTTTAGATATCAAAGAAAAATTTTGCAATAATAAGAACACATAAATACTTTACAAGAAATCTCTAACAGAAACTTTATTAAATATATTAAATTTTTTTTTTTGCTAAATTCGTTCCAAATATATTTAATTTAATTTTTTTGGCAACGTCAATAATACAAACATATGCACAGTATTTACAATTAAACTGTTAGCGAGGCGAACTTTAAGGCTCTCAATGAGAAAAAAGCGAGGCAGCAAAAGAGAACTACAGTATAGAGACATTAAGTTTTATAGCCGTTTATTGCATTGTTTTGTAAGACCTTAAGGACATTTTATACATTTCATACGTTCAAGTCATTCATTCCATTTTTATTTCATTTTGTTTCTTTTGTGAAAACAAAGAAAGAACAATAACAAAAAAAAATACAACTCTAGTCAAATAAATAAAGAACAAAACAGAAGAAAACAATTTTTCTGTTTTGCCCCAACTGGCACTTAACGGCCTTGTTTTAACCACACAGTGGCTCTGTGATATGTTGGGATGATGAGATGATGCCGTTTGGCTGCGATGTGGAAAACGCCAGCGGTAAAAGTGTTGATGATGGTTGGTGGTGGCAATAAAATAATGACGATTATACTGACAATGACGGTTTGACTTATGTTTCTTTTAGTTTTTGTACACATTTCATTTTTTGTGGCACTTGTAAACAAAATTGTTTAACAAGTTTTGTTAACTTTTTTTTTAATATCTGTTTCCCTCTCTAATGTTGGCCATAAAATACAGTCAGAAATCAAGGAAACAAAAACAAAATGTTAAAGTTTCTTTTTATGCTGGTTTTTAGCAACGAATAATTTTTATAGAAACAAAAAAAAGGAAACCATTCATAAGGATCATTTGCTTTGAAACATTTGTTTAAAACTGTTTTATAGCTGTTGTAAATTTGAGCTGCAAAAGTAAAAGTTTATGCTCTTATTTATTTGTTTGTTTTTTTTTTCTTCTTCTTCTTCTTACAATGGACTTCTCATAACTCATCTTAAACTTTTATTCTTTATTAACCAAATTAAATGGATGTTATAGTTGGTGGCTTAAACAGTATTATATCTTATAATGATCTATTTAAAGCATTATAAAGTTTAAAAAAAATTTTAATTTGGAAAACCTTTTGAAGCTGTTCTTTTAAAATAAGTACCTATTACAAAAGATTGCATATAATTGGTGACATGTAGAAAGGCGCCAACTCACAAATCAACAACTTTACAGGAGAAGTTAAAAAAGTAACAGAAAATTTATATTTAAAATTGCTTCTCTATCTTTAAAACTTTTGCATCATATTTTTGTGTGAAGTCTATTGGAATCAAAAGAAAACTTTTTTGTACATCAGACCAACGAAATGTGATATTCAATTCAATTCAATTTTAATTTCAAAAGATTTTGTTATTCGTGCTTAATTCCCAGTTTTTATTATTGATAAAAACACTTGAAATTTATTGTTGATGGGATAAGCTATTCCTATGCGCATTTCACTGGTTGCTTAGGCCAGATCATCAGGAAACTTCATCCATAACGTTTTAGAAAAACTAAAGATATTAAACCAAATAAAACTGTTAAGCGTATAAGACTTATAGCAACAGTTCTACTTGTTACAATATCAAAGCTTAAACAAAACACATCAACAATAAACAGTGGGTTTATCTCATCTTACATTCCCCACTACAATTAGTTGAAATTCTCTCAACATTAATTGTAGTTGTAAGTAGGTTAAGAAAAACAAAATAAAAACAACAACAACAACTTTACAAAAGATGTTGACAATTAAGTGTTTTTTTAGGCCGTGCACTGCCTGTTTATTATCAAAAAGTAATTTCAATTTTTGGGAATACAAAATTTTAATTTCAAAAGATTTTGTTATTCGTGCTTAATTCCCAGTTTTTATTATTGATAAAAACACTTGAAATTTATTGTTGATGGGATAAGCTATTCCTATGCGCATTTCACTGGTTGCTTAGGCCAGATCATCAGGAAACTTCATCCATAACGTTTTAGAAAAACTAAAGATATTAAACCAAATAAAACTGTTAAGCGTATAAGACTTATAGCAACAGTTCTACTTGTTACAATATCAAAGCTTAAACAAAACACATCAACAATAAACAGTGGGTTTATCTCATCTTACATTCCCCACTACAATTAGTTGAAATTCTCTCAACATTAATTGTAGTTGTAAGTAGGTTAAGAAAAACAAAATAAAAACAACAACAACAACTTTACAAAAGATGTTGACAATTAAGTGTTTTTTTAGGCCGTGCACTGCCTGTTTATTATCAAAAAGTAATTTCAATTTTTGGGAATACAAAATTTTAATTTCAAAAGATTTTGTTATTCGTGCTTAATTCCCAGTTTTTATTATTGATAAAAACACTTGAAATTTATTGTTGATGGGATAAGCTATTCCTATGCGCATTTCACTGGTTGCTTAGGCCAGATCATCAGGAAACTTCATCCATAACGTTTTAGAAAAACTAAAGATATTAAACCAAATAAAACTGTTAAGCGTATAAGACTTATAGCAACAGTTCTACTTGTTACAATATCAAAGCTTAAACAAAACTCATCAACAATAAACAGTGGGTTTATCTCATCTTACATTCCCCACTACAATTAGTTGAAATTTTAAGTCAGTTTGTTATTGAATTGATAACAGAAAATTCTGATTTAACAATGTGTTTTTTTTTTGCCAGAATTTTGGATTCACTTATGGTATTTTCGTTTCTTAAAAATGCGTTGCTCTCTAAACGGGTAACTTGTTTTATTCTAAGTTATTCACCCTTACGCCCCGTATTAACCGACAGTGTTGAAAATGCCCTGTAAAACAGTTGACTTCTGTTAATATATAGGGCTACCAGACAAAGTGTGGAAAAAATCGCCTCTAATCAGCACAGTCAAATGTTAAATTTTAATAGTTTATTTATCTATTATTTTATAGTAAAAAACATAAGAAAGTATTACATTGTTAATGGCAGGTTGGCAGCGATATAAAATTTAAGTGGATTCGGAGTTATAAAATTATTCTTAAAAAAAATCGTCAAATTAAAAAATCTTAAAAACTTCGGCAGTCTGGCAGACGTATTTTCTGGTTAACATATTTTATGAAAAACAAACTTAAGAAAATTTTAAAACATTTAAAGACAAAAAGTTAAAAATATGGATATTACCGCAGCCATTTTTTATTTTAAGCAACAAACTTCTTGATTGGCACTTGAAATCGGCACTTTGCTAATTTCGGAACAAAAAAACCGTCAAATCTGACAGCCCTGCTTGCAGCTATAAAATTTTGGCCTAAACTGACTTAAATTACATAAAATATCATCATTAAAATATTCTTAAAGCCAAACTGGTGCTATGGTATTCAGTTATGGGGCACTGCCTCGGCCCCTAATATAGAAAAAATTCAAAGGCGCCAAAATAAAATTGTTCGAATAATCACAGCTGCCCCTTGGTATGTAAAAAACTCAAATATTCACAAGGATCTCAATGTTCCATTAGTCAAAATGTGATGCGTACGTGAGTGAAAATTCTTTTGTGAGGATTTTGAACTAAATCAAACCCTCAATTTCGCTTCGCGATGGACAGTGGCACGCTGGTGTTTGGGCTGAAGCTCGCCGGAAATGGGGGGTTTGATTTAGTTTAAAATCCTCACAAAAGAATTTTCACTCACGTACGCATCACACAAAATGGCGCCCAACTTGGGGCATTACTCCCAAACAATTCTTTTTCGGGCAATGAGTAGTGCCATGGATGACGGTAAAATGTCATACGGGGTGGGCTGCCTGTCCAGGACGCAAACATCTGGTCCTGAAGACTCGAGTTCGATCTTGTCAAAATCAGCGAAAATTTTATTATCATCATTCAACGGTCGTATTTGTTCAATGTTCTTCGTTTTATATCGCTTCGGTTTTTCATCTACATCTTTCGTTTTTGGCACGAATTAAGTTGTGTATGTGTGAGTAGATGGACACGAACCCCCCATTTCCGGCGAGCTTCAGCCCAAACACCAGCGTGCCACTGTCCATCGCGAAGCGAAATTGAGGTTTTGATTTAGTTCAAAATCCTCACAAAAGAATTTTCACTCACGTACGCATCACAAAAACTATGATTACGAAATATGCAGTAAAATACTTAAAAAGGCTCGAATTGCATCCGAACCCACTAGCACGAAATATTTTAAATGATAGCGGCCACACTCGCTTAAGAAGAAGAGACACTGCAGCACTTATCCAATTAGATGAGCGATAAACAACTATATAAGTGAACAGAACCCGTGATGAAGAAAATTTTTGTCTGGCACTGGCAGGACATAAAATAACGTATTAGGTTAAGATTTGATTAATTATTGTTAGTTCATATTTAATATATGAAGATTCAATAAATAAATTCAACCTAATTTAGTGTAAAGTACTAGAACAAAAATAATATTAGTTCTTCGTATTGAATCTAACGAATTTTAAAAAGAGTTCATAGCTTATCCAAAATAGCCAACAAAATCGCCAACTATTGCCATGTCGCCAAATCGAAAGTTAGGTCGCCAAACAAGTTTGAAAATCGCCACGTTTGGCAAGAAATCGCAACATCTGACAACCCTGTATACATGCACCTTTTAACAAGGTGGTTTTTTTTTTATTTTTTTTTTTTGTAGAATGAAAACACCATTAGAAAGAGCAAATCATTTTGTTTTCAAAGTTTAACGCAGGTATGATTTCTTAAAGCTTTTTGTAGATATTGGTTCTAACCAGGCATGGAAAACATTTTTCAATTGTTATGTTGATAATAAAATGTTTTTTTTTTATAAAAGCAAACTACAGGGAGTTTCCGCGTGTGTCGTACTCTTTCGAAACGATGGCTGAGTTGTATTTTTAAACAAATTGGAAATTTTAAGAAAAAAGAATGTTAGTTATATTTTGTGGCTGTTTTGAAGCTGATTTCTTATTTCGGCAAAGTAAAAAAACTATCGTTCATTCGAAATAAATAGTATAAAAATCGTAATAAGCAGTACACATTTTTTGGAACTTTTAATTTTTTCCTTTAAAATTGAAATATAATCTGTCAAAATAATAATAATATAATAATTATATTTAACACAAAAAAAATAGATTGTTTAATAGGGACCCATCGTACTGCAATATTTAATTATTTAAAGATAGAAAAAAAATTACTCGTAAAAGTCCTTTTACGGTAGCAGCAGTTTACAACAAATTAAGGTGTTTTTTAAAAAAACTGCCTGGAAAAAAATTGTCATTAAAAAAAAATTTTACTTTACGTCTGGTAACCCTCGGCCCAACTAGTAGGTCTGCGCACAACTACAGCGAATTTAACAATAGAAAAAACAAGACGCATTCGTTTGTGTAAAAAATAATAAAATGTCAAGAACAATTGCACCAGAAAAACACAGCTCTGCATAAAATCAGCAGGCATTTCGCGCAGACCTACTAACTGGACTATGTAGTATCCCGTTTAACAGTTCACGTTAAATGCTGTCAAAACTTAAATGAAGAAAACTGAAATTATGTTGATGGAGTTGTATTCTGCTCATTTTGTATAAAAGTAATGAAATGTTACAATTTTTTACAACTGGAAATAATATAAGTTGCGCTTATTTCACGTGGAGTTTGAAGGAATTTGAAAGATGTAAAAACTTTATTTTAAATGAGTTAGAAAATATTTAAAGAACACCTTAGTAAAATAACTTTTTTCAAAACAAACAAAATAGTAAAACAAATGGGGTTTGTTTGCACTTAAAAAACAATTTCGCTTACTTTAAAAAAAATAAGAACGTCAAATAGTACAACTCGCGAGATAGATAACATTGATACATGTAAATTTGAACAGAGTGGGTACTAGGCGTAAGAGAAAAATAATTTTGGTACTTACTTGTAATAAAAGCAAATTTCTGCACAAAAGTAATTATTATAATAAAGCAACTTTAATAGTAAAAGTACTTTTTTATAAAACAAGCATTTTGTTTTAAAAAGTAAAAACTTTCTGCTTAAATATATTTTCCCACTAAACGCTTTATTGATATTTTTTTTCATAAAAAAAGTAGTTTTTATAAGCTTTTTTTTTGTAAAGTTCTGGAAGACTTTTCTTCTTATGCAAAAAAATTTAAAATTTTCGCCAACATCTGCCGTTTATGATAAAAATATCTTCATGCAACAAAAATCTCTTAACTTTAATAAAATAATTTCGAAGTACTTTAATGTCATATTTTCTCTATTGATTTTAGGTTTTCTACAACATACATACATACAGTACTTTAATGCCATTATATTTTCTCTATTGATTTTAGGTTTTCTACAACATACATACATACACATATACAAATGTACGTTTGTAGAGAAAATAAAATGAAAATATTGTATAGAAAAAAATTTGTCCGATAAAAGTTTGATTGAAAAACTTTTGATGAATGGCATATTCTGGCCTCTTACTGAATAATTTATGGTACTTTTTTGCAAATGCGCCTAAAAACTTCAACGAAAATAAATTAATATAAATTGTCAATTGACATTCGATTATGCAGAAATAAATTGATAAGTGAAATTCAAAATATAAAAAAATATATTGGAAAAGGAATTTTTAATAATAAAAAATATATTTCAATGCATAATAGTATATACGTAGTTTAAAGCTATTTTTTTATAATTATCATTACTTAATATAATATTCCACTTTACTACCCTCCATGAGTAACTCTCCTTTTTACGTCTCAATTTGGGAATTAAATTAACATTAATATAGAGTAAATGTGTGTCTTAAATATAATTGATAAGGACTGTTTTCATTCGTTTCCTTTTGCCCTTAAAGATTTGAAATGTTTTTTTAACTACAGAAAGAAAAAAATATAATTAATTTAGCAATTAATAAATCAATCACGTTAAGAGTAGTCATTAAGATTTTTATAGCTTTTTGCTTAAAGACACATCTTGTTAACAGCTTTTAGGGAGTTTTATAAAATAAATAAAAAAGTTCTTTAAAGGAAAAACTACAGCAACTTATTTGAGAAACAAACATATTTTGGTCATGAGAATAAAAATCGAAGGGGTACAAATGTTTCAACACACACACAAACAATCATCCCTATACATAATCTTTAAACATACACACAAAAAACTGTTGCATACTGAAAGGCTGCCAATTAAATTTCCCCTATTTAAATAAAACTTATCTCTGTTTAGGATTTCTTATACCAACACCACAATAGTGGAGAGGGTATTATGCGTTTGTGCTGATGTTGGTAACAGCTTAAAACATTGGCCATAGACCAACCTTAAAGTATAGCGATCGACTTAAAAGTCGCTTTCTGAGTCGATGTAACGAAGTCCATCCGTCCGTCCGGCTGGCTGGCCATAAAACTTTGTGCGCAAAGTACAGGTCCTAATATAATGAAATTTGGTACATAGGTTCCACTTGACACAAGGACCTAGCCTAGAAAATGGTGAGAATCCACATTTGGCCCATAAAAATACTACTCCCGGTAATAATGCCACTTCTTCCTTGTTGATTGACATAAAAATTGGTGACGATAATTCCCACAATAGCTTCTATGTCATGACAAAATGTTATGCTGATAAATCCGAAGTTACCTATAGGTCCCATACAAACTCCCATCCTAAGATCACTTAAATGCAAGCAAATCTCATTTAGATGAAGATATCCAAAGATGCCGAATGAACTTTTACATGAATAGTAACCTCACAACATAATTTTGTTCCGGCGGGTCCATGATTGCCCATGCGTCCTATATAACGTCCACTGTGGAAAATTTCTTCTAAAATACTGGGGTGTAGGGTATCATATGGTCGGGCTTTGCCAACTATACTTTCTTACTTGTTTTGTTAAACCATGTAATTACAATTTTAAATCTCTCAAGATTTATTTATTTAGACCCAAAAAAGGAAATATTTGTAACAGAGGATATGTTTTTGTTAACAAATAAAAAACATTGTTTCTTACGCCTTAAGGCTGTAATTTGAAAAGTTTTTTTAATTTATGCAATTTCTATAATACAACCTAGTACTTTAATTCATTAAATCTCTTGAGGATGTAACAAATAAGAGATTCATCTTAAGCAAAGCCAGACAATTGTACATTTTTGTTTATTTTTTTTTTTTTTTTTTTTTTTTTGATTTACCTCAAGGACAATTTAGAAAAGTTTTGGTTTAAGAAATATTTAGAAAACTTTGCTTCGAAAAATTAAAAAACAAAATAAAATTTTACCATATTTTTCATATAAACATTGAGCAAAAAGAAAACTGTGAATAAATAATATTTTCAAATTGAAGTTTATGGTATGAAAATGGGTGAAATAATAGATCTCAAATAGTATGCAGATTAGCTACTAATTAGCTACGGGAATAAAATAAGCGTTATCTGCGGAAAAATTTAAAAAAATGTTGCAAAGAAACCATTGCTCTAAAGTCAAAATGCAGTCCCTGAATTTTTCCGAGAAAGTTTGAAAATTTTTTTTTTATATTAAACAAACAGGCCGTTTTCCTAAACGCCTATTGCATTGTAGTAATACATGGCTACATGTTCTTAAATGCAGCCATAACAATTTTGACAATGCATTTAGTTGCGAAATGCAACTTTGTAGTTGTAACTGCGCAGAGAAAAGCAAATAAAGCAGTTAAAATAATGTAGATGCAAACCATATTCATATACAAAACAACGTAGGTAAAAATTTAAGTACACAATGCATAAACACGGTATTGATTCATTGTGAACACACGTTTAGGAAAACAGCCACAATGTTTATTAAAATTTATACAAACTTTCTCTTTAAAATCAGAGGCTTTAATATGATTTTAGAATAATGGGTTCTTCGGAATATTTGCAAATTTTTTTTACGTTTCTGCTAAACCTCTTGTCCCACTCTCACGCATGTATCTAAAAATAAAATAGAAATTCCCAAAAGCTATTTGTTTGTTCTTTATAAAATATGAACTAATAATAATTAATCAAATCTTATTCTAGGTGTTTATTTTATGTCCTGCCAGTCTCAAACGAAAATTTTCCCCATCACGGTTAAATAATATGAATCCGTAACGAAACGTACTATTTTTTATAATGTGTACCATTTTCTAGGAAATGTACCATTTTTATAAATTTGCCATCTATCTTTGTGTGCTTTTTCGTTCCCTATAAACTACGGAACTGGTTTCGTAAAATTTTTACAGAAATTTAACACAGTTCAAATGACTTCCTGGTGTTTGGTATAAGCTGTAAATATTTGTTAGCGTGGCGCCGCCCATAAAATGACAATAAAAATTTCATTATTTTTAAAGAACGGTTAAAGTAAAAGTTCCCAAATTGTAAACAAATAGTTTGGTATGGACTAAAAAAGTGAACGTGGAACCTCTGCTACAGGGAAAATACAAATGCCTAAATATCGCAGTAGAAGTATTCAAATTTGGTACTAATTACTTCTGTATCAATACATTAGATCTATTTCAAAAACATTTTACTAATTTTATTTCTCAATAAAATGAACTTTTTATATCAAATGTGTCGTTTTCTATTCAGTCCACAATAATATTTTGTATAAAATGCAGAGTTCAGAAAAATACACACACTGTATCAAAATCTCGCACATAAATGTAGACAATCACAGTTGAAAGCAACATAACACGTACTACAGCAACTTCTGAATAGACACATCAGAGCAATGATTTTCGTTTTTTTTTTTTCTTTGTATATGTTTTTCACCAAAGCAATCACTGACAAACGAAACTAAACAGCCAATACGCTGTTTTTATTAATTTTAATAAATTTGGTTGAATCAATTGTTTTCGTTTTTATTTGTGTGTATGTATCAGATTTTTCTGATCGGTAATGGATAATGTTCTAATATTTAGCCGTGCACGAAATTAAACTAGAACCTGTCTATTGCACATTTACTTTTTTTGCCGTACACAAAGTTAAAGTATAGCTATTATCGAACCTGTCTGTCGTTCATGTGCTTTATTTTTGCCGTACAGCTGCATTCGAACCTACAATCGAAAATGTCTATCGTTCATGTTCTTATTTTTTAAACGTACACGACCTTAAAGTATCGAACCCCTCTTTCGTACATGTACTTTTTTTTGTCATACACGGACACGACCTTAGCTACAATCGTTGTTGTATGGTTAAAGTGTGTTTCGATCTTTAAATACGAGAACTACTCATGTCCGTGTACGCAACCAACAATTAATACGAAAGACAATCGTGGTTATATTCGGCAACGTTGAAAATTTAGAAACACACATAATTGTTATGTAAATAAAGTTATGTACTGGTGGCTTTTGAACAGTACATTGTGTGTATGATGTATGTATTTTCTGAACCCCGATAAAATGTACCATTTTTATACAACGAACCATTTTTTATAATATGAACCATTTTTTATAATAAAGGGTGTTTTTTATGGAGTGAAAAAATTTAAATCATAATAAAACAAGGAAATATATTTTGAATATCAATGAAACGGGCATTATTGGAATAAAAAATTTTATTTAATTAATGTTTAGATATGATTTCTGCCATGTGGCCGCCACGGCTGGCGCGTAAAAGGCGCAATCTGGAACACCAATTTTCAACCAGTTTTCGCATTCTGACCATCATCGTTTTTGAAGACATATGGGCCAATGACTCCGCCAGCCCATAAAGCGCACCTTACAGTAATATTCTGGATGTAATGGTGTCTCGACAAAAGCTGGTGGATTCTCCTAACTAAAAATGTGACACTTCTTCTCATTCACGTACCCATTCAACCAGAAATGGGCATCATCGGAAAAAAAAATTTTGAATGGAAACTTAAAAGCAATATAAATTTGTGCTTCAGCCCATTCTCCGAATTATTGTGACTAAAAATATCAACAATTTGCTCGCGTTGATCTGTCGTAAGTCGATTTATAATGAAATTTCAAAGCAAACTAAACAAAAAGCAATAATCAGAAGTAAAAATGGGTGCTCAAATAAAGCAGTGATGCAAACTCAAGGCTGTGACACTCTAAAATAACACCCTTTATATGCATGTTTACGTCCAGGAATTGGCAGGATGTAAACTTTAGAATAAGATTTGATTAACTTTTTTTTTGTTTATGTCGCAATATGTAAAGATTCAATAAATAAATTATGAAAAGAAGAGAATTTTTTATAAAAGACTAGCCGTTCCCGCGGCGTTGCCCGCCCAGAATGAATTTTTGATTTACTATAAAGAAATATAAAGCCTGTTTGTTATATTGTATTTAGATCGATCTACATAAGTTTTAAACTTCATCAATATCGAAATTTTCCATCTGTCCCATCATATTCCTAGCTGTGAAAAACATTTAAACTCTGTGTGTTTAAATTACGCTGACTATTCAAATTTCATCAAAATTGGTTAGATATTTTCGGAGTGGCACTAATTCTCCGAAAGCGATAGACTGGAGGTGGAATGAAGGCTAAACAGCGTACTCATGTTAAAATGACTTTATTTTCTTTTGAGTACGGAAACTATTGCCTTATTAGATCTCTACTAAAGCGATAAATAACAATTTCTGAATATAGGAGGTTTAGCGGCAGTGAACCCTACCCTAAATGCTAGTTTACACTATTATACTTTGTATTAAATTATGTCAAAAGCTCAAGTAATATGAGAAAGTGTGATTGTCTGACTACAAACAGTAATGGTACATTCGATTAATTGACAATCGCAAAAAAAACTTAAGATAGTGTGTTAGAGAAATACAAAGTACCAAAAAAAAAAATCCCTCTTACAGATTCTCATTTACTCTAGACCTTGCATGTCTAACTTTATGTTTCAAGGTTCAACATTAACAGAAATTCAAAAAGTACAAGGAAAAGAACAACGAATTACCAAAAATCCCCTCTACAGATTCGTATTAACTCAGAACATTACATGTTTAATTTAAAACTCCAATATTAACGGAAATTCTATAAATACCAGTAAAAGAACAAAAAAGTACTAAAAAGGCCGCCTTACAGACTCTCATTCACTCTGGACATTGCAAGTTTATTTTTATGTTTCTAGGTCCAATATTAAGGACAATTAAAAAAAAATTCCAGTTAAAGTAGAAATAACTACCAAAAAAGCTCTGTTATAGATTCTCATCCACTGAGGACCTTGCATGTTTCCATGTCCAATGCAAAGAAAAATAAAAAAGTACCAATTTAAGAACAAAAAAGTACCAAATAGGTCGCTTTAAAGATTCTTATAAACTCAGGAACATACAGGTTTAATTAAAGTTTTACTTGCAATGCTAACAGAAATTCAGAGAGTACCAGTTAAAGACCAAAAAAGGTACCAAAAAGTTCCCCTATAGAGTCTTATCCCTCAGCATATTGCATGTTGAGTTTTATGTTTCAAGGTCAAGTTTTATGTATCAACGGTTCTTAAAAAAAGTATCAGTTGTATAACCAATAAGCTAAAGAAAAAAATTAAAACATTCCGTATTTCCCCTTTTATGTACTTTTTTTCTCCCCATTGAAGTATCAAAAATATCAGCCTATTTTATAAGTACAACCCAAAGAACCGAGAAAAATACTTTGTAAGAAAAGTAACAACAACAGTTACGAATTTCACCCCTTAAACGTTCGAATTTCTAAAGAGTACCAATTTTGTATATGGGCATTTCCTGGGGTCACGAAGGTACGTTCGTATGCTTTGGTATGCAAAAAAATATAGAAAACAAAATTGTTCCTAGAATTTTATTTGCGATTCTATAGCATTTGGGTAGCTCTATGTTTAGTGCAAAAGATACGTTTCATCGAGTTTAAGTTTTTATAATAATAGTTGTAAACATGTGGTCACGAACGTACGCAAAATAGAAGTCAACTTTGGATGACAGTAGTGAAATGTAAAAATCTGCGTAATGGAACGGAATATTCAAAAGTGGTTAATTTATTTTGAAAGTGTATTAATAAAGGTCTCCATCCAGCATAACAAAATAAAATATCTCTCTTGGTTTTTGTTTAATTGGCTTATGTACCGGTCGCGAACGTACGGGTCGCGAACGTACGATTTTTCCATATGTTTTTTTATTATTATCACCATGCATTTTCCCATAAATATCCTTAAATTTCCTTAACAAAAAAACTTAATACTCCTTTTACAACTGATTGAAATGGAGAGATTATGAAGAAATAGTGTAAACATAACATATTTTTTGCATGTAAAATAAGCATATAAAAATGTCTTTAGAAGTAGAAAATATAAAATTTTCCAGTTTCCTGAGATATGCTATGAAACCATTCTTTTATAACAACATAGACTTTTTTTATAATAATAAACAATAAAAGACAAAGATTATCAACATTTTATTTCTTCGTCCTGGTAGGCCATTCTGGGGAAATGCCCATATCTATTTTTCAGATCGTGATATATATATTTATTAAAATTATAATCTTTAATTTTACGGTTCTTAGTTTAAAAGTTAGAGGGTGTGACAAAAAAGTACCAACATTCAGGTTTTAGCCGTTTATTCCCTAAAAGGGTCGAATTTCAAAAAAGAACCAGACACCTGTTCCCTTACTTTTATAAAGAACAACGATAAGTATTAATTTTTTTTTGTGTCTTTAAGTTTTGGAGATTTGAGTGAGGTTAAAATAGGAGGTTTAGCGCGTAAAATTCACTTTTTTTATAGTACATTATAATTTTGTTTGCTATTTTCAATCTTGTTTCGGTCTTTTCAGTGCATTACTTTAATATTGTCTATTTTTCATTCGAGTTCTTAAATTTGTCATTTTCTATGATATCTACAAATCTAGTTTCTATAAAATATACTTTCTTCAGAAATCGGCAAAAGCCACAACATATTCTGAAAATTTTCATTATAATTGCTTAAATATCCATGACCATAAAAACAAACTTTTCTTTGCGTTAAATAGTATTTAAGCCTTTCTTTTTTTACACACTTATCGATCCGAAGGACTCACAAACACCATAAAGTGGAAATAACTGTAAACAAACAAGTCCGTTAATCATAACCAGACAACCGATACGATACATTTGTTTAAGAAAAACTTTTTAACAAACAGAATGTTGGAATTATTCACAGAAAAAAATATTAGTAGTTTTTTATCAATTAAAAAAATTATTTAAAAAGTTTTTAAATTTAGTTAATGTGATAATTGAATCAATTATTTTTTTTGTTGAAAGAAAATTAAAAATATAATTTTGATTTAATAAACATTTTAGTTGTTTTGAAATAAATTTTGAATTAAATTAATAATTAAATAACAAAAAATTATATCGTCTAAAATAAAATAATTTAAACTTATGAAATTGTTGTTGGAAATTGTCAAAATCAATCAACACATTGTTTGAAACGGCAAAGTTTTTTGATCATTTGTTTAATTAAAAATAAAAATATAATTTATTAGAAAAAAAATATTCAAAATATAAAATTTTTAAAATTTTTAGTAATCAATATAATCATTTTGGTAATAGGTGCAAAATCAACAAATGGGTTGCTTGATTCTATGAATTTGGAATAAATTTGTTGATTAGAGACAATTTTTAATTTTTTCTGTGTTTCTTTTTTATAAATTTTTTTGGAATTATATTATCCATTTTTTCGAATGTGATTTTATGAGTCAAACTTAAATTTATAAAGCTTTTTACAATAGTCTTATTCCCTCAATATTTACATACTTCTTTCTTAACCTTTGATTAACATTGAAGCTATAAATATGTACTTATACCTAGGAATGACTCTAAACACTAACAGAATATATTGTATCTTTATGTTACATGTTTTTAAAAACAACTATTACATTATTAATTTCTTTTTCTTACTCTTCATTTACAGATTCCGAACTAGAAGAATTTGAAACCCCGGCACGCTATCGACCCGATTCCCTTAGTGCTTTAAGTCGTTCCACCCGCTTTACAGAAGATGAAATCAAACGAATTTATCGTGGTTTTAAGGCTGAATGTCCAACGGGTGTTGTCAAGGAGGAAACATTTAAACTGATATATTCCCAATTCTTTCCACAGGGAGGTTCGTGCGGTACAGTATAATTTGTTTTGTTAACATTTGCTAATGAACACTAGTTACTAATGCCTGCCAAAACATCTATTGTGTATTTTCTTTCATGCTTTCCATTTTTTTGTAGTTCTGTGTAATTTGTGCTGTTTATTTTTAGAGAGCGAAAACAAAACAAAACAAAAGCTTAAATCAAAATGATATTTTTAGGCAAAAAATAGACAAACATACATATTTATAATTTTTATTTTAGACATAGTGTAAGTTTTAGTAAGTGGTAGTTTGTAATAATATGTAGATTGTATTATAACCTTAATGCTATCCTTTTTTTTTCAAATTATTAAATAAGTAAATTTCTTTAAGACACTTTTGTTTATAATAACGTCCGGCAAGTGTATATAATTCTTCTGGCTTTTCTCTCAATACAATTTAAATGATTTAATTATATTATATTTGTATAACTATAAGTATCTTTTCTTAAGCTAAGATAAGTATTTGAATAAGTATTTATCTTCAATTATGCTTACAAAGCAAAAATATATTAAAATTAATATCATTATCCTTCTTATAAAAAGAGAAAATTGATGATTGCAAACAATTTGCGAAAATAAGAAAAATAATAAGTAGACACAAAATAGTTGCGGGCTTCCATAAATAAAACTATATAATTCCATATAAAAAATTTATATTCGTGGTCTAGTAGGAACATTACAAATCCAAAAAAATCATATATTTGATCATCGCTATCTCCTTGAATGATACCATCTTCAATAAACGGTGGCCTCAGTAATCATGATAACAAAGCCTGGAAAAGATCCCACAAAAGTACAGTCAAACTGCCTATGAGCTTTTTATCAAATATAATAAAGTTCCCAATAAAAAATTTTATCATTTTGCGAAGCACTAATGGTACATTTAAAATAAACAAGCGCGCAATTACGCGCTACGCTATAAGACATACAGAGATGCAGTAAAGTAAGTGAACAATAACAATTAACAATTTTTTTATTAAAAAAAAAAAAAAATAAGGTGTCTTACTACGAAGCAGGTTTGTAAGGGAGAAAACTAAAATATAACTGTAAAAAACATTCAGTTGGTAAATCTAATAGCTACACTCACCAGTTTTAATAAGCGTTGAATAAAGCGTTTTTTGTGTTAAAAATGTATTGCTTCAAAGTGGGAACTTACCATATAAAATTCATGCCTTCCGTAAGCGAGATGGTAGCGAAACTCTTACATTTCTCTCTTACAAACCTGCTTCGTAGTAAGGCACTTACATTTTTTTTTTTTTTTTTTATAAAACTTGTTAAGAGTTCGTTCACTTACTTTACTGCATCTCTGGATTCTCGCAACGCGCGATTAATTCAACACTGTGATTTCTTCACAAAGCAATATTTTTACATTACAGTCTTTATAACTGCATTTTTTTTTTTAAAAGAGTTCCAATAGGTACAACATATTTTTTTTATACATTTACAATTTTTTTTTCAGAAACGCCATTGTTTCAACACGGAGGGCTTTTTTTTGTGGTTGTTGTAACAGCTTAAGCAGCATATAGACGGCATGTTTTTGTCATCTTACATGTAAAATTTTCAAGTCACATGTAATTGTGCATGTCTGTCAAAATCACTGTTTTACATAAGCTTTATAATATTCGGTCACAAACGTACATGTAATTTGCTTCTGACATTGTCTCTGTTTTTTCACATTGTTATTGCAGAAACCAAAGTAGTGCTCGGTTTCAAAATAGCTTGCTGCCGCCATGAAAAGTTTTATTTGCGCCGTAAAATAGTTCAGCCATCTTAACATTTTTTTCTTTTAATTCAAAGATACCAATTTAGGATTTTATAATAAAACGGTTTTTATATATATATTCACACAAATTCTATTCAATGGTAAGATGATCAAACATATCTCGGTATTGTAAAAAATTAACTTCAGCCGGCTAATGATTCCGTCAACAGTGGACGCCGCTGCCGGTTTCTTGCCGGCATAGCTTTCTGATGTCAGATGGTTTGTCAGAAGAAAATAGAGCACGCTCTAATTGAAATTTTGTCAGATGACTTTGCGTCTGACTTTTACAGAAGCAAAGTTAAAAAGGTTAAAATACTTCATACAATTCTACTGAAAGAACCAATGAATTTTAAAAGGATAACCAAAATGAACGCATTCAAAAATTATTTCGCAAACTTATTCATATCTACTAGAACTATGTTATGCCAAATATAAAGAAATTTCGACAAAATTGTTTTATTGGGTAGTCCGCTTTACAAATAATGCCCCATATTACAAATTTCTTGATCAAAACATACATATGTAAAATATTTTTCTGCGGAATAAAATAAAAAGTTTTTGTAATTTTAATAAAGAAACGAATAAAAACAAACCAAATTTAACTTTCAGTTGCAGAATTGAAATTAAAATTCTTTGTAATTAAGATTAAACAAGTAAGAGTGCTATATTCGGCTATGCTGAGTCTTATATACCCTTCACCATAGTGCGATAAGAACAGAAATTTATATCAATACAATTCTTTACATATAAATACATCCATTTGTGCCAAGGCCCACTTCTCCAATCTCACTCACATTTTGACAGATGCTGTTTTTATATATATGTTCCCATCGATCCTATAAGGAGCATAGGGCATCAAGATGCTGTGTATGCTTGTACTTAATTTAGAACCATATGTGACATAAATGTATGGTTACCTTCCCCATCACATCTTGGGTATTAAAACCCCCATTTCAACGAACACACGGACAAACGAACTTCGTGATTTAAACTTTACTTTTTTTAAGGGTCTAGGATCAATATTGTAGAAATTGCAAACGGAATGACAATGTTTTATATACCCTTTTACTTCGATGAAGGGTATAAAAACAGACAAAAAAACAATAAAACAGAAGTTTTAGCTGTAATGTAAAAGAGCATAATATAAAAAGATAAAATTGAACGATGCATCCATCACTGATCCAAATGCGCCCAGTAAAATTACGGTTCACTTCGTTCAGTTGTGTAAGTGGTTAAATTGAACGAGGTTGTTTATGAACGACACAACTGTAGTGATAAGTTTTAAACGGATCTTTATAAATGTTAAAATCACAATTTTTAGTTATTTAAAACAAGTGTGTATGTCAAACTTCCTAAGAATTCGGGCCTTCAAGAGCGGCCATTTTAAAGAACATAAGGTCAATTGCACAGGCCAAATAATGTTAAATTCTTAGAGATTGGCCATATTCAGGTTTATAAGCTTCTAAGCCGCTTGTTTTGGACTTTAATTCCAAATTGATGAGCAGAACAAGAAAAAATTAAGCTCCAAAATCTTTCTTTTCTCTTGACTCGTTCGGAAGTAACTGTACAATTTTTTTAAGGCCCACAACATTTATACTTTATGGGGCTTAAGATAAATATTTTTTCTGGTTACACATAAAATAAAAAATGATAAAGGTGATTTAACAAGTTGCATTGTTAAGTAGGCAACATATCGCTCATTTTCTTCAATAGTGACATAACACATAAAAAATCGATTTCGAAATTAACGCATTTAAAGTTTTTGATTTGTTCTAAGCACTTAGAAAAAAAGAATACATTCTATTTAAACGGCGAAAGCCTACAAAGATATATACAATTGGGCTATTCACAAGGTGTGCTATTAAGTCATATCGTCATAATGTCCTAAATAATATTTTACAAAAAATATTGTTGTGTTTGAAACAAAATAAAAATTTTAATGCTGTGTTCATTATTTCGTCGTAACTGTACATGAGAAATCTATATTATAAGCGCTTGCCCACAGCAGTCATATATATTTCTTGTAATTATTTTAAGAAATATGACTTTACAACTCTATGACTACCTTGTGAATAGCCCAAATATAAAGAAAAACAAAGCGAACAATTCTGCATTACTTACTCCAAAATTTTACTTTTTGAGTTATGCCACTATTAAAGTAAATAAGCGATATATGGGTAATAGAAGAGGTTACAACTTGCTTTAATGCCTCAGATTATAATCCGCTTTTTCTTAAACACGACATACTCAGCAAATTATGTTGAATGTTATTTTTGTGGTGTTAATTAAATACATTTTTGAAATTTATCTTTTTTTTTTTTTGGAAGATGATTTTTATAAATTCAAAAAGGAAAGGAACATTTTTTAACAAATGCCATAATTTCTACAAATTCAGTATAAATTGGAAATACTTTAAAGAAAATGAGCACCTTTATGGTTTGTATACCCTTCATCGAAGGTAGGAATGGGCAAAAAATATCGATATATCAAAATATCGATATTTAAATAAAAAATAATCGATATATATCGCCGATAATTAAAATACCGATATGTATATCGATATTGAAATACGACTTTCGAATTCGATATTTTTTTAAAGTCAGTCTTCATTAAAAACTCTAAATTTTAGCCGTTTTTTTATGTTTTTTTAAGAATTGGCATCACTGCATTCATCATACATATGTATGTTTTTTAAACTAATATGAAGATCTAAAATAATTGGCATTTATAAGAAGCAGTGCCGAATACAAGAAGCAGATTGACAGGAGAGCACATAAAACAGAGAGTGCTGCTCCTGATGTCCATATCTGATGATTACTGGTTTAACTAAAACAATCAAAAACATTTCTAGTTAAAGTTCGTACTTTTGGGGTGCAATTAAAATTTTATGGTAAGTTGGTACTTCCATGACTTATTTACATTTATTTAATATTTTTGTATTATACTTTTTTTAGATTTCATATGGTTTTTTGTATTCTTCCCTTTTTTTTGTTATACATAATTGAATTTTTTTTTTTGATTGAATTTGTTGTTCTTATTTATTTTTTGAAATAAAAAGTAACAATGTAATTACATATAGATATTATGTTTGTTCATGAATATGTGTGTATGTACATAGGTATACAAAATTGTTTAATTTGGTTATAGTTTCAGCAAAAAAAACGTTTGATATATCGATATTTTTTAAATAATAACTATCGATACTCTTAAAAAATATCGATTCGATATATATCGATATAATTTTTCAGTTTGCCCATCCCTAATCGAAGGTAAGAGGATATATGTATTTATGTAAGTTTGTTATTCCGTTTTTAATTTTTACAATATTGATCTAAGACACTTTAAAGTATACATATTATACGCGAAGTAGCGAAGTTGATTTAACGATGTCTAGCTGTCCGTTCGTCTATTGAAATGGGTTTTCCAAACATCTCAGATACAATGGGGACTTGGTTGTTTTATATTTCTGTCAAATCTGCTCCGCTAAATTTTACTATGGCGGTTTAGCCAGATCAGTCAATAAATGACCGAGATATAAGCAAGAAACCACAACTGCCTCTAATTTTTTTCATAAAATCTCATTTTGTTGTTGTTTTGTTATACCCATCACCGAACGTAACAAGGTATATCCTTGTATACTCACAATATTCTCTACGTAAAATTAACTGAAATTGTAATCTATGTATATAAAAGAGTTGCGTGAGTGACTGACTGACTGTATCATTCATCATCGCCCAGCCCAAACCGCTGACCCTAGAAACTTGAAATTTGGACTAGCGATTGGTCACTCCCCAAATCGATCCACTAAGACGGAATTTTTCGAAATTCGAATGTTTAGGGGGAAAAAGGTAAAAGCGGGAAAATTCGGTAACCTTATATCTCCAAAACTAAAAGAGATGCAAAATAAATGTAATACTTATCGTTGTTCTTTAGAAAAATAAGCGGGCAAGTGTCTGGTACTTTTTTGAAATTCGGCCCTATTAGGGAGTAAACGGGTAAAATCTGAATTTTAGTACAAGTTTAAGCCTAGAAAAATTTACTTTCGCATAAAAATATGTCCACGAAAAAAAGGAGACGGTAACCAGGTAGCGGGTATATGCCAGTACAAAATAAATGAAAATTCCGTTAAAACCCGATCATTTATTTTTAACGAAAAGTTCATTTAATTTTTACTGTCAAAAATTGAACCCCATGTTCCGTAACTATCAAAAAATTTACTACATATTCCGTAAAAAACAAAGGAATATTCAGTTATTTTATTAAATTCAGTAATTTTTGTTTACTCAACAAAAGAGCCGAATTTCTAAAAAATATGATGTATTTAACTAAATAATTTTAATAAGTAGAAAATGGGAATTTTTTACACAAAAAAACAAGCAAATCGATAACGAAAAATTTATTTTTGGTAGTAAAATTATATAAAAATAACTGAAAATAAATTTGTTTTTACGGAATATGGGGTTGAATTTTTGACAGTAAAATTTAAATGAACTTTTCGTTATTTTAAATTCATTTTCATTTAATTTAAAGAAGAAAAAATAAAGAAGAATTTAACTTAATCAACGGGCAATATTAACTGCAACCAGTGTTGCCAGAAGTAGGGGAAAATCCCTACATGTAGGTATTTATGATACTAAAATAGTAGCGTAGGGAAAAACGGACAGATTTTTTATAATCTCCAAAATGTAGGGATTTTTCGTCATATAGCTTTATTTATAAAATAAATACAGAAAAAAACGTTTTATTTTCCCTAAAATCGCATAAAAAAAATTTCCAGTGTTGTTTGTCGCTTAAAACGTTTGTATGTATGTATATGTTTTTTCTAATATATCATTCAAAGATTTGGAAAAGTGGAAAAGTGACTCGTTTAACTGTCATTTAAAACAAAATTTTTTTTGGTTTTTTATGCAAGCTAAACAAGTCACTTTTGCGTTCGCGGTCAAAAAACAGTCACTTAATTGAATTTACTAAAAAGTACATACAAATCTATTATTTTTTTTTGGCTTTGTACTTATTTTTTGTTAAAGCTTTAATATTCTTAAATGTTTTTTTTTAATGACAAGAAATTTTTTCAACGTGTAGGGAAAAATCGGATTTTTGTTAGCATGTGTAGGCTTTTTTTCGAAAAATCCACTGGCAGCACTGACTGCAACTGGAAATCCGTATTAAAATGCACTTGGTTTTTTGAATAAATGTTAGTATCAGTTAAGAATAAATTTGCTTGGAATTTTAAATGTTTATTTATTTGAAAATGACTGAACGGAATACTTCTTAAATAAACTACAGTCCGTTAATTTAATAATATTGTGAGTGTATAACTTGTTTTTTTTTTCAATTTATTTTTTTTTTAATGTCCAGACTTTATTTGCTTTTTTTTGCACCTTACAAATACATATGTACATGTATAGCGCCGTCTGTTTTTCTGTATTTCTGAAGAACGGAAAAACAAGATTGGGATTAGAGAAGTAGCGTGGCACAAAACAGATAAATTTTTATCTAAAGAACGGTATTTACATAACATTCTGTGTTTATCGCAACATGGTAAAGGGCATACAAGATTCGGCATAGCCGACTTTAAAACACTTTGACTTGTTTCTTAACAAATTAACTTTTAATGGAAATCGACAGGTACTGTATTCATTCGGACTTTCTTTTCCTGTTTGAAATATATCTTACGTATGTATTTGAATTAATTTATTGCTAATTGTTTCTTTAAAATTTTCTTTCAATGTTTAATTCTGATCCGATCACAAGTTCTTTAATGACTTAAAATAAAACAAAACCCGCTTAATTATAACATTAAACTTTACTGAACAGTGTTTTTTATAATCATAAATTCTTAATTCACTTAATCATTCCCGTAATAATGTCATTTTTATTATTGCCAACAATACACTCTTATATGTATTGTATGCCTGTACAAACGTGCACTCACACCAAGGCATTCATTTGACTAAATTGAGATGCTAGAGATTGTAAGTTTTTGTATATTATTAGTTGTGTTTGTGACATTAAATTCATGTGACTGACTTTTCATATTTATTTTACCATTTTAGTGCAGTTGAGTATTTTCTTGTAATGTAATCACGTTTAAGCGAACTGAGATAGAGAAAATATGGCATGTCATGTTTGTAGTATCTACATAACGAATGTTCATATGAGAGTTTGTTGAAGACTAAAACATGTTCACATTTGTAAAATGTTAAGCCTCTTTGGTGTTTGTCGTTGTTGTTGGTGTGAGGAAGATTCTTGGAGGGTAAGAATATGGTTATATACTTATATATAAAAATGTCATGTGTACAAATATATACATATATACAGAAATACTGTTTTTATGCATACACGTGTTTGAATCCTGGGTACTTTCCATTTTGTTTTAACCGCTCCATTTTTTTTTTTTTTTTTTTGCCATACGCCATGCTTGAATATCAAATTATTAGACAAATAGTATGTCTCTTTTCCTTTTCGTTATCTTGCTTACAAATATAAGCGGATTTCCTTTGACGAATAAGAGAAAAAAAGTAGACAAAATATGATTTATTCGCTGTTTTTTTGGCTGCCTAAGAATATGTTTTATAAAAAACGTGTACACGAGCAGGGTGGCCATTTTTTCGTCTTGCAGCTTAATTTAGCATTTTACATTTAGATATAGATGTAAAATTTTCATTTATCAATTTGATAACCTCCACCAAAGGTGGAACAGGTATGAGTTGAACTTGATTTACATGAGTAACTGTCATGTGGAATTATCTCAAGGAGCTTTTTTCAATTGGTGAGCATATCGCGTTTACTTACGCCCCCATGAGTAAGCGCAACTATCACACTTACGGGCCAATTTGAGTATAATGTATAATTCGAATTATGCACTCGTCCCTTGCAACGAAGCTGCTGTTATACAAGCTCCACTGCAGAAAGGAAGGCAGCATCCGTTGAGAAGCAACATCATCTAAGGAGATCCCCCAGCTGGCCGAACTTCCCCACACTGGGTGGAAAGAAGACCTTTAAGCCGACTTTTTAGATCTCTTTTTCCGCGAGTTTATTTATTAATCACAAATACGATATGGTCTCTGAAGGGGCCTCATCTGTAGTCAATCTGAAATCAAGGTAGTGCTATGCAAGAGTCTCTGGTCAGACGCGATCGTGAGATATCTGTCAATTTTGAACTCTCCCCATATCTAGATATTGGCTCCATATAGTTATACACGTGTAAATGAAACACCAAGAGGTCTGCAGGTTCTCAAAATGCTAAGAAAAAAAGTCGGTCAAGCCCGAACATATGATATCCAACACCAAAGTATTTAAAACAAAATTACCCCTGCACACAAAAAAATTTTTGAGCCAGTAAAAGAATTAATCAAAAATAAAATCAGTTTTAATTAAATATTTAATCAGGTGAATTAAACTTTAATTCAAGTGTATTAAATGTTTAATTGACAATATTTCAATTAAACGTTTAATTTACTTGATTAAAGATAATTCACCTGATTAAATATTTAATTAAAACTGATTTTATTTTTGATTAATTCTGTTACTGGCGCAAAAATTTTTTTTTGAGTGGGAAATCAGGAACTCACTTTTAAGAGCAGTATTTGTATGGAAGCTATGGTCAAATATGGACTGACTCCAAAACAATTTGGTTAGAGGATTAAGATTGCAAATAAATAAGTTTGGACCAAATTTTATCTAAGTACCAACATAATAAGATAACACTGGGAAACAATCATTTTGCGGCCTGGTACTTTATAGCACATTTTTCGAATTTGAGGCTGCTGTGGCCGTAATTATTTTATTTTCCGTTTTCCCGGGATTTTTCTTGCGGGATCCCGGTAAATAAAAAATTCCTCATAATTTCAGAAAATAGCTATTTATACTTTGAAATTTAGTTTTCTATTCAGTGCTACAATTGATAATTATTACATTTAATGAAGTGAAGAGTTAATAAAGTACATTAATTCAAAATAAGATACAGGCAGTAAAGTTTCATTGTTCATGAACAAGTCTTAAAAATAGGAGATGCCTAAACATATCGCTCCTTTATTGCAACATATTTATATCTACAAAAACAAACGATCTTGGCAAAATGCGATTAAAGTTTTCAAAATGTACCGATTTAAAGATACATTTTGCTATAACTTCGGTTCAGTTTGAGATATAATACGAGAGGGTATGAAGGATAACTTTGCTAAAGTTACTTCAAATTTTGAGATATGACTATGATGCAATTAAAGAGCGATATGTTTCTTAGGTGATAAACTCAAATTTTCAATTTCAATTTGTGTTGGTTTATATACCCGTGAAGTGCGGGCAAACCGAAATAAAATAATATTTTGGAAACTCGTGTAAGATACTACAACATACAACTTGAAAAACACATTGTCTTAAAGATTATAAATGGACCTATTGAAATGAAAAGGTTTGTAAGAAGCAGTAAGGTTGATGCTTTTTTTGCATAAACCCTGACATACATTTGACTGATATAGACGTTGTTTATAAAAAAGAAAATTTTGCTTCTGACTGTGAATCCGCAGCATGCACTTTTAATTATTTGTCCAACCTCGCGAAAAAATGAACTAAATTTTTCGGAAACATGATAATTAGAAAATAAAATCAGGAATATACTTTTTGACGACTAAGTAAGCGCTTTGAGTGTGTCAGAAAGTTATTTCCTAAGCCGTTAAAAAATGTTATATATTTCTTTAAAATATTTAATCTATTTTATTAATTATATTTCTGATCTCATATCTTGAGTACCTCAATTTTTATTTTGTTTTAATTATTGTTTTATGAATTAAATTGTTATGTTTATGTTATCTTTTTACCTTGTATCCAGAGCATAATAATACTGAATAAAAGCATAATACATAATAGGGAATGAAGGCGTGAGGAAATAATAATTCAAGTTCCTATTTCAATCTTCAATTAATTTTTTAGTATTAAACCATTTCTTTTACTTTTTTTGTAAAGAAGTTCCCTTACGTTTTTTTATAAAAGTTTTTTTTATTAATAATTAACAAAATTTACTTTGTATTATTTATATGAAGCGGGATCCCGGGATCCCGGGAAATTTAAAAAAAATTCCCGCTTTCCCGGGAATCGAAAAAGTCCGGGGAAAAAACTCTAATAAAAATCTATGAAGTTGACTTAGCGATTTTTGGCTACGAATGCAATACTGTACATTACTAAATTTGGCAATGCCATAAAAGGTTAATTCGCCGCAATTTTGGCTTTTAATGTCATCGCTAGAATTTTTAAATTTTTTATCCTCTAAGACATTTTAGCGATCGGGATTTAGGTTTAGCTTAGCGAATTACAGAATACGGCTGCTGATTTCAAAAAAAAATCTCTATTTTTCTCTATCAGCTCGACTTTTCGAGATAAAACATTATGTTCAAAATTAAGGCATTTTCACTACATATATTGGAATAACTGGACAACAATATTATCTTTAAGCCGTGCTGACATTGGTTCTTAATTTGCCCAGTAGTTTCAGAGATATCGAGAAAAAACACAATTTAAAAAAGAAAAGTTTTGTATTTAAAAAATTTAAAAGCGCCAAAAATCACAGTTTTGATCGAATCAAATGATCTTTATTTCATTTTAATCGGTGCTTAACTTCTGATTTTGTTCAAAATTTATTGAGAAAACTGAATTAATAAAAATCGCAATTTCCATACAAAAATAAAATTTTTTAAAGTGTGGGTGTTTGCTGCTGTTCTACAGGGTGTCCGCCGCGTTGGTATACTACTTTGTTTTGCCGCCATTTTGGTAAACATTAGTCTTGACAGTTCATAGTTGGCAGTCGTGAAGCAAACACGTTTAAAAATTTATTATGGAAAAGCATTCGATAAACCAACGTGTTTTAATCGTTAAAACATTTTATCAAAATCAATCATCGATTACTGTGACAATGAGAAAGTTACGTAAAATTTTTGGGAGAAACAACGTGCCAACAAAACGCACTATTTAACGTGTAGTGAATGATTTCGAAGAAAGAGGCTCTGTAGGTGAAAGGCCCAAGCATGGACCACAACGTACTGCAAGATCGGCTGAAAACATTACTGTTGCTCAAGAAAGTATTCAAAACAATACATCAACCTCAACGCCGTGCTCAGGAGCTTGGTCTTCAAAGAACAACTTTGGTCACAATTTTGCACAAGGATTTGCACTGGTTTCCATTTAAGATTTAGTTGACACAAGAGTTTCTTCCGCAAGACCATTAACGCCGCCGTAGTATATCTTCCCGGCGGACACCCTGTATTTATGAACGTTTTTTCCCTAACTTAAAAATGAGGTACCTTTACTTAATTGTGAATAAAAGCGAAACGCGTTTATCAATTTTTATGATCTATGTCTCATTTTGTTCATAGATTATGTGACTTTACGTGAAAGTAATAAGACTTTAACTTTTTCCTGTTTTGGATTTGTCATGATTTTTATAAATAATTCCAAATTTTTTATTTGTTTGTTTTTTTTAATTTTATTTTACGTAAACAACTATTGCTAGCCATTTTGTTGGTGATGTTTAAATATTTAACTGTTTTTCAAAGCTTAAAATTACATCTTTTAAAAAAATGGAAACATTTTGAAAATCGCTTAATGAAGAGTAAAGTTTTGATTTTTAAACCTTTAATTTTTGGAAAAAAGCAATAAATACGTTAGTACCTGAATTTGAAAAATGTAAGCTGACGGAGAAAAACGAAGATTAGATTTGAATTCAGCGGCCTCGAATTAGTAAAAATTTGCTTTAAAGTTTAAGGCCGCTAAAAAAAATTTCAATTTTGTTCCTTTGTGTAATTTATGGGCACAAAGACCCTATTCCCAAAAAAAAGCTTGTATGAGGGCTACGTGAAATAACGGACCGGTTCTCCCCATTTTTAATTGGTTTGGTCCTGGTGCTTTGTCAAAATATCCCCAAAACGGCGACCTGTACTTCACACACAAGGTTTACGTGGACAGCTAGCCAGCCAGCCGGACGGGCATCGAAAGTGACTCTTAGTCGATCGGTTTACTTAAAGGTGGGCCTAGGGCCAATAATCAAAGATGTTACAAACATCAGCATAAACCCGTAATACCTTCTCCACCGAAATAAAAGTTCTTCTGCAATGACTACCTGACATGTTTTTAATGTAGAACTTCGTTTTTAATATTTTTATTTCCGTTAAAATTACATTTGTTTACAGAAAAAAAATGTTTTTTTGGTTTAATTTTTTCTATTATTTATTTTTTTGCCAATTTAGCTGTAAAAGATTTTTAGGTTCTGGCCACACTTTCTATTCAGTGATGTTGTAGTATGAACTTGTAAAAATTAAATTTATTAAGCGAATAAATTCACTATAAATTTTCCTTTATGGTAGTCACAAGGTTTTGTTTTAACATATTTTTCTATTAAAAGAGAGTGTGAATATTTTTTCTTTGCAGTCGTGTAAATTTATTATTAACAAGTTGTTACATGTCAAAAATTGTAAAACGTGCCAATTCCCTTTAAAAAAATTGGATTTAAGAAAATTTTATTTAAAGCCTAACCAGATTAGAGAACTTATAATAAAATACAAAGAAGATTTATTTAAATTGGATTATATGTAAATATACAAAAATAATTCAATGTTTGCATTACAGGAGTAAAATTTTTATTTCGTTTGAATAAATAACATATAAATTTTAGTTTTGTAAAATAGGTTAACAAAGAATATTTGCATTTCTATGATTAAATTTTATCTTATAGAATTTATATTTAGGTATTTTTAAAGGGTTTGTTTGTTATACACTAAACAAGTGGAACGTTGTTTTCATGTTAGAAATTCTTGCTTAAAAATGTCAAAAAAGTCTAACAAAAGTCTACAAAAATTATTTCCAAGAATTTCCCATGGAAATAATCTTGTAGAAATATTAGAAAAAATTAAAAAAAGTTTTAGGCCCATCGATTAAAATATTTAATAATTGCAGTTTTCTTTACAAAACAAAAATATTTACAATTAAGATTTGCAATTATTTCGGATCAAAATATAAAAAAGAATTCTTTAATAAAAGTAGACAATTAATAGACAATTTATCGAGCTATTTAACCCTTATCCTATACTAGAAAAAGTGAAATTATTTTTTCAGTGCTGTAAAAGCACAAATAAAAAAATGTTGTAAACACAGAAAAAACTAAAAATTGCAAGCAAACAATTTGATGATTTTGCACCTATTTCCAAAATGATTATATAGATTATTAAAAATTGCAAACTTAAAATATTTTTATTTCAATAAATGATATTTTTAATTTTATTAAAAAAAAATGTGTTAATTCATTTAATTAAAAATAGTTCAGGTTTTGACATTTCCCAACAACAATTCTACAAGTTTAAAAATCAAAAAAGACTTTTTGTTATTTAATTAATATTTAAATTCCAAAATAATTTCAAAGTTCTTATAATGTTAATTAAATCAAAATTATATTTTTAATTTCCTTTCAACGAAAAAATAATTGATTCAATTATCACAATAATTTAATTGAAATACTTTTAAAACAAATTTTTTAATTGATAAAAAACTACTGATAATTTTTTCTGTGAAGCATACTCCAAGAATTAGAAATAAAATTACTTTCTAATCGAAAAAGTATTCGATCACGAGTGCCCGCAGCATTTTTTTTAACGATTTCGATAAAAAACCTTACACAGACTCGATAATCGAGATGCGGTTCCAATTACTTTTGCTACTCATACATGCGAAATATGGCCGAAATCATTGACTAGAAAAATTTTTTTAATTATAGTTCCGTTTAAATTAATTTAAAGTTGTACTCCGCAAAAAATGGTTTAAAAATTCTAGATATTCGTAACATTTTAAAGATGACTCTATAAGATTTATGTAAAGAAACCAGAGGCTATATAGTTTTCCCAAATTGTTTCCATATCTGGTTTATTCTGAAAATATACTATATCGGCATTCGGTATATAGCCTTCTCCTAGCGTTTAAATGCATTGATCAAGCTTAGAAAAACTTTATAATTGTATTTATTAAAAGTTGACTTCGAATAATATTGGGATAAATTTCGACTTAAATATTTACACCCGTATTCATAATGAAAATTTGGCATGAAGTTAGAACAACGTTCATTTTTAAAACACTACCAAACTCTGTCTAACGATTTGTTAACTATTCCCTACAAGAACTGAATGAGCGAATAGTCAAATTTTTCACGTTGGTGTTAAGAAAACGATAGAAAGAAATGACCGAAATCAAGTTTTCTGTCATTTCTTTCTCTCATTTTCTTAACACCAACGTGAAAATGTGACTATTCGCTAACGCCTAACGTTTGCCAACTTGTGAAAAACAGCCGCTTAATGTCAAACAATTTTGTTGGTTTTTTTTTTTATTTACGGTCTGTTTTTGAATTTGCTTGCTTTTTATACCCTCCACCACAATTAGTTGTGAAGAGGGAATACTAAGTTTGTCATTCCGTGTGAAACTTTTTACTATTCATCTCAGACCCCATAAAGTATATATATTCCAGGTCCTTGAGTAATTCTAAGTCGATTTAGCCATGTCCGTCTGTCTGTCAAAACTCGGTGTCAAATATCTTGTAGTTATCATAAGCAGTTTGGGATTGAATTCCAGGAAAATCGGTTCAGTAGGATCAGAGCTATGAATCAAAATGTGGAGCCACCACCTAAAAAAAATTTATAATTTTGTTACAAAACTAACATAAATGGTGGGAAAATGCACGGAAAAATTCGTTTTATTCGAATGTAAATCACGCTGTAAAATTTCGTGAAAATCCATCCATGATTTACCTTAGGCCCCATATAAGCCCTACTCCCGGAAAACAGTTAAGTACGCCTAAAACCTAATGCTATCATAACAAATTATGGCCTCTCACAGTTTTAAAAGACTAGAAATGACACTGTGAAATTTCGTGAAGATCGGTCCATAATTTACCCTAGGCCCGATATAAACCCTACTATCGGAAAACAGTTAGGTACGCTTAAAACTATAGTTAATAATGCTATCATAATAAATAAAGGCACGTTACAGTTTAACAGAACTTGAAATGGCACTGTGAAATTTCGTAAAGATCGGTCCATAATTTACCCTAGGCCCCATATAAACCCTACTTCCGGAAACAGTTAAGTACGCCTAAAACCATACTTAATAATGCTATCATAAAAAATTTTTGCTCGTCTTAGTTTTAAAGGACTAGAAATGACACTTCAAAATTTCGTGAGGATCGGTCCATAATTTACTATAGGCCCCATATAAACCCTACTCCCGGAAACAGTTAAGTACGCCTAAAACCATACTTAATAATGATATCATAAAAAACTTTGGCTCGTCTCAGTTTTAAAGGACTAGAAATGATACTTCAAAATTTCGTGATGATCGGTCCATAATTTACTATAGGCCCCATATAAAGCCCACTCTTGTAAATTAATGAAATTTAGGCAAATTTACTTTTGTACAAAATCAATTAAAATGGATAATCATTCAAAAAAGCAAATTTCGATCTACCAAAGGTTAAAATACAATTTGGTTTAAGGGTTGATATTTGACTATTGACGTCAGCAGTCGTTGATGGATGCTAGTGTAAGCCGCGAATCCCTCTGAGGAGATCGAGTGGTTGCGATCGAAACATGTCAGGGTAACCTGCCGGCCATGGTTCGAGCCCGGCTACAGTCAAGAATGAAAAATTATCGATAACAATTTTAATTAATTTTCATGTTGTAAAATTCCTTCCTTCATAAAAATAATTTAATGAAAATTAAATTTGATGAGCTTATGCCTAATTAAAAATATTAAAAATTTGGTTTAAGAATTTCATAAAACGCCATATTTGTATGGGAGCCCCCCTAAGGGGACAAGATAAAGGGCAAGTATGATTTGAGAAAATGTATGCGACGAAAAACTAATGGAGGTCAGTCATACATTTGATCTCCTTAAATATATTTCTAGCCTGTATTTAAAATTTTGTCTGGTAGCCCCCTTAAAAAATGGAGATATCGGGTAGGTATGTTTAAAGCAGATATTGAGGATTAAAAAAGGGGTTGGTCATACATTTGACCCATCTTGGGGCATTCTAGGCGCTGAAAGGTCCAAATTTTAGAATTTCACTAAACCGCCATATTTTTATGAAAGCCCCCTAATGGATGGTGATAAGTGGCAAGTTTGTTTCGAGAAAATGTAAAGGAAAAAAACTAATGATGGTCGGTCATACATTTTATTCCCCTATGGGTAACTCCTTAGCAGTTATGGGACTTTTTAATGTATACTGAAGAAAAAGACCCATAACTGCCTTTGATTTTCGAATAAAACCAATTCCTGTATTTTAAAAGAGCATATCTGGCCTTGCTAAATTGATTAAGATAATTTGTGTTTGCTGGGAAAACTACATGCTTGGAAATATTTTTTAAATGTTTGTTTGTATGTTATTAAAATATTCTATAAAGACTCAACTTACCTCCTGCAATAAAATACTTTTTTCTAATTTGATTATGATGACAGTTTTATTGCCTGCAAAGAAAATAAAAGAAAAAAGAAAACTTTGGAGTTAACATAAAACGCACATTTAACCGTCTAAATTCAGAAAGCAAATAATTAAAATGCTTAACCTTGATATTACACTGTACATTTAACACTTATAGGTTAAATTCATGTATAAATAACTTAAGCTACGGTCAGACTTATCAAATATTTGACGAAAAAAACGGGACCAACAACCAAACTAAAAAATCATTTCGCTTAATATCAATATTTATTTTGATTAAAATACCACATCTTACAAAAAACTGTTTTTTGCTATGTCTTGTAATATAATTAGTTTGTTTTGTAATATTTAGAACATTTTAAATCTCACTAACTTTTAACAAAAGCTGGGGTTACGCTTATTTGGTCAAATATTTAATAAGTGTGACCGTAGCTTTACAATATGTTGCAAAAGTATTAAAAACATAAAATCTGTGGCCTGGCCCTAAATGAGGCAAGTCAAAATATTTACTTTTTAGAATATTAAAATTAAAGTTTCTTTTTTATTAAGGCCCTTATTATGTAAAACGCAACGCCAACGTATGACATTAAAAGCAAAAACAAAGTCATACATATTTTGTAGTTTTGTAATTGCTTTCTACAGAAATTTACATTGCCTTTAATAAAAACGCCTCATAACTTGTAGCGTTGACAATTTTAATTGAATTTCTGTAGAAAGCAACAACAAAATTACAAAGATTTTATGACTTTGTTTTTGATTTCAATGTAATTCGTTGGCGTTGCGTTGCGTTTTATATAATTAGGGAATAAATTTAATTTAAATTTCTTTTTATATAGAGATAAATTCATTAGCAACCCCCTTATAAAGTTGTTCAGGGTTAAATTACCCATTGGTTGTTTTAGAAATAAGTAAGATCCGAAAAATAAATTCAGAAATATGCAACGATTTACCAAAACAGCAAAATATTGACATGGGCCCTTTTAGCACCAAGCGACGGATATACATACATATTAATAACATTTTTAAACATTTAATTTTTATAGAGTTTAAGTTGTTGAAACTAATATGAATTGAATTTAACATATTATTGTTAGACAGGATTTTCATTTTGACTTTTTGACTACTGGCTTTGCCTACTTAAATTTAAATAATTGAATTGAATTGGAGGCGTGAAAGCTAGAGTAATCCAACGCCATCAAAACCCAAACAAATACCTGCCTGTTTCCAAAAACAAAAAAATCGAAATGAAAATGAAAAACAATTTTATTTCTATTCTTAAGTAAGTATTAAGTATTTTTAAGTAATTTGCCTTTAAGAACTTTAAAAAAGCTTTAAGTTTATACGTTAAAGAAATGTATTCAGTCCACTCTCATTGCTCTCAGCTGGCTTAAAAAAGTTTATGTATTTTTAGTTTTAGTTAATAAAAATTTTTATTATATCTTATTTTTAGATTGATTACTGTTTTTAGATTCATCGCTTATAAAAAAAATTGGAGCAGCTTTTCCAAGCTTTTAATTAGTAATCCCTGTAATCAGTAGTTAATGTTTTTTTTTAAAGCTATTAAAAAAAACTAAAAAATTCATGCTTTAAGTGTGTAACTAGACTTTGATATAGTTAAAAAAACTAAATGTTAATTATTATATGTATTTAAAACAATTTTAAAAAAAAGTATTTTTTAATGAAATTTTGTTGTCTTTTTATGCCATTTAGCCAATCCAACGTTATATGCCCATTATGTTTTCAATACACTAGACCAGGATCATACGGGTATCGTTAGTTTTGAGGTAAGTGCTCGTTTTTATTTGGTGTTAACAGATATATAAAGGAATTATTTTACCAATCAAATATTTTTTCGTCAATTTCCTTTAAATATTTGATATAAATATATGATATGATATAAATTGTGAAAACCTATAATCATTTACTTCATTATTTTGCACCAAAAGGCTTACTTTAAAAATTAAGGAATTTAATTTTTAAATATATGATTCGACTCAAGTTGAACACAATTATTTTGTTTGAGACATTTATAACAATTCAATTTTCAAGGACAATATATTGTTAACCAAGAGTCCCTTATCCAGGCGATAGGGCTGTCATCTTTGATGTAGTTAGCAGAAGCAGCATTTTATAATCCGACATGAGGCAGAAACTGTTAACAGCCGCACGCTTCGCTTGCGTACCTGCAAGCAATTTTCCGATGCGCCACCTGGGGCCGCGTCCTATGGTATATGATAAAATTAAACAAGTATGCCATATATTGAAACAAACAATTGTTTTTCTCACAAAACTGTGTCTGTAATTTTTTTGGCGAGTACAAGCTGTCACGTGAGGAAATTACTCGCCAATTTACAGAAAAAAGTGTGTCTGTAACATTTTGGTAAGAAAAGGTCCCGCTTTGAACTGTCAAATATAAGCACGAATAACAATGGGGCGAGAAAAAAATTCATCACTAAAAAACAATCAAAAATGCGATATTAAAGATATCTTTAAATTTGGTTCGGACGTTTTAAAAGTCAAAAGGAGCAAGCCAATTGAAAATTTGAGAATGGGTCCAGTATTTCACATGGCCCTAAAAGAAACTTCTCTCCGGAAAAGGGGTTTTGTGCCATCTTATTATGTTGGTAGTCAGATTAAGTTTGGCCTTATTTGATTACAATCTAAATCATCTAACCAAATTTTATTGGAACCGGCCCATATTTGACCATACCTCCCATACAAATGCTAGTGATATAAAAAAAATCACTCAAAGATAAAAAAATTTAATTCAAAAAAATATTTAATACAAAAAACTCTATATAAATCTTAAGCTTATAACATAAACTTGGGCTAGAGGGTCCATGATTGACCATGGGTCTCAAATAGGCTGCACTCTCGTAAACTTATCTCTAAATATTGTGATGTAGAGAATCATGTGGGCTGCCTTGACCGACTTTACTTTCTTACTTTTAGGCAATGGCGAAAGTTGTTTTATTTATAAGTTTTCTTTACATGAATTACAATGGATTCCTAACATACATATCTAAGAATTGCTGCAAGAAAATTCATTTCATTTTCGAAAAACCACCTCAAATTCATATTCTAAGGCCCGTAACGATAGCTAAATGTAGGAAGTTATCGAACAGATAATGAGTTTTTAATTATCACAAGTTCTCTTTAACCTAAAAGTGAAGGATAAGCTAAAGAGAGGAACGTTCTACCTTTAACTTTTGTCGTATGGTTTAGATTTGAGATTGCCATATTATATTCACATATTTTTTATATATGGCAACTCCAATTATACGTATATTTTGTAAATGTAAAAAAAGTACGTAGTTGCCAGTTCGTATTTTTATTTTGGCAAAAATAATCGGTATTTTCTTTAGTATTGCCACTTTTTTAAAAATGTTAAGTTTATTTTATACAGAAGTTGTGAAAACGAAAAATAGTTGAAGGTAACTTTATTCCTCACTAGTGCTAAAGGTAGCGTTAACTATATCGAACTTTAAAGGTAAGTCGTGAAAACGGGCCTAAGCCTGTTTATCTGCTCTTTATGTGTTTCTACGGGTCTATGAAATAACTCCCACTTTTAAAAACGAAATAAGTCCAACCAAAAATTGCTTAAAAAATGAAATAACTCCCACGAAATAAGTCCCACTTTTGAAAGCGAAATAAGTCCCACCAAAATGAAATGATTTAAAAATTTACTTGAAATGAAATAACTCCCACTCAAAATGAAAAAACTCCCCCTTGAATAATATATTTCTTAAATGAATTAAGTCCCACTTTCATAAACGAAATAAGTCCCACTTTTTCACTGTTTAATGCGATTTCAAATAAGAAGTATTTAGCTCTTTGAAAAAAACACGTCGAATAATATGAATAATCAAAGCAGAGGAATAATAAAGAAAAATCGTATGCAAGCTTGCAGAAGGCTTCTTAATGGAATGGATATTACGAATTTTGATAGAGTTCCAGAATTTATTATTAATTCTTTTTTCGGTCAAGGAACGTATAGAGAACGCCCACTAGTGACAACGTTTGGATTCGTAAATGGATTAAGTACAGATCAATTGTTCTTATTGGGTATATGCAATAACTCCCACGAAATAAGTCCCACTTATAAAAACGAAATAAGTCCCACCAAAAATTGCCTAAAAAATTAAATAACTCCCACGAAATAAGTCCCACTTTTGAAAACGAAATAAGTCCCACCAAAATGAAATGATTTAAAAATTTACTTGAAATGAAATAACTCCCACTCAAAATGAAAAAACTCCCCCTTGAATAATATATTTCTTAAATGAATTAAGTCCCACTTTCATAAACGAAATAAGTCCCACTTTTTCACTGTTTAATGCGATTTCAAATAAGAAGTATTTGACCCGAAAAATCGTATGCAAGCTTGTAGAAGGCTTCTTAATGGAATGGATATTACGAATTTTGATAGAGTTCCAGAATTTATTATTAATTCTTTTTTCGGTCAAGGAACGTATAGAGAACGCCTACTAGTAACAACGTTTGGATTCGTAAATGGATTAAGTACAGATCAATTGTTCTTATTATTAAGATGGAAACCGTTCCGGAAGGACCATCAGATTAAAATTACCGACCTTTATAAATGGCTTGAAGATCCAGTGCATGGTAGACGGTATTAAAGTTTTAACGTGGCATTGGGATTAGTTGTATTTTGTAATGGTGATATTAGAAAACATGGAACACGAATTCCAATTTCCTACTAAAAATATAATAAAACACATACATACGTAATTACGTCAACAACTTTTTTTAATATTGTTTTTCCAGTAGTTAAGTTCGGTACCTATTTGTACACATTTCTTTAAAGTTTTTTTATTATAGTAAGTATAAAGTAATTAATAACAAAAAAAGGAGAGAGAGTTGTCCCTTTTACGAAATGTCCAATATATAACTTTTTGCATTAGAAAAAAATGAGAAATAAAGCCATAATGGCCTTATATTTCATGGCTCTATCGCACTCCTCCATAAAAAAATCATTTATTTATCAGATAAATATTTGAAGGGTTTCATGAACTTCTGCACTACAGAATGGACATACTAATTTACAAAATATAAATTTAGGGGTATGAAATAACTCCCACTTTACAAAACGAATTTATTCCCACTCAAAACGAAATAAGTCCCACTTAAAATAAAAACGCGTAACAAAATAAATCCCACCAATTGACGAAATAAGTCCCACTTTTAAAAACGAAATAACTCCCACTTTCAAAACAGCAATTTTTTGTGGGACTTATTTCGTTTTTAAAAGTGGGACTTATTTCGTGGCAGTTATTTCATAGACCCGTTTCTACACCCTTCACCCACTAAATTTACAATCACGCCAAATGCTCTTCTTTTTATGCTACATTTTTTTAACGCGCACTCCTAAACTTTGTAAAGTTAAAGCTGCTATTACACACTTACTTAACTATAAGGATTTGAAAGTATTCTTCTTTTAATTTCTCTAAATTTTTCAAAAAAAAAAAATAATAATAATAATAATAAAATAAAAACCCTCACTCAGGTCAACTGACGGTGACATTTGATGATGTCAAGTTTTTACAACATACCACGTTCACAAAACCAAGCGAGCACGTTCCAAAAAAAGAATTCAGCGGCTTAGTTGCTGTGTAATGACAAAGTAATTGAGCTTCTTGTTAGAAAAAAAAATAAATGAAAAAAAATTAGAAAACAAAAACGTTCGTACAAAAATGTTTTTCGTTGAATTTTACGTCGTTTATGGCACGTTGGCTGGCAGTCAGAGTAACTGTAGTTGTCAGTAACAGTTCTCTTCCACTGTTTTTGCTTGAATGGCAGATATTTTTGAAAAAAAAAAACCGAATTAAAGTGATTTAGTAAAATACAAAAAAAAAGTTTTTTTAAGGTTTTAATGAAAACTTCTGTTTTTAAGTGAAAAGGTTTTTGGCCGCTTTTCGTGATACCGTTTTTTCTGATTTTTTTTATTACTATTTAAGAGGTAAAATAAACGCAAGAAAAAAGACTCAAGTCAATTTGTGTTTCATATTAAAGGTGTTAAAAAGTAAAAATCTTCTTAATCATTTTTTAGTTTAAATTAAAAAAAAGAATAACGAAACTACCTTAACCAGTGTTGTTAACTGTAGGGAAAATCTCCTACACAAAGGGCTTTTTCTCTAAAAATGAGTGCGGGAGAAAAAACATAGATTTTCTTAAATTCTTTAAATGTTGGGAATTTTCAAGAGAAACAAAACAACTCAAATAAAAAAAGACGGATAGAAATAAAAACAAATTCCTTTAAAATAAAAATTTGCAATAAAATGTTATGCCGGATTTTTCTTTGTTATGGCAGCATTGTTTTAAAAACAATAGAATGCCAACATCGTTATAGTGTCTTTAATCACTTTCATAATATTTTGTATTTTGTTTCAAGTTATGGGATAGGTATATAAAAGGTGTTAAAAAAAGCACCTTAGCTCCTTCAGGAGCATAGGCCTCAATAGAATTTTTCTAAGATGTTCTATTATTTGCTAAGGACTTTACTTTGTTTCTGCCTCTATCGCAAAAAATCTGTTGCAAGCGTTTTTTTGGTCGTACATTCTTTCTTTTGCCTGTAGGGGTTTTTCAGTAAATTGCTAACATCGCTGACACATAATTTTTTTAGACAAAGATGACTATACGATTTATAATAATAGCCAAAATAATTTAAATGTAAATAAATGATGAAAAAATTGTTTTTTAATTTACATAGCACAAAATAGATTGGAATTTAATAAAACAAGCATCTATTTTAAAGAAGATATGAGGAGTTCCATAACAAAACGATATACACAATTCTACTTTCCAAAAAATTATTTATTAAAAAAATTAAATCCGTTGTCAAAAGTGAGCCAACTACTTTTGTGTTCAATTTGATAGCGTAGGGTGTCAAGATTTTGAAACAACCTCATTCCTTTTTTTACACCATTTGGTCTCTTTCTGAAATCCACCATAATGATCTCATATCAATGACATGTTAATATGTATTTTGATAACACACCGTTGATTTATTGACAAATTTTAGTTGTTATTTCAATAACAAATTGTTCTCAGTCTCGTAAGGAGAAACCCATTGTGAAGCAGCCCAATATAAAACACATGAGATATTAAAATTTTCTTTTTTTTTCTTTAAATAAATATTAAATCCAAAGATTTCATTAAAAAAAAAAATCAATACGCCTGGACCCGAATCAAACAACACTGTAGTGGCGAAATTTGGTCCAATTTAGTTTCATAGGACTACAAATAAGACCCTAAAACTCTGCAAAAAAATTTAAAATTATTCCCAAATTTTTTCCATTTTGTTAAAGTTTAAATATTAAGCACCTTTCACTTAACTGGCAAAATTTAATTTATTTAAATTCATTGTGCGTGACACATTGAAAAATTTTATTCAATTTTCATTTGCTGTTTATTCAAGACAAAAATTAAACGTTTAGAAAGTTCTTTGGCAGGACACACACCAACGGCTGGTATTTAATAAAACTTTCAAAAAACAATTACGCTTACTTACAGCACCCAAACATTCTCTCTTTCTCTAATTGCAAAAACAAATTGCCTCCATGGCTTAATATTAGGATGAGAACTTCATTTAAATTTTAACAGCCCACTCGGGGTCGCTGGTATTTGATCTTAAAGAAAACTGGAAAAGTAAAATTTAAATTCTTGAAAATAAATTTCAAAGGAAATTGTGCGTTAAATTGGGGGAGTTGTTAACTGAAATACTTCTTATAATTAATTAATAATTTGAAATATAAAAAAATAATTCAAAGAAATAATAATGTTATAGCCTCCACCACCACGAGAAGTAAATAAGGGTATGTTAACTTGGTCATTTCGTGTGTAATACCAAAAAATGTTCATCTTATTTTTTTGGAAAAATATATCTTCTGTGTCATTAAAACATTTTAAGGCGATTTATCGATATCCGTCAGTCTGTCTGCCCGGTAATCCATATGTACGTATATCGAAATTAAGCCAGCATAATTAATTCAGAACGAAAATAGTTTTGAACCTTTTAACTTTAACTTGTATATAATACAGTTTATACGAGGGTTGTGCAGTCGGAGTTGAGGGGTTTGTACCGTAGTTGGAGTCGAAATACACACAAAAACTCGCGACTCCGACTCCAAAAATTTTTCGGAATAAAAAATTTCCTAATATTTTTCAAAATAAAAAAAAATTTTTGACGGTCTGTAGGGTAATTCTGTAACTTTTTAACGACAAAACTTTGTCGTAGGGTAATTCTGTAACTTTTTAACGACAAAACTTTGTCGTTAAGCAGAAAATTTCAAGTAAAAATTTAAAAAATTTACTACTTAACGACAAATTTTTGTCGTTACAAAGTTACAGAATTACCCTACTGCTGTACAAATTTTAAAGTCAGAAAATAAAGACAAATCTATTTAAGATATGTAAATAACTATATAAAAGCTCAATGCAGCACGTGTTAGAATTAATATTCGATTTAAAATTTTTACAGAATCAGTTTCTTGCTATATTTTACCATTTTAAAGGTACTGAATTAAAAAAAGCGTTTAAAGCAAATATGGACCAGTCTCATATACACAGTGTTGCCAATTTAGCCATTTAGTGGCTAGATTTAGCCATTTTTCACCCTGTTTAGCCATTAAAAAATGAGTTTAGCCGTTAGCCATTTTTCAAATTTTATTTGTCGTTTTACTTTTAAAAGAATAATATTTATTTTATTATAAAAATTTATAAAAGTAAAACAAACATTTTTAACAATTTAAACGCCCTTAATTTAAATCACAACTTTTACAAATATGGAAAATCGATATAAACTAAAATCATGAAACATCTTTCAAAATAAAGGGACAGTATGCCAATGTTAAATTCATAAATGGATCAACACAAATAACGCTGTTTTTTCTGGTTGCAAGATGCACTCTCACTTCAATGGTCTAATGCTGAAGTAGAGAGGGTATTTTGCCAAGTAAACATCGTTAAAAGTAATTTAAGAAATAGGTTACATTTAGCAACCGTTAATTCGATTTTTTTAATTAGGTAAATATTTTTACCGTAACAATAAAATGCTTTTACCAACACCACAATAGTGGAGAGCGTACTATGCGTTTATGGTGATGTTTGTAACACCTTAAAATATTGATACTTAGCCAACCTTTACGTATACGGATTGGCTCAGAATCACTTTCTGAGTCGAATTAACGATGTTTGTCCGGCTGGCTGTCCATGTACACCTTGTGCGCAAAGTGCAGGTCGCAAATTTGCAGATAATTTAATAAAATTTGGTACAAAGGTTATAATGTGGTGTAGGGTATCTTCTAGTCCGGGTTGACCGACTATACTTTTTTACTTGTTTTTTATTGTAGATATGGACTCAAAAGGTTGAGTTAATGTTGTCGTCATTATGATTTTCCTTCAAGTTATAGGCACGAGTGATTTTTATGAGATGAACAATAACGACATCGATTTTATCGATGATTTAACTTTTTAAATATTTATCAAAATATTAATTTACGTTTATTCTTATTTAAGAAATTGATCTTAACTTACAATTTCATCGTAAAAAACTTTAAATGAATTATTTCTGTTTTGTTATTGAATTTTAATGTGTTTTTTATTTAAAAAAAATTTTAGCCATTTTTTAGCACATTTTTAGCCATTTTTTAGCCATTTTTTTTCCGTAAATTTAGCCATTTTTGGTCATCAAGTTTTGGCAACACTGCATATACATTTAGCATCAAGGTAAGAGTAGAATTTGAAGTCAAAATTAGAACTATCTCTTGACGATTCCACAGCCCACAATAATAAGGTTTTTATTGCATCTTGGCGACTTTTTTTTAAATTCAAGTGAAAGCCCTGGTGCCAAGCCCACTTACATGGGCGACATATCACAAAACCTTGATTTTATCCGTTTTTAACTAACTGAAGTTGAACCAGCAAAAGTCGTTTAGTTTTGATTTCATTGCTTTGGCTGTTTTTAACTGTTTAAAGTGAACCAATGATTTCGCAGTCGCTGTCGAAGCATATGCAGGTAACGATTTCTAACAAAAGTAAAAGCACATGCAATGTCTTTGTTTTTACAAGTTACCAGAAGTCGCTGTCGAAAAAGCAGAAATTCTTTTCTTTTCACAAGTTTTCAGCAGGTGCAGTCATCTATTTTTTTTTTAATCCTTTCTTGATAAATTCACACATGTAAACGTAGCTGTACTCCAGCTCTTAGCGATATGATAGAGGAAATTTTTGGTATTATTGGACCACTCAAAGGCTTTTGATACAGTGCACCACTCAATCTTGTGCATGAAATTGTTAAAATTATTTAAGCTTTCCACGTTTCTGTGAAACTAATGGCATCATACAGAGAGAAAAATACAAATTTATTTCAATTAAAAACTTTGTTATATTTATTAAAAAAAAATTAAATTTGCACAAGTAAACAAATTAATAGTATCAATTAAACGTTTAATTCACTTGATTAAATTTTTAATAAGAACTGATTTTACTTTTGATTAATGCTTTGATTCGTGGAAAAATTTAGAGAATTTTTTCTGTGTGCCTTTTAAATAGATGCCAATCAGTTACAAATAGCGAATCTACATTGCATCTTTTACTACAAGTAACTAAAGGAGTCTCTCAGGGATCCATTTCAAATAGATATAATGAAAAATATATTTCTTGGTGATTGGAGAATCGATATTTTAGATTCAGAAAGAAACCAAGGAGTAATAATTAACAGAACTTTAACTTGGTCGAATTACATTACACAAGTTTGTTGTTAAGTATAGGGGCATGCTGCGAAGTTTTTGTGCTACTCAGCACTTAACACCTCTGCAAGTAAGAATATTACTTACTTAAACATATATTTTGCCGACACTTTTGTACTCGCCTGAAATTTTTTGTGATTTTAACGCGAAAGACAGGAGAAATTTGACAATAACGTACAACAATATCATCCGTTACATTTTCTCTTTAAAAAGATTTGATCGTTCTTGTCGTTTATTCAATATGTCATTTTCAAACTACCTTTAAAAAACTTAATATTATTTCTCAAAATCTGATGAAAAAAAAAAAAGAAATAGTATAAGGAACAAAGTTTTTACTTCTATATAACTCTAGCTAATATCCAGTGTCCTTCGCCAACCCCATCGTAAGAACAGCGTTTCGCACCATTTTGGGTGCATTTTTAATTTTTGTGTGCGAAAAATTCCTTTGTCGGTGCGTGGTGCGCTTTTTTTAATTTCGGTGCGTTTTTTAATTTTTGGTGGCACCAAAGCAAACTCAACACAACTTTTTGTTTCAGTGTGAGAAATAATGTTTGTACAATAAAATTCACCTGTTTAAATACCATTTAATTCAAAAGTGCAAAATTTTTACAAACTATTTTATAGACCACAATAACAACAACAAGTAATGATGCTTAGGGTGTAAAGAAAAAGAAACATTTCACTATACGAAATTTGCTGTATTATTAATTTTGAGTCGTTAATATCTTTTTAAAAAGTTTTGTATAGAATTTATGAAAGATTGAAAATGAGAAAATTCCAGATGAAATTGAGAAAAATGAATATGAATATAATACAAATTTTATAATTGAATTTTATCAATTTCAATTATGAATTTTCTCAATTTGAAGTTGAAATTCTCAATTTCAATTGGAATTTTCTATAGTTTAATAAGTTCCAGGTATGTTCATTATGAAGAGTTTTCATTATTTACCCATGTACTATCAAATTAATTTATTTAATTTTTGACGCTTGTTTTAATTTTTTTTTTGTTTGACGTTATATGGGTTTTGAAATTGAGAACAAAATTTATAAATTTATAATTTTCCATTTCAACTTTGTTTAGTAAAATTAATACAAACAAATTTAATTAGTTTTTTTTTAATTGTTGTTAGATTTTTTTCTCCAAACCCTCAACTGTAAAAGACAGTTTTATTGTTATACGTATTTTTATTACAATAATTATATCTTTTATGCCAAATCAACTCAATAAAGATTTTAAATAAAAAACTTGGTGCATTTTTCTAAAATTTCTTGAAATTTTGTTGCTTTTTGAATTTTGAATGAAATAGTTAAAAAATATATTTATATAAATATTTACTCATAAAGTTTTCCTCTTGTATGGACGTCACAGTTGCTCTTACATGGAGCCCACTATTACATTCTACTCACTTATTCTCCAAATATTTATACGAGTATCAAATTTGCCTTGCAAAATTTTATGGCTCTTGTCCAGCTCAACGAATATTAGTATTCAATTCAATTCATTCATTCATTTAATTTTATTATTTACTTCAAAGAGGAGGCGCCACGCCCACAATTAGTGACCCGCCCACTTTTCCCTTAAATATTCATATTGATATTTAAGTTAGTCGTACAAAATTTAGTGGCGTTAGTTCACAGAATTACTACATATAGGAAGTGCCACGCCCAATATTGGTGTTCCGCTCACTGTGGTCCAAAATATTTATATTGATACTAAAGTTACTCCTACAAAAATTCGGTATTCTAGCTCTTATAGTTTTCCAAATATACACATTGTGGTATTTAATTCATAAGAGCAGTGCCACGCCCATTTTTGTTAGCTTTTGTTTCTTCCCAAATGTTCATATGGATATAAAAGTTGCCTGTGCAAAATTTGATGAGTTTAGCTGTTAAAGTTTTGCATATATACTTATTTTAGTAGTTAATTTATATGGCAGGTGCCACGCCCAATATTGCTTATGACCCCGTTACTTATCAAAATATTTATATAGATGTCAAAGTTGCTCTGCCAAAATTTAGGTACTCTTACTGTTATCGTTTTCTATACATACGAATTTTAGTATTTAATTTATTCGGAGAATGCCATGCCTACTATTGCAAGGCCGCCTATTTTTAACACAAATGTTCGTGAGGATGTCAAAGTTTATTTTGAAGACTCTAGATGCATTAGTTTCCGAGCTAAACAAGTTTTAATACTTATTCTAACTGGGCGTGGCACCTCGCCTCATTGAAATTTCAAAACAAAATAAAGCCAGTGTTTCCTTCCAGACATACAGGAAGACGCTTTAAAAAATTCAAGAAAATCGTTCCAGCAGCTTAGCCGTCTATAGACTTCAAACAAACATACATACAAACACACAAGTCCACATTCATTGTTATATGTATAGATTAAGTAAATATGATATTTAAAATTATATTTTATATTTATTTCATAAAATAGAAGCAGTTGAATGCGATGGCTTTGTAGCATATTTCCCTGTCCAACTAACTGTAACTGTTTGCGACTTTTAAAATCAAAGAAACTACTTCTGATTTTACTTGCGGTACTAGTTCGTATCACTTACCAAAAGCAACGGAAAAAAATTTAAAATTTTCAAACTGATGACTACCGAAAGTGCTGCTCAATTGGCCATAAATCGTTTTGTGATTTTGCTTTGATTGAAACTGCCGTTTTCTCAAAAGCATGAGCAGAAGTCAAACCAAACCAAATTAAATTAAACTTATTGCAGTTTTTTAAACATTGGATTTCATGTCTTAACGCGACAAAATACCAAACAATAGCATCAAATCGGCGCACTCAAAATACTATGGTGTTAAATTCAAACAAAAATTCATTTTAAACAACTTTAAATTCATTATAAAAACGAATCATTTACATTGCATTTAAAACAAATGATTTTCACATTAAATTTTAAATTTTTTATTTATTAAACTGCATATTCCTTAAAATTGAATAGTTTTTACTTTTAAAAAATATATTTTAACCGACAAAAATTAAACTACAATACAAAATAAATACGGCAAAACATTATTTTTTGGTTGTTTGTTTTTTGAATAACAAACATAAATGTTAAACAATAAAATTATTCGTAAAATAACGATATTTTTATTAAATTTTAGCAGAAGGGAAAACGAATTTAATAACTTACAATCAGTTACTGTAATAATTGTATAAGTGCGGCAAAGTTTGGTATTTTAATCGAATTTCGCATAAGTTCATTCTTTGCGACTAGAAATTATACTACCAGCTTCCATGAGTCGATAATAAACTAAAGGTCCCAAATCCCGAAGAACACTTTCATACGCGTAATACGCTAACGAACAATGATTTTCTGATAAAATGACGAATGACACTGCCGAATTTAATGATTATCGGTAATTTATCATTGGTCTCATACAAAGCCCGCTGCTTATAATTAATTAAGTTCAATAGGGTCTTATTCCCTACTCACCACGAATTTAATATCTGTCATAAAATTTGGCATACATTAATTTTGTATGATAAAAAGTTCATATGTCAACCGACACAATTTCTCTATAGAATCTACTCTCGATAAATTCTTAAAATTTAAACTCATGTCAGAAGGTGCAAAAGATTCGGCACAACCGAATATAGCTCTCTTACTTGTTTGCAATAAAATTTCAAATTATTATTATTTAATAAAACAAAAAGACATTAAAAAGTTCTTTAAGCAATACAAATTTAAAATTTCAACAATGATTTTATTTTCAATCAAAATGAACGTTATTGAGTTACAATCTTAATTAACTGTCACATTTGTGAGACATTATTAATTATTCGAGCAGAAAAATCTGAAATTTGACAATGTAACCCATATTGTTTTTAGGAGCCTTCCTCTTTCTTTTTACTACGTTATTTCTATTGTCTCTGTATTCTAGTCACAGTTTTTGTCTATTGTTCTCAGTGTTGGAAATAAAAAAAATTTAATTTAATTTAATTCAGTCGGCTGCTAGTTGTTAAAAGGCAACTGAAGCATTAAATGTCCTGTAATAATACAACGCGTAAATACAATGGCAGAATGTTGAATTTTAGTAAAACTTTCGCGTTAACGTATTTAAAGCAGTAGAGATTTAATAGCACTTATGCGTAAATTAATGTTTTGTTTAATTTTAATCAGGGACCGTCACGGTAATAAGTGATATGAAAAAAGTTATTTTGAGAATTAAAAAAAAATCCGTCTAAAACAGTAATTTTTCAATGTAAAAGCAAAAGGTTTAACGAAACTATTAAAACAAAAGGTGAATTTCGCCTTTATAAAATGAAACTCAACTCAGATGTAATTTTCCCATCAGAAAATAAAACTCATTTTATTTAAATTGAAACCCAAGCAGGCTTGCCAGTTTAGCACTTTTAGTGCTAGATTTAGCACATTTTTTTCTGAGTTAGCACTGAGAATTTTTAAAAAAATTGCTAAGTGCTAGTTTAGCACATTTTTATAATTAATTAGCATTCTCAGCGCTTTTTCGAGATCCCACAGCCACTTAAAAACCCACATAATCAATTCAAGTAAAGTATAAATTCTTATAACTTTTTAAAATTTTAGTCGAATAGAGCATATTTTTTTTTTTTTAATCACATAAAATTTTTCGCATCAAACGAAATTACCAATGAGCAATACCAGCACTCAGTAATGCTCGTTGAAGTTCTGGAACTTTTGTCTTTTATACTAATTCCGAAATGTCAATTGCAATTATTTTCTACTTGTTAACTTGTATGTGATGCGTAGGGCGAAGTTTAGTTTTCTGATCATACTATCAACAAAAAAAATTTCGCCACACTACAAAAATCATTGTCGGGCTTTAAATAAGCAAATTAATGTTTTCTCAGACATTGGGACAAAAAACTATCAGCTATTCAAAAAAAGAAGAATAACAAAAGCAGAACTGTAATGTCCAGTTATACGCATAAGAGAAGGTGCAAAATTAGACAACGTTTGTTGTCACACTTTAAACATATCGGACGATATTGTAAAAAAAATCGGTTTATCTGAAAAGTACCAAAATGAGTTCGTATATTTTGTTTTAAAACAATCTTTTTACAAAATTATGAGCGGTATGAATTATGACAAAGAAAATAAAACATTGATTCTACAAACAAAGTAAGTACCAAAGTTGTATAACAGGGCAGTATGTACACCTTAAATAAAAGTAAGGGTAAAATATGCAACATGTTTCGCATGTTTTTCATCAGCTTATTCACAAAAGAATTTAAAAATTTGTCCCACAGTTGTATTTTTTGTACAAACGAACACAAAAATGTAGAACATGTTACATTAATGCAACATATTTTTTTTTTTTAAGTGTTTATTTAAAGCAAATTCATGTTCTTAAAACTATAAATAAACAAATAGTAGTTATAAAAAAAACATATTATTATACATAGTCCCATAATCGGGCTCTCAAGTATACTACTTATATATGACAATTTTAATATTTTTTAGAAATTAATTTACGAATTTTTTATATACTTGTAGGATTGGGTTATTTACGACAGTATGGACATTGCAGGGTTAACGGACGAATGGGAATTGGGATAGATTAACTAGATAAATGACAGATAATTGTGTGCGACGTGCGCGTTTGAGCAGTTGATGGGAGAGTTGATATAGAGAGTTTGACGAAACAAGACGTAGTGCGGTTATTCTTATTTTTATTATTATTTTTATACTTTTTCACCTAGACTTAAGCATACAATGAATTAAATAAAATGAACTGAAACACAAAAGATCAAGTGTTTTACTTAATAATTAATGTAGGCATAATTAAATCCTACAAATTGGGGGCTCAACCGCGTTGTCCCAGGTGAAAATAGTGTTGTGAAAATATGTAGACGAATAGATGAGAATAAAACAGTGAAGAAATAAAGAAGTTAGATGAGAATTTAAAAAAACTGAAATCGCATATAAAAGAAGCAAAAACCAAATATAATTATTAATAATAATAAAAAAAAAAACAATTAAAATAACAAGAACTAAAACGTATGTGTGTTGAAAAAAAAAACTCTCGTAAGATGAAAAGTTAAAAAACTGAAGTCGTGTATAAAAGAAGTAAAAGCCGCAAAGCTGTAAAATAAATAAAAAAAAAAACAACAAAAACTAAGACTTCTGTGTATAAAGAAAAAAAAAAAAAGCTGTCGCGTAGAAACAGTAAAAAATAACAAAACGAACCAGTGCTCGCCGTTAAAAAAAAAGTCAAAAAGACGTTTCAAATTAAAAACTTTACTTTGGTGTTTTTTCTTTGAGAGATCCCAGTAAAAAAGAGAGTGAGATTAACACAGCAAAAATAAAAGCAAATCGAGAGAATAAAAAGTAAAAAACATTTGATCAAGTAGTTGCCGACCAGTGATGCCAACTTTTTGAGAGCAAAAAGCACTTTAGTATTTAAAAAAGGCACTAAAAAGCACTATATCTAACAAAAAAAGCGTAAAAAAGCGCTAAGCCAATTTCACAATTTAATTAAACACAAAACAAGTTGCATTCGGCTGTGCCGAATATTATATACCTCCAAAATTTAAAAAAAGGCAACGGCATTGATGGGTGACCATTTTCATTTAAAATTAAATAATAAATATAATTATATTTGTATATAACCATTTTCAAATGTACATATTATTATTATCTTCAAAAAAAATACTTTCATCCAAATCATTTGGATCATCATCAGCTGAGTTTGAATTGGTAATAAAACAGTTTAAAAGTAATAAAGTGCGAGGTCGATTTTCGTAGCTCGAAAAAAATCTGGCCTGTTGCAATTACCGGAAATTTGCAAAGACCGATCATTGTTTATAAAACTTAATGACAGCCCATATTTTAATAAAAAACCTTATATTTTATCGTAAGCGCATGAAAAATGGCAGGTTACACAACGCTCGTTATAAAAGCATTATCTGTCAGCTATTTTAATATACCAAGTTACATCTCTTTTTTGTTTTTAAAGTCGTTGCGTTCTTTTGTATGGTTTCCGACTGCATGTTTTTTAACTTTTCAATAGGTTTTTTCTACATGACTCAAAATCGTTGCTTATTTTTCCATTCACAATTCCTAATATTTTCCAAGCCATTTTCTATTTTTGAAACAGTGTATACATCTTAAAAAAATGTTTACCGCAAACAAATACATCGTTTTATTACGATTACTAAATATGTTGTCAACGCTAAAAAGTGAAACGTTTTGTAAAATTTCCAAATTGGTAGGTAGCCTAGCTCTTACCTCATAAATAAAGTTTTTGGTAAAACGAATGCAACTTTCTTTTATCACTTTTTTTATCATTTGAAATCTTAAAATCTTTGCAGGACTTCCCAAAACTGTACCCCCAAAAGGAAATCTCATTTAAATCATCCTCTATATAATCGAAGTTTTAAAAAATGGTACAAAAAAAAAATAAAATTGTAAAAAGCACTAAAGGCACTAACGAAAAATTGAAAAAGCACCAAGTTAGTGCTTTTTCTTAGTTTGGCACTGTGGATAAAATTTTGGCGTTTTGAGGCATCAAAAAGCACCATAAATAGTGCCAAAAGCACTAAGTTGGCATCACTGTTGCCGACAACATAATAACAACTGAGTGAGAGATTTAAGATAAAAACCAGTTACGAGCTCTTATTTGTGTGAGAACAAATGCATTTTAAAAAAACCAAAAACAACGGTTGTTTGTTTATTTTGCATGTGTGGGAAAAGCAAGCGAGTGAGAGCAGAAAAGACGTTACATTTATGTTTTGAAGCGAGAAAAGAAGTTGTTTACCATTGTGAGTTGATATTGCCATGTTAATAAATGGGCGTGTTTATAAAGTTTGCTTGTATTGAAGACGACTAGCGAGCTGTGTGCGCAAAGAAGACGTTACATTTTTATTATGGTTATTGGAGTCAAAGAAGGCGAAAATAAACAATAAGAGAAGAGTATTTGTATGTATTATAATATAATGATGTTTGTGTGCTATTAGATGAAGATGATTTTCAATGAGAAGTTATTTTTGTGTTTAACTTTGAGTATTATTTCTTTGATGTATACATAGATGTTAAAATATAAATTTTGATGTTTGAGTGCTTTAGACGTACAGCATTCTTTGTGACGTATAGACGACTTTCTTTTGATGTTTTGAGCGTTTTAGACGTTTAAATTTTTTACGTGATGTATTGAGGATAACTTTTTTTTTTAGTTGTACTGAACTCAAGTTTATATTGATGTTTGAGTAATTTTGTGAAGTAATAAGTAAATATTTAAACCTTCATCTAATAGGACAGTGAAGTAAAAGAGTGTAAAAAAAGATTGAAATATTTGATTATATTTTATATTATAAGTCAAAGATTTTTAGTTGTAAACCCTTATTATTTTGAAACGGGCTAAGGTAAACTTTTAGTATTTAAAATTTTCGAAGTCAATCGATATAAAGTGGAATATTTAAAGTGGTTTTGACGTTTGAATAATATTTTATAAAACTTTTTTTTTGATAATTATAATAATTGAATTTATATTGTTTAAGCTTACTTTTATATATTATTATTGATAGTTTTATAGGCCGCTGACGGGGAAAATGGACAGAGACGAGATTTTGAGTTTGGGTGTAGAGGGTTTGAGGGCTAAATTGGACGAACTAGGGCTGGTTAGAACGGGTAACAAGGGAGTGTTACAGGATAGGCTTTTTACTCATTTTAATTTGGGACGCGAGGTGGATGAGAGTTCCGAGTATGGTGAAGCTTCTTCTATGGTAGTTGCCGGTAATGTTGCAACGTTACCCAATAGTATATTTACTTTAAGGGATGTACGGGATTCTGTTTCCGCTTTTTCGGGTGATAACTTTCCGGAAATAAGGCAATGGATAGATGAATTTGAGGACTGCTCATGTGCTGTAAAATGGAACGATCTTCAGAAGTTCATATACGCGAAACAGTTGCTGACGGGTGCTGCTAGGACTTTTGCTAGAAGCGAATCTGGTATAAGGGATTGGTGTACCTTGAAGCAGGCATTGGTGAGTGAATTTGGCAGGAAACTGTCATCATTGGAAGTCCATAGGATGTTGGGAAATCGGAAGAAGAAGTCCGGTGAGACGTTACGTGAATACCTTTATAGCCTTAGGGAAATTGGAAACCCTATTGGATTGGACGACGAGAGTCTAATAGAATATTTTATAGAGGGAATTGAGGATTATAGGTCGAATAAAGCTGTTTTATATCAAGCGCGAAATTTGAATGAACTGAAGGACAAAATTACGATATACGAGAGGATAAGATCATCTGATTCACCGAATATAAGGGTAGAGCGTCCGAAGTATGTTGTGAAGAAGGAAACGGAAACCAAAGAAGACAGACGTTGTTTTAAGTGCGGGGATAAGGGACACTTGTCTAGTGTGTGTACGAGCGCCGAGGTGAAGTGTTTTAAGTGTCAAGGTTTTGGGCACAAGTCATTCCAGTGTAGAGTAGTCGTCAAGAAAGAGGGAAACGTAGAGCAAAACAGCAGCAGAAGCGGTTCAGGTGACAGGAACACGGAGAATGTTCACACGATGTCTGATGATATCATAAGTCCGTCAAGACGGATATTTAAGGACATGAAGATTTTGGGTGGAACTATTTCTGTTTTCGTCGATACTGGTAGCGATGTTTGTGCTATTCGTTGTGACACGTTGTTTTCCTTAGGCCGTGTTGATCTTAGTCCGGAAACTAGGACATTGGTTGGTATAGGTGGAAAGAAGATTACGACGATGGGTAATTTTACTGCGGATGTTAGTGTTGATGGCGTCGAATTGAGGTTGATGTTCCATGTTTGTAGGGAGAGCGATATTTTATACCCCGTTGTTTTGGGCAATTGTATTTTTGGGCAGGTGAATTTGGTTATTGACCAGGATGGAGTGAGATTTCAACGCAGAGAGAGATCTGGACAGGTCGATAATGTCAGTATGATGACCGAGTGGAGAAGCGTAACTGATGATAATTCTGGGTTATTAGAGTTTGGGGAATATGGTCCAAGGGAATTGAAGGATTCGGATAGGATGAATAGGACTACTATAGAGGAGAACCTAATTGTTGGTGATGGAGTCCGTTTGGCGCAGAAGCCGAAAGGGGAATTGAAAGGGCAGGTGGAGCGAAGGTTTTCGGGAAAGGGGATTAATCTATTAACGAACGTTAGGCGCGATTCGACTGTGAGAATACTGGATGGCAGGAATTGGGTCGATAAACCCTTTGTTGGTGATCATTTGGATCGCGTACGTACGTTGGGGAATCGGAAACCGCCGGAAGAGTCCGGTATTGGACCACCTGGGTTTCCCACGGGATTGGAGGGGGGAACAGGCGGATATTGGTATACTGGAATCACTGTGGACAAAGGTTCGTTGGGAGAAGGGGCCAGAGGGGATACATTGTGTGTTAGGCCGGAGGACAGGAGAGCTTTTGATAGGGAAAGAGTTCCATGCACAGAATATGAGGTCGGAGGGTTGGTCGCCATTAAGCGCACGCAATTCGATGCGGATATGAAGCTGGAACCGAAATTCCTTGGTCCCTACGGGGTAACGAAGAAGCTTCAGCATGGTCGGTATGAGGTGGAGATAGGTAGTTCGGAGAAAGATGGGAAGTGTAAGGTGGTGTCGGGGAAAGTAAAGGGATGGAAACCACATTCGGGACGAATGTGATGTCAGGAGGGCCGGATGTAGGATTGGGTTATTTACGACAGTATGGACATTGCAGGGTTAACGGACGAATGGGAATTGGGATAGATTAACTAGATAAATGACAGATAATTGTGTGCGACGTGCGCGTTTGAGCAGTTGATGGGAGAGTTGATATAGAGAGTTTGACGAAACAAGACGTAGTGCGGTTATTCTTATTTTTATTATTATTTTTATACTTTTTCACCTAGACTTAAGCATACAATGAATTAAATAAAATGAACTGAAACACAAAAGATCAAGTGTTTTACTTAATAATTAATGTAGGCATAATTAAATCCTACATACTTAATATACTTAATATAATACCATGTAACAAAAATTTCAAAAAAAAGTTACTTCTTTATTTATATAATAAAAAGTTCTGTCAAGGGGTAAAAGTAGGAAGGGGAGATTTTAGTTAAGCCAAAAAAATTTTCTTTTATTTATGTTTGGCAAAATGTTATTGTCGTCTGAATAAATAGTTGTATCAAACCTAGTATTATCAAGTGCTCTTCTATATATATGGTAAAATATAGGTGTGCCTAATCCATTTTGGATAAATCCTTTACTGTTGAGGTATACGAAAGCCTCAGGTGGTACATATCCACTTTGAAGGGTTTTAGATATATATTCTTCGTCACTGTAATATGGTGCCATAATTAAATTATTTTCATAGCACTCAGAGCATTTTGCAATATAATTTCTAATTATATGAATAATAAAATTATCTATTCTACCTATTTTCGCAGCGTTGTATACAACATATTTCTCAGAAAAGAAATCGTCATAAAATATTTTATAATGTAACATAATAATAAGTTTTTTTGTTAAACAAAATGAATATGTAAAAAAAATTTCAAATGTAAATTTTTTATTATATTCATAGAAATCAATCTTACAAAACTAGCACTTTTATTTTTCACTGTAGAACAATTTAGCACTTTTTTTTGTCGACTTAGCACTTTAAATTTGAATTCTTCTGGCAAGCCTAATCCCAAGGCTTGTCGCTGATCAAATCATTACAATTTATGGAGAAGTGTCATCTAATCACCTTCCAATGCAATTTAATAAATCATCAATAAAACCGTGCGGGTTCTTAATTAGTTATTGTTTAATTTCTATTAAATATTTGTTGTTGCTTTATTTCTTATTTCCTTGTCATATCCTAATCAGCTAAGTAAAACGCTTTTGGGGTTGTTTTTGAACTCCCTCAATGTCGATAGCAAACCAGAAACCGAAGAAAATGATAACGAGGACGAAAACAAAACTTTCAATTAAGTCGATAATTGTTTTTCAAGAACTTTACCGATTAATAAACTTCTTTTTGAGAAAATATCGGTACATATATTATTTTAAATAATCAATCTTTCTGTACTTGATTCAAGAAAATCCGTACTTGCCGTACAATTGATACCGCTTCGGATTGATTGAAGTACGGATGGATTGATTTTTCTTTTCAGTGTACTATTGATAAACACACTGACGTTTATTGTTGGTGGGATAAGCAAGTTCCTATGCGCATTTCACTGGTTAGGCCCGATTATTAGAAAAACTTTTTGCATAGACAATAGAAAAGCTTGAAATGTTATACGAATAAAACTGAAAGAAAACCTTTGATAACAAATATGCAAGTGGCAGTGCAAAAAAAAATTGAACTGGTTAATCGCTTTAATTTGATTTACTTGTGAAAACAATAAAATAAAGTTATTTGTTAGGAGCATTTGGAGTTAGAAAAAACCCAACCAATTGTAGTCGAGAATTTAAGAAACGATAAACTCGCTGTATATTGTTGTTGTTTTGTATAAGCTTTGATATCGTTGCAAGTAAAAATTAAGTGTTTGTAATTATAATTCGCTTTACAGTTTTATTTGTATAATATAAGCTTATCTAAAGTCTTGGAAAAAAGGTCGCCTGATGATCTGGCCTAAGCAACCAGTGAAATGCCCATAGGAACTATATCTATTTTTAGTGATTGTGTAGATGAACACAACCCTTAATACCGTAACTATTTTCAAAAAAGAGCCGAACATTATATATTGTTCCGTTCTTCGTTAAAAACAGACCAATTGTAGTGATACTGTAGACAAACATTATATTTTAATGTTCTATAATGTTTCTTTTTTACGTTGATAAATAAATGAACAAACAAAAAATTTTAGCAACGACCACACCACGAACAGCTTGTGTGTGTGTGTGTTGTTTTTTTCGAATGTGTATTTTATTTTTGTAAAAAATGTTTAGTTTTTTTCCCAGCCAAAAGGGACAAACATTAATGAGCCGAACCGAACACAATGAAGTTTGTGGATTAAAAAAAAAACCGAACAGAATTAAATGTTCTCATCTTTTGTTGAGTTTGATAAAAACAGTATTATTTTTGTGTTTGAAAAATGACAAACAGGGAATCTTTATTTTTTTAATGATTTTCTACACAAACACTATTAGCGTTTGTGTTTTCCACAAATCTACCGAACCGAACACTTAGGAGCGATATTTTGTTTTTATTTTCGAACAGTGGTTTTTTTATTTAAGAAAATTTTACTAAATACGAAAGAAATAAGTTTAAATCATGAAATTTTTTTAAGATTTTGGATTTTCTTGTTATAAGAAACGAAATTGATTACTTTAGAAAATGAACTTTTTTCCGTGCAAGAAAAACTTTGAAAATTCATTATTTGTAAAGATATTTTAAAGAATTTTGTGACTTTGCCGATTTTTCTGTATTTTTTTTTCTCAGTTTTTAGCGTTTTTTGACTTAAATATTATACTTGCTCTTTTGTGTAACCAAAATTTAATTTTTTAAATTTAAAAAAATTTAACAAAAACTGCACATAATTGATTTCAAGCGATTTTTGACATCTGATTTGGCGATGGAGCTTTAACAAATCTGACAACACTTGTTGAGTTCGTTTTTTTTATATCAGCATCGATTCTGAAACATCACTGAAAGAGCAAACGATTCTAACATAAATAGTTTTTGAATGTAAAAATTAAATTTATCAAAAATTAATTAAATAAAATTTAACAGCCATATTCATAAAAGGTTCTTATTTTAAGCTTAATATGTATGTAATAACTTTTAAACGCTTTTTGTCTTAAAAACCTCTTATAAAAATTTGTATTCATAAACGTACAATAACAGCTTTTTTACTATTAACTGTTTGCAGCGATTTTCTGTTTAAGTATGGCAACTTTCTTTATATTTGGCTGCCATTTTATTGTTAGTGATGCACGAAACTTCTATTCGGTTTACATGATATTCTATATTTACAGCCTGTTCCTCGATTTTTTTTTAATTGTAGACCTTCAAAATTATTCTTATCAAATAAAACTACATATTATTTTAGTTTCTGAACAAAAGGTTTAAACTTTTGTTTAAAACTTTTTTAAATATACGATAAGAAAGTAATCGAATAAAAAGTTTGTTTACTTTTTATAAACATCACTATTATTATGATTTGTTTATTTTATTTTTATTTTTTAATTTTTGAACAATAATTTGTTGTTTTAAACAAAAAAAAAAACAACTAGTTGCAATAATTCAATAAATAATTAAAGAGAATTATCTGCATTTGCCCCTGAACATATTCATTTAAATCATATAAATTTTTTTAAATAATTATCAATATAACTTTAAATTGGCTGTCTAAAATAAAAAAAAAAATTAGTAAAATGTATTTAACATGTCCGTTGTAATAAATAAAACATTTTTGTCATTATTTTTCAACATATTTCACAAAAATAATATCATAAAATGCAAACACCTTTTATAATGTTATTTTATTTTTGGTTTAAAGAAGGGCAAATCCAACAATAAATTTTCTTACTTTATGAATGGTTTATTAAAGGTTCAATAGACTATTTTTCGTTTATGAATACAACTTTAGCAATTTTTGCTTAAAAACGGTCAATTAATCATCAATAAGTTTTTATGAATACGGCTGTAAATGTTTAGATTGAATTGAGAATTATTTCAATTGCATACTTAAGCACAACAATTAAGAAGGAATAGTTGGTTTACCCAGACGGTATTACATCTAGGGATGCAAACGATACATCGATGTTTAGAAAACATCAATATATCGTTCATAAACATCGATGTTAATATCGATGTCTTGATTTACGATACATCGGCGATACATCGTCGTCAAAACTAAAAAAAACATCGACATCGTTCATTTACTATTTTCATTAATTTAATATTTTTACCAATTTTAATTTTTATTTTTCAATTAAACCTTTTATTTAAAAATATAAAAAAGTGTTTTTCAAAGCATACGTTAAACGCAAGAATTTGAAATGTCGGTTTTAAATAAAATTTCTGTAATATAAGAATTTTATGACAAATATTATATAAATATTTCTCTATTAAACAGAATTTTAACACAAAAATTAAAAATATTTTATTAAAAGTGTATTAAAAACGACCTCCCAAATTCTTGCGTTTTACGTTGCCGTTTTCCAGCACACCCCTGATAGCCATACAAAGTACGTATGTATGTATGTACATGCATGCATACTGTGCATTGCATAACTATATGTATGTATTAAGTTGCTTAAGTTGGCTCGAGCAACTGTGCGAATACAAAAAAATCATATTTGTCAAACCATATTGCACTTATGGAAACTTTTTGATTAATTTTATGAATCTGATTGCACTTTGTTTTGGTGTTTTTGAATGCATTTGAGAGGCTTTTTGTTAATTTTTGACAAAAGCTTATGCAAGCATATGTATATTATAGTTGGGCATTAAGATTTTCAGTAGCAAAGAAGAATTAAAACAGTCCGTAAGTATAATTGCAAAGTAGGTTTCAACATCGATGTTAAACATCGATGTATCGTGTTTTTTACCGATGTTTTTTAACATCGATGCTTATCGTGAAAACATCGATGTCTTCAAACATCGATGTTTTTCACAGCGATGTTGCATCCCTAATTACATCGCATTCTACTAGATCCTAAAGATATTGAAGTTTGGCTTTGATAGAAGGATTTTTAAGTAATTCTTTTAAGCTTAAAGCAATTTTTCCAGAAAGGGGCCACATATAGAAAATAAAATTAGTTCATACATAATAACTTTGAATAACTTTGAAATAGGATTCTTAAAATATGATTGGAACGGAGCAAAACCATTTTTTCGATACGATTTCTTATATTTTTAAGATTGCAGGATCAACAATTTCAAAAAAAAAATTAAAATGAATTTTAGCTTAGTTGCCGAAAATTACTTTGGCGTCAAAACTTTCAATCTAATTAAATCTCACAAAATTAAAGCTTCTTGCTCTCTTTTTTGTAAAGATCTTGCAATAAAAGCTTTAATAATTTATAAATAGAATCTGGGAATTTATTTCTCATGGTGAGTAACATTTATTATATATAAATTTTCATATTATTCGAATTTGTATTCTAAGTCAAATTACAACCTGAAAAGCTTTTATACTTTAATAGGTTTTATTCCTTCAATTTTTTTCAGGAATATTTTCTATGCACTACAAGAATTTTTCGTTTGTATATTTCTGTTACGAGGGTTACTTTAGCTATCCTTTGGCTAGCAATGAAGTTAATTGTAAAGAAAATTTATACAACTATAAGAAACCAGCAGAATGTAATGCATCAAGTAAATACCCACTAAAATATTTTTTTAAATTCCTTTTATCTCCACCAAATTCATTTTCCCAAAACAAAATTATTCCCAAATTACTTCTTTGAGAAAACTAACGGACATTATCTTTTAACATTTGTTTAAGCCTACACCCGTACAATGAGCCCCCCAGTCCATTCACCAATAATAATGAAAATCAGGACGGCAAATAAAAAAACCCTGTAAACAAACTCATAAAAATTTAATATTAACGTGTTTTTCTTTGCGGTAGAATCCTTATTTGCAACTCGTTAAAAAAAAAAGAAACACAAATTCGGCATTAATTTTAAATTTTTTTCTTTCTATTTCATTATTGTTTAAATCGTTGGCTTTGGTGGCAACAAATACAAACAGTGTGTTGTAAAAAGACAAAACAGCAGCAACAATAGCACCCAGCTAGTAGCGGCAATAACAATAAAGTCATTAAAGTCTAAGAATAATGAGCTTGTAGTTTTTTATTTGTTTGTACGAAATTTAAACATCATATTTATCACACTCTTTTTATTTTTTTTTTTTTTATCACTCTCTCTCTCCCTTGTATGCCATATTTATTGTCCTTCTTATTTGGGTTCCGTCTTTAGTATGGAGTTTTTTCTTAATATTTAAGTGATTAGTGTTGGCCTCTTAATTTAAGGTAATTAAGGACAACCCAGGAACTTATCTTGGAGGGTATGTAATCCTGCCAAATTCGAATTTTACACAGTTATTTGTCAATTTGTATCCTCATTATAGTTTTTAAGGCGAAATATAGTTTTTAAGGACTCACTTGGACCTAATGATCCTTTGTGATAACATGAAGTTCCAGTTATCCAAGTAGAGTCAACCTAAGCGAAGTTTGAATCGCGCTCTAGTTCAACGCCAGATATATTATACTATCCGTCTAAAGTGGCCGATCGCATTTCGGCCAGTCGCCATCTTGCCAGTGCATTTTCGTCATTACTACTGCAGTAGCAATCACGGTGTCGGGCTCACAGACGCTTTGCATGCCTAATACAGTATCGCGTGACAACCGATACCAAAATTTGGTCATCGATAGTAGAGACATGGTGCACCCGTAACCCATGCAGGATCTCAATCGCTTGGCAAACGTGCATCCATTTTCACCTAAGTTAGGGATTACAGGAGAGCAGAGGCACCCCAACGACTTCTAAATCTCGTGGAACTCGTAATACAATGCCAATTCTAGCAAGCTCATCCGCCCTAATGTTCCCTTGTACATCCATATGTCCTAGTAGCTTTATCTTCCTGATATCAAATTCCTTAGCCATCTCGTTTAGAGATGAGCGTCAGTCAAAGGGCTGTTCTCATTCTCAGGGAGAGGGACACCAAGGTCCTAACGGTGGCACTACTGTCGACCGTAGCTAGTTCACAGTTTTCTTAATCTCAAGTATTTTCGCCTAGAAAACGCTTCAGAGATCCGGAAGACTTCGCGATAAATTGAGGTTGAACTCCCTTGAGTGTCATCTAAAGTCCACTCCTTCTCGTAAAATCTAGCCGTCCGTGTAGAAGTTCACGGTTTCTCTCCTGCCTGGAACACCGTTTTTGCACGCGGAATGTCTTGGTATCAGCGTTTTGAAAAGACGATCTTGAACAAAATCTTGGGAGGTGTGATCACGCCTCCAGTTCGAGATAAACGTATTTTAGGCGAATAGCCGAGTGCTTAACTTCGCCAAAATGTTTATAAATAGCTTTTTCTCCAAATTTCATATAAATTGTAAAATTTCAAGAAACCTTGTAAAATTTTTAGTAAAATCATATACAAATAGCAAAAAAAAAAAAAAAAAATTTCGAAAGCAAATTTGCACAAACTTTTTTTCAAGTAGCAAGTAAGCTTAAAATTTCATGTGACAATTTGTTCCAAAATCCTTATAACTATAATGTTTTAGCTAAATTTTCTACAACTAGAAAATTTGAGAGAAATTTCCTATAACTAGAAAATGTAAGCGAAAATATTAAATAGCCGAATTATGCAAAACTTCCTTTAAAATAGAAAACTTGCGCAAAATATTCTCTAAAATTTATTTCTATAAATAAAAATTCGCTTTACATTTTCGGTAATAAAAAAAGTGGTGCTTAAGTTTTTTTCATTAAATATTAAGTTTGCGCAAAATTTTCTGAAACAAATCTTTATTCTTTAGTTGACGCCACTGTGCGCTGTTTTATTTATTTGCGTCAGAGTATTTTTGTTAAAGTTTTATGAGCCACCAACATTAAGGAGGCTTAAATAAATTACCATTCTGACGCGAAAGTTAATGTGTTAATGTAAGATAAAAGCCAATAATCAAAGTTGCCCCTAGTGTTTTTATTCCAACATACAACTGCCCCATCTCTTTTTTTCTCTCACAGCCTCTTCGTGCTACAAAATTGTTATTTTTCATACACAACTTTTGTTAGCTACAACTGCTCTAGTTGTTCTTGTTGGCGTCGTTATAAAAGAAAACAATGAAAACCTCATTAGCCTGTGATGTTGTAACGACAACCCCGCTCTTAATAAAAGAACAGAAATCTTAACAAAAATAACAGTGGCAGCAACAAGAACAACATTCTGGCTAAATGTTTGTAATGTTTAAATACATGAAAGGACAACCTAAAAAATGAGAAAAATACACAACAGCAAAAAAACTACAACCAAAAATAAGTGCATGGAAAAACTGAAGAGACAGACATGTTTCATTAAAAAATAAACACAGAAAGGTCCTCTGGCTCCCCCTTACCAACTAAACTTGTTGTTCTTGTGTTGGTATTTCTTTTATAGTGTTGCTATTTTTGGTTAAAAAGCTTAATTATGTAAAAGCTCGAAGGTCAATTCTGTTTATTATAAAAAATAAATTTTTTCCTAAACATCTTTTTGTAATACACCAGGGTGTAACTAAAGCACCAAAAGATTTCAAACGAAGGTCTTTAAAGACATTGTTGGGTTTTTATTTAATTACATGTTAAAAAAAAATAAACAATATTCATTTATTTGTTTTTGCTAAATAAATATTTTAATTGGCCCAACTAATTGGGTATGGAAAGTCATAAGCAAATAGTCAATTTAAGTGAACTTAAGATAAATAAATATAAATAACTACAGTACAAATACTTAAAAGAAAATTTGGAAAAGGATTGAAAAATTAATTATTAAAAGAAAATGGTAGCACAAAAAAAGAATTTTGGTATGAAAAAGTACAGGAACACAAATTGTTGTTTAAAAACATACCCGAATTTCAAAAAAATATGTAAATAAATAATACATTCTAGACAACAATAAACAATTTTCACATTAAAGATTAGACAAAAAATTTTAATAATATATTTTGTTTAAAAGTGATCACTGGTTTAACAGGGTGCCCCGGTAGGCTATTGAAAGTGAGCTAGTCTATCAGTGCGAGTGTTCGATTGACGCTAGAGACTCTGGTCTGTTCCACTTCAATGTACTGAAGGTCTAAAGCTGACATCACACGATTGCCGCAAATGCACCAATATAACACAACTTTGATTGTGCTTTATTGACGCACATTAATAAAATTGCACTAATTAAATATTCGGAAATCACACGATTGCCCTGTTTTTTACAAATTTAATTGCCGCTAGTTGGTACAAAGCGAAATGGGTACAATAATTGCCGAAGCGAAATCACACGATTGTTCGTACTTGTGCCGACTGCGAAAACAGCTGCTGTGTTAGATTTTTTATTTGTTTAGAAGTTCTAGTTGGTTTGTTCATTAAAAAAAAAAAAAATTGTATCTATCGTATGTATGTGATGAAATCACTATTTTTCTTGATTCACTCATACGCTTAAATTACCTTAAATTCTATGCCTGCAAAACAAAGTTCAACGTTGGTAATATTGACATCGTTTCGTTAACAGTTTATTTGTGCATGTGTGAGTTTGATGATTGAACGTACTTTGTTTGCATTCATTTATACGCACGCAATAACACAATTGCTCAAAATCAAAAGGCAGACATTTTTATGCTTTTGCATTCAAGTAGTCATTGTCCACTCGATGAGACAACGACGAACTAAATTGGTATGAGTACGAGTCGCTTTGTTAAATTAACATTAACAACAACAACAACAATACATTGTACATGCAGAACTACTGTACTTTTTAAGAAATGATAAAAAATAAAAACAGTCTTCTATTTCTATCGAAATTGTTTGTACCTATGTGCGTTTGCGCAAAGCACGATTTGCATTATTTGAATGACTGCAAACCAGCAGCGAATGTGTGTGGTTGCGCAAGTTTGATTGTATGAACGCAAGCGAGTGTATTTGTTGGTGTTCAGTGATTGCGAATTTTTTGCAATCACACAAAGCCGTTCTCTGATGTATACCTATTCAAACAAATTTTTGTTGAAGAGTTTTGTTTGAAATTTTTTAAGAAAAATATATGAAACTCTAAAAACTAAACAAAGTTAAATTCTATTTTCAAATATATCAAGCAACAGAGAATATTTCTATTCAAATTTTTATTACCAATTTCACCAATTCTATTTAAATATCAATTCATATTTAAATACAGTTTTTCATATAATTTTATTTTATTATTATATAAAAAGTTAATTTATTAAAGAAGCAAATATTGGCGCGTATTGTGTTGTTTAATTGCCGCACAAGAATATAATAAATATTGGTACATTTTTGTTATTTTTTTTTTTTGACGCGCGGTTGCATATCAAGTAGTCACACGATTGCCGCACCAGGGTTGCATTGTATTGGTATAAGAAAGCACAATATTTTCCTCGATTGGTACATGAGCCATTTTATGGTTCAGTCACACGATTGGGTTATTAAAAAGTTTTAAAATTGGTGCATTGCTGCAATCGTGTGATACCAGCTTAAGCCACTATTGTTCGGTTAATTGAATTTGTGCTTATGTTTACACAATCTTAAGTATATAACCTGACTCACTTTTGAAGTCGATCTGACTGGCTGGATGTATTTTTATTGTGCGCCAAGTACAGGTCGCAATTTTGAGATAACTGGATGTAATTTGGTATATCCTTCTTAATTGTCATAGGGACGAAGCCTATTGGTGAGAGTTGGTCCATGACTTCACATAGTCACCATTTAAACTTCTGTTCGAAATAATCTTTGTGCACATAAACTATCTTATAACTAGGAATGCGATTTTAAAATGGCATCGACTTGTTTTTGCATATTGTTTTATATTTTGGTTTAAATGCATATTTTTTCATATTTTGGTTTTAAATGCATATTTTAACATTTTTGAGTGATATTTATTTTAAAAAAGTTGTTCAAAAAATTTCCATGGAAACAAAAAAAAAATTTCCAAAAATAAATTTTTAATCAATAAATAAATTTGTTTGGAGCTCTGCTTAAAATACAAGATTTTCAAGATTTCGACAAAAGATCTTTCTATTTTTGACCAATTGAGCATCTTACATGGCTAAGGCTGCCAACGGGCTTAAAATATTTCATCCAAAACTGTTACATGTTACTTGCTTGGCATGAGTTACACCGAGTTGCAGAGGAAATTAAAATCTAATTAGATAACATTGATTTATTGGTTTCATACGAGAAAAAAAATATTTTTAAAGCTCCTTCACGGGTTGTAATTTTAAATAAAATGTATCTTTTGATACTCTTACCACCACAGCCAGTATTAACAAGAACCTGGCTAGATGCTGTAGAATACTATTCAAAAAAACATTGAGCAATTTAAGAATGGTTTTAAAGAACTTGTTGTTGCCGATGCTTACGCAATTAAAAAAGTAAAATATAAATCAGAATCTATACTTTTCAACTACGGATAAATTCCTGAAACAATAACTAAATAGAAGGGATTTAGTTCACTTTATAGTCAGCTCAACTTAATTTATATTGCAAAAAGTAAAACTCACAATATGGAAGGAAGAATAGCCAAACAAATTAAAAAAAATCCAAGACGTTTTGCAAAAAAAAATTAGGGATTTCAAAAAATAAAAGAAATTTCCACCACTTCAGACCTGGAATCAAATGTGGGATCTGAATTAGAAAATATATACTCCCCAAATGAATTGGCATCAGTGTTGCCAATTTAGCCATTTAGTGGCTAGATTTAGCCATTTTTCACCCTGTTTAGCCATTAAAAAATGAGTTTAGCCATTAGCCATTTTTTTAGCCATTTTTCAACTTGTTTAGCCATAAAATTATTTTTTGCCGTTTTTCTTTTAAAAGAATAATTTTTATTTTATTATAAAAATTTAGAAACTGGGAATTATTTCCTTCCGAAGGTAACTTTATATTATATTCAACATTTTTCATTTTTTCGAATTTATTCTATGAGCTAAATTTCAGTTATGTATTTTATAGAACTATTACAAAAAAGCTTTATAAAATACATAACTGAAATTTAGCTCATAGAATAAATTCGAAAAAATAAAAATTTATAAAAGTAAAATAAACATTTTTAATAATTAAAACGCCTTTAAATTAAATCACAACTTTTACAATGTTGAAAATCGCTATAAACTATAATTATGAAAAATCTTTCAAAAAAAAGGAAAACAATTCCAATATTAAATTTATAAAATGGATCAACACAAACGTCGGTCTTTCTTTCTGGTTGCAAGCATTTCAATTAAGAGATGCAGACGGCAACAAAAAATAAATAAAGTTGCTCGCACTTCAATGCAGAAGTAGAGAGGGTATTTAGTCAAGTAAACATCGCTAAAAGTAATTTGAGAAATAGGTTACATTTAGGAACCGTTAATTCGATTTTATCAATTAGGTAAATATTTTTACCATAACAATAAAATATTTAAAGCAACACCACAATAGTAGAGATGGTACTATGCGCTTGTGTTGATGTTTGCAACACCTTAATATATTGGTCCTAAGCCCACCTTTTCGTATACCGATTGACTCAGAATCACTTTCTGAGTCGAATTAACGATGGTTGTCCGGCTGGCTAGCAGTCCATCTAAACCTTGTGCAAAAAGTACAGGTCGCAATTTTGGAGATTATTTGATAAAATTTGGTACAAAGATTTTAATTTGAATATGATACCCTACTTATAGTTGGGGTTGACCGACTATACTTTCTTACTTGTATTTTATTGTACATCTGGACTCAAAAGGTAGGGTAAATATTGTCGTGATTATGATTTACGTTTAAATTATTTAACTCCTATGAGATGAACAATAACGAATTTATCGATGATTTAATTTTTTAAATATCTATCAAAATATTAATTTACGTTTATTCATATTTATCAAGTTGATCTTAACTTACAATTTCATCGTAAACAACTTTAAATGAACTATTTCTGTTTTGTTATTGAATTTTAATGTGTTTTATTTAAAAAAGCTTTTAGCCATTTTTTAGCCCATTTTTAGCCATTTTTTAGCCATTTTTTTCCGTAAATTTAGCCATTTTTGGTCACCAAGTTTTGGCAACACTGATTGGCATCCTTCAAGTATGCTCCTATAGCTTCGGTTGACGTTGAGAGATTATTTCCCCTGTACAAAAGTTTTTGGCGTCCGAATAGGTTTACTTTTTATAAAACATATAAAAAAGTATTTATTTGTGTATGCAAACAAAAACTTAAATTAGTTATTTAAATTAAGCTTCGTTCACAATAAGCAGCAGCATTTTCACTGCTGTTCATAATGGAACAACAATTTTTTTCGCAACTACACATATTTTCAATTAAGAAATCGTTTGCAAGTTTTGCACAGAACAATATAACGTATTTATAAATATTTGTTGTAACATTTGGTTAAAATGTTCATTTAAAACTAAATAAAATTATTATAAACGTCATAAACAATTTAATACAAAAATGTTGCTTTTTAAAAAAAAATTAAGTTACATTTTTGTTTGGAAAATGAAAGGAAAAAAAAAGTAGAAAAAACTAAATTGTTGTGAACGAAGCTTTGAGTTTTTAAAAAAAGTGTAACTTTGAATAACAACAGAATGAATTTTTTGTTTTAAATAAAATGAAAAGAATCCCGCTTTTTATTGAAAATGTAAAAGTTGTTATTGTATTTTTTTAACGCATATTTTTAGTTTTTAGTGCATGAAAAGCTCATCCCTACTTATAATGTTGGTATTTAGCTTCCATTTGGTCCAAATGTACCTTAATGCAACATTAATTGTCTTAACAAATATTTTTAAAATAGTTTTATATTTGGCCATAGCTCTCATACAAATACCACTCTCAAAAAAAAAAAACCTTTAATTGCCAAAATGTTGACATTGGTATACAATTTAGCGACAATAACTTTTATAACAGCTACTACGGCATCAGTCCCATCTAAGCCCCATCTCTAAATCGCTTTAAGACGAACAAATGTCATTAAGATGATGATATCTAGATAATATTAGGCAGAGAGAACTTCTATATTAATTGTCATCTCATTACATAATTTTGTTTTGCCAAGTGCATGTCAAATGTACCCCACTGTACCACACTCACGAAAATGTTTCCGTATATACTAAGGTATAGGATATTAAATGAACGGTCTTGACCGACCATACATTCTTAGTTGTTTGTAATTGTATTTATTATTCTAAATAAATAAAAATAAAACAAAATAAATTGGCCAATTTTCTTTTCGAGTAATTTTTAATAGTATTTTTATAGTCGATTGTCTTTTTTTAGAACTTTTTATTTGTTCATATTTCATATTTTAGAAAAAAATAGCATTTGACTTATTTATTTCCGAACAATTTCACACGCCTAAAATTAACCTTTTCTTTAACAAATATTTGGATAAATTTTAAATTCGGAATAGTCTTTTAAACAAGAACTCACCAGGTTTAAACACAAAACTTCAAATAAATTGTGCTGCCTTGCCTCTAACAACCTTGTTGCGAAAACTTTGTCCTTTTAAAACAATCTAATGCCACAAAATGTTTATGTGATTGATCACTTTTTATAAAATTCAAAAGAATAATAAAATAATGATTGAATACATTATAAATTTTTAAGAAAAAGATAACAAAAAAAAAATGCTTGCATAAACAAAAAAATGTAAAATTTATTTTCTGGTTAGTATTTTCAAATCTTTCAACTGTGAAACATTTGTCATTATTTTCTTTTTCTATAACGAATGACCTTTGGAAACCAACACTTAAGGGCAAAAACAGATGAGGAATAAAAAATGAAAAAATATTTTGATTTCAACAACAGTAAAGAAAAATAATAAAAAATAAAAAAACAAATGAACAAAAATCTAAAAAAATTATCTTGTGGCTTTAGGCAATTTCTTACAATTTTGTCTTTTTTTATGAGAAAATATCTTTTTTTTGTCCTTATGGACACATACAGTAACGTTTACTTTTTCAGATGGTTAAGGATTGAGATGGAGTAACTTCTAAAAATCACCTCCCTCCATCAATTCAAGAGTATAAAATGATTTCTTTTTCAGTTACTAATGTTTTTTTATACATCTGTGGTTGCAGTAATGGAAGTTAAAAGAATTAGCTCTTAAAAAAAAGTACACTGAATAATAAACAATTTCAATTATGATTAAATTTAACCATATTTTGTCACCTCCAACCATTTTATGGCTAAATTACCCATGAATGATATGAGGTAAAAATTCATGCTAGACTGCTTTGTACCGAATTTTATTTAGATGTCAACATCCATATGAAATTTTAACGTTTAAAAGCGATTTTAGAAAGCGGTTGTTTATGGGACCTACCAGCACCAAATGCTAAGACATAGTAGATATTGAAACCGTTATCGTTGCCAATTTCTATAACAATACCAATTATTTATTATCGGGAGTGGTATTTGTATGGGAGGTGTGGCCAAATCTGGACCAATTAAAAAAAAAATGGTTAGAATATTTTTGCAGCAAATTAAATCTAAATACCAAAATAATAAGATGGTTTATAAGTAAAGACTCTATTCCAATAAGAAATTTGTATGTGACATTACAGACTGATCTTACTATTCATGTGTTGTATTCGTACTTCGGGAAATTGAAACGCATGTGCCAAATTTTATCAAATTATCGTCAAAACGCAGCCTATATGAAGTTAACATGGACAGATAACTAGCATGCTAGACGGACGCATATCACTAGAGCATTACATTCTCTGCACTATTGTAGGGAGGACATAATAATAAGCAGCGTTGTTGAACAATGAATGAACAAGAGCGAATTATTTTTTCGTTTTTCATACGCATGGGTTAGGTCAGGTTCTATGGGCAGCCATCGAGAGACAGCTTACTTGGGTCCTTCAGTGGTCCCTTTGTGAAACCCAGCGCCAATGCCCATCCTATACAGCAGTTATTCAGATGGCGTCACTGCAAAGTTTAATCAATTCGCCTTCCTTATGAAGAGAAGAAGAGATCTAAGTTCTATTCTAGATAGATTCTCCAAGCAGGCAAACACCGGTTCACCCACGTATTTTGCTCTGACGCCCTGGCATTGACAAAGAAAGTGAAGCACAGTTTCCTCTTCCTCTTCATCATGACAAGTTTTACAGTTGACCCATTCTTCTAGGTTGAGTCCAACCGGCCAGTGCCCAGTTACAACTGATACCACTGTTCTAATTTGGTCCCTATTAAACCTAAGAAGAGAGCTAGTTCTCCGTACATCATATCCAGGCCATAAAGTCCTGGATATGGAGCAGGTGGACTCACAGGTCCACCCCATCTGAGCAATTTAAAAAGACTCGCGCTTGATAAGCCACTTATAGTAAGCCATTGGAAGATCAACGAATTGATAATTGAATGTGCCATCCATGCGACCACCTTGTTTGGCCAGCTCATCTGCTATGTAATTGCCCGGGCTTTCCGAGTGCCCTGGTATCCATTCTATCTCATTCTAATGGTGTTTTCTTTTCCACAAAAAAAATGTGACATTTTATTTAAAAAAATGCAATTTGGTGTCTGTTTCTTAAAAATTTGGCTTGTTTTATTCTAAAAAACTCACCCTTTTCGGGAGCAACATTTTTAAGAAACAGACACCAAATTGTAGAAAAGAAAACACCATAAGACATCCGACATTCTACAGTTAGCCTAGACATCGTGTAGACACCCTTGCAGCCTTGCTTTCTGCAAATATACGTTTATCTACCGATATGCGATAATACCTCATTTAGTTAGCGGCCCACCTTATTGTCGAGATTTTTTCCAGCAGGACACTACATCCATCCGGCAGGCGAAAGAAACTTTTATATCCAGTTCCTCTATGAAGAATTCTTCATATGCATGAACAGCAGCTAAATTAAAAAACGTTTACACTCATGAAAAAATTAAACCTAAACTTGGTACTCCGCTTTTACACTTTTTGGCTGACCAAGCTGTTTTTGTAATCCGTTTCCAAATCATGACTTTTTAACGGCACAAAATATAGAACAAAAGAGAGACATTAAAGCCAAAGTTAGCTATCAAAATAGCATAGCTCTATAATTGGGCTACCGGAATTGTTGTTGTTGTAGCGATATTTAAGAGAAATGTGATTTAATTTGTTAAAGTCATTTCGATGAAAGATTTTGAAAATAGTCTTTGATGAGCCAACAATTTGCTGTAGCTTCACTTTTAAAATGGTAAAAGTCAAGTAAAACTTGAAGCGAATAATTTTTGTTAACATAAAATTCCACATGTTCAATGGCTAATTGAAAATAATTAACAGATGTTTATCCTCTAGAATGTTACAAGTATATGCGAGTGCAACAGAAACGCAGAACAGTGTCGTCATTTTATATAGCGAGTGGCCAAAATAGAAGAGTTATCTATCGCACAACGACAAAATTTTGCAAACTTATTTATATTCATAAAAAATAAAAACATAAAAAAATAAAGCAGCATGGCGGATCAGGGATTCGAGTCCTTCCTCTATATCCTGAAACCGTAATAATCTTTAAAGGACAGAAAAATTGCACAAGCCCATTAAAATGCATTAAATATAATTAACTTTATATCCCTACCAAATTATGCTTAATTTGGATCAAGAATACGCTAAGCTCTGATATGTCCTTTTGCAAAAACGTAAAAAAAATGAAAACTCTACAATTAAAGAAAAGCCTCTCAAAGCATTTAAAAAAAAAACAAAAAAAAACACACATCTGCTTCCGTACGGAATGTGCGATCAGTTTTGCAAAAAGTGTTTTAGAAGTGTTTAAAATATATATATCATATATATCATACTTTGATTATGATTGATTTTTTCAAGAGCTACTTTAAATTAATGAAAAACTCCCGCAAATTTTAAATAAATTTAACTTAAAGTCTAACTCGATTTAAATTTCATTCGATTTCTAAAAAACTCGTTTGCTAAATAAAGTTATTTTAGGTACTTTTTTTTAAACATGCATAATATAAAGAATTTGTAGATTTAAAACGATTTAAAACGAATTAACATATTTTATTAACTTTGTCATTTAAACAGTTACAAATATTTAACTTGTAGTACCATCATCTCCATATTATGACATACATTTTCTTCCTGAAAACAAATATTTACATTTCTTCTCCTTTTTCATTGTTGAATTTTTCTAGGATTTTGTTCAAGGACTTTCGATATTGTCGCGTGGCTCGGTGGAAGAGAAATTGCGTTGGACTTTTCAATTATATGACATCAATGGTGATGGTTATATAACGAGGGAAGAAATGACTGATATTGTGACTGCCATTTATGAACTGATGGGCCGTCTGCCCGACGAATTACCCGAAGAGGAGAAAATCAAAGGAAAAGTGGAACAAATATTTCAGGTAACAAAAAACTTTCTCCATGCCCTTCGCACTCTTCTAAAATGTTGTCAGTATCACTTACAAATATTAGCTTTTATGAATATTAAGTATGTATTCATCTAAAAGGACAAGCTAAAAATGCCAGCGGTAATATATGAGGGAAAGAGGAAGCGATAGAGAGGAAATGGCATATTAATGTTAAGGAAATATTTTGTTATTAAGGAAAATTCCTTATGATATTTTACCTTAATAAAATGTTTATGATAATGTGTTTTAAGGTAGTATATCGATTTGTTTGCTTTGTGTGATTGTGCGATACTTCTTAGGTCGTATTTTTTTTTTGCCAAATCTCTTAATGCTGAGCGGAAGTTAATTGAATAAAAGTTATTTCTTGACATGATGGCTTTTATAATTGCAGAAAATGATGAACACGAAATTGAATAAAGCGAGGCAAAAAATAATGAGAGAGAATAGAAAAATAAAAACGGGAATGTCAAAAAGATTATTGTTTGATTAAAGTTTGTTTGTTATTAAGGAAAAATATGCGTGATTGTAAAAAGAATATTAATTTATATTTTCCAGGAATTTATTGAAAGGACTTTTGCGTTGAATTTTTCGTAACCTTAAGGATTTTGAATTCTTTATTAGAGAGTTATTTAAATTAGAAAAGTATTTAAGTACGTGGTTTTTTTAAACAAACTTTGTTTTCCAAAACAGCATATTTAGTTATTTACGATTATTTAAAGACCAACATTTGAAGCAAAGGGTGCGTTCGTAAATGCATCACTGCGCTGCATTAGAAAAGCAATCTTTTTTTAAGGCCGTTAAAAAATAATTATAATTTTTTTTATTGTGTGACTATTACATTTGTGGAGTTTTTCACAATTTTTTGGTACACATTAACTTAACTAATAAATATATAAGCATTTTAAATCACTGATTCAGCGCAGTGATGCATTTACGAACGCACCCAAAACTAAGCTGTTCCGTCAAAATTGTATATAGAAACTTGGTGATGGCGGCACAAATCTGTTTTCAGATAAACGAAGCCTAGTTTAACGGAGATCTCAAAAACCCAGCCTAAGAGCTACAATTATTTATTTATTTTTCTATGAAATAAGACCTTAGAGGCTTTTTAATTAATTACAAATATGATTCACAAGCTATATACAGATTTGAAACAAAAAATTTAAAAAAATCAGGGTTCGAAAATAAACAGAACATTATTTAGCATTCGGCTCGCAACGCAAAGAACGATATCTATTTTTTTAGTGATTGTGTAGACGAACACAACGCTAAATACCGTTCGTAACTATTTTCAAAAAAGAGGCGAACATTATATATTGTTCCGTTCTTCGTTAAAAAACAGAACAATTGTAGTAATGCTGTAGACAAACATTATATTTTAATGTTCTATAATGTTTTTTTTTATATATATTGATAAATATATTGATAAAGCTGAAACGAACACAATGAAGTTTGTGGTTTTAAAAAAAACCGAACGAAATTAAATGTTCTTATTTTCTACACAAACACTTTTAGCGTTTGTGTTTTCCACAAATCTACCGAAATGAACACTAAGGAGCGATATTTATTGTTTATTTTCGAACACTGGTTTAAATAGTTTAATAAATAAGTTTTAATATCAGTAGGACAGGAAGAAAAATTAATAAATTTATGTTGTACTCCTTACACATCCTTCTTAGCGAGGCAGCGTTCGCTAATTTAGCACCAAAAAATTTAACTGTTAACGATACTATCGACCTTTGCTGTTTCAACTTTCAAAATGAATCTAATGAATCGCTAGCTCTTAATCATGTTAACTAATGGCCAATTTTCAGGATTGATATTAAAACACATTTATGTTTAAAATCGTTTTAAATACAAAATTCTCTTCTTCACTAAATACTTAAATCAAACTTAATTTACCGATGTGGTACACTTAATTTCAACTTAAGTTTCTATTGTATTATTTTAGCAAGGTGGCCTCAATATCACGACAATACAACAACCACCTTGTAAATAATTATACTTTTTATTGATATTTTTTGATATTTTTTTGTATTTAGTAGTGCTACCATACTTTTATCTTATTTAAATAAGACTTAAAAAAAAAACTCAAAAAAACAATCTGTATTTAAATACAATTTAAGTTTTTATGAAAATATCCTTAATTTATATTTAATTACTATCCTGAAAACTGGGCATAAGAAAGTCTCTTAAATTTGTTAACTAATCAACGATAAACATCCCACTTACGCCCCACTTACAATGTTTAGCAAGATTAGTCGATCGACAATGCAAGCGAACGAAAACGTAACGGTTTTCTTACAAATTTGCGGACCACTAAGAAATTTTGTGAAACAACAAATGTCAAAACCTATCACTTATTTTGTGGTTGTCGACAGAGGCGTTATCTGAGAATATTAAATACAAATTTTCTTTTCACACTAACACGAAATATTTTTTATAATTATATTTTTTTTTTAAAACAACGCCACTAATAAAATTATATTGTTTTATAAAATAAATAGAAACTGGAAATTATTTCCTTTCGAAGGTTACTTTATATTATATTGAACATTTTTTATTTTTCGATTTTATTCTATGAGCTAAATTTCAGTTACGTATTTTATAAAGCTTTTTTGTAATAGTTATATTCCTTAAATTTTCAGGAATGACTTTATACACTACCAGACTATTATATTGTATCTTCTTGTTACATTTAACCTTACCCTGCAGGAAATGTCACTAGTGAATCTGTACTGATTCACTATTGACAATGTCACCAGTACTAGTGACTTATTATACGCCAGACAACGTTATTTACTATAGACATTTAACATGTGCGTGTAATTGGAAATCTACTACTGACGTTGGTACTACTGACTAGGTAGTTCCTTTGGGAACATATGTAGACATTGGAACCAGAGAATCACTAGCTCATTTTAGTAAATGTAGTCTACACTTTTGGTACGAATACGAAATCATAACAATCTTTTTTTATTATTTCTCAAACTTTTATACGAATTGTGCTTCTTAGTTGTTATTGATAAAACTTTTTTCGTATTAAAGCCAAATATAGTGGCAAATGTAGTTTAGTGTAGACACTTCGTTGACAATGTCACCAAAATAGTCGACAAAACTGGTGACTTGGAGACACTTGCACCCAGGTTTCCTTTAGGGTAGCTATCCTTTGGATAGCAATAAAGTATATAGTATGTACAGAAAAATTTACAATTATTAGACACCAGCAGAATGTAATGCATTTTCTGGCCCGATACGGCCTTCGTCAGCATTCTTTGTGTCACACTGGATAGTGATACTTTAAAAATTGAATGTATTTAACTCAACTATTTTTAACAAATAGAAACTGGGAATTATTTCCTTTCGTAAGTTACTTTAAATTATATTCAACATTTTTTTATTTTTCAAAATAATTCCCAGCTTCTATTTGTTAAAATTGTTGAGTTAAATACATTCAATTTATAAAGTATCACTATCCAGTGTGACACAAAGAATGCTGACGAAGGCCGTAGCTGGCCAGAAAATGCATTACATTCTGCTGGTGTCTAATAATTGTAAATTTTTCTGTACATACAATATACTTTATTGCTATCCAAAGGATAGCTAAGGTAAAATGTAACAAGAAAATACAATATAACAGTCTGATAGTGTATAAAAGTCATTCCTGAAAATTTAAGGAATAGAACTATTACAAAAAAGCTTTATAAAATACATAACTGAAATTTAGCTCATAGAATAAATTCGAAAAATAAAAAAATGTTGAATATAATATAAAGTAACCTACGAAAGGAAATAATTCCCAGTTTCTACTTCTTTTAGATGTTTAAAACGAATTGTATAGGGTGTTTTTTAGCTAGATTTGAACTAAAAATGATAATATAGGACATAAATATTGTTAGAATAAATTTTTTTTATTATAACCATGGTCCATTTGATCATTCCAATTGTGGACATATTTTGCTAACAAATCTGGTAGTATGGCTTTAATGATGGCTAAAATATTGGCTTGAGTGCTTCAAGAGTTGCTGGTTCGTCGGCAAAAATCAATGACTTAACATAGCCCCATAAAATGTTATCCAGAGGCGCGAACTCGCCCGAGCGACACACCTAGTGAACAGGACCACTTCTAGAAATAAAGTTCTTACCAAAATGTTTTTGCAATAAATCGGTTGTTAAGCGCGCTGTATAGCAAGTTGAACCTCTTGTTGGAACCAAATATCGTTGATGTTTACTGATAAACTTTTGGAAACAAGAATTCAGTCAGCATGGCTCGTTAGCGCTCGATATCACCGTACCGGCAGCTCCTTGCTAATTTCATAAGCGATTATAAGCCGCCCCCAACAGCGAATTGAAATGAAAGTAATGCTATGTTCACACTAGGGTTTTTAAATGCGTTTAAGCAAAATGTTAATTAAGTTAATCAAAGCCGTTCACATTACATTTGAGATGATTAAGAAAAAGACACAACAAACAAATTTATATTTGTTTAAGGTAGAAGATCATTTAATAATTTTAATGATGGAATTGTGAAAATTTATGAATTATTTAAGGAAAAAAATAAAAAAATTAAGCAGAAATCGTGGCCGGTTGTACACGTTCAAGTTGGCCAATTCTACATTATACTCATTTTGAGGTTTGTTCATTGGATTCTATGTGATTAATGAAGTAATTTAGTTGTAACAAATCACTTCAATGTTTGGGTAATCATCTCGATTTTGATGTGCTTAGAGCTTAATCACATTCGAGTTGCTTAAACGCGTTTAAGAACCCAAGTGTGAACATAGTATAATGGTGCTTCGTGAGCGGTTTGAGGGTTCGTTTCGCTCCAAATATGGCAATTTTGATTAGTACCGTTACCATTTAACCAGAAATGAGCTTCGTAAAATTGATTGAGGTTAATTTTCACAATTCGGAAGCGTTTTTCTAGCGTTAGACGATTAATGATGACTTGCCGAGCCATACTGAAAATAAATATTAACACAGTTTGACATTCTCAGTTGTCAAACCATAAGTTATCGAAATCGAAAGTTAACATGCCGCTAACAAAACCCCCTCCCCCCTAATTATTTAAGTATAAAAGCCATTCATTCACATATAATTTTTATTTAAGATTTTCAATCTGAACTAAATATTTCAATAGTTCATAGTTCAATAGGTCTGATGTGATTCGTGATATAAGAGAAGAAGACTTCAAAAGAATTTCAATACGCTTGATTAACAATATGAAGTATTTTTATTTATTTTATTTTTATAAGTAGAACAGTATAGAAAAATCCAGTGGAAATCCGTTTTGAGTTTGCAACTCCAAATTTGTTTACTTTAGATAAAATAATCGATTTAAAATGTTTCTTTTTTATTTAACAAAAATGTATGTTTCAAACTGGAGCAAAAATAAACCTAAATAAATCCTGCATGTAACAAAAGACTGCCCACAATGCAACTGACTGAGGCACCACAAAAAAAAAAATAAATTTGTCTTACCAAACTCCCAAACAACACAGTCGTCATTTAAAACAACAAATAGAGGCAAACTTTTTGAAATTATAGCAAAGTGGTCACGTATTAGAGACGTTTTTTAAAATAATTTTTTTTTTTTTTTTTTTTTTTTTTTTTTTGGTTGAAAACCCAAAGTGTACATAATATTGGCAACACAATGTAGCACGAACAAACAAAGAAAAAACAATCTAAAACCAAATTTCATTTATTTTTCTCTGTTTTATTTCTAGAAAATGGATATAAATCGTGATGGTGTTGTGACGCTGGAAGAATTCCTAGAGGCTTGTCACAATGATGATGCCATTTCGAGATCGATGTCAGTATTTGATTCTGCATTCTGACCATATCCACTGAAATGTGAAATTAAGAAATCAACAATATCATCATCAGCAGCATCAACCGTAACCACAACAGCAACTACAGCAGTGACATCTAAGAAGGCCAAACGTTTAGAGAGTGGACAGCGGACCAAAGGGCAAGCCGGACGAACGGAAGATGTAAAGTACAGCAAACAAATGAAGGCAATACGTGAACAACGAAAACTTGACAAGCAAAAGAAATTACGTGAAAAGTACGAAGGTGATGGCACTGACGTCGAGGAGATTCTATCGGTAATAACTGTAAATAATGAAGACTATAGTGAAGAGGACGATGATTATGAAGACAAAGCAAGTGAAGTGAGCGAGTCTGATTCATATTGTCGCCACTGCTTGCGACCACAATCTGAGTTGCAGCTAAAATACATGAGACCACGACAACGTAGTAAATTACGACAGCAACAGAACGCTAAACGTGAGCGAAGTAAACAGCGTTTTAGTACATTTTATGCAGGCAGTGGTAGTGGCAATGCTAATACTTCTTCCGCTGCTACTGCCACGGGCACTGTCAGTGGAGGTGGTAATCAGGCACAAAAAACTCGTTCAAAAAAATCCCGTTCAAAGAGTCGTGCCAAACGGGCCCGAAATAATAAACACTCTAGTAGTAGGGGTAACAATAACAAAAACAATAATAATAAAGAGCAACATCTAAAACTGCCATTAATACGAGACTTGAATGCGGCCAACGAACAGGCCATACGTTTTCGTTGTCCTCAAGTGGGACCACAAGTGGGACGTGATCGACAAATGCCACCTATGTTGCATTTTCATCATCCACAACATGTACAAAAGCAACTAACAGCATATCAAGTGCAATATACACACGTTTATGGGCAGCAGCTACAGCAACAACAACATACAGCAGGCCAACAAGTCATAAGTCCCATGCAAACAACAACTTTAACCATGGAAAGTGAATTAAAAAAGCAGCAGCAACAGCAACAGCACCATCTTCATCATCATCATCATCACAACCTTCATGAGCATTTTGCAGATAATCAAAAATCAAATAAAAATCAACAGCAGCCACATGTAACTTCAACAAAAGATTTAACTGCCACCAATGTAACATCAGCAACAAAAGCAAACAATTTACAAAACTTTTGCTGCCGTTGCTCCTCCATTTATCAGCAAAATCAACAAACAACTCATCATCAAAGTCCCCAATGTAGCAGTGGTTATAAGCAACAAGCAAGTTGTTGTAATACTGGCCCCACTTTAAGCTCTTATTGCTGTTGTTGCACTGCCATGGCAACAACAACTACCCAATATCATCATCATCATCATCATCAACACCATCAACCCTTCTCCCAGCATCATAATTTGCCACAACTGCCACTAACACATCTAGAAACCGCATCTACGACAGCTGTTGCTCCTTTAGATGCCACCACATTAGTGGTAACAGCAACAACAACTTGCACCAACTCCACCGCCAATCCCTCACAAAATCTGGCACCATCTACTTCTGCACCACCGTTGCCATTAACAGATGAACATAGAAATTTAAATTTAAATAATCCTACAACAACAACTACAACAGGAACTGACGAGGACCCTTCTAATCTGGCTGCAGCCACTACACCCGATTCTCCTTCATTGGTTAAAGTGAGCACTTGGTATACTGTTGCTAAGCAGGGAGTTTCTTGCTAATATTTTTTGCTCCCCACAAAATTGGTTGCAATTTTCAACATTTAACTAATACAACAACAAGAACATCAACAATAAAATCTTGAAGCAGCAACAACTTCCAAACTACCTATTTTATGTGCAACATACACACACACAAGCCCACACACACACCCACGTACCCATACACTTGTTGTGCACGTATGAGTATGAAAATGTGCTGCTATTACCGATGTTTGCTTTTTAATTGATGTGCAACAAAGAGATTCCAGGAAAAAAATTAAAGCCTTTTTGTAAAAGAGTTCACTCACTTACTTAGTTTTACTCAGGTGTAAGTGTGTATGCTTGTATGTGTTCGACTACATGTGAAAGCATGGGGTTTCCTGTATCCTGTGTGAATGTGTGTTCTTAAATACATGTTAAGTGTAAACAAGGGTTTGTTATTTCAGTTGCCTTTGCTTTTGTATGCGTGTATATTTGGAAATAAGTAAAAATATTTTTACTCTGGTTTTCCTTTGACTTGGAGCATTTTTATGCAGTTCGTTTTTGCTATTTGTTTGCTCTGGTATATTAAAAAATTGTTTTCATTGAACTTTGTTCGGTATTTAAGTTTAATTATTCGATTAAAATTTATAAGTATGCGGTTGAAAGACAGGAAATTGGTAAATGAATTAATTTGCAACGAGTTTGCAAGAGCGATAAAAATTTTAAAATTTAAATGTGCTAAAAAGGACTTTTAACAGTATAATAAAAAAAAAAGATAAAAATGTCTCAAATAAACTATCGATTTTGGTAAAAACAATCAATTAAAATTGCTAAAGAAGCCTAAAGTTTTGAAAAGTCTGTATGAGATTATTTGCCATTTTCTGGAAGTCAAAACCGAGCGAACGTGAAATCGATGCTGACTAGAATTTTTTTTTTAAAGACTGATAATCAGAGTATGTATGAGATCAAAATATTTTTATGAAGTTTCAAAACAGAAACGTTTTCAAAATTGGTTCGATTTGAATTATACTTTAGTTTTCACAACGTGGCAGCTTAAATTGTTAAATTCGAATAATAATAGAAAACAAATTTTTTCGAATAACAATATAGACGATTCTTCGAAAAACACACAAATGTCTTGAAGGATAAAAAAAGTAAAGAAGGCAAAAATAATCCTAAATCATATATATATTTTTTTTTAGTTCTTTAGAAAATGTTCACTTCTATTAAATATTTATTTGAGCTTATGAAGTACAACAGTAAACGAAGTAAATATTTTTTTTTTACGTAATGGGAATTTATTATGTGGACGCTCTTTTCTGGCAAATATATGACTAGAGTGAACTTAAAAAAAATTTTAAAAAGTATCTAGGTTTCTTTAGGACTGTGAATATTTTGATCGGTTGGGGCTTAAGGAATATTCAGATCAAATTATACAAGATTTTCATAAGGTCTAAGCTCTCAGCAATTTCTCATTAAAAACCGGAGTCTTAAAAGTAAATTAATTGTTTCGTAATTTCTGACTTCAAGGTACATTTTTTAAACCTTCAAACTGGAATTGAAATTTTAAAACTCGCTTTTCTGACTCAATTAGTTTTGAATTTTATCACATAATAATATCTTCGCGTAGCTTTTCTTGTTAAAATTGCAGTGAAAATGTGTAAAAAGTCAAATTTTCTGGGTAATTTAAAAAGCTTTTATGGGCATTATGCAATTTTTATGAAAAAAAATAAATCAAAGTTTGTTTTCCCCATGCCAAGACAAAGCGAGCTTATTGAATATTACACAGGCCAACAAATTTGTACTCCAGAGTATACTTTTCTAAGGGTTTGATTTGTGCTGAATCCAAATCTTGGCTAAAAGTTACAAAATCCTGTCTTTCGCCATATTCGGGAAGTAATAGCTACGCGAATCCATATTAATTTATAAAAGCTGTATGTCATCTGTAACGAGAACCCTTAATAAAGTAAACTCTAGTCCCAGGGTTTCGACTTTTCTAAATTTTGCAGGCCTGTGTTATAAATAATCGAAAATTGTCGTTTAGAAACATAAAATTTCATTTCCATAAAATCACAACATAAAATTTCTTTTGCTTCTTTTTTCTCACAAGGCCTGCCTATAAAATTTTCCAAATTAAGTAAATAAAAGGACAATCCATTGACATTAAACTTAAAAAGCTTTAATACTTTTACAGAAAAAGTTCCAGCTGTTTAATGTAACTAAACTTATCTATAATTATGTTTATCGACTGCTTTATATAGATTTAAATCAATTATACATAATTGTCATTGTTGTGGTTACATTTTTTATTTAAATCATAAACATTTAAATATTAAATCATGTATTTTAATTAAATAAATTTTTTCTATTGTTTAATTTTTATTTTATTTATTTATAAGTTTGAAATTGTAAATAAATGGATGAAGTCTAAATTAAATTAAATAAATTTATACAATAAAATTATTTGTAAAAATTAAATGGTTATTTTAATTTTCCTTTTTTTAATTCATGCTATAGATTTAATAAAATTCGAATATTATATACCCTTCACCATGGTGCGATAAGAATATAAAGTTATTTAAAAATATATATACAGTAACTCAATAAAGTTTAGGTACAACATGACTCAAAAGAGATCTGTCAATACCTTTACATCCGCTTAGCTTGAAAAAAATTATTTGATATATTTTTATACATTGAACGTTTCATATTGTATCATTTTAAAGAAAGAACGCTTCGAAAACTTAAAAACAAGGAAATCCACAATAAAAAAAGTTTGAGCACATACTGTATGTATGATATTATTTCACTTTGTTATGTGTTAAGCCGTTAAATGCACAGTAACCGAGCTTAAAAAGCAAAAAATTGTTCTCTATATTGTATTTCTGGCGATAACAGCAAAAGAGCAACCGGTCAGAAATTTCCATAGACGTCCGCAAAATTATTATAAATCTTCACGCGCAGGGAAAATCCTACCGCGAAATTGGTGTCATTGAACAGTTGCCCTATACTAGTGTTGAAAAGTAAGTCTAATGCAGCACCTTAGACCAACCAGCCACTAACGCAAATTGCTTGATTTTTCATTTGTGGATCAATCTGGCCGAAATTCAGCAGCAGTCTATTCCATACTTTATGTGCTGTAAATATATAAAAACATAGTCCCCATCGTGTCTGAGGTCTTTGTAAACCCGATTTCAACGGACACAAGGACTGAAGATCAGACGGACATATATATATAGAATATATAGACTTTATAGGGGCTACGTCAATATTATTACAAACGGAACGACAATTTTATATGTATAGTATACATTGTTTAAGGATGGTTACTAAAATCATGCCATTATTATGTAAATTAGTACTTCTTCTTCTGCTAGTAACTCAGAGAGTGATATAAACAAAATTACTCAAGTGTACTTCAAGACGTGGTTTCCAAACAAAACGAATTTCGGTAACAGTAACATTAACGGTATAAAAGTAGTTGCTGTTTTGGAAACCGCTTTTTTTAATACACTGGTATCGGTTTACCGCTACTGAAACTTTTACAACAATAAGTCATAACCGTAAAAAAAGCTTAAGCGAAAAAAAAACAAAATTTGTATAATGGTTGTCGCTTACCTTAAATGGTTTTTGCTATAAAATCATAACGGTACCTTATGTGACCATAACATTTTAGAAGATGATGCAAGTGTTGCCAATAAAACATTTATTACAAATTATGCAGCTTAAGGTTTTTTTGATGTAATGCCCCGATATGTATATCGATTTATCAATTACATAAATGAAACCAAATAAAAAACTTAAAAAACAGACCTGGAAGGGGTCTTCAATTACTCAGGTGAGCAATTTTAACTTTTTGGCAAAAAAAACGGTTTCTTTTTATTCTAAAATAATGTAAAAAGACTTGATGCTGCTTTTGTGGAAAAATTGCTTTGATATACACTTCACCTCAGGTGGAAAGAATATACATATAGAATTCCGCTTTTTATATAAGTTTGTCACTTTTTTAGGATTTTCGTCAATATGGATCATAGATGCTATATATTCTAGAACACTATAAGCTGCGGAGCTAATTTAATGTTGTCCATCTTTCCGTTCTTCAGTTTGTCTTTACGTGTGTATGTTGAAATAGGTTTTCCGAAGACCCCAAAAGTTGTGGCGAATAAGTTTTTCTACATGCCTATCACCTGCAGTCCGAAAAAGTTTGCTATTGAAGTTCAGCCAGATCGGCTTAAAAATGGCTGAAATAAAAACAAAACACCTCGATTGCCTCTAAATCTTAAAATCTATAAACTTTATTTTTCACTTTCATCATATATAAACTTAGTAGAATATTAGTAGTAAAAATACAAGTGTGCGCGTTAATTTAAGGTTTTCGTACTATTGTGCAGGGTATATAAGATTCGGCACAGCTAAATATAGCATTTTTATTTTTTAACATTGAAAGTCGTATATTTCCGGACACAAATAAAATTGCCTTAAAATTTTCTTTGTAAGATTGAGGGAATTGTTTAAATTTATTGATTCCATTTCATTTGTCATGTTAAAGGAACTTTAAATGGTAGTAAGAAAAATTCAAATATTTTAAAGAATCTCTTCTTTAACTCTTACAACTATAATATTTTGTAGAACTCAGTTATAAGCTTTCTTTTTACAATCTAATGAACATTCCCAATTTTAATGTTTTTTTTTTCACTTTAAATTTTGTTATTAAAAATTTCGCAAAAAATTTTCTTTTTTCTTTACTTTTTTAATTACTGCCGTTTGTTAATTAGTTTTTTCTGCAGTTGTACACAATTTTTTTTCCTTCTTCTTATTTTGGTACATATTTCCGCAATTGACCTACTTTTCTATAGTTGCGGTTAAGTTGCTTGTTTTGTAGTAAATAAATAATTAAACGAAGAAATCAAGTATTTGGTACGTCTTTAAAAGAGTATTTTTACAGTTTTTTCCTTTCACTTTCATTGAAAACTTTTCCACTTTATTATACAAAAGAAGTTAAAGCGAAAATTTTGTAAAGAATGCGAAATAGTGAAATATACAAAAGTACTTTTTACTAAGCAACAAGGAAAATGCTTTTACTTTAGAGCAACACTTTTGGTGGTTGCTTTGTGTAAAGATGTGAAAAAAAAACAAGTTGGTAAAATCAAATTCTCCCCAGTGCTTCTGTACTGTTAAGAATTTAATAAAGCGTTTTTTAGAGGATATGAAATATAAAAAAAACCAAAAGGCAGTGTATTTTAAAGTAAACAATGGGTAATAGAATTGGACAGAAAGGCGCCACAATAGTTCTAAAAAACTAAAATTTAATCTGACTGTACAATAATATATGCTTGATTTACACACAGCAAGTTTTTTCTCTGCATTGAGCTTATTAAATAATACAAATAGAAGAGTAATCGTTCTTCTTTCATCTCTCTTTATACCTTTTTCTTTTATACAAATTAGATTTTAAACCAAAAACAAATTCCAACTTGTTTTTTTAGAAAATGTTCAACAACAGCGTTGAATAAGACACAAATAAAACAAAAGTAATTATTACTTGAGCTGGAGGTCCACACCGTGCGTCGTTCCTTTTAAAGTTTATTGAATAGGTTCAGGTCACGGCAATGATACCACAAGTACAACAATAGTATCGTTAAAATAATTTTTAGATTTTTTCCAAAAGTACACAAGTTTTTCAAATAATGTAAAAAAGTAGATCATGTCTTAAAAAATGAATACAAAGTTCAGCTTCTTCAATTGCGGTTAGATGCACTATAATTTTTCTTGTCGAAAAATTATCTCTCTTTTTTGGAAAAACTTAAATTTATGTCAAAAACTTTGGAAGGAAATTCCCGAAATATTATTTATTAAAATTCTCAGAAATTTCAGAAATAATCCTGGGATTTCTGACATATTTAAGATATTTTGACTAGACTTTTACATCGTAACCTTAACAACACAATTGCACCGTATGAACACAGTAGCGTACGACGTAATTTAAACTTATAATATGGTTTCTTGTTTACTTTATAAAACGTGTTTCGGTTTATACCCTTTATAACACATTTTTATTTATTGGTTTCTTTAGTTCTTTTAAGGAGGATAGGGCCTCCAATAATAATCCTTTGAACTGTTAGTAATAAATTAGAACGTTCACAAAATTTATACACTTCTGTTAGTAATGCACTGAGCTGATTAGCGGCTAAGATAAGATTAAGATGTATGTGTCAGACTGTATCTATAGCTTACAAACTGTTCTAAAGGTTTCCTGAACCTTCCTCTACTAATTATTACACAATAACTTTTATACATTAAAATCTTAAGCCTGCCTCTAGGCATAGTAAATATTTTCGATTACTAGAAAACTTCGTACAGTGGAGTTGAAATGCATTACAATTTGAAACTTATAAGTTAACTTATTACTTAAACTTAAAGAAGAATTATGAATTTACTTTTGAAACAATATCTAATTTATTTGGCGCAAACGAAGAAAATAGAACGGATATGGTGCAGAAGAGAAGAGTGGTTGTATGAAGGGTGAGATTTTAAGTTGGTTAGACCGATAAGTCCAGAACGTAGGTTGACGAAAAGTGTAGTTTGGTTAGATGAAGGGTAAGACTTGGAGTTGCACAGAAAAAATTAAAAATTTTCTCTAATCACCAATTTTATACCAAATTCATAGAGTTAAGCAACCCATTTGTTGATTTTGCACCTTTTACCAAAATGATTATATTGATTACTTAAAATTGTAAAAATTTAATATTTTGAATATTTTTTTTTTTTCAATAAATGATATTTTTAATTTTAATTAAAAAAATTATTAAAAAAAACTTTGCCCTTTCAAACAATGTGTTGATTGATTTTGACAATTTCCAACAACAATTTCACAAGTTTCAATTATTTTATTTTAAACGAAATAATTTTTTGTTAATTGATTATTATTTTAATTCAAAATTTATTTCACAACAATTAAAATGTTAATTAAATCAAAATTATATTTTTAATTTTCGTTAAATAAAAAAAAAATAATTGAATCAATCATCACATTAATTAAGTTTAAATACTTTTTAAATAATTTTTTTAATTGATAAAAAACTACTAATAATTCTGTGTGGTTAGAATGAAGAGTCAAGAGCCTAGGACGAAAAAGAGTGGAGTGTCTTCGATGAATTGTGAGAATGAATTCGAGAGCCTAGGATGAGAAAAAGATTAGTTGGCTTGGATTGAGGGTGAGACTTGGAGTTGCTTAGAACTAAGAGGCAGGAGCCTATAATGAAGAAGATTGGGGTGTGTGGAGGAAGTGTGAGACTTGCACTTGGTTAGATTTTAGAGCCTAGAGGCGAGGACCCGGAAAAAAGTGCATACTCTCATGATATGTTTGTTTGGCAGAAAGATGCTCTTTCACAAAGAGTGCTCTCTCACGGGAAGATGCCTTTTAGGATCGCGTGTTGGCTGTGGCTTAGCCCAAATCGCGAGCAGAGAGTTTCTGAACTGCAAGAAAGCTTTCCACTTGTAGAAAGTTTGTGAGGTCTCTTGTTATTATACACACAGAAGCAGTTGGTAAGCGCTTTGTTTGCCACCCAGCAGTTCAGATCCACCATACGATTAGACCATATGGCGGTGTTCATGTAAATTTTTTCTACATCTACGTCGTAAGTCGACTTGGATCGAATTAAGTTTCATAAGCTGTTTGCGATCGTATAGTCATGAAAATAAAATTCGATTGAAATTGAAATCGAATAAATTTTTAATTTTTCTGTACAAAAATATTCCGTTTTTATATACTTCATAAGTTGCGTACCGCTTTTATTGATGAGAATAACTCTAAAATCATGAAAAGCTGCGGTCATTTTTAAAAAAATTTAACTGAAAGTTTCTTTCGATTTCAATTGTACTCGGTTTCGATTTCCAGAACATGGCCGATAAATAAAATTAGTTTTGTGTTTTAATTTGAATGTTTGAAAACTAAATAACAGGCGAAAGAAATACCAAAAATTTGAGTAAATTGGAAATTTTTTTCTAGTTTTTTCAACAGAAAACAATAATGTGTAAGTCGGAATTGTGGGTAAATAGAGCATGTTTCTTAAACTAACGCCATTACGTTTAACGTTCTTTCGGTACGATCCAACTCTGTTTCTACCATAACTCGTAATTTTAGTTATGTCTTCATATCCATAAAAAGTGCATGTGTAGATTCTTTATTCTATCTTTCAACTTCTCTTAAAAGGATACATTAACAGAAAAAAGATCATAAATTCAAATTTTTATATTTAATTTCCAGCCTTTAATGTTTTGCAACTTCAGATTCTTATTTCATCAAAGATATTGAGAGTTTGTTGGTATCTACTGCAATTTTTAACATATTTGTATTTTTTCTTTTTAAACTTACTTTTTTTAAAATCAATTAAATTTGATGTAAAACCCCATTATAAGTTTTACAAAATCCTCTTATTTTCTCAATTATTCATTCGAATTGGTACAGTTTTCCCAGGATTTTACAGTAAATAAATCCTTTATGCTTCAGAAAATCGAAAAAAAAATTCTTCAACAATTACAATATTTCAATAAATTTTTTTTTTTAAACGAACTGATAATGTTTATTTTTTTTTTTAATAAAGCAAATAAAAAATATAAATTTCAACTAAAAACCAGATATAAAAATTTTTTACTAACAAAAGAACTCCTAAAAACCTTAAACAAAATATTTACTTTTATTGCTATTTATGCCCTTAAAATAGCAAATAAATCTACTCTTGCAGCAACAACAAAAATTGTGAAATGAAAAATTCTTTAACAAAAAAATTCTTATGAAAAAACAAACCAAAAAAAAAATATTGTTATAAAATATAAAACTTATAAATAAATAAATTGTTATTTAAATCTATACTATAAAAAGTTAGTTATAAAAAAAAGTAATTGTTTGTATGTACTAAATTGTTTCAAAAACTATTAAAACTACAAAAAAAAAAAGTAAAACTACGCATTTTGCATTAAATAATTGATTAGAAAATAAATTACAAAGGAAAAATAATAAAAAAAAATTTAAAAGATAAAAAATGTTTTAAATTCTCTTAAATTTAAGCTTTTATTTATTTGTTAAATTTTTACAAAAAAAAAAAAAAAACTGAACTTAATTACAGACCCCGCCTTCTTCTTTGACTCTGCTTTAAAGGCAGAAACTTAAACCAAGGAATATCTAATAAAATGATACATTTTCAAGTGGTTTTATGATTGTTTTTTTTTTAATTTTTTTTTTTTTTTTTTTTTTTTTTGTGAAATGAACTTTGTATTGAAGATTCTAATTTATGGAGTCGTTATAATAAAAACAATATCAAAACAAATAAAATAGGCGACTAGATGATACTCTACAGTAATCTTTAAACTATAACTCACAAGTTTTTCCCGGTGCGCTTTACTGCCCCCTTTGAAATGAAACTAGTAAAAATTTTTTAAAGCAAATCTCGTGTAAATATTATTGTGGTTATTTTATTGAACTGTATATGGTTTTTAATCCAAACTTTCAGTTTTGAATCAGGCTAAAGTTTATTAAATTTAATTTTCATTTAATTATTTTTCTGAAGGAAGGAATTCAAAAACATGAAATGAATTAAAATTTATTGATAATGTTTCATTTCCGACTGACCAGCAAAACAAACCCACGTTCACGGACCGGTTGATCTATCATGTTCCGATACTAACCACACTATCTCCTCAAAAATCTATGCTGTTAACCACTCACCGCCATTGACGACGGCTGGCAGTCAATAGTCAAACATCAATCTCTAAACCTTTGGTAGATCGAAATTTGCTTTGAATGATTATCTATTTTAATTGATTTACATGTTCTTGCTTACTTCTGTTTTTCATACTTTTTGTCAAGAATTCTTCCTGAAATAAAAAGTAAATTGTTCGTTCTCGTGTATTGATAACGTAGCAATTTTTACTAAATTTAGATATTTCTTCTGTTATCCTTCTCTAGATATTTAGACATTCAAATTATCCCTTCATGGGAGGTTGTGATTCAGCATGCTTTTCGACAGATGTTCCATATGGATAAGCAAAATATTTGAAAACATTTACTGTAACCGTTCTCCAATGTATTATTTGTATGGGCGGTACCACGCCCACTTGAAAATTGGAAAATATTGGAAATTATAGCTTAGGGTAGTAAATGGAACGAATAAATAACTGCATTTATCGATTAATAGATTATACATGGACCCTATCTGCGTTGGTGCTCTTAGCCAACTAAATTTAATTCAGAACACTTAATAAATCATGGTCGCTTGTGCTTAGACAATAAAATTATGTTTGCGTGACGTAGACACACGTACAAGGTTTTTTGTCTTTTACGAAAATTAGAGAAACATAAAGCTGTTCTCGTTCTGCTGTTGTTTTATCGTTACACTCAAAAGAAAAATCAATCCATCCGTACTCAAATCAATCCGAGCCGGTATTAATAATACGGTGAGTACGGATTTTCTTGAATCAAGTACAGAAAGTTTGATTCAAATACGGATTTCCAATCGCAAAATACTTTAATTATCCATATTCAATCCCGATTTCGTACTTGAAATAATCCAAAAATTGATTTAAGTAAAACTAAGATTGAATCAATCTCAAAATGCAGTTGATTCAAGAATTATAAAATTGTTTTAATCCGAATTTGTACTTAAAATAATCTGAAAAAGAGATTGATTTAAGAAAAACTAAGATTGGATCGATCTAAAAATGCGCTTGATTCAAGTATTATAAAGTTGATTTTATCCCGAATTCGTGTTTGAAAAAATCCAAAAAAGAAATTAGAAAGAAAAAATTATTATGATTGATTTACTTACTTGTATAACACCTTACGGAATGTTAAAACACCAACATCATGCCCGATATGGTTTTTACTTTAGAAATCTTATGTACATATTTAACTAAAAATATAAACTAAATGAGAATCAAGAGTTCAAATTTACTTTTTTACCCTTAGTGGTGCACATGAGTCTCGCCAGACCTTTTTTCAATGTGTATAGAAAATCAAAACATGCGTAAGCCGGAGGGTTAAACACAAGGAAAAGTTTAATCTTTTTTTACTTGATTTAAGAATTTTATACTTATTTCAAGAAAGAAAGTAATCCCATTTAGGATTGTTTTAAGTACGTTTTAGTGTTATTTGTACTTGAATTTTTCAGTACGACTCGTACTTAAAGTAATCATAAAAAAAACTTAATTTATCCCGAGTGTTTTTCTTTCTGTGTATCTGTACAAAGAACTTAACGAAACTTTTTTGGTGGTTTGCTTATACAAACGAAAATATTGCTGTATGTAGTAGTGATAAGCACACTGCTCTAAATGCAAAATTGGCAGAAATCCAAAAGATCTTGGCTGATCAGGGTCATATCGGTTTCCACAAAAACCAGTAGCCTTCCAGGCAGAAGTATGCACCCTGCACTGGTTTCAACCAAGTTGTAACAGTGGTGTCAACATAAATTACAAGGGGAGATCTTAAGACTACCGGTAAGGGCTGAGTTCTGCTTATAACCTAGAGTAATATAAGGACTGCTGGTGGATGTTTTTTTTTTTTTTGCTTTAATTGAAGATAAATATGTATCGATATTATATTTTTTGTAAAGGTTTTAGTTAGTGCCCAATTAAGACTTATACATACAAATTAATTGATCTCCAGGCAGATTTCTGGATATCAGTCACAAAGATTTTATTGATATTCGATTTTTCAGAATCTCAGGTATTTAAGCAAAACAAGAATTATATAAAAAAATTTTAAAAAGTTTCATTATTTTCCTACCTTAGTCTCACATAGTAACACTATTTCTCTAGCTGGAATTAAAGAGAGTTATGTATGAAGAGTATATTTATGTTTTATAGGAAAAGAACCAATATTTCATTAAATTTTTTAGAAAAATCTATTTCTATACCAAACATTTCCATGATGAATTGGAATACAAGTGCAATGATTAATATACATTAAGATTGTATGAAATTTGTATAGTTTATCAACATATAAAGTAAAGGGTGATTTTTTAGCCCAGTAGGACTTGACATTTTGAAATTAGTAAAAAAAAATCCAATTTTATGAAACAAAAATTACATTTCAAGCTATTTCGAATGTGCTTTAATGAGTCAAATTACAATTTACAGCACTTTTTTGCAATAGTCCTATTTCTTCAATATTTCACATACAGCCAGTGTGACACATATAAAATGCTGACGAAGGCAGTAGTGAAAACACTGTGCAACAAAAAACACCAGCCTCAATACTTGCAACGCGAAACGAAACTAGACTCTTGGTAGAGCAAATCCGCCAAAGGGTTTTGAAAAGTCAGCTCGGGTTTCCGAAATATCAGCCCATAAAGTTTTTGAATTTTTTGTTTTTGTTTTTGAAAACGCGTTTGGTATAGTTCAAAAAAAAAATTTTACTAAATGTACTTCTGAGCTAAAATACTATTTCAGATGTCTTCAGTAGAATTGTATGGCGATTTTTTTCTTAGAATATATTAGAATTAAATATATTAGAGGGTAGAAATGTTCCACGAATATTTTCTGCATCAAATTTTACGTGGGGTCTTCTAAGACCAAAAAATCGTGCAATTTATGTAAAACGGGTTTTCGAAGATTCAAAAATCCGTTTTATATACATTGCACGATTGATGATGATTTGCCAGATCACATATGTCAAAAAGTGAGCGCAACATGACAGTGCGTTTGAAGGCTAATCCTTTTGTAAGTTCTATCGGGCTTAAGAAAACAGTCTTTATCAATGCAAAATCCAAGACTTAAAAACTTTTTCAAATTTACGAAATGATTATTGACTTAATTTTAAGTGTGAATATTTCCGACGATGATTTGGTAGCAAAATGAACCATCATTTAAAATTTATTAAACTTGGTGTCTATCGGACTTAAGTGAATACAGCTTCTCTTACAAAAATTAATCAATAAAACTGATATTGTTTGACTCCTAACTTGTTGCCAGGGCGAGCAAAATAAATTACAATAATATTGGAAAGTTTAAGGAAAAAGCTGTAATAAACGATAACATTTAGTTCGTTAGTAGTTAGTATTTTTTTTTTTTTTTTATTTTATAAAATTACAGGAAAATAAAGAAACTTTATAATCTACTGTAGGGTATCAAAAATCTATAAGCTCCATTAAAATGTGCAAAACAAAAAACAAAACAAAAGAAAAAACCCTAATTGAATTGAATTGGATTTTGCTGTTTTCAAAAAAGATTAAACTATCATTTATTTTTGTATTCAGATAAACTTAATAACTAAAAAGCCAACAAAGTTATAAACAAATAAGATAAAACAACAACTATGGACCACAAATTGTTAGAAACATAAACACTAAATAAAATAAAAATAACAAAAACTAAGCAAACAAAATAAAAGATTTATGTATGTTCTTTAAGTTGCCTGGGTATCAAAATTAACTTAAACAAAAAAAAAAAAAAAAAAAAAAAAAAAAAAAAAAAAAAATTTAAAGAAATGTATCAAAAGGAAAGTGAAGGAAAGTTCAAAAAAGTAATTAAGTTAATTGGTCTCTTTGATAAAAAGCTAACAAAAATATTGCAAGTTTAAACATGAAGCAAAATTACTTTTTAAGTGGCCAGAGCAAGAAAATATATTTTAAACTTTAAAAGTGGGGACCAATAAAAAAATATTATTTTTAAAACTAACAAAAAGGAAAATCAAATGTACATATATTGTTATAAAGCTTTTAATAATAACTTTTAAATTCCCCACCTTTTCCGTAACTAATATTAAACATAAAACCCCGAAATTTACTTTTGTTTCCTTTCTCCTCCTCTGGCCACCTTAATGCTTTACCAAAAGCCACGAACCTACTTTCTCTCATCTCCACTAAATGTTATGTTAACTCAAACTTATTAAAAATATTTTGTTATACAAATTTAAAATTTATTTTTCTATACCAAAGTCTTCCGTGTAATATAACAAATAAGAAAAATATTAAACAAAATGGTTTTTACCTTTAAACGGAAAAACAGACAGAGTAATAATTAAAAATTAATACCAAAAAAAATTTAAGTTGCAGAGAACAGTATAATTAACTTCATTTTTTTTTTTTTTTTTCTTAAAAACTTATGTACAAACAAGAATCCATAAGTAGAACAAAAACAACCCCAAACCAAAAAAAAAAAAAGAAAACTTTGTACCTTAGCAAAAATTTTAAACTAGTTCAACAAACCCCAGAAAGCTTTTTCTATTCTTAATGTAACGAAATTTGAAACAAATTGATGCTGTAAAGAAAAATAACATAAATAAATAAATTCTAAAAGAAAATGAGTCCAAAATTATAACAATAATGAGAAATTTTAAATTAAATAAAAAAAATATTTTTAGAAAACTAATTATCTATAAAAAAAAGTTAATTAAAAATTTTAAACAAAAAACAACTTAAAATTCTTTCTAAACTCAAAACTATGTAAGACAACTGGTTTCTCAATTAAACTATAAAACAAAAAATATTCTTTGTAATCTATTGTAACTAAAAGCTATAAAACCAAAGATTTTGTATTTATTTTCGGCCAAGTCGAATATTTGTTATGCCCACCATTATCTGGAATAAGCACTTAAGGGACAGTTTAGACATTTATTTTAGACAAAATTTCCACTTCCGCTAAGAAATGTTAATCGCAATCAAAAATTTGTCGCTATGAGGATTCTGGATATTCACATATATCAATAGCCCTATTCACAATCTTGCTTATTTGAGTTTGCAAATTTATGCAATTGTTAATATTTTCCATAATTTTTGTTTAACAATATCTTTGGTCTAGTTTACAATGCTTTTTGCAAATCGCGAAATTGATGAAAATGGGTGACTTTATATCAGCTGTTGGTCGCATTCAAGTGTAACATAAAAGCAATTGGTTTTCAGTGTTCAATAAGTGCATTGATGTTTATGTTGTTGGTGTAGGGTAAAGATATACTTTATGACTTTGCAAATGCTACGATACATGACCATTTGTACAAGATTGTGAATAGGGCTTATATATAATGGCCTGAATAGTATGCTTTAGTATCTGTAAACTCCGTAAAATAGTTTGTCCAATTTGGAGAAGTCCATGAACACCTTACACACTGCCCAGTAAATAAACAAATCTTTATATTTACAATATTTGTTGTTTGCGCCTGTTTTACCGCAACTTTGTACTTTCCATTATTCAGTGGCTAAAGTCAGTCAAAACTTGTGTTTAAAACAAATAAGCTAAGAACATGACACTGCACAAAGAGGAAATATAAAAGGTTAAATAAATAGAAGCAATGCAGCACAATCTTGGCGAGGATGTTGTAAAAAAAATCAGAGCACAAAGACTTAGATTAATAGGCCATGTACTACAGATGTATCTTCGAAGAATAAAGGTCGCCCACGTCAGCACTTAATTGACAACACTGACGATGATTTGTGAGTAATGGAAGTAAGGAATTGGCGCACATTTACTAAAAATAGAAAGAAATAAAGAAAAGTTGTGAAGATAGCCAATTTGTAATTGATAACACTGTGCTAGTTGAAAAAATAGACAAACGGGCACATGGCGTTTTAAAATAATTCGTGTACGCTGCATCCAGGTTAGCTCTTGTTTTCGAGATATAACATATGTTCGTGTAACTTAAAAACGCTTTAGCTTATTGAAAAAAAACTAAAAAAAACCGTTTTAGATACATAATTTTTTTAATTTTTTTTTTTTTTTTTTTTGGAAAAAGAATAATTTTTTTAACAAAATTTCGAAATTTTTGTTTTTTAAAAATTCATAAAAAATTGGAAAATGCAGCTAGGCTTTTTTATTCACAAAAGTCGGAAAATTTTAACTAATTTAAGAATTTCATAAAACGCAATACAGTAGACGCTCACAAATTAGAGCTTTCAGTAATTCGAACGTCCAGAAATTAGAATCAGTGTTTGCAATACATTAAACGCTTTAAAATTCGAATTTATAGTTCTAATTTCAGAGCGTTTTTTGTTATTTGAACACAAGAAATCCGCAATTTATTTTTATTCTGTTTGAACATGTAAAACTTTTTAGTTTTAGGGAATTACCAAATTTTAGATGTGTTTCCTTTTTTGTTGTTTTTTTTGTCGCATTTATATATATTTGTGGCTAGTTTATTTGTGAAATTCGAAACATATGTACATATTTTGGAAGTCTCTATTAAAAAGTGAAAGTGTAGCATTCGAAATGTCAAATAAACGTAAAAAACACTTTATCATTGGAAACGAAGGTCAAAATATTAGAAAAGCTTGACAAAGAGTTTGAAGGGAATATTAATGTTACGACATCTTCAATCAGCTATATCAAATAACATAGAACAGCAATATTAAATGCTGTTTTCAACACAAGCAATAAATCTTTGCACAGCGCTGAATACCCAAATATGGAAAGTCGTCTGTATGAGTGGTTTTTAAATCAACGAGAAAAAAGTGTACAGCCCATACTTAAAGAGAATGCTAAAAAAATATTTAGAGAGGAATATCCCTATAAAGCTGAAAATGCATTCCGTGGAAGCAATGGATAGTTTTCCAAATATAAGAAACGAAAAAATACATTTAATGTATTGGAGTGAATTACGTTTTGTTTTCTTGTTTTTATCAAATAAAATTGAATTAAAAAAAATTTAAGTAATTTTTATTTTTTATTCGAAATAAAAACGTCCAGAAATTAGAACAATACAGAAATTAGAATTGCCTCAAAAACAAAGCGGTTCTAATTTGCGAGCGTCTACTGTATTTGTATGGGAGGCCCCCTAAGAAGTAGGGAGAAGGGGCAAGTATGTCTCGAGAAAACGTTGAGAACAAAAAACTAATTAAGGTCGGTCATACATTTTGTATCACTAGGGTCGACTCCTGGGCATTTATGGGACGTTTTCTTCTTTTTCTGTATGAGAGCGCCTTTAGAGGCCTAGCTGCATTTTCCAAATTTTTATGCATTTTTAAAACACAAAAAGTTCAAAATTTTGATAAAAAAATTATTTTTTTCCAACAAAAAAATGATGTTTCTAAAACGACTGCGAATATTAGAAAAAAGTTTTACATTTCTAAAAGGAAATTTTATTGCAAAATTTCGGTTTTTTTTTAATAATTTTAATAAATTAAACCGTTCTTGTGTAACGCAAACATATGTTGTGGACCCTCCTCTATTTTCGAAATAACGGTATATCTCGAAAACCAGAGCTAACCCAAAAAAAGGCTAGCACCACTGAATTCAGCATACTCGAATAAGGTTAAAACGACAAGTGCCCAGCTTGTCTAAAAAAAGTGTCAATTTCTATCACAGTGTAATTATAATAAAATTAATATAAAGGATGTACCGATTTCGAAAAAAAATTCCTTCATTTCTAGTAGTGGTGTATACGTGTTCAAATTTTTAATTTAAAATCTATGTTTAGGTTAAGAAACGATAATACAAAACCATAAATTCGGACAACTCAGGTACCAGGATAATCCAATACATTTTCTTATTCTTGATTAGATCGTGATATACTCTTTTTTTATCAAAATCCAACAATATCCCTTACTGATGGCTGCGGAGGCCATGATCGTCAATAACAAATACCAGAAATCAATAATAATGAAAACATTTTGGCCCTTATTGAACAATAGTTTTGAAAGAAAAGCGCCTTTCTTCAACATTGCGAAGGCTAAAATGAGTACAAATCATAAAGTATGTGAAAGCATGATTATGCACAAATTTCAGTGGCTGAAACTTTTCGATTTTAATGCATATAGTTTATTAGTGTAAACACCAACATTGACATCATTATTGAATTTGGTACCTCTAAGTCCTTTAAAAGAGTTTTTTACCAAATGGACAGAAGGTTATGCTGCCCCGGGGAGCAGTAAGAACTTCATTACTAAGACGTTGGACTTGAAGACTTTTTCCTGTCTTAGTACTTTGACGCAATTCTCTTAGCTGAACACAATTTTGCGATCAAACATCGAACCGAATCGATGATTGATTTTCGAAGTTAATTTCGATGATTTGGTAGAGTTGTTCAAACGTGAATCTTAATATGATTATTTGCTAGAATATACTGATTATAAATGGCTAGCCCTTTCGTCAGTTTTATCGGGCCTAAAAAACACCCGTTATATGCAAACAATGAATACGACAAAACTATTCTGCCGGTGATGCGTTAATGGCTTCTTTTAAAACTGTTCGTGGACCAAGAAGAACTATTGGCAATGTCTTGTCCCCAACCCTACTCCTGAAAAATATAACTGGTGAGTATAAATACAAAATTTTTTCAATTCAAACTAAACTTTAATTCAAAATATCATCCGTTAAACCCACCCTTTCTCTGGAATACAATAAAACAAATCAAACAAAATGTCCTAAAAAGTTTCAACATTGCTAAATAAATTTATCCAAGTGTAAATAGATAAAATAAAATGTGTCAAATTTATAATTTAAAATAAAAAAAATTTAATAAAACTGAAAACTAAAAACAAAAAATTTCTTTATTTAAATGTGTAAGTAAATGTTAAATAAAGGACATGATTTAAAAATAAAAATCTGTAAAACTCAAAACAAAAGAAACAGAATGTACGGCTTTAAGTGGATGTGTTAATAGAAAATTAAGTGAATTTAAAAACAAAAAGATTTTAAACAAATAAAATACTATTTTTAAATACATATATCAAAAAACAACAAACACACATAATAAAACAATTATGAAAATTCAAGAAAGATCAAATTATTTATAGTAAATACAGAAAAAAAACTTTATAGCAAATAATAAAATTTCTAGTGATTAAATTATAAATGTACATAGATAAATAGAATTTATAAATTAGTTAAACAATTATTTATATCATTAGAAATCTTGAATTATAAAATAATAAGATGATTAAAAACTAAATTCCCCTATTTAAAAGAGCAAAACTAATTATGAATAAAATCTCGTTTTAGAGGATTTTTAAGAATTATTATTAAATTCCAAAAAAAAAAACAGTAAAAATCTATTTCAAAAATCTATATTTGTGTAGTTTTGAACCAAAAACCATCAGAAAAATAAAGCAAAATTAAAAAAAAAAAATAATTTTTTTAGAACTGTAGAACTATTTGAAGATGAATTAAAAAAAAATACGAAAGAAAATAAAATTAAAATAAAAGAAAAAACTGATATTACTTTTTTTCAAAATAATTCTACAACTGAGTTTTTTAAAAACAGAACAAGTCTACAAATACAAAAATTTCTTAAAATACTTAGAGCAAAATTATAATACTGAATGTGAATAAAAAGGTCGTCCAGGACAACCACCACAAATATTCTGCTAAACATAATTTAAAGAAACAATACAGTTTTTAACCCATTTATAATGGAAACAGCGGTATTTTAATTTGCTATTTATATATTCTGTTCAAGTACAAGGGTTTTGTTTGTTGAGAGGATGTTAAGTTTGTCATTTCGTATCTAACACTAGGACCCCATTAGATTATATATATTTACATGATCCTTGAATTATTTCAAGGCGATTTAGTCTGTCTGTCCGTGTATACTACTACCCTCCCCCGGGATATGCAGCAAATTTTCACCACCCAGTGCCTGTGTACTATAACTCTCGCGTCAAGAAACTTTTCGATTGAAATGTGAGAAATGAAACAAAAATGCCATAAATTAAAGCAAACAACTGCTTTTCTCGCTTAACTGCATATCTAACATTTTTGGCGAATAATAGCTGTCACGTAAGGAAATTACTCGCCAGTTTACAGAAAAAGTGTTTATGTAAAATTTCTGTGAGAAAGTTCCCGCTTTAAACTGTCAAGTTAACTCACGAATAAAAACGGGGCGAGAAAAAAATTATAAGACTTAAAACATTTAAAAAATGCAAAATGGAAAGAATAATAATGAAAATATTTTGTTCTTGGCAAATTTTTTCATTGTTCAATTACTTTTATAAGATATACGAATGTTTTCAAAACTATTTTGTAAACAAGAGACATTAAAGTCGCACTTTACATTATTTGGTATAGCCGACGGTTGTATTTTCGCCGCCGTCTTGAAAATTTTTAAATTTTAGTAAATTTTGGTCGCCGTTAACGATACGTGTGACTGGCTTTCTCAACGACTGCAATGTCACATCGGCTTCGAGTGCAATGTTATGACATTTATAACGTAACAACGTAATTTCTTTTGATAGTTTTCGACATGAGCTACAGACCCACTTTTTTATCACTTTTAGAGAAACGATGGAATATCTTGTTCACATCTTTTCGATGCGAGAAGTTCTCACTAAAGTTACAGAACATGGGTACAGATTTTCATTCCCGGTTTATAAAGGTGTATCCCCTGACTCTTTGGTTTTTACCTGAAATCGGGGAAAGGGAGATTTACAAATTCGGCTTTAATAGCTAAATTTTTACCCACTTTGGGGAATTTAGGCCCGCCAACTAACTGTTACTTATCAACAGAGGCTAATATATTTTAGTAATGGAGGTCAGATAGCTCCACCTATCGGCGGTCAGCGAAGTTATTGATCCAAGCTGACTACTGAAATATAACGGTTATGGGGATCAATAACCTAAACGAACGGGCCGATTAGCTCTGTTTACTACATAGGTATCTTCTGTAGTAAAAACTCGTGGGGAAAATAAAAAGAAACGCTGCATGTCTTGTGGAGTTAAAAATTTTAAAACATAAAATACTTTTGACATTATGTTTGCTTTCAATGTAATTTTGGCGTTGCATTTTATCCAATTAGGGCCTTTATAAAATGAGGCGTACTTTAGGGTGAGGCATACTAAAATTCCACATGAGGGGGGGAGAGATCTTAGATGGCATAAGTGGCGTGTTGGATTTATGTTTATGTCGGATTAAAAAGTCAACAACGAATTAAAAAAAAATATTTCTGGAATTGTCTTCAAATAACATTTAATCCAAAGGGGTTACTGGCTCAACTTTTTTTTCGAACAAGTCTTGTAAATCTTTTAAATATTGCAGCAGACAAGGCCCTCTTGGCCCTAAAAGAAATATAATGTCCGTTTAATAACTCACGTTATTTTAGAACAAATCAGTTTAATATGAACAAAATAAAAGAGGTGGCTATTTTATAAATGTGTTCAAAACTGATTTTCGTTCTAGACTTACCGGCGTAACCCCTATTTTAATTTAATATTTGTTTGAGTTTGCTTAACCTTTGCCAGATCAAAAGCATTGATTGTTAACTATATTTTTTTAAAAAAAATTTGTGAAATAAAGTTTAGTATATTAACAATACAACTTTTAAAAGGAAAGGTTAAAGTAGATCAATTTAGTGATCTCGATTTTTTATGTTTTTGTCAAATATTTGTTAAGTGTCAACATGCCTAAACAAGCCTCTTAATCCAAAGCAAGATACGCTAAATTTATGAAATCGGTGTGTATGCAGGAACGTAGCTGGATGAATAAATCCACCCAACGTTTAGAGTGTAATGGGATTAGGCCTTTTAAACAGGTATCCATGATAATGTAGTGCACATCTGATGTCGGGTCATAAAGTTCTTTTTATATATCGTTACCTTCACTCGCTTAGGAGCTAAGAATTGTTAAAATCTGGGAAACTAGGGCTTACTTTGCGCCTTTACCGAGGGTGGAATTACCGTCTGATCAGGTCAGGGTAGATTGGATGAGAGATAAATATTAAAAGGTCATATATGCTTCCTAACGCTTGCAGTGTTTTTTTGGCGGAGGTTCTAGGAATTTTAAAGGACGTAGAATTAATATAGGGTAGGATTGCTAGGGGCCAGGTGGCTCTTAGGGCACTGATGGGCTTATTTATGAATTCCCAGCTAGTGAATTATTGTACAACAGTTTTAATATAATCTTAGGGTAACGTTACCGGTAGTGAAATAGTCGATGAGTTGGTGAGGCTGAGCTCAATGTGTGGAGACAGTCAGACCTCTAATAGGCTTTTGTTAGGAGATATTGTATAGGAGATATTTAATATGCTTTTCTTAAAAGATCCGAACAAAAACAGCAAAACTTATACATGTTGTTTGATAATTTGCAAAAATTTCTAGATTAATCTTATTTCACTAAAAGTAATCAACCAACAAGTAATAATATTTAGTAATACATTTTCATATTAAAACGGAACTTAGCACTTTTGCGTATCATTGCAGAACGACAGATAAAACATATAGAATATAATTTTTTTTCTGCAAACTATGTATTTTTGTGTACTTGATTGGACCGTTCAAAAACTCAATTTTAAAATGTGTTGACTTAGCTTCTTTTAGAGTGAAGGTTACGATATGTTTTCGACGATAACTGGGGCATATACCCAGTTATCGTCACACACAGCCTTGCATATCTATTCAAACCTTAATTCGTCAAGTAACTTATTTAACGTTAAGTACCCGTGAGTGGATAATTTGTCTTTGCCAATGAAAATGCGGTAATAACTTTTAGTTCTACTAAGTCACCTTCCTTCTTAAAATGGGTTAGAAAAACTTAAATTTCCTTAAGTTTACTTTTTGTTTTTTTTTTATTCACGAAAAGTTAAGACAGAGTATTTTGATCCAAAAACCCCCAACTGTTATCATAATAAAATTAACTAAATATCAAAATTATATTAACTGTTGTTATAGCTACTTTGTAATTTAACTTCAAACAAATCAACTAAAGAATATTTTTTTAATTAATAAAACAAGACTTTTAATTAAAATAATAAAACAAATAAAATGTCCTTAAAACCAAATAAAAAAAATTAGAAATTTTTTATATTAATTTTTCTAATTATTTTGTGTAAATGTTTAATTTCTACAAAAAAAAATTATTCTTAAAAACTGTAGTATAGAAAACAAAAGAAAAAAAAAATTAAATAAAATAAATGAAAAAGAACATATTTTAGTAATGAATGTCAAAAACTATTAAAAAAATAATCAATGATTTAATAAAAAAATTATTTTAAAAAAATTAAGCGAAACGAAAAAAATTGTTAAAAAGTATTGAACAAAGCGATTTAAAAATGAAACGAAACGAAATGATATTTCAATTGAATTGTTGTATAGAAAAAATTTAAGGAATTAATTTTCATTGATAAGTTTTTTTTTTCAACTTGAGAAAAAGTTTGTTATAAAAAAAAACTGTTAAGAGGAAAAAGAGAAAAACTGAAATAAATTTTTTTGCAATGTAATTGTAAAATAATTGAAAAAGATAATAGAATAAACAACAAAAAGATGCTAAAAAAAAATAAAGATTAATATTACAAAAAAAAAAAAAATTAAAAAAATGTGAATATGTATTCAAATGGAATTTTTAATTAAATTATTGCAAAAAGGTGAGTTTTTTTTCATTATGTGCAGCAATAAAATTCTATGAACATGACTACTGCAATTAATCTCTTTGTTTTCGCCGACATTAATTGAACAATAAATAGCGATTAATTTTAATGTCGACACTTAATGTATAATGAAATCTCTTTGCTGTACAGAAAATTTTTCTTTTATTAAAAATTATTACCTTTTTCTCGCATTCAATAAATGTTCGTTTAAAATGCGTCATTCACACACAGAGCTTTGGATACTGAAAGCGAAGAAGCTTTAAGAATTTGATATTAAAAAAAAAACCAGGAAATTAAGGCGAATGTACTTGCAAAGGTGATTTGAATTTTAGGATTTTAAGTTTTTTTTTAATTTGGATAATATGAGACATTTATTTATTTTATGTAATGAGTTAATGCGAAATTAAAGAAGATCTTCACCAACTAAAATTCTGTTTAAAAGTCTCACTTGACCCTTTAAAAATATTGTTGGAATGAAATTTTTTTTTACAAGGTTTCGTTTAAATGTGCTTAATTCCCATTTCATACAATTGACAAACTGAAATTTATTGTTAAAGGGACAAGCTATTCCTATGCGCATTTCACTGGTTGTTTGGGCCAGATCGTCAGGATCGTCCAAAGATTTTAGAAAAACTAAAGATATTATACAAATAAAACTGTTAAGCGAATAAGAATTATAAACCCCAGTTTTACTTTTATTATAATCAGTTCGATAAGCTCATGGACTTTATTTCTTAAATATGGTTTCCGGCATAAGTCCACCGCGGCTGTGAGTTGTGCACATGGTCTATTCGATCAGTCAAATTTTCGACTACTGTTTCCAATAAATCGGGCCGTATGGCGTCAACGCAGGCTTGAATATTGGCTTCCAATGCTTCAAAAATTGTTAGTTTGTCGGCAATAACCAGTGATTTAACAATGCTCTATAAACGGTAATCTAGAGGCCTTAAATCGCACGAACGAGAGGCTAGTGAACAAGACCACATCTGAAAATAAAGCAAGAAATTGATTTTACAATAAATCGATTATTAGGCGCGCTGTTGGCAAGTTGCACCATCTTGTTGGAACCCAATGTCGTAGATGCTATGCTGATTAATTTTTCGAAACGAAAATTCAATCAGCTTGGCTTGATTGCGTTCGCCATTCACCGTAACGGCAGTTCCTCGCACATCTCGAAGGAGCGTATAGGCCGCACTAAACAGTCAATTGTAATGGTGAATCTTTACCAATTTTTTTCTGGTTTTCAATTTGGCTTATTGACATAACCATTGAACCAGAAATGAGCTTCGTAAAAAAGGGCGAAGTGCTCTATGAACTTCGCGAAAAGATTTTTTTTTTTTTTGTAGGATGTTTCTTTTTTTGTTGACCTGTGTTATTATGTGAGATTATTTATTTGCTTTGGCTAAAGGTCTTGGATCATAAAATAAAAATAAAAACAACTTTTTATTTTATTTTAACAATTTATTATCTCCGATATTTCGGTTAACTTCGTCAATCATTTTCAAGGAACCTAAAACACAACAAGTGATTTTCTTTAATATTACAAAAATTAAGACTTATAATTTGCATACTACGTACATAATTCGTTAATCTATTTTACCGCGTCTTTTTCCACAAACCTATAACATCAAGCAAACTTAATCAACTAGTTGTCATTTTTTTATTATGTTTATTAATTATGTGTCGATATAATTGAGCGCAATTGTCTTTATCTGTCTTATAATTAAGTCGTGTGTTTGTTGGAATATTGGTTATATGTAACATTTCCAAGGTAAATCTCTTTTTATAATTACTCACTTCCTGTAGTACTCTAACCTTCTCGAAGTCTGGCTTGTGACCACTTTTTGCACCATGGGCCGCAAGTGCAGTTTTTTGCTCTAATTTTTTTTTTTTTTCAAAGTAAATTTCCACAATTTGGAAGCATTAAATGATTCATGATGACTTGCCAAGCCTTCATGACCAGAAATGTCAACATCGTTTTACATGCTCAGCTGTCAAACTATAATTATCGATCTCGAAAGTTTTTGTGCAGCTGAAAGTTTTTGAGCAAAAGTTGTCACTCGATGTATTTTGCTTTAATTTATGGAAGTTATCGAAGTTGATGACCAAACGGGCCTAATTTATGGCACCACTTTGGCTAGATCTAACGGAACTAGGTTCCCACATTCTCAGAAATTCGGTTGTAGGTCGTGCAGTGTGCGCCGTTGCTCCATCCTGTTGAAATCCTCTCTGTAGCGCTCGCCATTCATGGTACATAGTTGTTTATCCCGCGTTTTTGAAAAAATAAGGATATAACTTTTAGCTGGTGTAATGGCAATTCGTGTGTTATACGCAGATTTTTGGTTCCCCAGAAGCGATAATTCTTCTTATTCCCGTATCCACAGAGGTGGAAATGTGCCTCGCCGCTAAATACAATTTTTAATGAACATTTGTTATAAACGTGCAATTTTTATCTGTTTAATTCACAAATGTCAAAGCAGAACAGAAGCAAAAACTATAGCATCTTCCAATAAGGTGTTGATTTTCATGTCATCATGTGAAATCAGAAGAATCGTTAGTTTTAATTTTTAGGTAAACAAAACATCCTCAGCGAACGACAGCTAAAATTTACTGTGAACGTCTGTAGAAGGTCTTGACGACTTGTATGCAATAAAACATCAAGGAAAATGAGCAAAAAATAAAAAAGATAAAATACATAATAGCGTAGTTCAGTGTTTGAAGCAAATTAGTGATCGATAACAATATATTGTATAAAAACTGTCTCACTTTATTATGACAACCTGAAATGCTCCTCTGGCATTAGATTGCATGTACTGAAAACTTTAAAAGGTTTAAACGTATTGTTACGAAAGTAACTTTAGTTAAGAATTAGTTGTAGTTGTTGTTATTAGTTATCTTGTATTTATTAGTTGTCTTGTATTTATTAGTTGTCTTGTATTCATAAGTAATTTTACTAGTTTACATTGTTATTAAAAATTGTTATAATTTAGTACACTTCAATCCCAATGTGCAGAAAGACCTAGAAATGACCGTTAAAAAAGCTTCAGTATAAGAGGTAAAATTATGTAAACATTAGCGCTGCCATAAATCAAATTAAAGTGTGGTGAATAGTAAAGCCTCGAACCTTCGAAAAACATTTCGAATGTTCTAGACAACCAAATTGCTGTATAAATACTAGCGGCGACTAGCGTAATAAGTTCATTCTAAGTTCAGACTTTGTCAATAACGTATAACGCTGAGAAAATTATAGTTGGTTGTGAATAAAAGCTTTAAATTACGGTTGTTAAAAAGACTTAGTACTAAATAGAGTTGAGTAAATTGTAAATAGTGTTTAAAGTGTCCTAGAGCCAAAAGGATCGAAATCTGTAATCACTACCAAAATTCCATATTTTCCTTAAAAAATTGATTTTTTATATGAAAATATAAAATCTCATTTATTTCGTTAATTAGAGGTCCTAGAGCCAAAAGGATCGAAATCTGTAATCACTACCAAAATTCCATATTTTCCTTAGAAAATTGATTTTTTATATGAAAATATAAAATCTCATTTATTTCGTTAATTAGAGGTCCTAGAGCCAAAAGGATCGAAATCAGTAATCACTACCAAAATTCCATATTTTCCTTAGAAAATTGATTTTTTATATGAAAACATAAAATCTCATTTATTTCGTTAATTAGAGGTCCTAGAGCCAAAAGGATCGAAATCTGTAATCACTACCAAAATTCCATATTTTCCTTAGAAAATTGATTTTTTATATGAAAACATAAAATCTCATTTATTTCGTTTATTAGAGGTCCTAGAGCCAAAAGGATCGAAATCTGTGATCACTACCAAAATTCCATATTTTCCTTAGAAATTTTCCTTAGAAAATTGATTTTTTATATGAAAACATAAAATCTCATTTATTTCGTTAATTAGAGGTCCTAAAGCCAAAAGAATCGAAATCTGTAATCACTGCCAAAATTCCATATTTTCCTTAGAAAATTGATTTTTTATATGAAAACATAAAATCTCATTTATTTCGTTAATTAGAGGTCCTAGAGCCAAAAGGATCGAAATCTGTAATCACTACCAAAATTCCATATTTTCCTTAGAAAATTGATTTTTTATATGAAAACATAAAATCTCATTTATTTCGTTAATTAGAGGTCCTAGAGCCAAAAGGATCGAAATCTGTGATCACTACCAAAATTCCATATTTTCCTTAGAAAATTGATTTTTTATATGAAAACATAAAATCTCATTTATTTCGTTAATTAGAGGTCCTAGAGCCAAAAGGATCGAAATCTGTAATCACTACCAAAATTCCATATTTTCCTTAGAAAATTGATTTTTTATATGAAAACATAAAATCTCATTTATTTCGTTTATTAGAGGTCCTAGAGCCAAAAGGATCGAAATCTGTGATCACTACCAAAATTCCATATTTTCCTTAGAAATTTTCCTTAGAAAATTGATTTTTTATATGAAAACATAAAATCTCATTTATTTCGTTAATTAGAGGTCCTAGAGCCAAAAGAATCGAAATCTGTAATCACTGCCAAAATTCCATATTTTCCTTAGAAAATTGATTTTTTATATGAAAACATAAAATCTCATTTATTTCGTTAATTAGAGGTCCTAGAGCCAAAAGGATCGAAATCTGTAATCACTACCAAAATTCCATATTTTCCTTAGAAAATTGATTTTTTATATGAAAACATAAAATCTCATTTATTTCGTTTATTAGAGGTCCTAGAGCCAAAAGGATCGAAATCTGTAATCACTACCAAAATTCCATATTTTCCTTAGAAAATTGATTTTTTATATGAAAACATAAAATCTCATTTATTTCGTTAATTAGAGGTCCTAGAGCCAAAAGGATCGAAATCTGTGATCACTACCAAAATTCCATATTTTCCTTAGAAAATTGATTTTTTATATGAAAACATAAAATCTCATTTATTTCGTTAATTAGAGGTCCTAGAGCCAAAAGGATCGAAATCTGTAATCACTACCAAAATTCCATATTTTCCTTAGAAAATTGATTTTTTATATGAAAACATAAAATCTCATTTATTTCGTTAATTAGAGGTCCTAGAGCCAAAAGGATCGAAATCTGTGATCACTACCAAAATTCCATATTTTCCTTAGAAAATTGATTTTTTATATAAAAACATAAAATGTCATTTATTTCGTTAATTAGAGGTCCTGGAGCCAAAAGGATCGAAATCTGTGATCACTACCAAAATTCCATATTTTCCTTAGAAAATTGATTTTTTATATGAAAACATAAAATCTCATTTATTTCGTTAATTAGAGGTCCTAGAGCCAAAAGGATCGAAATCTGTGATCACTACCAAAATTCCATATTTTTCTTAGAAAATTGTTATCCTTTTTGTTTTAAAATATATGTAGATTAACGCAGAAGTCGAGGATGGTAAATGTAGGTAAGAAAACAACGTGTTGTCTAATTCAATATGATTTATTTCAATACAATAAGAAAGGGAAAAAACGTTCTAGTTCAAATGCAAGTTAAGTTAGGAATAATTAGAGATACAGAAAATATTCAAAATGGAGCAAAGTATGACAATTATAAAAATCATAGAATTTATAGCAGCGATGTTTACATTAGTATTGACAGTAGAGTTACGATAGATTTCAACAAACTCCCCCTCAAGACAAATGTAAAAAAAAAAAATTTTGATATAACAACTACATTTCAATCATTAATAGATTACAATTATTTACATGTTTCTGCTTAGTTAAAGCCTTAGTTAATATATCGGCTGCGTTTTTATCCGAAGTGACGTATTGAATATCGATTTCCTTCTCCTCATGTTTTTCGCGAATATAGTGATAACGGATGTCGATATGCTTACTTTTCTTTTGAACAATTGGATTCTTCACCATAAATGCGGCACCTTGATTATCACAGAGTATCGGAGTGGGGTTGTCGATATATTCCTTAAAGCCCATTTCTTTGATCAGACCACGAATAAATACAACTTCTTTTGTCCCCTGACATAGGGCGATGTATTCTGCCTCCATAGTACTGAGAGCCACTACTTGTTGTTTTCGGGACTCCCAAGCAATTGGACCACCTGATTTAAATATTACATGACCCGAATATGATTTTCTATCATTTATATCGCTACCCCAGTCAGAGTCTGTAAAACATAAAAAATTTTCATTATTAGCCGAATATGTAATTTTACCCACAGGATTCTTCTTCAAATAACGCAACACGTATTTTGCTGCTTGAAAATGCTCTTTGTGTGGATGAGAGTTAAACTGCGACAATTTAGACACCACATGAGCTAGGTCAGGTCTCGAGATTATGGCAAGATACATCAAAGCGCCAATAAGGCTCTGATAGTTTCTTGTATCTAGATTCTCACAATTTCCTTCACACTTCGTAAGAACTGTTCCGCTTGCCCACGGAGTTGCTGCTGGCTTGCATTCGTTCATGTGCCATCTCTGCAGTATTTCTTCGGTGTATTTCTTTTGATGTACGGAAATATCTCCCCTTAGACCATCACGATTTATTTCCATACCAAGATAAACTGCTATAGGGCCGCGATCAATTGCTTCCACGTGTTGGTTTAAATTAAAAATAATTTTCTTCATTTCTGACTCGTTCGAACACGCCACCAACATGTCGTCTACATACAAAGCAATCAGACAAATTTCAGCTTCAGTTCTTTTCACGTACACACAGGAATCTGATTTACATCTCGAGAATCCTATTTCTAATAAAATATCGTTAACTCTTTTGTTCCATTCGCGACCTGCCTGCTTCAGGCCATACAAAGACTTTTTTAATTTGCACACTTTATCTGGGTACTCTTGGCTTTCAAACATTGGAGGTTGATACATATATACCTCCTCTTCAAGGTTACCATTCAAGTATGCAGCCACAATGTCTACATGATTAACCAGTAGTTTGTATTTTGCCGACAACGCTAACAATAACCTTATGGTTGAATGTCGTACAACTGGTGCGAACGTTTCTTGAAAATCAACATTGTATATCTGTGAACAACCTTGAGCCACTAGTCGCGATTTATATTTTTCAATCTTGCCATCTGGTTTGTATTTTAAAGAAAAAACCCATTTGCACCCAATAATATTTTTACCACTAGGTTTATCGACCAGGTCCCAGGTTTGGTTTTTTATCAAGGACTCGTATTCCACCTGCATAGATTTCAACCACTTGCTTGAATCATCCTTATTTAACGCATCTGCCACCGTATTAGGGATTTCGATAATTGAATTAAGAACTTGTGGACCAGCATCTGTGCAATAAATTTTTCTAGGCCGTCCCTTACCACCAGATCTTAGCACCCTTGGCCTGCCTCGTTTTCTTTTATTGTTTGAAATAGGGGATTCCTCTCTATCGGTGTCACCAGTTTCATCACTCGCCTCAGCCTCATTCTCATTTAATTGTTCTTGGTCACTTTCTTTATTTTCGTTTTTTCACTTGAAACATCTTTAAATTTATAATCAATACTCTTAAAAAGTTCAACATCAAACGTCTCATTTTCATCCCTTATTACTGGAACCTTTTCAAATGATTCTTCAAAAAACACGACATCACGAGCAATATTGATTTGTCTTGTGGTGGGGTTATATAAACGGTATGCTTTTGTATAGGGCTGATAACCAACAAACTTAATTTTTGTGCCCTTGGGTGAAAATTTACTACCTTTAGGTTTGGGACCCTTGTTCAAAACTACCGCGTCACAACCCAATGTTTTAAAGTGGGATACAGACGGTTTTTTTCCACACCACCTTTCATAAGGCGTAATATCACCGAGAACACTTGTTGGTGCGCGATTTCTTAAATACGTAGCTGTGTTTATAGCTTCTCCCCATAAACTTTGTGGTAATCCCGATGAATTCAACAAACAACGGGCCATTTCTACGAGGGTTCTATTTGCGCGCTCGGCGACTCCGTTTTGTTGTGGAGAGTAACAAACAGTCGTTTGATGGACTATTCCCCTTTCATCAAAATGTTTTTTAAATTTAGAATTAACAAATTCTTTTCCATTGTCACTACGAACAATCTTTATTTGGCGGCCAGTCTGCTTCTCCGCGAGCCCAGAAAAATGAGTATATGCATCAAAAGCATCACTCTTATGTTTAAGGAAATATGTAGACACGTAACGCGAATAGTCGTCAATAAATGTGATAAAATATGACGATCCGCCAACTGATTTTACACCAATCGGACCGCATAAGTCGGTGTGCACCAGTTCTAAAACATCACTTGTTTGTACATTAGCATAATTTTTGTAGGATTTTGCTGTTATTTTGTTTTCAGCACACGTTATACACTGTATTGATTTTGGCATCTTGACATCTAACCCCTTTACCATATTTTTTACTGATAATTTATTTATGTCGCCAATATTTAAATGCCCGAATCTCTGATGCCACTTTTTCACAACGTTTTCATTTATTAACCCATTTACAATTTCAAGGTCGCTTATTTTATTTACATTAACTATAAACATGCCATCTACTAACTCAGCTGTTAGAATATTTTGATTTTTGTTACTTGTCACTGTTGCTTTATTCGCGGCGAATTTGATGATATGACCAGACTTAATAATTTTGTTAACTGACAAAAAGTTGGAATGTAATTTTGGAACGTACCATACATTGTTTAGTGTAAGTGTGCAAAAATTTGTTTTTAATTTTACTTTTCCAACACCTTCTGCATAAATGCTTTCGCCTGATGCCAAAAATATTTTTTGCTTGGATTCTGTTAAAGTTTCAAAACTCTCTTTGCTGTTAACCATATGTGACGATGCACCGCTGTCTAGAATCCACAACTCTTTTAACATTAATTTATTCTCCCTCAATGCACAAGCAAACTCATTTTCTCTTCTTTCGTTATTTTCTCTACATTGAGATCTAATGTGCCCTTTTTTTCCACATCGATAACATTTAATATTATTGTTGCTGAATACATTACCATCAGCATTTTTCTTTTCGTTTTGTTGATTTGATCTTGATTGTGTGTTTTTAACATCATGATGATGTTTACTGTTGCTGTTAAATATTTTTTTATTTCTTTTATATTCTTTTCGTGAATTTGCCGCAAACACAGTTTCATTTGCTCCGTCGTTGACTTTATTATTTTGTCGCATTTCTTCCTCGACAATTTTGGCAATTAATTGGTCGCATTTTGGCAGCTGGTCACGGCTTTCTATAGCGATCACAAAACCTTCCATTTCGTCAGGAAGACTGCTCAACAGTAACAGGGACAACAAGTCATCATTAAGTGTGATTCCTATTTCTTTCAATCCATCAATCGTTGAGACAAATTCGTTTACTTGTGTAGTGAACTTTTCATTGGACTTGAACTTAAACCGCACTAGCTTTTTGAACAAATTTACCTTTCTAGAAGCTGTGTCTGCCTTATAAATTGAACTTAGAACATTCCAAGCATCACGTGCCGTTAAACAATTTTTAATGTAAATTAGCTGACTCGGTTTGACCGTCAAATTAATTGTAGCTAGAGCCTTAGTGTCTACAGAGATCCATTTTGACTGTCCTTCCGCTGGGCGGTCCTCTACAATAGTTTGCCAAAGATCTAACGTGATGAGTAAGCTCTTTACTTGTATGCACCAAGTAGCATAATTATCGCCATCCAATTTATCAATACTAGATACTGCAGATGACATTTTTTACCTTGTTTTTTTTCTGCTAACACCGGACGAAAAACAATAAAAACCCAGACAATACTGTTCAATATAACCTCACTTTTATTTCACCAATCTAGACTTTTATCTTAAGGGGTGACTGGGCCCATAACCTTTGTTATCCTTTTTGTTTTAAAATATATGTAGATTAACGCAGAAGTCGAGGATGGTAAATGTAGGTAAGAAAACAACGTGTTGTCTAATTCAATATGATTTATTTCAATACAATAAGAAAGGGAAAAAACGTTCTAGTTCAAATGCAAGTTAAGTTAGGAATAATTAGAGATACAGAAAATATTCAAAATGGAGCAAAGTATGACAATTATAAAAATCATAGAATTTATAGCAGCGATGTTTACATTAGTATTGACAGTAGAGTTACGATAGATTTTAACAAAAATTGATTTTTTATATGAAAACATAAAATCTCATTTATTTCGTTAATTAGAGGTCCTAGAGCTAAAAGGATCGAAATCTGTGATCACTACCAAAATTCCATATTTTCCTTAGAAAATTGATTTTTTATATGAAAACATAAAATCTCATTTATTTCGTTAATTAGAGGTCCTAGAGCCAAAAGGATCGAAATCTGTGATCACTACCAAAATTCCATATTTTCTTTAGAAAATTGATTTTTATATGAAAACATAAAATCTCATTTATTTCGTTAATTAGAGGTCCTAGAGCCAAAAGGATCGAAATCTGTGATCACTACCAAAATTCCATATTTTTCTTAGAAAATTGATTTTTTATATGAAAACATAAAATCTCATTTATTTCGTTAATTAGAGGTCCTAGAGCCAAAAGGATCGAAATCTGTGATCACTACCAAAATTCCATATTTTCCTTAGAAAATTGATTTTTTATATGAAAACATAAAATCTCATTTATTTCGTTAATTAGAGGTCCTAGAGCCAAAAGGATCGAAATCTGTAATCACTACCAAAATTCCATATTTTCCTTAGAAAATTGATTTTTTATATGAAAACATAAAATCTCATTTATTTCGTTAATTAGAGGTCCTAGAGCCAAAAGGATCGAAATCTGTAATCACTACCAAAATTCCATATTTTCCTTAGAAAATTGATTTTTTATATGAAAACATAAAATCTCATTTATTTCGTTAATTAGAGGTCCTAGAGCCAAAAGGATCGAAATCTGTAATCACTACCAAAATTCCATATTTTCCTTAGAAAATTGATTTTTTATATGAAAACATAAAATCTCATTTATTTCGTTAATTAGAGGTCCTAGAGCCAAAAGGATCGAAATCTGTGATCACTACCAAAATTCCATATTTTCCTTAGAAAATTGATTTTTTATATGAAAACATAAAATGTCATTTATTTCGTTAATTAGAGGTCCTAGAGCCAAAAGGATCGAAATCTGTGATCACTACCAAAATTCCATATTTTCCTTAGAAAATTGATTTTTTATATGAAAACATAAAATCTCATTTATTTCGTTAATTAGAGGTCCTAGAGCCAAAAGGATCGAAATCTGTGATCACTACCAAAATTCCATATTTTCCTTAGAAAATTGATTTTTTATATGAAAACATAAAATCTCATTTATTTCGTTAATTAGAGGTCCTAGAGCCAAAAGGATCGAAATCTGTAATCACTACCAAAATTCCATATTTTCCTTAGAAAATTGATTTTTTATATGAAAACATAAAATCTCATTTATTTCGTTAATTAGAGGTCCTAGAGCAAAAATGATCGAAATCTGTGATCACTACCAAAATTCCATATTTTCCTTAGAAAATTGATTTTTTATATGAAAACATAAAATCTCATTTATTTCGTTAATTAGAGGTCCTAGAGCCAAAAGGATCGAAATCTGTAATCACTACCAAAATTCCATATTTTCCTTAGAAAATTGATTTTTTATATGAAAACATAAAATCTCATTTATTTCGTTAATTAGAGGTCCTAGAGCAAAAATTATCGAAATCTGTGATCACTACCAAAATTCCATATTTTCCTTAGAAAATTGATTTTTTATATGAAAACATAAAATCTCATTTATTTCGTTAATTAGAGGTCCTAGAGCCAAAAGGATCGAAATCTGTAATCACTACCAAAATTCCATATTTTCTTTAGAAAATTGATTTTTTATATGAAAACATAAAATCTCATTTATTTCGTTAATTAGAGGTCCTAGAGCAAAAATGATCGAAATCTGTGATCACTACCAAAATTCCATATTTTCCTTAGAAAATTGATTTTTTATATGAAAACATAAAATCTCATTTATTTCGTTAATTAGAGGTCCTAGAGCAAAAATGATCGAAATCTGTGATCACTACCAAAATTCCATATTTTCCTTAGAAAATTGATTTTTTATATGAAAACATAAAATCTCATTTATTTCGTTAATTAGAGGTCCTAGAGCCAAAAGGATCGAAATCTGTAATCACTACCAAAATTCCATATTTTCTTTAGAAAATTGATTTTTTATATGAAAACATAAAATCTCATTTATTTCGTTAATTAGAGGTCCTAGAGCAAAAATGATCGAAATCTGTGATCACTACCAAAATTCCATATTTTCCTTAGAAAATTGATTTTTTATATGAAAACATAAAATCTCATTTATTTCGTTAATTAGAGGTCCTAGAGCAAAAATGATCGAAATCTGTGATCACTACCAAAATTCCATATTTTCCTTAGAAAATTGATTTTTTATATGAAAACATAAAATCTCATTTATTTCGTTAATTAGAGGTCCTAGAGCCAAAAGGATCGAAATCTGTAATCACTACCAAAATTCCATATTTTCCTTAGAAAATTGATTTTTTATATGAAAACATAAAATCTCATTTATTTCGTTAATTAGAGGTCCTAGAGCCAAAAGGATCGAAATCTGTAATCACTACCAAAATTCCATATTTTCCTTAGAAAATTGATTTTTTATATGAAAACATAAAATCTCATTTATTTCGTTAATTAGAGGTCCTAGAGCCAAAAGGACCGAAATCTGTGATCACTACCAAAATTCCATATTTTCCTTAGAAAATTGATTTTTTATATGAAAACATAAAATCTCATTTATTTCGTTAATTAGAGGTCCTAGAGCCAAAAGGATCGAAATCTGTAATCACTACCAAAATTCCATATTTTCCTTAGAAAATTGATTTTTTATATGAAAACATAAAATCTCATTTATTTCGTTAATTAGAGGTCCTAGAGCAAAAATGATCGAAATCTGTGATCACTACCAAAATTCCATATTTTCCTTAGAAAATTGATTTTTTATATGAAAACATAAAATCTCATTTATTTCGTTAATTAGAGGTCCTAGAGCCAAAAGGATCGAAATCTGTAATCACTACCAAAATTCCATATTTTCCTTAGAAAATTGATTTTTTATATGAAAACATAAAATCTCATTTATTTCGTTAATTAGAGGTCCTAGAGCAAAAATGATCGAAATCTGTGATCACTACCAAAATTCCATATTTTCCTTAGAAAATTGATTTTTTATATGAAAACATAAAATCTCATTTATTTCGTTAATTAGAGGTCCTAGAGCCAAAAGGATCGAAATCTGTAATCACTACCAAAATTCCATATTTTCCTTAGAAAATTGATTTTTTATATGAAAACATAAAATCTCATTTATTTCGTTAATTAGAGGTCCTAGAGCAAAAATGATCGAAATCTGTGATCACTACCAAAATTCCATATTTTCCTTAGAAAATTGATTTTTTATATGAAAACATAAAATCTCATTTATTTCGTTAATTAGAGGTCCTAGAGCCAAAAGGATCGAAATCTGTAATCACTACCAAAATTCCATATTTTCCTTAGAAAATTGATTTTTTATATGAAAACATAAAATCTCATTTATTTCGTTAATTAGAGGTCCTAGAGCAAAAATGATCGAAATCTGTGATCACTACCAAAATTCCATATTTTCCTTAGAAAATTGATTTTTTATATGAAAACATAAAATCTCATTTATTTCGTTAATTAGAGGTCCTAGAGCCAAAAGGATCGAAATCTGTAATCACTACCAAAATTCCATATTTTCCTTAGAAAATTGATTTTTTATATGAAAACATAAAATCTCATTTATTTCGTTAATTAGAGGTCCTAGAGCCAAAAGGATCGAAATCTGTAATCACTACCAAAATTCCATATTTTCCTTAGAAAATTGATTTTTTATATGAAAACATAAAATCTCATTTATTTCGTTAATTAGAGGTCCTAGAGCCAAAAGGATCGAAATCTGTAATCACTACCAAAATTCCATATTTTCCTTAGAAAATTGATTTTTTATATGAAAACATAAAATCTCATTTATTTCGTTAATTAGAGGTCCTAGAGCAAAAATGATCGAAATCTGTGATCACTACCAAAATTCCATATTTTCCTTAGAAAATTGATTTTTTATATGAAAACATAAAATCTCATTTATTTCGTTAATTAGAGGTCCTAGAGCCAAAAGGATCGAAATCTGTAATCACTACCAAAATTCCATATTTTCCTTAGAAAATTGATTTTTTATATGAAAACATAAAATCTCATTTATTTCGTTAATTAGAGGTCCTAGAGCAAAAATGATCGAAATCTGTGATCACTACCAAAATTCCATATTTTCCTTAGAAAATTGATTTTTTATATGAAAACATAAAATCTCATTTATTTCGTTAATTAGAGGTCCTAGAGCCAAAAGGATCGAAATCTGTAATCACTACCAAAATTCCATATTTTCCTTAGAAAATTGATTTTTTATATGAAAACATAAAATCTCATTTATTTCGTTAATTAGAGGTCCTAGAGCCAAAAGGATCGAAATCTGTAATCACTACCAAAATTCCATATTTTCCTTAGAAAATTGATTTTTTATATGAAAACATAAAATCTCATTTATTTCGTTAATTAGAGGTCCTAGAGCAAAAATGATCGAAATCTGTGATCACTACCAAAATTCCATATTTTCCTTAGAAAATTGATTTTTTATATGAAAACATAAAATCTCATTTATTTCGTTAATTAGAGGTCCTAGAGCCAAAAGGATCGAAATCTGTAATCACTACCAAAATTCCATATTTTCCTTAGAAAATTGATTTTTTATATGAAAACATAAAATCTCATTTATTTCGTTAATTAGAGGTCCTAGAGCAAAAATGATCGAAATCTGTGATCACTACCAAAATTCCATATTTTCCTTAGAAAATTGATTTTTTATATGAAAACATAAAATCTCATTTATTTCGTTAATTAGAGGTCCTAGAGCAAAAATGATCGAAATCTGTGATCACTACCAAAATTCCATATTTTCCTTAGAAAATTGATTTTTTATATGAAAACATAAAATCTCATTTATTTCGTTAATTAGAGGTCCTAGAGCCAAAAGGATCGAAATCTGTAATCACTACCAAAATTCCATATTTTCCTTAGAAAATTGATTTTTTATATGAAAACATAAAATCTCATTTATTTCGTTAATTAGAGGTCCTAGAGCCAAAAGGATCGAAATCTGTAATCACTACCAAAATTCCATATTTTCCTTAGAAAATTGATTTTTTATATGAAAACATAAAATCTCATTTATTTCGTTAATTAGAGGTCCTAGAGCCAAAAGGATCGAAATCTGTAATCACTACCAAAATTCCATATTTTCCTTAGAAAATTGATTTTTTATATGAAAACATAAAATCTCATTTATTTCGTTAATTAGAGGTCCTAGAGCAAAAATGATCGAAATCTGTGATCACTACCAAAATTCCATATTTTCCTTAGAAAATTGATTTTTTATATGAAAACATAAAATCTCATTTATTTCGTTAATTAGAGGTCCTAGAGCCAAAAGGATCGAAATCTGTAATCACTACCAAAATTCCATATTTTCCTTAGAAAATTGATTTTTTATATGAAAACATAAAATCTCATTTATTTCGTTAATTAGAGGTCCTAGAGCCAAAAGGATCGAAATCTGTAATCACTACCAAAATTCCATATTTTCCTTAGAAAATTGATTTTTTATATGAAAACATAAAATCTCATTTATTTCGTTAATTAGAGGTCCTAGAGCAAAAATGATCGAAATCTGTGATCACTACCAAAATTCCATATTTTCCTTAGAAAATTGATTTTTTATATGAAAACATAAAATCTCATTTATTTCGTTAATTAGAGGTCCTAGAGCCAAAAGGATCGAAATCTGTAATCACTACCAAAATTCCATATTTTCCTTAGAAAATTGATTTTTTATATGAAAACATAAAATCTCATTTATTTCGTTAATTAGAGGTCCTAGAGCAAAAATGATCGAAATCTGTGATCACTACCAAAATTCCATATTTTCCTTAGAAAATTGATTTTTTATATGAAAACATAAAATCTCATTTATTTCGTTAATTAGAGGTCCTAGAGCCAAAAGAATCGAAATCTGTAATCACTACCAAAATTCCATATTTTCCTTAGAAAATTGATTTTTTATATGAAAACATAAAATCTCATTTATTTCGTTAATTAGAGGTCCTAGAGCCAAAAGGATCGGAAATCTGTAATCACTACCAAAATTCCATATTTTCCTTAGAAAATTGATTTTTTATATGAAAACATAAAATCTAATTTATTTCGTTAATTAGAGGTCCTAGAGCCAAAAGGATCGAAATCTGTAATCACTACCAAAATTCCATATTTTCCTTAGAAAATTGATTTTTTATATGAAAACATAAAATCTCATTTATTTCGTTAATTAGAGGTCCTAGAGCAAAAATGATCGAAATCTGTGATCACTACCAAAATTCCATATTTTCCTTAGAAAATTGATTTTTTATATGAAAACATAAAATCTCATTTATTTCGTTAATTAGAGGTCCTAGAGCCAAAAGGATCGAAATCTGTAATCACTACCAAAATTCCATATTTTCCTTAGAAAATTGATTTTTTATATGAAAACATAAAATCTCATTTATTTCGTTAATTAGAGGTCCTAGAGCCAAAAGGATCGAAATCTGTAATCACTACCAAAATTCCATATTTTCCTTAGAAAATTGATTTTTTATATGAAAACATAAAATCTCATTTATTTCGTTAATTAGAGGTCCTAGAGCAAAAATGATCGAAATCTGTGATCACTACCAAAATTCCATATTTTCCTTAGAAAATTGATTTTTTATATGAAAACATAAAATCTCATTTATTTCGTTAATTAGAGGTCCTAGAGCCAAAAGGATCGAAATCTGTAATCACTACCAAAATTCCATATTTTCCTTAGAAAATTGATTTTTTATATGAAAACATAAAATCTCATTTATTTCGTTAATTAGAGGTCCTAGAGCAAAAATGATCGAAATCTGTGATCACTACCAAAATTCCATATTTTCCTTAGAAAATTGATTTTTTATATGAAAACATAAAATCTCATTTATTTCGTTAATTAGAGGTCCTAGAGCCAAAAGGATCGAAATCTGTAATCACTACCAAAATTCCATATTTTCCTTAGAAAATTGATTTTTTATATGAAAACATAAAATCTCATTTATTTCGTTAATTAGAGGTCCTAGAGCCAAAAGGATCGAAATCTGTAATCACTACCAAAATTCCATATTTTCCTTAGAAAATTGATTTTTTATATGAAAACATAAAATCTCATTTATTTCGTTAATTAGAGGTCCTAGAGCCAAAAGGATCGAAATCTGTAATCACTACCAAAATTCCATATTTTCCTTAGAAAATTGATTTTTTATATGAAAACATAAAATCTCATTTATTTCGTTAATTAGAGGTCCTAGAGCCAAAATGATCGAAATCTGTAATCACTACCAAAATTCCATATTTTCCTTAGAAAATTGATTTTTTATATGAAAACATAAAATCTCATTTATTTCGTTAATTAGAGGTCCTAGAGCAAAAATGATCGAAATCTGTGATCACTACCAAAATTCCATATTTTCCTTAGAAAATTGATTTTTTATATGAAAACATAAAATCTCATTTATTTCGTTAATTAGAGGTCCTAGAGCCAAAAGGATCGAAATCTGTAATCACTACCAAAATTCCATATTTTCCTTAGAAAATTGATTTTTTATATGAAAACATAAAATCTCATTTATTTCGTTAATTAGAGGTCCTAGAGCCAAAAGGATCGAAATCTGTAATCACTACCAAAATTCCATATTTTCCTTAGAAAATTGATTTTTTATATGAAAACATAAAATCTCATTTATTTCGTTAATTAGAGGTCCTAGAGCCAAAAGGATCGAAATCTGTAATCACTACCAAAATTCCATATTTTCCTTAGAAAATTGATTTTTTATATGAAAACATAAAATCTCATTTATTTCGTTAATTAGAGGTCCTAGAGCAAAAATGATCGAAATCTGTGATCACTACCAAAATTCCATATTTTCCTTAGAAAATTGATTTTTTATATGAAAACATAAAATCTCATTTATTTCGTTAATTAGAGGTCCTAGAGCCAAAAGGATCGAAATCTGTAATCACTACCAAAATTCCATATTTTCCTTAGAAAATTGATTTTTTATATGAAAACATAAAATCTCATTTATTTCGTTAATTAGAGGTCCTAGAGCAAAAATGATCGAAATCTGTGATCACTACCAAAATTCCATATTTTCCTTAGAAAATTGATTTTTTATATGAAAACATAAAATCTCATTTATTTCGTTAATTAGAGGTCCTAGAGCCAAAAGGATCGAAATCTGTAATCACTACCAAAATTCCATATTTTCCTTAGAAAATTGATTTTTTATATGAAAACATAAAATCTCATTTATTTCGTTAATTAGAGGTCCTAGAGCCAAAAGGATCGAAATCTGTAATCACTACCAAAATTCCATATTTTCCTTAGAAAATTGATTTTTTATATGAAAACATAAAATCTCATTTATTTCGTTAATTAGAGGTCCTAGAGCAAAAATGATCGAAATCTGTGATCACTACCAAAATTCCATATTTTCCTTAGAAAATTGATTTTTTATATGAAAACATAAAATCTCATTTATTTCGTTAATTAGAGGTCCTAGAGCCAAAAGGATCGAAATCTGTAATCACTACCAAAATTCCATATTTTCCTTAGAAAATTGATTTTTTATATGAAAACATAAAATCTCATTTATTTCGTTAATTAGAGGTCCTAGAGCAAAAATGATCGAAATCTGTGATCACTACCAAAATTCCATATTTTCCTTAGAAAATTGATTTTTTATATGAAAACATAAAATCTCATTTATTTCGTTAATTAGAGGTCCTAGAGCCAAAAGGATCGAAATCTGTAATCACTACCAAAATTCCATATTTTCCTTAGAAAATTGATTTTTTATATGAAAACATAAAATCTCATTTATTTCGTTAATTAGAGGTCCTAGAGCAAAAATGATCGAAATCTGTGATCACTACCAAAATTCCATATTTTCCTTAGAAAATTGATTTTTTATATGAAAACATAAAATCTCATTTATTTCGTTAATTAGAGGTCCTAGAGCCAAAAGGATCGAAATCTGTAATCACTACCAAAATTCCATATTTTCCTTAGAAAATTGATTTTTTATATGAAAACATAAAATCTCATTTATTTCGTTAATTAGAGGTCCTAGAGCAAAAATGATCGAAATCTGTGATCACTACCAAAATTCCATATTTTCCTTAGAAAATTGATTTTTTATATGAAAACATAAAATCTCATTTATTTCGTTAATTAGAGGTCCTAGAGCCAAAAGGATCGAAATCTGTAATCACTACCAAAATTCCATATTTTCCTTAGAAAATTGATTTTTTATATGAAAACATAAAATCTCATTTATTTCGTTAATTAGAGGTCCTAGAGCAAAAATGATCGAAATCTGTGATCACTACCAAAATTCCATATTTTCCTTAGAAAATTGATTTTTTATATGAAAACATAAAATCTCATTTATTTCGTTAATTAGAGGTCCTAGAGCCAAAAGGATCGAAATCTGTAATCACTACCAAAATTCCATATTTTCCTTAGAAAATTGATTTTTTATATGAAAACATAAAATCTCATTTATTTCGTTAATTAGAGGTCCTAGAGCAAAATGATCGAAATCTGTGATCACTACCAAAATTCCATATTTTCCTTAGAAAATTGATTTTTTATATGAAAACATAAAATCTCATTTATTTCGCTAATTAGAGGTCCTAGAGCCAAAAGGATCGAAATCTGTAATCACTACCAAAATTCCATATTTTCCTTAGAAAATTGATTTTTTATATGAAAACATAAAATCTCATTTATTTCGTTAATTAGAGGTCCTAGAGCCAAAAGGATCGAAATCTGTAATCACTACCAAAATTCCATATTTTCCTTAGAAAATTGATTTTTTATATGAAAACATAAAATCTCATTTATTTCGTTAATTAGAGGTCCTAGAGCCAAAAGGATCGAAATCTGTAATCACTACCAAAATTCCATATTTTCCTTAGAAAATTGATTTTTTATATGAAAACATAAAATCTCATTTATTTCGTTAATTAGAGGTCCTAGAGCAAAAATGATCGAAATCTGTGATCACTACCAAAATTCCATATTTTCCTTAGAAAATTGATTTTTTATATGAAAACATAAAATCTCATTTATTTCGTTAATTAGAGGTCCTAGAGCCAAAAAGGATCGAAATCTGTAATCACTACCAAAATTCCATATTTTCCTTAGAAAATTGATTTTTTATATGAAAACATAAAATCTCATTTATTTCGTTAATTAGAGGTCCTAGAGCCAAAAGGATCGAAATCTGTAATCACTACCAAAATTCCATATTTTCCTTAGAAAATTGATTTTTTATATGAAAACATAAAATCTCATTTATTTCGTTAATTAGAGGTCCTAGAGCCAAAAGGATCGAAATCTGTGATCACTACCAAAATTCCATATTTTCCTTAGAAAATTGATTTTTTATATGAAAACATAAAATGTCATTTATTTCGTTAATTAGAGGTCCTAGAGCCAAAAGGATCGAAATCTGTGATCACTACCAAAATTCCATATTTTCCTTAGAAAATTGATTTTTTATATGAAAACATAAAATCTCATTTATTTCGTTAATTAGAGGTCCTAGAGCCAAAAGGATCGAAATCTGTGATCACTACAAAAATTCCATATTTTCCTTAGAAAATTGATTTTTTATATGAAAACATAAAATCTCATTTATTTCGTTAATTAGAGGTCCTAGAGCCAAAAGGATCGAAATCTGTAATCACTACCAAAATTCCATATTTTCCTTAGAAAATTGATTTTTTATATGAAAACATAAAATCTCATTTATTTCGTTAATTAGAGGTCCTAGAGCCAAAAAGGATCGAAATCTGTAATCACTACCAAAATTCCATATTTTCCTTAGAAAATTGATTTTTTATATGAAAACATAAATCTCATTTATTTCGTTAATTAGAGGTCCTAGAGCCAAAAGGATCGAATCTGTAATCACTACCAAAATTCCATATTTTCCTTAGAAAATTGATTTTTTATATGAAAACATAAAATCTCATTTATTTCGTTAATTAGAGGTCCTAGAGCAAAAATGATCGAAATCTGTGATCACTACCAAAATTCCATATTTTCCTTAGAAAATTGATTTTTTATATGAAAACATAAAATCTCATTTATTTCGTTAATTAGAGGTCCTAGAGCCAAATGGATCGAAATCTGTAATCACTACCAAAATTCCATATTTTCCTTAGAAAATTGATTTTTTATATGAAAACATAAAATCTCATTTATTTCGTTAATTAGAGGGGCCTAGAGCAAAAATTATCGAAATCTGTGATCACTACCAAAATTCCATATTTTCCTTAGAAAATTGATTTTTTATATGAAAACATAAAATCTCATTTATTTCGTTAATTAGAGGTCCTAGAGCAAAAATGATCGAAATCTGTGATCACTACCAAAATTCCATATTTTCCTTAGAAAATTGATTTTTTATATGAAAACATAAAATCTCATTTATTTCGTTAATTAGAGGTCCTAGAGCAAAAATGATCGAAATCTGTGATCACTACCAAAATTCCATATTTTCCTTAGAAAATTGATTTTTATATGAAAACATAAAATCTCATTTATTTCGTAATTAGAGGTCCTAGAGCAAAAATGATCGAAATCTGTGATCACTACCAAAATTCCATATTTTCCTTAGAAAATTGATTTTTTATATGAAAACATAAAATCTCAGTTATTTCGTTAATTAGAGGTCCTAGAGCCAAAAAGGATCGAAATCTGTTATCACTACCAAAATTCCATATTTTCCTTAGAAAATTGATTTTTTATATGAAAACATAAAATCTCATTTATTTCGTTAATTAGAGGTCCTAGAGCAAAAATGATCGAAATCTGTGATCACTACCAAAATTCCATATTTTCCTTAGAAAATTGATTTTTTATATGAAAACATAAATCTCATTTATTTCGTTAATTAGAGGTCCTAGAGCAAAAAATGATCGAAATCTGTGATCACTACCAAAAATTCCATATTTTCCTTAGAAAATTGATTTTTTATATGAAAACATAAAATCTCATTTATTTCGTTAATTAGAGGTCCTAGAGCAAAATGATCGAAATCTGGTGATCACTACCAAAATTCCATATTTTCCTTAGAAAATTGATTTTTTATATGAA